>OY743178.1:42163155-43363155 GCA_963555705.1 Ligustrum vulgare | reverse complement strand
AGGTTGGCCAATACCGTTTTCTGTTTCTTTTCAATTTCACTGCCATGGCGAAGGGCAGGAGGGATCTTCTTGGCCATGAGACCCTTTAAAGAAATCTTCGAAAATTCCTTGGAACCTAGCAAGAAAAGGAGGAAAGTGGGGTTACGAACAGAAAAAGCATAACATATAACAGCAATAGGGAAACGAACTTACTCATGGCTCGCATAAGACCGTGTTTAACAAACAATTTGTTCTGTTGGATGACCCCCTGGAATGTGCCCTTGTAAGCAAACAAGCGCCTTACCGCCACTAGGTCTGCGTCAGGGAGGAGGCGGGCAAAAGTCTCCCCTACCATAAACCAATAACATGTTACGAAGCAGTTAAGAAAAGTGAACAGAAATTAAAGAGCAAAAGACGCGTGACACTTAAAGACTCTAAAACAAGTACAAGACTCACTAGGTATGGAAAGAGTTCGGGGAACTGTAATTTCTGGACTAGGGTCCATAGGGGAACTCTGCCACTCCCCAACAACCCAGAACCACTGGTTCCTCCAGTTCTTTATTGAGGTTGGGTGACCGGTGATAACAAGAGGATACGAGCCCCTGGGAGACAAGTAATACCAATCCTTGACGTCCGACCTCACGTCTCTCTCCCTTTTAACTGATTTCTTCAAAGTATAGAGGGTTTGAATGATGTGCAGTGAGATGGGATGGTCAGGGTTGACCTCTTGCCACAGTAACCAAGTACTCACAGCCTGTGTCCAGAAGTTGGGGGCCAGCTGATAGGGGTACAGGTTATAACTCCTGAGCAATGCCCTGAAGAAGGGGTGCAGGGGGAGCCTCATCCCACAAGATAAAGCATCGTAGTATATGGTTGCTTGGCCTGGAGGAGGGCTGCAAGGTTGGAAAGAAGGTGTAGGGTGCACCAATTGAACCCCTTCTGGCATCCTGAATTTTTCCGAAGCCCCAGTCAAGTCAACCCTGCAGATTTCAGTGGCGATCTCGCTGCTCTCCCATGACTCTGGGTTTGGATCAGGATCAACATGATAGCCCGAAACTTTGTTAACTTGATCGACCCAATCCTCCACTTGAGCGATCTCCTCTGCATTCAGACCCAACTCTTTCCTATGTGCCCTAAATGGGGCCATAATGATTAAACCAAGGTCCTGGTGACCTGAAGAAGAGCCTACCTCTTCCCTCTCCAAATCCCTGTCTCGTTTGCCCCGAAGCTCTCTCAAAGATGCCTCTTACTCGGATGACAGATGAGCCATGTAGTTTTGGTCTTTATCTTCTTCGCTGTCGGAATCACTCAAATAAATTATACCGCTGATTTTCCTATTCCTCCTCTTAATCTGCTCCCTAAAGAAGCGAGAACTAAAAACTGATAAAGATATGGGACAGAAACCTCTGTCAGGAATCACCATTGCTAACATTTCCTGTGAACCCGTTCCCCCAACTCTTTCCATTTTTTCTTAAAAATAAGCCAGACTCACCAAGAGAAAAACAATATGCGAAACAAAGTTTTCAAACCAGCACTAAAAAATTAGAAATGAAAACTTGCGCATGCAAAGGAAAAGAAGTTTACCTTCGAAAAATAAATGTTCAAGGTTGTGCACTCGAAAGAAAGAACACGCCAATGGAATGTGTTTGACAGTGGAGACGATTTTCCGAGTGAAGAATCCTAAAGAAATGCTGAAAGACTTGCAAGAAGAAGGAAGAATGCTACTATTTCTTGCGAAACAAAAAACTACTGCGAAAATTCTGAGAAGCGGGTAAAGGAGAAATGCTGGAATGAAGGAGGCTTTATAAGGAACCCAATAGTCCCAAATCCTTGGTCTTTGAGCCTCATGATTAATTTGATAACCCGCGTCTCTTGGGGGAAGGGTTAATCAAAGCCCCAGCTGTAGAAAGAAAGGAAGAAACCCTTCAGCTACCAAAGTGTGTACCACACGCGGTGACGTGTCCTCCCCCATACTCTTTATATTTCTTGGAAACCGATACCAGCAGCCTCTTTGTATTAAATGCGCTGCCTAAGAAACGCGCTAGTGCGATCCCAACCCTTATTAAGAGGGAAAATCCGAAGTAGGAGGTCGGTTATAATATGGATCCGAACTTTTCATAAGGAATGTTGTACCTGGTCATAAAAAACGCCACGCTGCAAAGTGATTCCCAGCTAGCGAATGGCGGAACAACTACAAAATATTGGATATAACAAACGATTAAACAGGAACGGAATTATTGCTGCGAAACTATGGAAAATTCGATCCGCCCATGAATGACCACATCGGATTTGAGGGACTAGTGTTGAGATCGTACCCAAAATATGACACTTTGGGCCACCAGTGAGGGCCCAAGGAGGGTCCAAGGACTTTAGCCCATGATTAGAAGTTCAAAATATCCCACCTGGACCAATGGCCGAGGTGGAAAGACATACAGGCCCTCTGGCCAAACTGGTTTATGTCTAGCAGAGGCGCTTTATGTGTAGCCGAGGTGTTTACGGTAGCGCCTCGGATGGAAGGATGGGACAAGGGATGAAGTCAGAGATGTGACACTACCTTTACCAAGATGTGACAGACGCCCATCCCCTACGAAATGTAGCAATGATTACGGTTAAAAAGCAAGGTTGTCCCCTCCAAGACTAGGGTGAAGACAAGTGTAAAGTATGCCACGTGTCATGATCCGAAACAGCGATTTCCTCTATAAATATGACACTCCTCCCGCCTGGGAAATGGTCAGCAATTTTCATACTCTTAACAATATATTTCTCTCACTCCCTTTTCTCTCTTTTACACACTTATATTTCCCGCACCCAATATATATTTGCTTAAAATAAGCACTGACTTTGGCATCGGAGTGCAAACGGGAGCCACCTCGACCCCTCTTGCAAACTGATTGTTTGTCACAGTGAGCAGGAGATCCACGTGTTCAAGAGAGAGGAGCTGAGACGTGTTGGTCCAAGGTCCAGCCAGATTTTGTAGTCAACAACATTATCTAGGTTAATTTTCTTGCTTAGTGCAATTTTTTTTTATCTTTAATACATACATGGCCCAAACTATAAGGTAGGAAACTTCTATATATTTTTTTCAAGGATCATCATAATGCAATGAAAACGAGAAAAGATATACACGAGAATTTTATTTTTATAGTTAAATTTGATTTTTTTTAGCCGAAAAATGCTAAATTCAAATAAAAAAATAAAATCGATTTGGTTCGGTTTGAGAGAAAAAAAAAATCACGGGTCCATGCAATCTCAAACCAACGAATTAGGTTCGGTTTGCGATTTCACGATTTTCTTGTGCACCCCTAGACAAAATAACATGTGTTCGGTAAATTTTAAAAAATAGTTTATATAAACTACTACTTTTTACCTCAAACTCACTTATTAATCGCACATTTTTTCTCTCTAATTTTCAACTACTATTTTTACCTTAAAATTATAAACAAACCAATTTATATATCAAACAGTGTTACCAAACGGAGGCTAATTGTCCATAAAAATAATCAAGTACCGAATTCTAAATATTGGGAACTTCTGACTGTTTTATATCGGAGGTAAGCAAAAGTTATGTTGCCCACAGTGGACAACAGAACATTTTCGTTAACATTAATTAATTACTTTTGCCTATTAATAATTTTCAGTCGTTATATCGAGAATGCTTAGAGCATCTCTAATGATTTATGCATATTTTAATTTATATTATAGTTAAATAAATAAATATCTCACTCGTGTTGATTTAGTCCACCACCACCACTCCACCAAGTATGGTAAATCCGATTGAATCCTCTGCGAACATCCTTGTTGCTTCTACTGTTTCAACGATTGTTCCCATTTTGGTCCATAACCATAACCCACCTCAACCCTCCCTCGCCTCTAGTAATTAAGCTGCTTAAAATCTATTTTAGAGGCTATTCCCACTTAATATTTTGTCCAATTAAAGAAAAGGTTTTATTTATTTGAGTCTGATTTTGTGAATCTTCAATATTATATCTAGAGATTAGTGAATTAGAGGTTGGAACGTGGGAATGGGAGTGGGCATGGGTTGGGTCCTTTTTTGCCTAACCCAATCCAACCCAACCCAACTCAAGTATGAGTTCAAACCCAACTCAATTCAACCCAACCCAACCCAACCCAATCAAGTTTCGATCGAGTTGGGTTGAGCTTTGGTCCAATAAGCAAAAAATTTTGAAAATTAAAAAATTAAGCCCATAAATCAACTATTAACTCAAGTCAATTATGTACAATACAATAAGGTCAAATATAATGAATTGAATACTTGTGTTGCTAATAAAACTAAAATATATTTAAACCATATTTGGATTTCATCCAAATTAAAGATAAGCTTGAGATTCTTGAAATTAAAATGATCCTATCTTTTTAAAATTTTTATTGGGTTGGGTAAAGAACCCGAACCCAACCCGATTTTTATCAAAAACCAACCCAAATCGATCGGGTTGGGTTGGACGATTTGGGTGGGTAAATGCCCACCCCTAATTATACACTGAGATCAAGAATATCAAAGTGCTAAATTTTTTGTTGCTAAAGATGAATTCATTATGAAAAATTTTCTCCCGGTTCATTTCTCGATAGTATAGTCATGCGTGTTGTAATACACCAAAATTTAATTAATTCCTTACTCACCCAATATCATTTAATAATGTAGTAGCGAGAGTAAAAGTCGAACCTACGAGGAACAATGAACCTATTTAGTTGCTTGAGGAATTATAATAGAATGGGGGGTTGTGTAGTTTGAATTTTCTTGAATGAAAACTATGCATAAAAATAACAAGTAAATATGTTTAAAAGACTAATATAAGAGAAGATCTTGTTCTCAGGTTCGGTTGTGCCATCAATTATTTTTTATACTTTTCCATGCAATGCATTTTCCATCCCTTATTCAATTTATCAATCTTAGATAATCAACAAGCTTTGATTCTCACAATTTTTCCTTATGTGAATTAAATTAAAACATGCTTTTTGATTCAATTCTAACCAATGAATAATCCTAAACAAGCTCTTAGGATTTAACGTAAGGCTAATATGAAAAGTGGGAAGAAATCGATAGAATTGAATTGTTAAATTCACAAGCTCGAATTAATCAATCCAAGTCGAATTATTACTAAACCTACAGGAGATTTATTTACTACCAAGAGTTAAGATCTAATGACAATTACGGATCAAAGATCGAAACATAGCATACACATGAATTTAAAAATTAAACAATTCAATTGGAAAAATCAAATCCATTAATCAAATAAACTCAATTAACATTCAGAATGTAAAAAATAAACAATTGAAAGAAAAGGGATAGATGCAACGTTATTAGTTTTTAGGAAAATAAAATAAAAATAACTAAATTGACACAACTTTCCCCTTGAACAAGGCAAGGAATTCTAGCCTAGCATGGTCATGGTGAACTCTTCAATTTGAGTCTTGAATTCGCTTTCTTGTTGATGCTTCTTTTGCTTGAGAATCTCCCAAGAATTCTCTCTTCAAAACCCTGTTTTTCCAACCCCCTTTTGTGCTTATTTTCTCCTTTTCATGTCCTCAAAGTCCTGCCCTAGGATTCCCACAAAGAGTTTTCAAAGATAGACTCCCAATCAAAATAAGCAAATATTATGCGCATATGTTACGGTCATGAGAGAGTCAATTACGGTCATAACTAAATCTCTGAAATTTTCTGTGGAAAGTGACTTACGGCCGTAATAGGTCGGTAAGTGTGTTTCGGCCTTTGATCCCCAATTCTTGAGCATGTGCTTTTTCCTTGTTATGAACACAATTACAGAACATTACAGATATATTGAATCCGAAATTACATTACCTTACAGAAGATTACAACTAGCGTAACGTTTCACTTAAATTCTAAGACTGATTTTATGATTGTAATGACGAGTAGTCTTCTATTGAAACTGCGTCATGATTTTGAGACTGTAAAATTTCTTAGTCATTCAATGCAAATTACAAACTTACAAGCACTCTTTATTTTACAAATAAACAACAAGTACTGGCTTAACTTCATTCCAAACTTCACTCCAATCATATGTAATAACACTATCACATATTATCCTGGAGTATTGGGTTAAATCCATTCCAAACATTGACAAAGATAACAGAACTATAGCTAGATAGCAAGTGTTGGCTTTACTTCAACCAACATCTAAAGAACATTATAAAACTTCATCAAAAAAATTATAACTCGTTACTGAGCATTACAGAATATTAGAACTCGTTACAGAACATTACACTGGATTTCAATGACTGAAAATTAATCTGAAATCAGTTGTAGAACCTAACTGTGATTTCAATGATCGGTAATTAATCAAAATTTTTTTGCTTCAAATATTTTCCAATAAAAGGTGGCTTGGAGAATTTTGGATAACTACCTAATTTAATCTACTACATAAATGGTAATTACATCCTTAAATAATAAGATCCGTAATTAATAAGGTCAATCAAATAATACACTCTTCCTCTCTCTTAGAATTCGGTATTTACTAAACTAGTGTTACACCTGTGCAATGCGCGGTCATTTATTACTCACATATATTAAATTTATATGTTAACATATGAAACGAATATTTAATTAAAAATGAAAAATAAAGGAAGACAATTAATTATAAAAAATGTACATTACACATACCTTAATTTTTTTTTTTAATTTTCTTTTATGGTTCGTATTTTTATCGTTCCAGGAATTTTTTTAAATATTGTAATTTCAATTGATTTAACTTAAAATGGAAAAGAAAAATTACATTTAAATAAAATTTGTAAAAGTAAAAAAAAAATAGATATATCTGTGATATACGCGCTGAATTTTATTAAAACAAAAAGGAAAAGAAAAAGAAAAAGAAAAAGAAAAAGATTAAAATCAAATAGTTAAATTCCTTATAAACCGATCTACAACGTGAAACCACTACAATGACAGAATTTTAAAAAATTTAAAAATTATAGATACCAATTATCAAAATATTCAAAACTTATTTAATAATTTTCAATACAACGTGACTTTTCATTTTTCATCGAGCAGTCAAAGTGCTATGTTCCCACAAAAAAAAAAAAAAAAAAAAAAAAAAAAAAAAAAAAATTATACATTTTAAATAAATGTATTTAGCCACATCCTATTTTGAAATATTATGAGTTTGCTAACATACCTTTACTTTTATTTTGATAAAAACTAGTTAAACTAATTGTTAAAGTCAGTAATATGTGTTTTGCATATTTTTATTATTTAAACCTATAGTATTAAACATAAATAAATGAGAAAAATGAATAAATAAATAAATAAAACTAATTAATTAAATAAATAAACAAAATGAGTAAATAAATTAATAAATGAACAAAATGAGTAATATGAGTGTCAATTCGAATTGAAATTAATTATTTATGACCAGATTAAATTTAGTTAAGAAATTATAAATATCATTATTTAAATAAAAAAGTTTTGAAATTTTGTGACGTGGGAAAATAAAAATATACGAAATAAGATTTTTACATTTAATCTTTGATGCGATTTCAGAAAATATGGAAGAAAATGTGACTTTTCATTTAATCTAAATGAATACGTTCTTATAATAAAGAATTAATAATTAGTATAATATGAGTTTTAACTAAGTAATTCATAATTTACTTTATTTAGACTAAATTAATATTAATTATGTTGTGCTTATTAACAATTATGCAATTAATCAAGATAGTTAATAATTCTAAATAGATGTTATGAACTTGTAGAAAATAGATGGTTAAGAATTTTTAAGCTCTATGGACATAATCATATATTAATTTGTTACCATATATTATTAATTTACATAATTATTTCTTTTTAAAAAATTAAATACTTGTCAAAAACTATCACGTATCATTAACACTGCCAACTAATTAAAATAAATTTAATTTTATTCAAACTGGGAATTAAAAACTAGACTCCACCATTTTTAGAAACTGGATTTAGGCGGGAAAACAAGCTTAGGAAGTAGTCTCCTTTTATATAATTATAATTATAATATAATATAAAGATAAAGATAAAGATTTTGGTAGTGAAATTCTGTAATATTACGAATAATTTCAAAACTACATATTTTTTAATTACTACCCATTACATCCAGGTAGTTACGTAAATTTCCCCTTTTACATTCATCAATGGAATTTTATTTGCATTAAAATTTTAATTGATTTTTACTTCATTTTCTTTTTTCTCTTCAAACCCTACAATATTCTCACAACCATCGCGCCACCATTGCTGTTCTACCTTCTTTCTCTTGTGTCAAGCCTCCAATGACTACTCAGGATGAGTGTCTGGTTGAAAGAAATCGCCATTGAGCTTTCATCAATTTTATAATGAGTTTGATAAAATATCTGATTGAATATGATGAAAGATATTATAAAAAGTTGAATAATAAATTACACTCTAAGTATCTTACAAATTTAAACATATCAGATTGTGATACCAAAAATATGAAAAGTATCATAAGTATCATGTTGTGATAATTTAAAAGCACATGACAATGTCATCTTGATTTGACTTTGATCGTGTAGAATGGTTGCGTAGATATGAACACAATCCTATTCTCATGTGCTCAAGAGAATATAAAGTACTTTGCTTTGCATGAAAATTTCATGCAAGGCAAAGACTTGCATTGAAGTCTATAGACTGCCATAAAAGTGGTTGAGAACTCATTTTTTTATGTTTTATATTTTTATTTTATAATTTTTTTTTTTTTTTTTTGTCTTTTTTGTATACATTTGCCTAGGGGTGGACGTTGTTCGGTTTGGTTCTGGTTCCAGAACAACCAAACCAAACCATAAATCGATGGTTTTTTATTAATGGAACCAATTGGTTTTTTTAAAGATATGGAATCAAACCGGAACCAAACCGCTCAGTTCTGGTTTAGTTCTGGGACCATTACTTAAATTTTTAAGTAATAAATGCAAATTAAAACATGTTTATATCCTCTTTAGAATTCATCTACATCATTACTAAATAGAAAATGAAATTTTTAGTTAACAAAACAAAAATTTAGAAAAAGTAACATGTTATTTTAAGTCAAAGAAGAAGAAACTCACCTGAAGGAAGCTCGGCGACCAGTTGAAAATTAGAGAATCAAACATAAAGACCGTTTAGACTTATAGTTATAGGTTACGATGAAGTTCTAAGTTCCATTCTACCGTGGTACCGTGTGAGTTAGGGATGCAATTTGCAATTTGAATTTGGGTTAACTCTTGAGAATTGACGAATTGGGCCGAGATTTATATATACATAAATTTTAAAAAATAAACATTAATGACGTCGATGGTGAGTAAGGAGTGCAACGATTGCTGTATTATAGGAGTGCAAGTAAAGCAGGCTGAATGATTGTCTGTAATTGAAAAGAAGAAAAACGAATAAGTATTAGAATTTAGATTTATGATTTAAAATCTTTGCCTAATAGGAAATGAGATAAAATGTATGGTAAATAACATTTTTGTACATTTCACATTTATATATATATATATATATATATATATATATATATATATATATATATAAATTGAGTTTGGTTCTTGTTCTAGAAAGAGAACCGAAATCAGAACCGAAACCAAATGGTTCTTGATTCTAAGAACCAAACCATAATTTTTTTTTTATGTAGAACCGAACCAAACCGCTTGGTTTGGTTTGGTTTGGTTCGGTTATTTTGTCCACCCCTACATTTTCCTATAAAACTCATAGCCCAGATACACTTCATTCAAAAAGATACATTTAGCCCTTGTTTGAGCCCCATTATTTCAATATATAATTTGGGTTTTAGAAATCTACTGGTTAAAAAGTGGTTTGAAAAGTAAAAAGTTGTGGGATTGATTTTTTTGGATGGTTGAGATTGATTACTGTAGAAAAAGTTGTATTTTTAAAGGGAAATAATGGGGCTCAAACAAGGGCTTAAACTAGAACAAAAAAGAATAAAAGAAATTCTCTCCTTTTTTGTTGAATTATCTGGTAAATCATTTTTTCTTATTTATTTACAAAGCAAAGCATATATATAATTCTTAAATGTGTTGTGTTATATATAAATTTAAGTTTTTACTTTATTTAATTTTGTAACTTGGGTATAATTTTGTTTTTGTTACAGTAAGTTTTGCACGTGTTAGTGTTCGAATTATTTCAGAAAACTAAAAAAATCTTCACACTAATTTTTAGGAATGGAAAGGAATGACAATGTAATTATTCCACAAGTGAATGTTGGTGCGATTTTGAAATTCAGCCAAGAATTTCAAACGCTTGATGATGTGTACAATTTTTATAACGAGCATGTGAAATTAGCTTGGTTCAGCATACGTATTTGTGGTAGTCAAAAGAATGCACAGACAAACGAGCTTGTTTGGAAGTCATATGTTTGCTCCAAACATGGTAAAAAAGATGAAATGTACGACCCATCCCGGATCACTCTACTGGACCTAAAATGTGACATGTACCGGATGTGCCTGCTAGATGTTGGACCCACTACCAAGGCAACCTTAACTTTTTTTATCTTTTAGATTCTCGTTTTAAGTAATTCTGATCCCGTTTGAATTTATAAAAAAATTGAAAAAGTTTCCCCTATAATATCGACATAACCAATCTGTAATACAATGACGAATCCCCAACAATCATGCATAAATAATCATAAATCCTCCCAAATCTTCCAAGCATGACATTTTGATATAATACGATAACTAAAAATCTTTGTCGATTCCTTTTTTTATATATGCACTCCAAAATATATAATCACTAAACCTATTACTGACAAGGCCACAAAAGAATAACACAGCCTATTATATATGCCCCGAAAGATAACTTCTAAATAGCATATCAAAATAAATCATGGAAACGCGTATGTTTTAAAGCTCGTCTTGCGATAAGAGCTCTTTTCCATGCTGTTCAAAATCTTTATCTTTTTCCTATAATGAAGAGATAGGGGAATAATATGAGCTTGTAACTTAGTGAGTGGAGTTCTGAAAATAATTACATTTTGTAAACCATTTTGAAAACATAATTTACATAATCTATTTCGTAAGCTTTTGCAACTTGAAATCAAAACATGCACCCTAAAACTAATCGTAAAGATCGTGAAATGATCATCTGTGGCATAACTGATAAACTGTAATAGGATATAATTGATTAACTGTAATATATAAGAAAATCACACCAAAAGGTACCCAACTAAATCAATTGCTAAAGCTGGAATATGTACCTAGTCATACGCGCGTAGATTGCCGAGCACCCCCGTACCCAACACAAAGCCCCTCAAGGTACAAAAGTGGGTCCCAAAGACCTCTTACACAGGGCCTAAAGACCCTCTATGCATAAGAGTGAATTTTAAGAACCTCTGAACATGGGTCATAGGCCCCCTTCGTGACAGAGCCTCAAGATCTCGAATAATATCACCTAGTACATAGGCCAAGAGTTCCTTCCATGCACTAGAATAAGAACAGATAACCACATCGGGTACTTCTGGTGATTTTTGAATTCATGTATGCTCAACTGGGCTAATCATACTGGTAAAAGTTGATAAAAGAACCATCATGATAAAACAGGCTTAATTATAAATTTTTTATTTTGATAATCATGCTAAAAGCAAGTAATTTAAAAGTTATTTATAACGTATAGAAAATCAATATAATAGAAATACTTGAATAAATTAAACATTTTCAAATTTTATTCTCCACTTAAAAAGCTGTTGTCTGAAATCTAATTGGGTTAATAAGCGTTCTCATCTCCGTGGAAACTCTTGCAATAACAAAATATAAATCTTGTATATTAAATCACATCCTATTAATCCATGAGAAATCAACTGACAAAATTTGTGGCTTATTCCATTATGTTCATTAAAATCCCCAACTTAATTCCTTTAATGAAAACTTATTCTAGTTGCCCCAACTTTATAACTCATCTTTTCTTTATTTCCTTGCTAACTAATCACCATATATAACATTCACTAATCCATTCAGTTGCTTTTCCATTTTAAGCTATTTTATAGAAATTATTTAACATCTAATCATCAATGTTTACCATAAAAACAAAGATTAAGACTCCAATTCCCAAATCATTTCCTCATTTAATTAATAACCAAAATAAATTTCTTCTCTTTCCCATTCTCAATTCCATATGAAAATATTATATAATAGCTAATTTAGTGTGTGTTTGGCAAAATAGTTTTTAAACATGTTTTTTATTACACAATTCTCCAAATCACTTTTTAACCATACACATTTTCTCTCTCCACTTTTCAACCACACATTTTACGTAGAAAACATAAAAAACATGTTTTTAAACAAAATCATTTTAACATACATAGGCATTTTCCATATAACTCAAAGAGCATGCACATATATACCAAACTCTCCTTTCCAATAGCTCAAAAATTGGCAATACATGAATATGGATATATGAGTATACTAATCTTCTTATAAGCTCAACCGTATCAAGTCTTTTCACATGAAAAATAAATTAACATGGGCTCAATAAGTTTAATTTAGCTTAAATCTCCAATTTAATCCATTAATTCAAGAACCCTAAAACTCATCCGTTAATTCTTTCACTTAACTTGAATTAATAGCCCATTGTACCAAAATAACCTTCCCTATCCATAAATTTTCACATTTAAGCCAATAAGTAAAATCACTAAGATTTAACCCAATCCTAAAATAAGTAGATCCTTACCTTTACCTCATGAAGAAGAAGAAATTGAAGAACTCTTGTTGCCTACCACCTTGTCGGCTCATTCCTTTTTTCTTTTCTTTTTATCCTTCTTCTCCTTTCTTTTTTAGTCCTAATTTGACATTGGTTTGACTATTCCACGTTTGTCTTTGACTAGTAAAAGTTTGACTTTAAAATAAGTACGTGGGTTGTTACATGAGACTTACTAGATGAAAATAAAACATTTGGTGGCCCGTTCCAACGAACGAAAGCATGGGAACTCACGATGTGGAGCCATTGGGCACAATGCAGAAACATTGATTGCACATTTCAAGTTGGGAAAAAGGAGTCCTAGCTTCTACTACACCTATGAGACTGGTGAGGATGGTGTGTTTATTCGTTCTTTTTGGGATGATTCCGAATCCAGGAGCTCTTATGTTTACTTCGGAGATGCTTTCATCTTCGACACAACATATAACACCAATAAATACTCGACGGTGTTCGTACCATTTGTTGGAGTTAACCACCATCGAGAAACTACTGTTTTCAGATGTAGGTTGTTGAGTGATGAAAATATTGATTCATTTATTTGGTTGTTTTTTAAGTTCATTGAAGCAATGCCCATCCAACAGTCCCCAGGGTGATTATTACTGATTAAGACGCCGCCAATTCTAGAGTGGTAGATGAGTTATTTCCTAACACAGTTTATAGATTTTTCCTTTTGGCATATTCTAAACAAGTTCTCAAAGAAGACGAGTCCAGTACTATACAAGGAACAATACCACGGACTAGTGAGTATCATTAAGCAGTCAGAGTCCTCGGAGGAGTTCGAAGCCTGTTGAGCTGATGTGATGGAAACTATTAATCTAGGTGAGAATGAGTGGTTTGCCAACATTTATAAATATGAAGTCATTGGGTACCTGGATACGTGAAGCACATATTCTCTGTTGGGATATCAAGCAATCAACGATTAGAAAGCAACCACGCATTCTTTAAAAGATATGTTAGTAAGACGGATACATTGATGGATTTTATGACAGACTTTAGCACTGCTTTGGCTCACCAGTGACATAGTAAGTTGGTTTCTAGCCACACTAACTTGAAAAAGAAGCCTTGTATGAAAACAACTTTTTTCATGGAAACTCAAATGTCACGTAATTATACAAAGACAATTTTCATTATGCTCAAAGAACAACTAGCTCAGAGCAATCAGCATACGAAGGTGTCACAACGTATGCTGTAAAGCGTTTCGATATTGAAAAAACTTATCATTGCCAAAATGTGAGTTGACCTGCTTTAGGGCCGTTGGCTTTATAGCATGCAGTTGACAAGCATTTGAGTTCGAAGGATATCCTTGTCATCTCATTCGCATTTATGTTTGGTTATGTTATTACTAGACCAGTACATTGTACGTTGGTGGACACAAAATGCAAAAGCAATCCCCTCTTTGAACCAACAACGAACTCAACGAGTGGTCAGTCAATGATTTCTTGACATGGGATGCTACCACACACTACAACAGAGTTTGTGGACGATGGTGCTTTGACTAACGCTCGTACCTGGTTATTAATGGATAGATTTCAATCCTTGAAAACACGAGTAAAATTCGAATATAAATTGTCGTGCCCGTGGTCGTAGTGGACATGGCAAAAGAACTTGTTCGACCTTACAGTAGATACTAGTTGATTGACAACTATTAATTGTTGCCATTATTTTGTACTATTTCCTACTATGCAGAAACTTTAATTTATTTTTTCCACACTCTTAGGAGTCAGCTGGTAGACGAATCGTATCATCCACAGTGTTCTTGGGACAAAACTCGGTAAGATAGGTAGACTGATACTGCTATTACTGATTATGGAGCATTCCAAGGTTTCAACAATCATGACGGCCACTAAACCACTTATTATTGTACTCATTCGATGTAATTTTAATTATATATTAAGAAAATTTATCTAATTTATGCAATGTCTATTTTATTTTTATTAAGGTGTTGTAATATTATTATGAATATCATATTAACTTTATGGTATTATTATGAATATCAAATGAAATTTAATACTTGTACATATATTAAAAATTATTATGACAAAATAAAAGTCAAGAATCACATATTACAAAAACACCTAACCATAAAAAGATACAGAAAAAAACAAAAAATTTAAAAAATAATAAAAAAGATTTTCAACTGCTGACAACCCCCATAATGCAAGCAAGGTCTACTTTTTAGCAGGCCTTGCTTGCATAATAGACTTTGCCTTGCATTTTAAAGGGACCCATAACGTTTTCCTAAGTTTCAACCATACATTATATTAAAAAACTTATTTTTCACTTTATTTTTTAAGAGATTTTTTCAAGTAACAAAATGACTTTATTTTTTCTTTTAAAAAATATATTCAAGAAAAATATTAATTTTATTTATTTCATAATAAAGTATTGTCCATTTGATCAATAAAACCGTAATAGGAAAAAAAAAACTAACTTACTAATTTTAGTTATTTAAAATATAAAAAACAAAATTATGAACAGTCCCAATTGCAATTTTGCAAAGTTTATGACTCAAATTTAAAATTAAGAATATATTGGTCATTTAAATATGAAAAAAATTACCAACTTTTGTTAATTTAGACAAAAAATTAGGGACTTTTGAATCAAATGAAACATTAAGGTCTATTTGACCAATTTCGCCGAACATTAGGGACCGTTTGCCCCAATCTTTGGTGAAGAAAGTAAACAAAATGGTGCTTTGAGTAATCATTTAGAAGTTGAGTGACAGTTTGTGTAATGATAGTACTTTAATAATATATTTGAAATTTCGATGAAACATGAGTGATATTTTGTGAAATTAATCATTTTTGTCTATTATGGTTAGCCGGAATCCAATAATTTTCAGTCATGATATTGAGAATGCTTAAAGAGCCATATTTGTGATAATTGGACTGGCCTGAAGGTCATTATTTTCCATTTGCACCCGGATATCTGAAGACCAGCTAAAGATTATTCTTCCATTTTAGTGTAAGCATCCAACCTCTATAAGAATCTTTTCTTTGGCATTTCTCTCATATATCATACTTCTAACCACCAGTTAAAGCGATTCCACACCAAAGATCCAGCTACAGACGTTGTGATATGGAAACCTTAAAACACATTTCAACCATGGATCATAGTCGGACCTGTGTTTTTCGAGGCCTAAGACAAACAATGTACTCTTGGAAAAGATTGAGAAAAAACATAAAATTCATATTCACACAAGACAAATGTACAAAATAATATGCAAATTCAACATAAAAAAAAAGTATTTATTGACATAAAACAACCAATAAAATATGATATTAAAAAAAAACTTATATTATATCAAATAATAAGGCAGGAATATTGAAAAAAACTACTTAAACACTGCTCGTCTAGTTGTTTTAGAGGAAAAAAAATTGATCAAATCAGTGTAGTTAAGTTGTTCAACCATTTCTTTCTTAATCGACATCATATCTAGTCCATTTAGCCTAACCCACAACATAGTTGATTAAAGATAATTCTTGATCAACTTCAACTTGGAGAAGCTTCTTTTTACTGATACCACCGTTACTGCTATTGTTAGCAAAAATTTGTAAGCAATATAAGTATTTGGGAATAAATCATTCAGTTTCTCCAATTAAACATAGCACATCAATTGATGTTCTTTCACTTGTTAAATAACATCTCACGACCATCAACTTTGAACATAACTCCTCACCATAAATGTCTGAACGTCCATCGTAACTCAAAACTTTCTCAAGCTTCTCACAAGATTTCTGTAAACTAGTTAAAGGCTCCTCCCCCTTTAATTTTTCTAAATTCAACAAGAACCCAAGAGTTTCATCATATTGTTTAAATTGTTCGAGTCAGACTTGAAGGGAAGATCAAGCTTGATCAATTAAAAACAAAAAGTATTCTACTCTAAAAGATTTTTCACCTGATTGTGTTACATCTTTACTTCCCTTTCATCAAATTGTTTCTTTTTTCGAATGATATGTTTTTATCAAAATTTAGATTCGATTCCCATTTAACTTGCCGCTTATCTAGCTTCACCCATTGCATTATTGTTGCACTAGCCGCAAGTGTAGGGGTGACACAAGTAATAAAGTATAGGTCCCCATACTTTCAACTCTCTTCAAAACTTTCTTCAAACTTCTCTTCAATTTCAGTTGAGCCATCCAACTCTGATTTCTGACACTTTGCACCTCAAGCACATCCCGATTGACATGATCATCATCCATTTGTCCATTTTAACTTCATTTATCACCCAAATTGTCTTTATTTCCTTCAATTGCACAATTCACTTGATTTTAGGATATTTCCTAGAATATAAACAAATAGAAACAATTATGTAGACTTTATTCTAAAATAAAAATAAATAATCCTAATTTAGATGCTAAATAAGTGTATAAAATATACTTATCAAATACCTCCAAACTATAATCATTGTTCGCACTCGAACAAAGTAAAATTAACTATAGAAAACAAAGAATGAACTAAAAATTATTTTTTATCTTTTGTCACTTGTTTACCATATGCCTCAAAAAGTCGAGATCAATATCATGAATTAGAAAAGACCCTTGAACAACACAATAAAAATAGCTCCAATTATCGCATGCTAGACTTTCAAGTGTGTGTGTGTGTGTGAATAACCATAATCAAAACCAAACTTATGCAAGAGCGTACTTAATATTGTGTTGATTATTATGCAAGAGCAAGCTTGAATCCCATGTGGTCAAACTATGATTTTCTTACATCACTCAGGAATGATAACAACTTTCTGTTTTTCTCTCAAATCCCACGTTTCCTCTATTGTGGTATCTAATCATGTATACAATGCATTTTTCCATAAAAGATAGTCAGAATTAGACACAAGCATGCATTACAAGTTTCCAGTAAGCAATCCCCAACTTCACACCTTCAATTTCCAAAGTTTCAGTCAACAAAACTTATGCCATGCATATATTTTTTTTATGGATGGCTTTTCTTTTTATTGTCCTTGTCTTTTACCATCTTTGAGCAATACTTTCTTCATTTGCTTTCTATGTGACCCCTTTAGCGGTCTTTAGGTCAGTGACTCCCAAATCAGATGACTTTAGGGCACCAGGTTCAGAGAATCCCTCAAACTTAATTACCCGAGTCACAAAAGGCAACAAAGAAAAGTTAAAAATGTAATATTGTCTTATGTGTAAGTCCACTCCCCCTATTACTTTCTAGTTGACCCCTGTAACAAGCTTTGGGCTAATAGCTCTCAACTCAGTTGAGTTTAGGGTACCAGGTCTGAAAGACTCTTAAGCTTACTTACTCGAGTCAAAAAAGCTTCGAAGAGTAGAATAAGACATTTACCATTTTTCTATTTTTATGCTAATTATGGTTTATACCCGTTTACAAAACCTCTTCAACCAAGAATGCAAAACCAAGAATCATAGACCCTCAATTCATCAATATATACATGCACTAATCTTTCCACCCTCAAACTGCTTCTTGAGCTGTTTGGTTCTAATTTAAGGTTGAGATGTCTAAGGATCTAAGTTTTTGGATTTAAAGTCTTTCCTATGTTCATGTTGCATACACATACCCCACCAATATCAAACACACTCCTACACAAGTAATAGTTCGACAAAGGCTATGTGCATAAGAATATGAAAATCTAACACGGATAATTATTCAATAAAATCAAGTTTCCATGTTGTCCATTATCCTAACTAAAGCATAAAATTGATCCAAACCATGTCCTAGACAATAAACAAAGCAACAAAATTCAATTTTTGTAAATATCCCAGCTACTAAAAGAAATGCAAAAGAATAAAATAATCAAGTGAATGCAAAAGAATGAGATCCCCACCCCAAACTAGAAATATACATTGTCCTCGATGTATTTCGAGAAGATATAACAAATAAGCTCAATATAAAGAATAAGGGTCAAGTACTTCCCTGGTTTGGAGAGTAGATGTACTCATGTGAAACTTTACTTAATGTTGCATGGACGATTCAACACTTTCCTTGCTTCCCAAGTTTGATTCAAGGTGTTTCAAATGGTGTTCCATGCAAAAGAGGAATAAATAACATTAGTGAGTATAAATATTACAAAAGAACTGAAGCGAAACAACTAAACACCCCCCAAACTAGGACTTAAAAGAATTTTGAAATTTTTGAAAAAATGGTCGATCACTGATGTTCAAGCCCTGACGTCGCTTCGAAAAACTAAAAATTCCCGAAGACATGTCTTGAGAATATCAAAGTACATAACCTGGTCTACAAAGATATCAAAAATTTAGTCCATTTGGAGTTCATTAGGGTTGTGAAAAAATGTGGCAAAGTTAGGACCTGAAGCTGAAAATCAGGTCATGTGCTTACAGTGGCCTTGCAGTGAGTGTAATCTAGTGCCTTTGATGTTCAATTCAGTTTTGAGCCTTAAATCATTGTAAACCATGAATGATTGATACATATAAGATGTTTAACATGTATTAAAGCTGCTCATTCAAAAAGATTTGCAAAAACAAGAGGAAAAACTCACTGTGGCATTTTATCAAACACTTAGTGTGTGTGATTGAAAATCAATAAGAAACATAGATGTGGGAGCTTGAATCTATCCAAATTTTTTCACCTAACAGAGCAAAATCACAAAAACCAATATCTACCCTAGCCCATGCTTCAAGTATGTACACAATTAAAATTCCACAAAAGAATCAAAACCCTTAAAATTGCAAATTTCCAAGTGAATAAAGAAAATCATATCTTTTGAAGAAGTTTAAATGTCATAACAACTTACATGATGCTTAATTCCATGTGAAAATGTGTACTATAGGTGGTACAAGAAGTTGAGGTGATTTTTGAGGAGAGAATTCGAGTTTGATGATATAAAGAATGTAAAAATCAGCATCCACATTTAAACATTGCCGAATTGGCTCCAGAACGCCTACGCGGCCGCTCAATTGAGATGTTGATGGCTGAGCAATACAAAACTATAAAAAATGAAGATTGAATTTTCAAATGCACGACCACGTGATATGTTACGTCGTGCCTGCATAGTACTCTGGCTGGAAGTTAAGAATTTTGACTTTTTGAATCTCAAACTCGATTTTCACCCCCAAGTCATCTCATGACCCATGCACTCAACCACCTAAATTATGTTCATATCTCAACCTAACATGTCACACTTGTGTTTATTATTTAAAATTTGTAATTCAAGCATGAAATGATCATTTTATGCAAGTCCAATATGCACCAAATGGTAACTCAATGTTTTAGGCCAGAAATTGATGATGTTCACTATGCACATACTCAAACTAGGATCATACATTATCAACTACTCGATGTGATGCAAAAATGTCATGCTAATTGATAAATCAAACATGCTAAAATATGGAAATAAACAACTAAAGCAATAAAAAGCCTAAAACTACTAGTAAAGCAAATAATAATGCATAATAAGTAAAACGGATAGAAATTGGGTTGCCTCCCAACAAATGCTCCGGTTAAAGTCTAAAGCTCGACTCTTTGGCAAACTTCATCATGGTGGCTTGAAATTCGAAGTTGAAGCCTCATCTTCTCCCCGAGTTTTGCATTCAAATGCTCCCAACAACGAAGATGTTCTTCCACCTCTATTTTGGAGCAATTCTGAAGCTATGGATTAAGAGAGTCCATTTGGCTAATGTTGAACGTCACATGCTTCTTTTCAACCCGAAAGTAACATACCCCTCTTCTACATCTATCAAAGCACTAGAAATAGCTAGGAAGGGTCGACCCAGGATTAGTGGAATCTTTTTGTTCTCCTTCATGTCCAGAATTATGAAGTCAGCGGGGAAAATAAACTTGTCTCCTTTCACCAAAACATCCTCCACTACTCCAAATGGATAGAAAATGGAGCGGTCAGTGATAAGTGTATTTTATACATTTATTTATATGCCAAAAGCAGGATTTTATATGTTTATTTAAGTATATTCACTATTCATTTGTTTTATATTTGTTTATATTTCAGAAAATAACCCAAAATTGAGTGATGGATGCAAATGAAGCAAATATTGAAGAATTGGATAAGTTTTGGAGCTAAATTGTAAACATGGAGAAGTATAAGGAGTCAGTTGAGAAGAACAAGAAAGAAAATGGAATAAATCAGAAGTATAGGAGCCAAAATGTCACAATTGGAAGTTGGATGACTTGGATACAAATAAAGAAGGAGGACCAACTTAAACAAGAATGAAAAGATGAAATTTCCTTTGAACCGGGAAACCACGCGGCCACGCAAAGAATGCAAAATCTAAAAAATTCGAAATTGACCTACTGCGCGGCCACGAGGTTTACAACTGCTCGTTCGCGCTTCTTTTCGGCTGGGTCGACTACTAGACTTTTTATGCGGAATTCAACACCTTTTGCCTTTTTTTGCGTAGGTTTGACCTATAACTATAAATATTTGTTGTTATGCATGAATTAGGGGTTCCCAATTGTGCCTAACTACCCCAAAATTATGTGCTTTCATTGCTGCTCAATTATCAAGGGATTCATGCGAGGCCAAAGATAAGATTGAAGATACTAGAACATGGAGATGAACAGGGTGACCTCTTTTCATGTTTCTTGTAATTTATTTTCAATTATGTTTCTAGGCTAAATGTTTAGTGTCGGATGTTGGGTGAAGCTTTAATTTATTGATTCTATGTTTTGACTTTAGTTTAATTTATACAATTTATGGGTTTGAGCAATTAAATTGTGCTTTTTCATCTTATGAAAATTTATGGCCAATTTTTGTATAACAATGTGATGTTTTCTTATATTGAGAGAGTAGAAAATCATTAGACTTATTTATTTGCCACAAGGTTCGATAGGGGACAGAGATATACCACCAATGCTTTGTGTTATCTTTCAAAAGTGTTCAAAAAACTAAAATGCTTTTCTAGTATCCAATTCGTCATATAGATATAGTCAGATTACATTTTAGAAAAATATTTTTAATACATCCTCGAAAGAGGACTTAAATAACATTTGAAACACGAATTTTTAAAACCCCCATGAATTGTGGTTAAAAAATTAAGTCAAAATAAAGAAAATAGATTTAAGGTGGATTCTCAATTTCCAACATGCTTGCTTTCATTCATTTGAATTTAATTCTTTATCGTTCTATTAGTTTAATTCTTACTTCATAGTCATTCAACAAATCACCATTGAATTTCTCGTTCCGGTTAAGGAGTTTGACCTAAATTACAATTTACTCAATCCCTATGGGTATGATATCCAGACTTTTGGTCCATTTTATTACTTGTGTGATCCGTACACTTGCTGTTTCACAACAAGTTTTTGGCGCCATTGTCGGGGATTGTAATTTAAATTTATTTTTAGGTAACATTCACTAATTCGGACTTTTTATTACTTTATTACTTTGGTTTAGTTTATTTTAGTTTAAACACTTGTTCTTTTGTTCCCATAGTTGTGTATGCTATGTTCAAAACACCGGAATCTTTTCGAAGTTGACCCTAAAATAGAACGTACTTTGCAAAGTAGGTTAAGAGAAATAAGAGAATTAGATAATTTAAAAATTCAAAACTAGAAAGTCATGGAAAACAACGAAAATTTGATGCCAGCTGCTAATGAGGATGACATGTGGTTGGTAACTTAATGACACCTCAGGTTAGGGATGGCAAAAAAACCTAAAGGACCCGAAACCCGGAGGACCCGAATTGACCAGCCCCGAAAATTACCCACCCCGCACCGGGTTTCGGGGCGGGTTCGGGGCCGCCCCGCCCCGTGACCCGGTAAAAATATTTTTTATTTATAATAATAATGAAATGAGAAACTAAAATAAATTTGATGAAGTCCAGAAGAATTGAACATTGGTGGAATTTAGGGATATGAGAATATACAACCACTATACCATTATATTGTTTATTGATTTTTTTCTTCAAGTACATACATATTATTTTTAAAGTTCAAACTTAAAAACTCTAACTAGTTTAACGCCTACATTTTTCACGTAAAATTTCATTACCAATTTATTTATTTATTTAAAAAAAAAAAACCGGGTCCTTAGCGGGGCGGGAGGTCTCCCCGCCCCTCCCCGAGACCCGCCCCGCCCCGCGACTTCGCGGGTCACGGGGCGGGGCGGGGCATTTTCGGGTCCGGGGCGGGGCGGCCCCGACCCGCCCCGAACCCTCCCCATTGCCATCTATACCTCAGGTGGTTCAAAGTCAGTCCAGCATAGTCTATCCACCATTTGGACAGACGAACTTTCAACTGAAAACCAATGTCATCAATATGTTCCAGAATAGACAACAATTCCATGGAAGACCTGATGAGAACCCACATACCCATGTCTCAAAATTTTTGGACATATGTGAACATTTCAAATATTAGGGTGTGTCTGACGATGCAATCAGACTCAGGTTATTTCCACATACTTTATGTGGGACAAGGCAGTTGACTGGCTGGACTCTCATCCCACTACAAGTATAACTACTTGGAATGACTTGGTTCAGAAATTTTGTACAAAGTTCATGCCCCCTGCAAAGGTTGCCAAGCTCAGACATGAAATAACAGTATTCCAACAATAAGATGCTGAATCTTTGATGACACTTGTAACAGATTCAAAAGCATGCTCAGGAAGTGCTCCAACCATGATATCAACAGAGGTGACCAAGTAAAATTTTTCAATGAAGGGCTACTTCCACATTTTAAGAGAATGGTGGATTCATCATCAAATGGAGCCTTGATTGCAAAAACAATTGATCAAACATTGGAGCTATTTGAGAGGATCGCCAATTCCAATGCTATGTGGGGTTTTGACACGGTGATCCAAAAGAATGTAGTATGAGTGTATGAAGTTGATGCCTACACTGCAATTTCTGCAAAAATTAACTCTTTGGCTGCAAAGGTAGAAAGTATAGCACTAGTGAACCATTCAGCTAAATCTGCAAATGTGACTTGTGATGAATCTGGTGTAAACCACACTACCTCAGATTGCCCTATTATAGCATGTCCAGTGGAGCAGGTAGACTTTGTGCAGAGGAGTAATCGCCAAAACAATCCATATTCCAATATATATGGCCCGGGTTAGCAAAATCACTCCAATTTTGCATGGAAGGATCATAGTGCTGGACCAATAAAACCTCAATATCAAACAGAAAAGAAAAGGTCTAATATGGAGGAGATGGTTTTGAAGTTCATGGATAAAACATACCAGTTCATAGGGAAAACAAATCAGTACATGATTAAGACAGATTAGTTCATAACAAAAACAGAAAATTTCATGCTAAAAACTGAGATGGTCTTGCAAAGTCATCAAGCCTAAATAAAAAATTTGGAGACTCAAGTGGGGCAAATAGCACAAATCTTGACAACTAGAGCACCTGGGAAACTACCAGGTAATACAGAGACTAACCCAAAGGAGCAAGTAATGGTTATTGGAGTTGTAGAAGAAGAAAGGGACTAAGTACATGGAAGGATTAGTTTTGCTCCTTGTGACATGGTCTAAGTACTTCTAATTCCTTATCCTCAGAGGCTTCAACATCACACTAGGAAGGAGGAAGTAAATGCCCTTACTACTGAAGTGGTCTTCAATTATCTGGGGTACAAATGAAAATACCAGTTGAAGTTCAAGATGAAAGGGGTAAGAAGCATGTTGAAGTGCATGAGTGCTCACCTGAAAAGAAGGACAAGGGCTATTAGGTGAAATTAGCAATTAAGCCTCAAAATCTACAAGTGCCATTCGTACAAATGCTACAAAAGAATAAGGAGGATAAGCAGTTCAACAAATTTCTCAACATGCTCAGAAAACTGCACATTAAAGTTGGTTTCATGCATAAAAAGGAATTTTGGGGTAGAAACTGAAGTAGGAAAAAAGACAAGGTAATCTTGGCACTCTGCCCAAATTTTTCCTGTGCGACCGCGCAGGCAATCTTTTTTACGACCGCGTGGTTATGATCTGGGAAATACTCATGTGTGAATGAGAAATGTATATGTCTGTAATTTCGCAAATGAAATTTGTGGTGGAATAATTCCACAGTTTATCTTCCCTCTCAATTTTTCTTATTTTAATCTCTTTCCTTTCATAATTCTATTTTTATTTTATCTGATTTAGTTGAAATATACGGTAAGTGTGAAGCTGCAAGGGGCTTCCGAATGTGACAATTTTTTATTAGAGCGGGCGTTTTTATACTAGTCATTGGATAATCATGGATACACGAGCTAAGGTTTTCGACTAACACTTAAAGAAATTAGATTTGGAAATTGTTGATTTAGAGTCCTTATATAAAGTTGTTACCAGCAAACTAGAAAACAAGTTAACTTCTATAGATCACTCTCCGAGCTATGAACCTTTTATAGGATAATATCGAAGATACAATGATGGATATGAGCCAGAAGTATGAAAAACTAGTGGCTATGGTATCTCAATTATCACCAGATCTCAAAGTGGGGCAGAAGAACAAAGGAATAGATGGCATGGCATTAATATGGGTACTAATGGAGAGTTTAAAGGGACCAGACTTCTTAAAATTGATTTTCCACACTTTGGGGTAGATGTATCAAGATAGACGGGGGGACTGGACCTGTGAAAACCGACCCCAATCGACCTTGGATTGCGGGCCAACCCATGACCCAAGCGGGCGATTCATGGTCCAAAAAGATGTGAACCGTAGGTTTCGCGGGTCAATTTTCATGGGCTGCGGTTAACTCGTCGACCTATGAAATAATTAAAAATATATATATGAAAAAAATAAACTATTTTTATGAAATATGGTAACAATGAAAATTTCTCTTCTTCTACAAATTCTAGTACAACTTCTAAATGTAAATGTTTTGCTCCCTAATAGCTAAGAAATGTGATGTTCTTTGATAGTAGTAATTAGAAATGCATTTAGTTATTATTATTTTATTTATGTTGTATTTAACTTTGCAAAGTTAGAAGTAATTCATGTAATATAAGATATAAATGTGAATTTTATGTAAACATTTCTTTGTATAAATATGAATTTATCATTTTGTCCATTTCATATTTAACAAAAAACATTTTTGCTATAAATTTAAAAAATTCTATATTTTTATTTATACAGGCCAAATCGAAACGAATCGTGACCCACATGGGCTCGACCAATATTGGCCAGCGGGTGGACCTGAGTTGTAGTTCAAAATTTGTGAGGTGACCCGGATCGACTTGTAAACTCGCAGCGAGAGGGCTTTTTTCACAGGGCCGTTATCGGGCTCATATGTTGGTGGGTCGATCCGACCCAAAACACCCGAATTGACACCTCTACTTTGGGGGGAAGGAACTAAAGCATAGCTGATGAAAGCTAGGGAATATTTTCAACTCCACCAAGTTCTTGATGAACTTTTATTGCGAGTTAAAAAGATGCATTTAGAAGAGAAGGCTAATGGATTCATTGCAAGCCGTCTATAGCCAGCTGAGTAACACCAAAACAAAGTTAACTAAAAGTGATGCAATGTACTTAAAAAAAAGTGATGCAATTTAATCGTCTTGGCTCACTTGTCAGTCAATAGAAACAAAATAAGATGGTTTCTATAAAACATATTTTTTATATATATTTTTCAATCATAAAAGAACTCATGAAATTAAGTCAATCAAAGTAAGAAACACATCTTGAAAACTTCCCCAAATCAATGGTATGGAACATGGTACACCAAGGCGATAAGAGGCAGAGGTGACAATGGTTGACAAGTGACGGCATTGGAGGTGGTGATTGATGGAGTAAAATGTTTCATTACTCACCGAACTTTGTATATTGTCACGTTTTGCTCACTCAACTATAAGATGCTTCTGAATGATCATTGAACTTACACGAAATATCCTCCATCCATCACCATCCAAGTAACCGTTTGAAAATGGTATGATGTGGCATCACAAAATCCGAGGTGTCACTTAACTGCCTTAAATCTCTCCTTGTCACTACTTTTGTGGACGAGCGTAAGAAAATATGGAAAAACGACTATAAATCCACCCAAAATAGATATCATAAACACAATTTTCCCATCCCCAACTTCAACTATTTCAACCATAATCTCCAAAACCTCAATCTCTTCCCTTGAATCCGGAAGCTGAACTCCCAAGATTGTTAAATTAAAAATTTCAAACCCATTAATTTGTTTCATAAAAGATGGGAGGCCAAATGAAGAAGCGATCCATGCAATCTGTTTCACAGAAGATGGGACTCCTCTTCTCCATTTGCAAAACTCTTGGATACTGCATAAAATCGAAGTCATTGCAGGACACCAGTATTGACCACTCAGATTATCAAATCCCAGTTTAGTGATGAGTTTTTCATCAACAATAGGCTCATTGATGCTGAGGCCACAATGTGGGTGATTAGATACGATCATGAAGTGTAATGAGTGTTTGATAAAATGGCAAGCAAAACTGGTTTTTAGTGGAATTCCAAGTGTTTAATAAAAATGGTTTTCAGTGGAATGAACTTATTTTGATAAAATCCCATTTGTATTGCTGATGGTCTTTACTGATGGGTGCCATGTGCACTTTGTTATGTTTTTTTACTTTACTCATTTTTTTCATACTTTAATCTCTATATTTTGGAAATTTGCAATCAATAAAAAGAGAAAAATAGTTGTTGTTGAAGAAATTTTGAAGAATATTTAATTTGGCTTATATGCATTTTACACACTGAAATGCAGTGCAATTCTTTATGCTAATATAAGTTCACAGTTATTGCGGTATAATCTATATATATGTACCAGAAACGATAATTGACAACAACAAAAAGTTGGATAGCCATTCAAGCATTTGTTTCATTGCACTTCTTGATATCGATTTATATAAACTTGCTAGTGCTTCCAGGCTGAAGCTAGTATAAATGTGGTAAAGAATACCCAATTAATTAGCATTTGGGTTCAAAACTTGAAAAACAAGCATTCTACTCTATTCACAAAAGTAGAATCCAAGGTCATTCCTCTAAACAAAATATAACTAGTTCTTTGGAATCTACACACGATCCGCGACAAAATAAAATTAGTTCCTTGAAGTCTTTTCCATTTATCTTGCTCATATCCTTGGTGATCTTTAAAAAGATGCATCACCGACATCAATTTCTTGTAACTCATCCATCGTTTATTTAAAATCCACTTGCTTGGTTGCTGATGGTTGTTGCTAACTCCAATCTGGGGGTTGGCATGAACCAAAAAGCTAGTTCTTCTACTGGTGGTTGGCTGGAAGATAGTTTATTTCCTCTGTTTACAGATGGTTTTCCCTTTACAAGTAACATAAACATTTTAGAAACATGAAGTTGGAGATTTATTTGTACAAACAATAAGCACTATATATTTACCCATGTCTCTGCCCTACTAGTTTGCACTTCCACTAGCTCTAGTTCTCCCTCAAACCAGTCCTCATGTTTTAAATGTTGTGACCATAACAGTGTTGAAAATTTTAGATGTACCATGTAAGAGTAATGTACTTACTTCAAATGTCGCATCTTCCCTCGAATGATATCGTTTGTTGTGTCCCTTTAAGCTACAAATCATGCAAGTCATTTTCACTTGCCCCTTCTTTTTGACATGTGATTTTTCCTGTTTGTGCACAATTATTTCTTCTTCGTCCTGTTTCCTTCTCTTTTTTTGCGTCTTTCCCTTTTGGGTCTCAGTCCACTTCTGCGGTATGATTGCAAGCGCATCCAACTCAGGCTACAACATTATACCATTGATCGGGTTCATGATGTTATTATAGCATTCCATGTACGTGTCAATAGTGTAACAATTATCAACATAATCCTCTGGCACATTCCTACACTCCCGTATCACAGCCATGGCATGCATACAAGGTATTCCCGTAAGCTCCCACCTCCTACATCCACATGTATGTTCTTCAAGATCCACGACATATGTCCCAAAACTGCAATCAACCTACCACCTCCCCCCCCCCCAATGAAAAGTACAATTAGGCCGAGTCAGCCTGAACTTAGAGTTTGGTCCGACCCACGAGCTGGACCGGACGCTGCTCGTGGCCTCATAAGCCGAACGGGTCGGCTCGTGTTTGTCCTTTTTTTTTTTAACGGCTAATCTTTTACTACTAATCAATGTTGTCAGACCCGGACCAGAAAACCCGTGACCCGACCTAAAAACCGGGTCAAAAAATACTAAAAACCTAGATATTAATAACCCGGATGACCCAGGCGGTTTTCAAGCAAAACGACATACCGGTACCGGGTTTAACGGTTCGCCTTTGTACATTTTAATTTTTTTTTTCATTTTCGGGGTAAAATTTAAACTTTACTGCATGTAGGGCTGCTTAAGGAGCCACCCCACTACCAAATTTGTTTCTGTCCAAACAGAAGCATATATAGAGTAGTGGAGGCTATTGACATTCTTAAACTTCCAATGTGGGATTCGGTATTTCTATATTTCTATTTTGATTTCACCTTTGATATTAATTAAAAATTGAAATAGACACAAGTCTACTGCTAGCCAAGTTGGTATTGGATTCACTTGGCAGTTGTGCATGACTTGGTTTCAAGTCTCCATGCCTCAGTTTTTGTTTTTGCATCATTTATGTTGTGTTGTGTTTTGTTTTGTTTTTTTTAACAATCCCCATTATTTCGAAAATAGTTTTTTTTTCTTTTCATTATCTTTTATTAATCCAATTCTCTAAATATTTACTTGTTAGTATAATAATTTTAAAATCATTTTATATATGAGTTAAAATACTTTTAATATTTAAAATTCGAAATAAATTATGGTACAATAATAAATAAATATAATAACAACAATCAATCTATAGTTTCTTTGAATTAATAATTCAAAAATTATTATTGTTATAATGTTTTATAGATATATGTATATAATTTTTATGTAAAAAAAATCTAGTTTTATATATAAAATCATTTAATGCCTTAAAAAATTAAAATAATATTAAAAATCCAAAATTGAAAAAATATTATTGCTCCCGATTCATATTTTTTGATTTTTCATTTTCTTTTTCATTTTTATTTAATACACCCGGTCGACCCACTGACCCTTGACCCTTTCCGTTTCCCGAGTCGATGCTCGGGCCGAGTTTTAAAACATTGATACTAATACTAAAATAATTGAAAATATAAAAACTTAAACCCTCCTCCTTTAATTCGGGCTTGGGACCGGCTACATTAAATATCTTGTAGGCGGAGTTAAAATTGCACACAAACAAAATATTATGTGTACAATTTTTTTATTTAAAAGAAAGAATTAAAAATATAGAGAAGAAAAATACATTTATTATAGCATAATTGTAAAGATAATAATGAATAATTACTTACCAATACGATTGAATAAATGGTATGTTATTTGTATGGGTACTAAGGAGAATTTAAAGATACTGGACTTCTTAAAATCGATTTTTCGACGCTTTAGAAGAAAGGACCAGGGAATGGCTATGGAAGACTAGGAAATATTTTCAACTCCACTAAATCCATGATTAACTTTGATTGGCAGTTGTGATGCGAACCCTTTTGGTGTTTGAATAAAAAATTTCCACAACAATTTGAATCAACCTAAGAAAGCTAAAATTGATAAGAAAACACCTTAACCCAAGTTTAAATCTAACCCAAAATTCAAAGGTTTAAGAGCCAAGCCCAATGGATGAAGATTAAACAAATTCCAAGGAGTGTGGATTTAACAACAGCACAAGAATAATCTACTCAAAATGTAGATGAAGAATACCAAAGAAAGTAACAAGTTGAAAGAGGAACTTACCTCCAAGTGCTCTCAAGAGAGAATTCAATGTCCAAGCCATTTAAGTTAGGTTTAGGGTTTGAGAGAGTTCTATTTATAGTACAAATAATTGAGGGAAATAATGAAAAATAAATATTGCACTAAAAATCTCGAAATCTTGTCTTTCGTTGAACCGTGCGGTCTCACAGTTCAGTTCCAGGCGGTCGCACAAGCATGGCGAGCCCCAAAACAAACATTCTGTCATTTTTGGAAATTTTAAAGGTGTTCGGTGGCATGCATTTTCAACTGTACCGTCGCATGGTTGTTTCTTTAGCTCTAAATTCTGCTTGCATCATTTTCAGTATTTTGGTCATAACTTTTGATCTCGGTGACTGATTGAGGTGATTCAAAAAGAGTTAGAAACTAAACAAAATAGGTTACAATTGTTCAAGAAATAGGGAACCTCAAATTCGACATTTATCCCTGTCAAAAATTTAATTAAATCCAAAACTTGATTCTTGGCTCCTCTTTTGGCTTAATCACTTTGTTTGACCTTGAATCTTCTTTCAAAATAGCCCATAATTCACCCGGAGCTCTTCAAACATGCACCTCAAATTTTTTTTGGCTTGGATAATTAATTTGCTTCGTCAAGCCCTCTATGATTCTCATCAGACCCTCCTTCTTCAGGATGATTCGTCCCAAATCATAGGTTTGTTCCTGATATTTCATTGCACCTCCTAAATCAAAAGGGAAATCATTTCTTCCAGGCCTCATGATCAACCAATAGGACCCTGTAGCTTGGACTAAGTGGAAGAGTCGAACCATGAACTCCTTTCGGCATAAGTGACGTGGCCCAATGTCCAAAGTGCAATTATCCTGCAAAATAAAACTAAGCAAAATAGGGTGGGGATCATTATTTTCTACATGTACAAGATAGGAATCCTTGTACTCGTGATATACCACCTCAAACTCTCCTTTTTGAACCTCAAATAAACTCTTCTCTTCACCACCTTCCTTTTCTTCTAATTTTTGCTCAACTTCCTCTTCAAAAATTGCATTTTCAATCATATCCGTTAAATTTTCACACTCAACCAACTCTTCCACATTTTTAATCTCAACAACCTCCTCTATATTTGTAAGCTCATGTACCCCTTCAACAATATTTGATCTTCTACATCAAAATTCGGAGATTGATCAACTCCATCAAATTTTATCTCCCCCTCCTTCTCAACATCCTTAACTCGGGGCACTACTTACAATTTAGCTTCAACCTCACTATCACTCCCCTTTTGCATTCCAACATTATATTTACAATCCCATACAATGAACATTTCTTCTAAAATTTTCATTTGCTTCTTAAAGTCCAAAATAAGATCATTTTCCCAATGGGATGACAGAATCTTCATTTTAACACTACCAATATTTTCATCCAATCCATCTCTACCCTTATGCTCCCTTAGATGACCTCGATTAAACCCTCTATCAAACTCCCTATCACACCGCTCTCCTTTACTCCTACCCGTGTTCCACTTTTGTTCCATACCCCCATTATCATCAAACTTATCCCTAACTTTTCTATTACTCCTTGGTGTTGGGATTTTTCTCCTTGCTTCCAATCTATCCAACCGTCTTCCCAATCTTCATTCCATTGCCTCCATTTTCCTAATATAAGTGGTGAAAATTTTTTGCAACATCTCACGCAAGTCTTGAGTTTGGGCATTGGAGTCTTGCCCATTTGGAGCATTTATATGGAGCATGTTGTGGAAGTGTCCTCACAAGTAATGTTTTCACTCGTGTTTACACTCAATCTTCAAGCTCTCAAGGAAAGTAATCAATTACAACGAAAAAATTATAATTCTTGTAAAGCATGAAACCACAATCAAAGAAGAGATATAAGAATTGATGGGCACAAATAGCAAGTGAAATTTATAAGTTGCTATAACAAAGAAGATGTAATATGGAGTTATGGGTCAATGTGTTGGAGTACAAAAATTCACAAAGGACTTGGAAAAGAACAAGGAATTACTAAGGACTAGTTTGGTGTTGAGAAAAGTGGTCTCTATTAATGAAGTCCCCTTAGAGACAATTTATCAAACACCTAGTGCTCAATTCTTGAATACTGTAGAAATGCAAGTGTTTGGTAAATTGAAATCTCCCATACAACTCAAATGTGATAAAAATGATAATACCCATGACGCAGGAATCAAGAGATACACAAGAACATAATTTTTCTAATTTTTTTTTTTTTTTTTTTTCGTTTTTGGATTTTTTTTTATTTTTTTTTTTTTTTGAATGAAGAACAACGAGAACAAGGATGTAAAGATATGTTTACCCATTTTAGAGCCAAACTTTAATACCAAATGATGAGAACCCATTTGATGCTTGAACAAAAAAATTTCACAACAATTTCAATCAACCCAAGAAAACTAAAATTGATAAGAAAACACCTTAACCCAAGTTTAAATCTAACTCAAAATCCAAAAGTTTAAGAATCTAGCCAAATTGATGAAGATTAAACAAATTCCAAGGAGTGTGGATTCAACAACAACAAAAGAATAATCTACTCAAAATGTAATTGAAGAATACTAAAGAAAGTAACAAGTTGAGAGAGGGATTTACCTCCAAGTGCTCTCAAGAAAGACTTCAATTTCCAAGCCATCCAAGTTAGGTTTAGGGTTTGAGAGAGTTCTATTTATAGTACAAATAATTGAGGGAAATAAAGAAAAATAAAAATTGCCCTAAAAATCCTGAAATCTAGTCTTTCGTTGAACTATGCGACCACACGGTTCAATTCCGGGCCGTCGCACAGGCATGGTCGTGCCCCGAAATAAACATTATGTCATTTTTGGAAATTTTAAGGCGTGCGGTTGCATGCATTTTCAACCGTGAGGTCACATGGTTGTTTCTTTAGCTCCAAATTCTGCATGCGTCATTTTCAGTATTTTTGTCATAACTTTTGATCCTAATATCTGATTGAGGTGATTCAAAAATTGTTGGAAACTAGACGAAATGGGTTACAATTCTTTAGGGATTACGAAACCTTAAATTTGGATTTTATCTCAGTCAAAACTTTAATTGAATCCAAAACTTGATTCTTGGCTCCTCTTTTGACTCACTTTGTTTGGCCTTGAATCTTCTTCCAAAATAGCTCATAATTGACTTGGAACTCTTCAAACATGCACCTCAAATTTTTTTTGGCTTGGATAATTAATTTGCTCCTTTAAGTCCCCTATGATTCTCATAAAGTTGCATATATGTATTTGAAAGAGAATGCTGATACATGGTTTGATGGATTCACTACAAGCCATCCAGGGGTAGTTGAGGTAACACAAAAAAAAAAAATCAACTGAAAGTCATGCAATTGAGTCGTCTGAGCCCCAATGTCAATCAATAGAAACAAAAGATGGTTCATACAAAAAAAATTCTGCTTTGTTTCCTTCTTTTTAAATATTAATTCACAAAACAATTTGAGAAATTAAGTTAATCAAAGTAAGAAACTCATTTATTGGAAGCTTTCCCAAATCAGCAGCATGGATAGGGATTGCAAAACAAAATGCGAAAATTGAGAACTGCGGAGCCCGGCCCCGTTAAGGGCAAAATCCACCCTCATAAATGGGAGAGTGGGGGCGGATCCAGGGCAAGAAAAGTTTGCCTCGATCGGGGTGGGGCTTCTCCAATTTATACGATAGATTTGACTAATTAACCAATCAGCACCACTATTTTTATTCTCAAAACAAATTGGTCTAACAATGTTTAACAAAGAAATCGAACACGTAAAGAACCAAGTTATTGAAAACAGTATAAACACAGAATTACATGCTAACAAAAATCGAAAAGAAAAGAAAGAATCTCAAGAAACATCATGAAAAAGTTTAATTGGAAAGGTTGTCCAGAAAATTTTCTATATAATGATGAGCTAATATAGATTGACTTGCTCGTAACAAATGAACATTAAATACTACAAAATTTCTATCAATGGACATAAGATGTGTAGCTCATGATTTAGTTTTAATGCTGTTTAGTTTATGAAACTCGACCCAACACGCTAAGCTAATATAAACGGTTCACTAAATGGGGCGATTTGTCACCTGCTCTATCCTAATCCAATTTTAAGCGAGGCATGGGGCAGATTCGAGGCAAAATTCCTAGGCAGAGTGGGGTATTCCGATCTGACCCGCCCCGTTGCCATCCCTAGGCATGGACCATGGCACACCAAGGCGGGCAGAGGCAGTGTTTGACAGGTTGCGTCATTAGAGATGGTGACTGGTGATTGAAAATTGAAAATTGGAGCATTAGTGGTGGTCGGTGATGTGAAGCATTCGATGGGATGCAAAAGAGCTGGTGAGTAAATGGGTGACCGTCGGTGGGGAGACGGTACCGTTTGGGGCAGATTGTGATGAAAAAATGAAAGAGAGCAGCGATGAAAATTCTTGTTGTTTTAGTGAAACTGAGAGTTTGATGATTAGGTGAGTTCACTTGCAAAGGCTTTGGGTCATGTATTTGTTAGAGACAATGACAATGGTGAGATTTATATGGTAGTGCGTTGCAGATTAGAGTCAGTGGATTTGGGTAATGATGAAAAGGTGAAGGAGATGATATATTGTTATGTAAATGTAAGTAACATGACATCGTTTGGCTCCAATAATTGTTATAGGATTAATGAAAACCTTTACCAATTGATTTAAGAAAATGACTTTATATTGTATGAAATGGGTGTATACACAAAACTTATGTAAAGGAGAAATGTATCTTTAATTTCGAAAATGAAATTAGTGGTGGAATGATACCAAAGTTTGTCTTTTGTCTCGGTTCTTATTTTAATCATTTTTCTTTCACTAATTCTATTTTCATTTTATTTGATTACAATTTCTACTAATTTTGTTGAAATATACGATAGCTGTGAAGCTGCAAAGTGAGTTTTGATCATGAAAATTTGGTATCAGACCATATATTTTTATGCTGGGTAGTGGATATTCATGGATACATGAGCTAAAGTTATCGACAGACACTTAAAGAAATTGAATTTTTAAATTGCTGATTTTTGTTCTCCCTTTAAAGATATTAATAGCATACTAGAGATTAAGTTGGTTTCTAAGATAAGACTCTTCAAACCATGACCCATAGACATGAGAATATCAAAGACACGATGATGGACATGAAACAGAATTATGAAAAACTAGTGGCTATGGTAGCTCAATTATCATCAGATCTCAAAGTGGGGGATGAAGAACAAATAAATAGATGGTATGACATTTGTATGAGTACTGAGGGGGAGTTTAAAGATACCAGACTTCATAAAATTGATTTTCCACACTTTGGGATAAAGGACTCAGAGAATGGCTGAGGAAGGCTAGGAAATATTTTCAACTCCACCAAATTCATGATGAATTGTGATTGGGAGTTGTAGAGATGTATTTGAAAGAGAAGGCTGATACATGGTTTGATGGATTCATTGTAAGCTGTCCAGGGGCATATTTTATTTTATTCTTTGAGGAACTTTGTATAAGATTTTTTTAACACTATTGATAAGGAAGTGGTTGAATCCTTCAAAAAGATTAAACGGGTTGGATCTGAATGCCAAGAGAAATTTGAAGACCCAAGTGAAGTTAGCTTTACATCTTCGTTCCAGAATCCTACTACATTAAACTGAATACCTTAACCAAAGCCTTTGAAGTGGCTACCCTTTACGAATCAACGATTCAAGCCATTAACAAATTACAATAACCCTAAAGCTTCTCACCAAACAAATGGAACCCCTACCCTTCAAAACCTCCCTAGAACACCAAAACTGAAGAACCATAGCCCAAGCCCAATAAACCACTAAACAATTACAAAACCATCACACCAACCGACTTTCAAACCAAAACAAACTTAGGGCTTCATTGTAAGTGTGATGAAAAGTACACCATAGGCCATGTTTGCAAAAATAGATCCCTGAACTTTATATTGGTAGTGAGGATGAAGAAAATGAACCAAAGAAGACCAGGAATCTGAAACAGAAGGATATAGATAATGGAGAACTTCATCAATGCTTTGGTTGAGAATTTAAGCATAAAACCATCAGCATCTCTGGGATGATTAAAGGGAAAAAGATATCTATCTTAACAGACAATGGGAGTTCTCACAACTTTATAGATGAAAGACTGGTTAGGGAGCTTAACTATGCCACTAATGAAGCTAAGATCATGATAGTCAGAGTAGCTAATGGTGAGAAATTGGAAAGTAAAGCTCTATATCAACCACTGATTTGGAAAGTACATGACTGGGAACTCCAATGTAAACTAAGGACTCTGAAACTTGGACGTAGTGACATGTTGCTAGGAGTGAATTGTAATAGTCAATTTGGTCTAATAATCTTTGATTTGGTACCAGGGTATGTCAAGTTCACGCACAACCAGAAAGAGATAAAATTGAGGAATGAAACCCTAGAACACCAGGTGAAGATGACAGAATGGAAGAAAATGGAAGGGTAGTTTAAAAGACACAATTACGGTTTTGCTGGATAGTTGTACTATATCCTAGAAAAGAAAAAGAAAGAGATCCCCAACCAAGTCACATAGTTCGTTGACTAATATCTAGGAGTATTTGAAGAACCAACGTCACTAATTCCTCCTAGGTCATATGAACACCACACTCTATTGAAAGAAGTAGCTCAGCCATTTAAGATTAGGCCATACATGTGTCATTTCATTTAGAAGATAGAAATAGAGAAGTTAGTTAAGGAAATATTGGATAGTGGAATTAGACAATCCATTAACAGCCTATTTGTTGGAGATTTTACAAAGGCACCAATTGTATGCCTAATGGTTCAAATGCAACATTGGGCAACTGCAGGTGGAGTACTTAGGCCATAACCGGTCAAGAAGGATTTTCAGTCATGATTTTCAAACTTAGGCCCACCCGATCAGGTCATCCGAGAAACCCATTATTCTGGCCAAAAACTTGGCATGACGACCCCTAAAACTCGGGTGGGTCAAACCCTGTTAAAAACCCTACTTGTTAGGTAATTATTTAATGTGTTAAAACCCCCCAAAAAGTGTGTCTAAATGTGTGCTTTACTATTGCAAATATGTGTTTACGCGTGTTTTGTTTGAATCAACGTTAGGAATCAAGTAAACATGAAGTAGTCGAGTTCAGGCCAAGTGGACATGAAGAAAAGGTGGAGGAACACAAGAAAGTGCTCTAGAAAGTTATAGATGTACTCATGTGGCTACATGGGTACCATATGCGGCTGCATGGGTCGTATTATTATATAAAAAAATAAAGAAAAGTTGCAGCAAGACACATGCGGTCGCATGCATGAAAACACAGAAATCTTTTTTTTTTTTTTTTTTTTTTACCTATTCAAATTAGAAGTCTATTTTGGAAGATTTTGGTAGATAATTCTGGTGGGCCTTTTTTGAGACTTTTGGGAAATATAAAAGGGAGAAAGAAACCAAGAACTAGGGTTACACTTTTGAAAAAGAACTTGGGAGAGAGGCAAGGGCCATTGATGTAAGAAACTTGAGATTTTTGAAGAATTCATCAAGAGTTGAAGAATGGATTCAAGGGAGCAAGTAAAGATATTTGGTGCAAGAATTCTCATCTCTAAGATTCAATTTCTTACTCCATTATGTATTTCTCATTTATTTCGATTTTATCCATGAATTGTATGAATAGTTAATTTCTTCTTTTGGGACACACAATGTAGCCTGATTGTGAATTTTAATTTTATATTTGTTGATTCAAATTATTATCATTGACTTTCTTGTTAAATCTTTATTATGAGTTTTATGACTTCATCTTTTTAGCTAATTGGTGAAGGATATATTTATTTGTGTTGGATTTGAGAAATAAGAACATAAATTAGAATAGGCAATAAAGATCATTATTTTGGACAAGATATAGAGATATAATCTTGTAATTAATGTGATCATGTTACATTGAATTTGGAGGAGACCTATATACATTTCTTGGTGTAAGTGTGTTTAAGAGGGCTGATAACAAATTCATTTAGAGATAGGTGAATTGGCCCAATTAAATAGGATTAATTGTATTCGAGAGATATAGTTAATCAGATTTGAAATGTCATTCTTTAACAAGAGTAGATTTTTGTTGAATCAATAAATATGTAACTAAGAGGATTAATGATGGTGAAGTTGTGAGTCCCAAATACCAAATTATTTGAATCAAAACTCAATTTTATTTCTTCTTTAATTGCACTAGTTTAATTTAATATTTTTATTTTTCATTCATTCAAAACAACCAAAATTTCGATTTTTTTCAAATAAAGCCTAAAGTGTCAATTTTGGTACTTAAAATTATTCCTTATGGGATCAATACTTAGACTTACGCTCACTTTACTACTTGTTCGACATGTATACTTGCAGTTTAATTATTGTCGAACACTACTAAACCCAAGAAAACCAAGTTTTTTTTTTTTTTTTTTTTTTTTTTTTTTTTTTTTTTATATTTATAAATTTCCCGACTCTTCACCTAATCCCTCGAACAGGTTGACGGTCGATCCAGTCAAGTCTGAAACACAGGTTTCAACTAAACCAAGTAAAAATGAAGCAACAATTTTGGCCTAAACCCGTGAATATCAAACAGTTGAGAGGGTCCTTGGGCTTGACTGGGTATTACAGAAAGTATTTTTGAAACTATGCAATCATAGCTAAGCCTCTAACCGACCTTTTAAGAAAGACAACTTTCAATGGACACATACAACAGATTCAGCCTTTGAACAATTGAAAAAGGCCATGAGTTCCACTCTAGCATTATCTTTACTTGACTTCAATAAATCCTTCATAATTGGATTGATGCTTGCCAAAGAATATAGGGGTTTTACCGATGCAAGACAAAAAGCCTTTGACATATTTAAGTAAGGTATTGAGGTTAGAAATATGGGATTTTCCATCTATGAGAACGAATTATTTGCCTTAGTCACAATAGTGAGTAAGTGGAGACATTAGCCACAACTTCATTACAAAAACTGATCACTAATGTCACAAAGAATTATCATTCCTCTCCAACAAAAGTGACTTGCCAAACTTGGTCTCAGATATGAAATTGTGTATAAAAGGGGAGTTGTCAGCCTACTAGTCGATGCCCTTTCAAGAAGACATGATGGAGTCTTTTAATGCTCATGAATTACCGTAGTAATCGTTGCATCGATATAAGAGTTCATATGTAGTGATAGAGAAATTTTCACATTTAAAAAAAAAAAAAAAAATCGATTTAACGAACTTGTCGCTAAGACCTCTAATTTTAACGATTACTATTTTTCCAAAATTAACGCACTCATCTAGCCATATTAATTTATTTTAAACTAGGTACATGTTAACTCTATTTAAAATCTTAGACCAATTCCAATTCTTATTAAAAAATGTCCGAATTTCATTAGTTATTTTTTTAAGTTCAAAATCAAATATTAATATCATTTTCTTTATTTTAAATAAATTCATTTTAAATCATTCCTTATTCAATTTTTGAAACTTTCAAATCCTACATCTTAGCACAATTCCAATCTTTCCCTACATCTATCACACACGTTTTTTTTTTCTTCATAGCAGATTTCATGCCCATAATTTCCCCTCAATCCCCGACCTACCAATCAGCTACAAATCAACAAAATATACTCTCCTCCCCTCCTTACAAGCTCACGACACAGACTCAATCCGAAAACTTGTATGAATTCTTCCACACTATTGATCACCTATGCTAACCCAGGCAAAACGCCACAACACACGCCACTATCAAAACTTCAACCCGAACCTCCATCACTGTTGAGACCACACTAATCCACAATCTGCCGAACCTCCATCACTGTTGAGACCACACTAATCCACAATCTGCACAGTTTAGATTCAAACCACCAAGAACCGCCACCAACAATCGCCTCGCACTACCCCATTTCCGGAATCACCAAACAAGAACCTCGAGCCACCAATCTGTAACATTGAAAGACCCAGCACAACCAACACTGCCCAATAACCACAAACGCCACCACTGCTCGCAACTCCACGGCCGCCGCCTCCCAAAAATCGCCATTGTCAAATTCCAATTCCCCACCAAAATTCTAACACCCAAAAAAAAATAAGAAAGCCCACAACTTACCTCAATCTTCGGCCGCTATTATCACCGGAGAAATCACAAATTCCAAGTTCGAACTTCACCCTCTGTTTACCCAATATCGAACTCATTCTTGCCATCATTTTTCCTTCCTTTTCAGACACCCACGCACGCCTCACCCCTGCCATGTGATGGCAGCTCCTCCGCCGGCAGGAAATGGTGCCAGCGGCGCGGGATTGGAAGGCGACGCCCTTTGTCGCCCCTCTCACTCTCTTCTCTGTTTAGAGAGAGAGAGAGAGAGAGTGTCTTAATTTTAACATTTTAATTTTATGCTTTAAGTCCCATAGTTTTCAAACCTTTTAATTCGGTCCCTTCGTATTGAAAATGTTTTATTTCAACTCCATTGTTTCTAGTTGATTTTAATTAAGTCTCAAATTTTCAATTGAGTCTAATTGACCCAGAGTCCCTTCTAAAATCTAATTTAGTCAGAAACTTTCTGGGTTTGTCAATTTAGTCCCTCATTAAATTATTTGCACAAAATCCCAAATCATTACACCTTACCATTTTAGACCAAGCCTTACACTTTTAAGTTCTTTTAATTCAACCCTAAATTTTTTTTTTTTTTTTACAAACTTTAATTTCAAGTTTCTAATTAGACGAGGCACGGTATTTTCAAGAAGGCTAGAATTCTTTTTACTCAATGACATTTTAAGGTGGGTTCATTACTTCAAAAATATTTTATTTTAAATGCGCAATATTAAGTAAACCTGTATTGTAAATGTATGCATGTGATAATGAAATTTATGAGATCAACATGTCTTCAAGCATGAAACTACTTGCCTTCGGGCTCAAATCCACATGTTTTCCAGCACGACTTACTTGCCTTCGGGCCTAGATCTACATGTCTTCGGGCATGACCTCTTGCCTTCGAGCATGAAATCCACTTGCTTATTGCATCAGAATGAGAATTTATGACTTAAGTTGCATGACTATATGTGTTATTTACTGTATAGTTTATTTAAATTGCACTGAATCTACTGAGGATTTCTACGAAATGCTCATCCTACAAATTGGAGATTTCGGAGTTGATGACGGAGTGTGCGGTGAAATATGTTTTTGTTTAGAATTTTGAGAACTTATTTACTCTATCCAATTTATGTTAAACTTTGAATTTATTTAATGTTTAAATTCTTGAATAAAACTATTTAAATTGAATCTCAGTGATTTTTTATTTGAAAGTTAGTTTTAAAGGATGAAGTAACGTCCCGAATTTACGAAAAGTTGGGGCGTTACATTGTAGATAGTTACAAAGGAGATAGAATGACTTTAGAGAAGATTCAAGCCCTATTAATACAACTGAATTCTGATCTTTCTTTCACTTACCCCAATAGCATATTGAAACACAATTGTAGGATTTATAATGAAGTAGGGAACAACATCAGGTCAAAGTTAATTCATAACATCTATAACTCAAAAGAGTGAGGTCACTCAAGCATTTAAAACATATATATAGGGCAAACCAACAATCTCATTGGCCAGGGATGAACCATAACATTAAGAAGGAGATTTTGCAGTATGAAGTGTGCTAAAAATGTAAGGGGGGTACATGTGTTACTGCAACATTTGCCTGAACCTCTTCATACTTTGAACCACATCAACATGGACTTTATCGAGGGTCTTCCCAGCACAGGGAGTAAGACAATATTAGTAGTGGTGGACATGTTCACAAAATATGGACATTTTATTGCCCTTATACACCATTTTACGGCTATGTTCCTTGAAAACATATATAAACTATATGGAATGCCTCAAAGTATAATTTTTTATAAGGATAAGATCTTTACCAGCATGGTGTGAATTTTGCGACTAAATTTTTAATTGTGACTAAGTTATGACTTTGTGTGATCAAATTGTAACTTTCGGAGTGTGATGAGGTGGGGTGAGGTGAATCTTACGACAAAATTTGTAATAATAACCTAACTGTGACTTTAGGGGTGGGGTGGGGGTGAACGGACGGACAGACAAGGTGTGTCGGTAGTATTTAAGGATTTATATTTAAAATTATATGACCTTTAATTTAAAATATAAGAGATAATTGTTTTTATATTATACATAATATAATATAATATAATATAATATAATATAATATTTATTATTATTAAACATCTGATTTTTTTAAAAAAAAAATCTTAGGTTTGTTAGTGGTAGTTATAGTGTTGTATTTGTAATTGTGTGATTTATCCTTAAAAAATAGCATCAAAAAACTTGATGAACAGCAATGTAATGGCGACAAAAGCGAAACGATATTGTTATTATTTATTATTACTTTCCAAACCTTTTTCTTTTGAGACGAAACTAAAAATGATGTATTTACTGATGTTTTTCAAGCAATCATTAAAAAAAAAAAACTTAAAACAAATTTAAAATTTGTAAGAAAATTGCTACTACTGTGGGGATGATTTGTTGTTTTGTTTTGTATTGTATTGTATTGTTCTAAGATTTTTGTGTATAAAGATGATTGTATAGCTTGGTTGAGTAAGATCGTTGATGTGTATATGGATTGATGAAGAAGTTGGTGAATTTTGGATTTGAGAATATTTAGGTCAAATGAGAAAAAAAAATGTTCTGATATCATATTGAAGCATGAGCGTATATTTTTTTAACGAAAAATTAGAAATCAGAAGGAAAATGGGATTTAAAAAGAGATGAAGAATTGAAGGCAAAGAAAATTAATATTTATTCATATAATCTACTTAACTATTACATTGAATTAAGCTCATCTATTTATAGAGCAAAAATAGAAAAAAACTAAAGGGTAATAAATTTTTACTTAACTATATATATATATATATATATATATATATATATATATATATATATATATATATATATATATATATATATAAACTCTATTTTAAAATCTAACTAGATTGTAAAATAGCTTGATTTTTGATCTCCATCATTAGCAGTCTCATAAATAAAATTTACAAGTCATTTAGAGCATCTTCAATGCATTCTGTATATTCTAATTTATGTGGCAGGAAAGTCCGTCCTCTTTTTCTTAAAATAATTATAAATAAAAATATCAATATTTTAGAATATATTTCACTTTTTCTACAAAAACTAATTTTCTTTCTATTCATACAATGTTTTTTCTCTTGATTGATTTGTGCAAAAATTATCAATGAGAAAAGTGAAAAACTCTATCATTAACACAAAACAATAATTGTCAATGACAAAATATCATTTACCCTATTTTACTTCTATTTGAGACTTCAGAAGGCTATTCATAAATAACAAAATCGAAAGTCATTTTGTTGGATTACCACTATTATATTTGATTTATTAATCATTCATTATCATTAACAACTATGATTTTTTTAGTTCATTATTATTTATTTTGATTTAATTTTTGGGTTACTTGATTTGAATCAACTTGGAAAAATAAGTTTGCCTCTTTGATGCTATATTTGTTTTCGGAGAAAAGTTTGAAAAAAAAAAAATCACGTTTAATTTCTTCAAATAAAATGATAAAAATGGAAAAATTGCCGAGTCAGTAAAATCAAAAAGATTTTATCTAAACGTTCATGTAGATGGTGTCTATCTTTTTTATGTCGCGTCAGTTAAACATTTTCTCAGTCAACATATATTGAAAAATGATTTTTTTAATCAATAATGTATTTGATGACATGACATCACTCTTTAGTGCATTACACAGTTGCATTGAAGGTGCTATTATATTTTAGGGTGACTAATAATACTATTGTAATTTACTTATGGGGTGTTCCCAACATGGAATTTGAGGGATTTTAAAATTTCAAAACATTCTACATATCCCCAATTTGGGATTTTATATAACTTGTCAAAATCAAGGTTCTCAATATAGATTTCAATTAATTTCATAAATTTTCGATTTCCTAAAAAATCTGTGGATTTAAGTGAATTTCTAATATAAATGGAATTGAAAGGATTTTGATGAATTTAAAACCATGAATATAAGGGGAAAATTATTCAACAAAATCGACCATAACCGGATATCTAATTTCATGATCCCTAAATATATTACCACCACAAATTCTATCAAATAAATCATAATTATATTATCATCTCTAATAAAATATATTTTTTAAATACACCACGATACATATACAAATATATCCTTATGTAATTATAAAATAAAAAATTATAAAAATTGTACACCATAACCTCAAATTACTCATGAGTTCCCTTCTCCCTTAACCCACCCATAGAGCATCTCCAATGCATTCCGTGGATTTAGGCTGACGGGATAATAAAATAGACGGACTTCTATATTTAAATAATATTGATTATGTGACATTTTTATTTAAAGTTAAAATTAATTACTACACATAAATTGAGTCTTGTTTGCAGGATTTCTCATTATATAAAGAGTTCAAATAAAAATAACTTGTATCATAAAACCTGATTGGCCAACGTCCTTATTTATAATAATTAAAAAATAAAAGTTAATGCTGAGTCGGTATGTCTCACGAAGCGTCTAGATTTAAATGCTCCACCGTACAATGTCTATATTTTTTTAGCGTCACGTCAATCTAACATTCTAATCCACGTTATGCATTGGAGGGGGATTTTTATCATATTTCGTTTATTTGCTGACGTGTCATGTGTATTTCTCCAATCCACGAAATGCATTGGAGATGCTCTTAGCTACCATCCACCAAAATTAATTTTTATACTATAAAAATGAAAATAAATTTTATAAATTAAATTAAAATATTTTAAAGACAACAGAAATAAAAATAAAAATTATTTACACTTTAAAAATAAAAACAAAAAATTAAAAATGAATTAATTTTTTTAAATATTATTACAAATTGACTTCATGCTGGAATTGAGATCTTGTTCTGGCATATGAGAATAATTTCTCTTGAGAAGTTCCATTATCATTTCTATAAAATGACAAGAGGAAAGAAATGAATGTCTTGGATCAACTTGACTTCCTTTTTCATATGATTACAAGAAAATAAGTCTGAATCGCCCACTTTTTAACAAGCGCTGGGTATTTGGACAGTTTTCAACACCACAAATTTCATCCAAACCTAGAAAATTAAAAAAAAAAAATTATATATATAGATATTTCTGTAATCGAACAAAGATGTTGCTGAATTAGAGAATGAAAAGTGAGAGAAATTATATTTTTCTGATTTTCGTATAATTAAATTTCAATTGAAAAGCAAAAATAAAAAATAACAAGAACAAGAGGATTTAGTAAAATAAATATGAACAAGAAGAAGATTTAGAAAAATAAATATAGAGAAGAGAATATGATTAATTTAACTAAAATGCTAGATTTTTTTATTTTTTAAATCAAAACTAAACAATGTTGTATATTTTATTGTTTAACGACACTGTTCGAATATTTTACTTCTGTCTCAAGTTTACGTTCAACTTGTATAACAAAAAATAATAAATAAATTACCAATCAAGAGGTAAAAGTAGATGAAATTCTAAAATCCATTAAATTTCATAACGATGACACGTTTAACAATTCAATCAAAAATACTGAAATTCACTAAAATCCGTTGAATAAAATTCCATTAGAATCTTAGTGATTCAATGAAATTCTATTAAAATCTATAAAATTCATGACAATTCATGAATCTAAAAAAATTCACTAAATTTCATATTGAGGACACCACTTTAATTATTATTTTTTTAACGCAATCATTACAATTATAAATCAATTTATAAGTAACACAATTTTTTAAATCATTTTTTAATTATACATATTTTCTCTTCACTTTTCAATCAAATATTTTACTTAAAAATATAAATAAATCAATTTATATTTGATTAAAGCCTAGTGGTAAAGGTAAGCCCCCTTACCGGACTTGGTTCCGAGTTCAAGTCACACCCCACCTCTTAATTCCCCTTTTGTAATGTTTAAAAAAAAAAAAATTTATAATTATTACAATATTACGTTACAGAATTTAATTTTAATAAAAGAACACGGCCACCAATCAGCAATTCCCTCATGAAGCACTGGGGAGACCTAGTCAAAATTGGCATGCCCATCAGGCCAACAAAGTCATCGTCAAACCAGCTTGCTATCGATAAGTTTCCAGTTTTTCTTCTTCTACGCATCGTTTTCAGTTCAAGCGTGAAATCTAAGCCTTAGTTTGGAAAATATTTTCTTTGACGTTCAATTGTCAAACCACTTTTTAATCACACATATTTTTTCCCTCCACCTTTTGAATCACGTATTTTACTTAAAAAAATATAAAAAACATATTTTTAAACATAAAAATTTAACAAGCACAGCGGGTCTGTTTGTTAAAATCTTGATTTTTAAAAACATGTGTTTTTATATGTTTTTAAGGTAAAATATGTATGATTTAAAAATAATTTGAGAAATTATATTGTTTAAAAATTTAACAAACAGAGCCTCCGTGACTCCCCTAAAAGTTGTGATCGATTATTAGTGGTCAGCAAGCAGAAATCCAAAAAGTAAATATTTTTTTTTAATTTAAAAAAAAAAAGTGATGTATTTAACGTAAAATATGTAATTGAAAAATTATTTAAGTAAATGTATATAATTAAAAAGTGAGTTGGGAAAAATGTTTATACAAGCGGAGACAAATATATTATTATTCAAACAAGAAAAAAATGAAATAGAAATTTTACAATAGGCTAAGAAGTTCACTGAAAGAACAAAATGGGAAATGAGGTTCTCTTACAGAAACTATCGAAATATACATGATACATCATGTTCAATTCACAATCTTCAGTGAAAGTTTCAGGGCTATAATTAAAGCAACAAATAAACCTTAAGAAGAAATAGCTTTTCTTACTACAAATTTCGAACAAATAGATTACACTTTATTCACGTTATCATATTACACAAAATACGGCTATAATAATATGGCACCAGTTTTAGAGTAGGGATCATGAGAGAGCAAAGCGTGGTAAACATAGAACCGTCTGCTTCTGGGAATTTCCCATAAATTGTGGGTTTTGCAATAAACTTTTCAAATATCCCAATGTCAAATGGGACTTTCCGTGTCTTGTCGAAATAGTAGGGGAAAATCGTCGTACTGTTCTGAGTAACCGTGTTCCTCGGCCATGCTTCTCAGCGATTCATAGACCTGATACATAGACCACCTATCCTTGGGATGTGAACTGACACAATTACACGCGATTCTCAAGAACTTCACGATATCCTCGTCGTTGCCCTTTCCACACAGGCTTTTATCGATCGTATCTTTGATTTGACCAGAAACGGAGTGGTGGTTCACCCAATCAACTAAAGTACCTTTAAATCCCTTCCCTGCCGTACTGACTTCAAGAGCTTTTTGTCCCGTCGCTAACTCAAGAAGTACAACCCCGAAACTGTAAACATCCCCTTTAAGGGTAGCAACCATTGTATTTGAGTACTCCGGAGCTACATATCCAAATTCACCTAAACCCCCATTTACGAAACTGCTCTCACCAGATTCTGAAGAAGCGAAGAATCTTGCTAACCCGAAGTCCATTATCCTCGGATCATAATCCTCGTCGAGGAAAATAACTTTGGAGCTGATGTTTTGATGCAATATAGGAGGATTGCAACCATGATGAAGCCAAGCGAGTCCCCGTGCAGCACCTAAACCGATTCTAAACCGAGTTGGCCAATCCAAAGCGCTCGCATTAAAATTCAAATTCGAGAACAAAGTCCCATTAGAGAGATGCTTATAAACTAAGAGCTTCTCCTCCTCCACTAAGCAAAACCCCAATAGAGGCACCAAATTTGGATGCCTAAGTTGTCCTAACCTATTCATCTCCATCCTAAACTGTTTCTCGTCCATCTTAAAAGTATTAAGCCGCTTAATCGCAAGTGCCGATCTGTCCGGCAAAACTGCCTTGTAAGTCGTCCCCGTCCTAGTCAAGACTATAACGTTTTCCGCGCTAAAACCATTGGTGGCCGCCAATAAATCCACCAACTTAACCTTCACTAGTGGTTTTTGAAAGAGTATAACTTGAGTAAGCTTGTGAGCACTCAATCTTCCAACCCAACGGCTAACCTCATCTCCCCCTTCAGTCTCGTACCCTCTCTTTCTTTTCTTACTAAAACACCACCACCATAAAACAAACCCTAACAACAGAGAACCGGCGGCGCCCAAAACCCCGGCCGCTATAATAATTGCCAAATTCTTCTTACTCAATCCCCCACATTTTCCCAAAGATCCTCCACAAAGTCCGCTGTTCCCACTAAAATCAAGCTTCAAATCATAATTAAACTCCGGAACCCTCCCAGATAAATCATTATTAGCAACAGTAAATGTTTTCAACCTTCCTAAGCTCGTTAACTGAATCGGAATATTCCCAGACAATCTATTATTATCCAACATCAAGTTATTCAAATACGCGCAATTGGCAAGATCAGCCGGGATTTCACCAGACAATTCATTATTCGACAAGTCTAAAGAAACCAAATAAGGCAACCAAGTACAAATTTGAGGTGGAATCGAACCGGAGATGGTATTACCGGAGAGATCGAGAGTCTGGAGGCTGTGGCAGAACTGTAAAGAAGCCGGAACTTTTCCGGCGAGGCTGGAGTCCTCGAGTTGTAGACCAAGAAGCCGATTTTCGCGGAGGTTCCAGCACGTAACGCCGTCAAAATTGCAAATAAATCCAACGGAATTATTCTCAAACTTCCATGAGTTAAGCTTCCCTGTTGGGTCAGTCAATGATTTTTTCACTTCCTGCAAGCACTTAATGTCATCTTCTGAGAGAACCCAGCTAGAAAAAATCAAGAAAAATAGCAGAAGAGAAGTGAATATTGATCTGAAGAGAGGAAGCATGGTTATCGATGGGTGTGATTGGTGAAGAAATTTGTGTGTTCTCCCTTGGTGGAATATATTATTGGGGGTCTTTTGTTAAATAATCACATGAAAATTTAGGTGGTTTTTCATTTCATTACATTGTAAAAACGAGAACGGTATTTTGACTTGACTTCGGTCCTGTACAATGGTTTCGTAGATATTAACATTAATTAGTTTCGCTCCGCTGCTCACGGTGGACAAGGTGAACGCGATTGTGACGATTTTTGATATACTTTTAAATTAAATAATTTTAAACGATTTAACATTTTTTTTAAATCAAGTTAAATCATTTTATTTTATAAATCAAACAAGTCAAATCATTTTTTATAGTTTGATTTAATTTTAATTCACGATTTACCTATCGACATAATATAATATATTTTAGATATCAAATTAATTCGTACTTTTTAATATATAAAGGCAAATTAGAAGTTGATATAAGTTAAAATATGTTAACGTTCTTTGATTCAATCTTTACCTCGTTATTCTTGCACTAGATTGATAATAAAAGTATTATAATGAGTAAATAACTTCACTGAAATGTTGGAGCATGATTTTCAGACTGTCAACTGTCCATATGTACTACACATCATTTGAAGATCTGAAAACTCTAGTCAAGGATTTAATTTTCACTTCATTTTCAGCAATTCATTGTAATTACGACTTATTGTTGCATTATCTAGGGTAATTTTCTTGCTTAGTACAGTTTTTTTACCTTTATGCATAATGATCCAAACTAAAAGGTAGGAAATTTCTATACATTTTTTTCAAGGATCATCATAATGCAATGAAAACGAGAAAAGATATACACGAGAATTTTATTTTTATAGTTAAATTTGATTTTTTTAGCCGAAAAATGCTAAATTCAAATTAATAAAATTATTTTTTAATTAAAAAATAAAAGCGATTTGATTCGGTTTGAGAGAAAAAAAAATCACGGGTCCATGCAATCTCAAACCAACGAATTAGGTTTGATTTGCGATTTCGCGATTTTCTTGTGCGCCCCTAGACAAAATAATATGTGTTCGGTAAATTTTAAAAAAATAGTTTATATAAACTACTACTTTTTACCTCAAACTCACTTATTAATCGCACATTTTTTCTCTCTAATTTTCAACTACTATTTTTACCTTAAAATTATAAATAAACCAATTTATATATCAAACAGTGTAACCAAACGGAAGCTAATTGTCCATAAAAATAATCAAGTACCGAATTCTAAACATTAGGAACTCCTGGCTGTTTTACATCGGAGGTAAGCAAAAGTTATGTTGCCCACAGTGGACAACAGAACATTTTCGTTAACATTAATTAATTACTTTTGCCTATTAATAATTTTCAGTCATTATATCGAGAATGCTTAGAGCATCTCTAATGATTTATGCATATTTTGATTTATATTGCAGTTAAATAAATAAATATCTCACTCGTGTCGATTTAGTCCACCACCGCCACTCCACCAAGTATGGTAAATCCGATTGAATCCTCTGCGAACATCCTTGTTGCTTCTACTGTTTCAACGGTTGTTCCCATTTTGGTCCATAACCATAACCATAACCCACCTCAACCCTCCCTCACCTCTGGTAATTAAGCTGCTTAAAATCTATTTTAGAGGCTATTCCCACTTTATATTTTGAGAAAGGGTTTTATTTATTTGAGTTTGATTTTGTGAATCTTGAATATTAGATCTAGAGATTAATGAATTAGAGGTTGGAAAAGTAGAGGGGTAATGGGGTGATTTGTTGGAATAGCCTTTTCAAAGGTATAATTTTTCAAAATGTCATTTTTATGCAAAATATATTTATTACCCTAAATGAATTGCATTATTTTATTTGCAAGATATATCCCTGAATTTGTCAGGTTGATTTAATTCAATACTTTTTATTATATTCATATTTTTTAATCTTTTAAGTTCTTCTAAAAATGCTATATATTGTGATAATTTCTCAAAAGATTTAGGATGTTCTTTCTTAGTTATATATCCTAATGCTATTCCATCTGAAACTTCATCTTCTATATCTTCGTATTCTTCTATAATTTTATGAACCGTATTTATATTTTTTGCTGTTTCAACATAATTAAATTCTATTCTATTTAAGACATCATAATCAATATCTTCGTATATTTCTTTTAATTTAAATTGTCCAACGGATTGTATATTTTTAGATTTTTCAGCAATAGTTAATAAAAATGAAATTTCTTTATTTTCTAAATATAATTTATGATCGTAGTTATTAGAAGTTGATGCTTGTGAAGTATCCATAGATTATTGGGATGGTAAATTATTATACAAAATTTTCTGGTATAAGTTCATTCTTTGATATAGTAAAATACAATAATCTGCAATATATTGTTCGTATTTTTCTAAGAGTTTATTATATTCTTCAGAAGATATGTTTTCATTTTTCATTTGATGTTTAATATCTTCCATTTTATCTTTCAGTTTTTCTAAAAGGTTATCAAGTCCTTCGATTGTATATCCTGGCATTTAAGTTTGGAATGTATTTGTCGTAATTTTATTTTCTAATTCCATTTTGAGCTGTAATATATCAGAATATTCTATAATATACTGATCATAATTTTTTGAAAGTATATAATATTATTCAGATGATTCATCCATATCTATTAAATGAGATATAATGTTATCTATTTTTTCTATTATTTTTTCTAACAAATTATTTAATCCTTTAATAGTATATCCAGACATTATAAACACAGAGATAAATAATTTATAAAATTTCAAGTAATTTTTCAAATTCTATCAATGTTTGAGAATTGATAATATCTATGTCAGCCGTGATATCTATGCTTGGTTCAAATGATATATTATATTTTGAAATACTTTTCTTTCTCTTTTCTAAGTTATCAATTATATCTTGAATATCATGTATTATTATAGATCTTACAGTTCCTCTAGCAAAGTTTTCTATTAAATTTTCTTTAAAACTTTTTAATATCTCTTGTCATGCGTAGAGTTGCTCTTAGTATCCTATTTTATCAATTTCATTTTCATATTCAATACCTTTTTTACTTTTGATATTCTTTTTAACTTTATATGGACCTCTCTTAGTTCTGAGTTTTTTCATGATATAATTACTTTCATTCATGATATTAAGATTTTCAAAAACTGGTAAAGAAAGATTCATCTCTTCCATCATTGTCATAATCTATTACAGGATCATAATCATTATAACTACTAAACACATATCCTAAATATAATTCATTATTTATTTCAGTGTTATCACTATCAAGCCAAAAATAAATAATCGATTTTGTGATTTCTAATCATAATGTTCTTTTTAATGTTGGAAAGATAGTTAACAAATATGGCATGTAGACATGATATAACTTTTTTATTTCATTATTTGGTTTAGTAAACTGTTTATGCATGAATAAAGGTTCAATTATGCTATGATATTCGTTATTATAAGGACTGTTTTGATAATTAAATTTAACAATTCTGAATTCTGTCATGTTAAAAGCTCTTCTTCCTCCTAATTCCGTAAAGATAGATATATTAAGAATACTAGCATATTTTCCTGTTCTCAGTACCTTTGTATTTTCCTTCTATTGTTAGTGACCTTCAGACTTATAGGTTTCTGCTCCACACCCTCCAATGGCTTCCTGCCTTCACGGGTTATTAGCTAAACCTGGATGCCTTCATTGTATAACTCTTTAGATGGAAAATATTTTAGGACAGAGTGTAGGGAGTTTTCTTAATAATATATCTTCTTTTTGAAAATAGGATTTAGAAGACAAGAATTTAGAAACTCATCATAATATGATAAGTAAATTGGAATTTTATTGATAATATGAAGATTGACAAAGGATTGGTATGAGAATTTTTCAAAGACAGAATATTTTTGGCTTTCTCACAAACTGGGTGCTCAAGAGAGTTCTGTCTTTCAACTAGCCCGGAGGCTTCTATTTATAATACTACATTTGACACAATTACATCACTGCTTACATCATCGACCTAACAATTTCACAGCTTTTTTTCACCTAAGGACACACATGTCCCTCTATTATTTATTACATCACATGACCCTTACATTATAGGGACACTTATCCTTCTATTTTTTGGTCTTGACATGGCCCCTACATTGTTCTGCATTGCTGAATTAAAGTAGATCTATTAAACAGTTTCCACTTGTCCATCAATTCTGTTGGCATGTAAAGTAGATCCATCAAGTGGCTTCCACCTGTCCATCAATTCCTTTGGCATGTGGGGCAGTTCCTGGCTATACACCCCTCTTGCAAAGTGGCAAAACTTCCATGGATTTGATGAGTATCAAATTTATTGATGTATTCTTGTAAGATTGTTGACTTTTATTTTCCTCCATTAGTGAGTGGGGTCCATCCATTGTACTGGCATATGCATTTGAATTTTTTCTCATACAGGTTTTTGGCAATGTTGTAGAGAACTTTAATTCCCAACACCCTTCTGGATCTAAACCATGATCTTGTAATGTTTGGTACTGGCTTGGTATTTTTTCCAACTTCAATTTGAAAATTTCGAGCAACATACCCAATCGTGATAATATGCTCAGCAGGATAATATATCCTTCCATCAATTTCAGGACTGATCGAATAAAATTTTAAATATATGGGTTTTCCTTGAGCAAACTTTGAAATTTCTCATTTTAGTAAATCGTCAAATTTTTCGATTTCTTTCAGATCTTCTCCTGGATAGATAAGACCCAAGAATCCATAATCAGCTGCCATTTTTGTCATGACGAGATCTCCTCCCTGAGTAACGATCAATCGTGGGTATACATGGCCTCCAGACGAAATGTAATAGCAATCATATTCTTGAAGTTCATATATAACTTCAACAGTAGTTTTATATTCGTTTTCTTTTGGTAAAAAAGGGGAATCATCTTCCTCTTCAGCACGAATTCTGACTACTCTTGTATGTTCATCTTTGGCACTGATTGTGATTTTTCGAGGACTGGCTTCATTTATAACAACTTTTTTGGGACTTGGTTCATCTCTTTTAATTGTTGGTCCACCACTGCTTCCAAAAGATGTACCTGTTTGTATTTTTGATATAACATGTTTGGTAATCAACAATTCAAACTGAGATTCAATCTCAATTATGTTATCGATCAATTCTTTAGTATGATTGTGATGAAATTTTTAAATTTCCATCAATTGATTGAAACTTCCTTGGAAATTTTCTGCAAGTTGTTCAATTCCAAACTTTATATCTTCAGCTTCCTCCATGAGAAAGTTCATTTTCTTTTTGGCGTCTATCAGGAATTTTTTGATATTATCCATCTGCAAATTCAATATTCCTGCTTAAAAAGTCCGCAAGATAATTATTAACACCTTTAATATGAACTATATCAAAATTATAAAATGTCAAATACGCTTGCCATCTATGGAGCCTTCTATATTGATGTTCTGATGGTAATTTATTTTTTATTAAACCTGCAACTTGAGAATTATCAGTTTCAACAATGAATTTCTTTGATAATAAAAACAATGAAAACTTCTTTATTCCTCTGATGATTGCTAACAGTTCTTTCTCATGAGTAGTATAATTTATTTCTGCTTGATTAAACGTTCCACTTAAGTATCTACAAATTTCATTAAGATATGTTTTTAATATTGCTGCTCAATACTTATCCGAGGCATCAATATTAACTAACATATTATCTTTTTCATCCGGTAATCTTAATTTTGGCAAATTTTTACATTCTTCTTTTAGTGATTTGACAATTTCTGTGTGTTCATCACTCCATCCTTTTGGTATTTGTTTTCCTGAGTAAAATTTGAATTTTATGTCTCTTTTTTTTATAGATTTTCAATAAATCCTTCTGCATAATTTAAATATCTTACAAATTCTTGTATTTGTTCTTTTGATTCTAATTTTTCTGGAAAACTTTCTATCTTCTTAGATATATGGGTTTGTAATTTTATCCCCCTTTTATCTATTGATAATTCAAGAAAATCAATTTCTTGTTTTTCAATTATAGCTTTATTTTTTGAAAGAACAATTCCTTCTTTTTTGCATTCATTTATAAATTTAATTAAATGGTTTCTATGTTCTTCTCTATTATTAGAACATATTAATATATCATCGATATAGACAATTAAGAATTCATTAAATTTTCTAAATATGTTATACATTCTTCTTTGATATATTTGTGGTGCATTTTTTAAACCAAATGGCATAACCATCCATTCATACTTACCTTGGGGTGTACTAAATGTTATATATTGAATACTATCTTCTTTCATTTTTACTTGTCAAAATTCTGATTTGCAATCAAATTTAGAATAATATTGCTTTCCTTTTACAAGATTTATTAGTACCTCTTTATTTGGTAAAAAATATCCATCAAATTTAGTATATTTGTTTAATTCTTTATAATTTATCACCATTCTAGCTTTTCCTCTTTTTTGTTCAGAATATTTCATGACCATAAAAGCTGGACTACTATAGGGTCCATTACTAGATCTGATTAATTTTTAGTTAAGTAATTCTTTTATCTGAGTTTTAAATTCTTGTGTATCTTGTATAGTATACATCATTGGTCTAACTCTTATAATAATATTTTCTATTAATTCTATTTTAGCTTTTGGATGATGTGGTTTCCAAAATAATAATGGATTCTCTCCACAATTTTTTTTCTAGTTGATCAATGATTTTTTCCATGTTTATTTGTATATTCGTTTTTAAAACTTTTTTATACATTATTCTTTTATTTTTTATTTCATTTTGTGTAATTGGTTTTTTCTTCCATTTATCACCACGCTGTGTTGACTGAACTCTGTAAGGTCTAAATTCTCTTGGTATTTTTAGTAAATGTGCGCAAGGTGTTTGTAACGTTATCATGTAATTATTTTGTTTATAATATTGAAATTGTTGTATAAAGTCATTTCCTAGTAATATATCACATTCTAATTTGTTATAATTATATATTTTATTTACAACTATTTGTTTACTCCCAAGTATTATATCAATTTTATCAGCACTATTAATTATATGAGTACTTTCTCCTGTTACTCCTGTAATTTTTATCTTTCCATTAGTATTCCATGATTTTATTAAGAAACTTTTGAATATTGTTATATCACTTCCCGTGTCAATTAATGCACAGGTTGTTATATTTGTTTTAACAATTGTAACTTGTATATAAACGGCTAATGGAAAACTTATTTGATTATTCATTTATTCAGCTTTTCTGCATAGTATAGTTTGACCATTATGAGTTATTTATAATCCTTCACGTTTTATACTATAATCTTCTAGTCCATCTAGAAAGCTCATTCCTAATAATACATGAGGATTTACCATACTACTATCTACATGACATGGTACTAGGAGATTTATTCCTCCTATTTTTATTGGTACTTTTACTTCAAGTTCAGTCATATGTACTTGTCCACCAAAATTTATATATCTATATGGATCGGTTCTATGAGATATTAGTCTTTTATTTCTATTTGAAGCTATATGACATTCACTAGCTCCTGTGTCAATTAATATATTTGATCATTTTATATGTTCTATTCCATTAAAATATTCACCTTCTATTTTCATATTTTCAGCATTTCTATTAAGTTTTTTTTCTTTTGTATTACTAGTTTCTCCTAATTGTTTTCTATTAGGTAAACTTGTTGATCTCCTAATTAATCTGTCATCTTCAAATGTTATGTTATTATTAGGGTATTCTTCTTCTCGTAACTCTATGATTTCTGATTTATTTTTTGTTATAGTAAGTTCATAGTTTCTTGGAACTAAACTTATTTGTTTATCCGGTTCTACAGCTTTACCAAAATCTTTACATTCTTTATGAATTTCAATATATGGTTTTTTAGAATAAATGTTTCCATAATTAGAATTAGTAAATGTGTATAATGCCCTGTATTCTATAGTCATAATTTTATCTCCTGATTCCATTATATCATCTTTATGTAATTTGAAATGTAGTCCTAAAACTTCATTAAAATTTCTATCTTTTAATGATATACAATATTTTGGGTAACATGTAAATATTAGTTTCTTATATGCTAGATTTCCTTCTATTGTTCCTAAATGATTGTCTTTTAAATTTATAATTCTTCCATCATGTAAACTTACAGTCAAAGGCGAATCTAATCCTTCTCTAAACAGAGATTTAAACATTATTTGGATACCTGCTAAGTAAACATATTGAATCTTTTCACTTTGTTTTCTATTGATCTTTGTTAATAATTCTGTAACTGTATTTTTGTTAAAAGATTTAATTTGTGTGTTCTTTGAGTGGTTCTAACATCTATTGCCCTTTCAATTTTATGATATTCATTTATTGCTACTTTTTCTCTTTTCCATATTCTGTCTAATATTTCCCATTTTCCTATTTTCAAATTGATAAGTGTTATATTCACGTTTATTTTATGCACTTATACCCTTGAATATACCATAATGTGATTCTATCTAAGTATTATTAATGCATTTTATGTTTTATGTTGTATAGGATCCTAAAAGAGGAGAAAAGAAGAAAAAAGGACCAAATTGCACTAAAAACTGAAGTTTGGGGACTTAGGTGAAAATACCTTTACGGCCGCAAGCAAATATCTTTACGGCCGTAAGTGCATGATTGAAACAGACAAAATTAAGCAGAAAAGATGTTACGGCCGTAAGAAACATCTTTACGGCCGTAACCTTCAAAGAGTGAAAAATGTGCAGAAACACAGTTACGGCCGTAAAGGGACATGTCACGGCCGTAACCTTCAAAAGATACAAAATCAGCAGAGACTCAATTACGGCCGTAAAAGAATCTTTACGGCCGTAAATCTTCAAAGCAAAAATTTCCTTATTTCAATTCTTTCCATAATTTTGGATTTCTTGCTCCCAAAGCTAGGGCACGAAAATTGAAGTTATAAATAGGGAAGTTCATGACAAGAAAAAGAAAAAAAATATATTTTTTGGGAGCCACCAATATCAAGGTTGAAGAAAAGAAATTCGGGGCAAAATCAAGGTGAATCAAGACAACATTTTTGGGGAATTCTTCATGGCAATGCGTGGCTAATCTTCTCAACCTAGTTCAAGGGGGACGTTGTGTTCATATTATTTTATTATTCATTCCTCAAACTCGTAACGTAGTTCTTGTTTTTTATGTTTTATTTATTGGATTTTTCATGAACATTAATTTCGTCAAGACAATATATTAATTGATTAAGGCATTGTCTTTTAATTATTGTGTTGATGTTTGCTAATTTGGGTAATTGGATTCGTATTTGTCTTGTTATCCAAATCATAGTAGCAATTGGTAATTTTATATTTTCATATGAAAATCCAATCTAGATTAATCAATTCGAGCATATGTAATTGATAATTTAGTTCACCTAATTCTTCTTGTTTTCACATAGTTAATGAATTAAATCTAGGGAGCTTATTCTAGGTTGTTCATTCACTCTAAATTGATTGGAGAACTAATTCTAATTGATTATTATTAAGGAAGAATTGGATTAATTAGAGCTTTTTGATTATTCCGAGTGATAAATAAAACAAAGGAAATAGTACATGCGTTGCTTGGGGAATGACAATATTATGATGGGGCACAACCGAACCTGAGAACTAGGATTATTTATTATTTGATTTTTATTCCAGCTATTTTACATCTTTATTTGATTATTTAGATTAATTGCAATTTTCAACTCAAAACCCCCCTTATAATTCTAATTGACATGGCATTAAATTAGTTCCCGTTCCTCGTGGGATCGACCCTTGCTTCCGCTATCACATTTAAATTTAAGTTTTGGCAAGTAAGGAAATTTAATTAATTCTTGGTGCATCGCGATGCGCACCACAAATCTAAAGATATTTTTTGTATTTTTCTGAACTTATTATTATCAAAAGTTACTTTTAATCCATAACCTTCTATTCCTTCATATTCTTGTTTATCTATGATCTTATTTGTTTCTATTTCTTCTATTTCTTTATTATGATTCTGATTCATTGCTTTCTAAATCTGTTTCACTTATATAGACTTCTTGATCATAGTATTCTTCAATATCTGATATTTCACTTAGTTCACTTTCTATTTCTAGATATTCATTTTGTAATATTTTAACTTTTTTTTGTTACAATCAGGGCTTATATGTCCCATTTCTCCACAATTCCAACATTTGCATTGACTTTTATCTTTCTTATAAGTTTTATTTTTCTGTTTTTTATTTGGATTATATCTTATTTTGTAATATCTCTTAGGTTTTATATATATTTTTCTGAAGTTTCTGAATTTTTTAAACTTTCTATTTTTATATTTTCTTTTATTATTTTTTCTTCTTTCAGGGTTACATCCTCATTGGGTAAGTTTTTCCATATCTTCACAACATATTCTAGTTAGTTTTTCTGATTTCTTTAATAATTGTCTTTGTTGACATATATATATGTTAATCTTTCAAATAGAAATTTTATCCTTGATCCTAATGTTCTAGGTGTTCCAGGGTTATCTCTAATAAAATTTTCAAATTCTATTTAAAGTATATTCCCCATGAACCTGGTAATTTATTGTAATACATATCTCTATATACTTCTTGATTTTCATTACTATAGAATTGGACATAATAGTATTCTTTAAATTCACAAGTATATTCTTTGATTTTACACATATCACATATTGTTAAATTTTAATCTTATTCTTGCATTATCTTTTTCTCTTATTGATTCTGCTTCAGAATTACTTATCCAATTTTCTCCTAAAAATTCATCCGCAATATAATATACTAACTTTTCTATTCCCTTTCTATCTAATTTTATTAGTTCTGTCTGTACATTTCTTCTTATTAATGCTTTTGTATCACTACCTATTCCTTCCCACCAATTTCTAACATGTCCTTCAACAGATGCTACTAAAAAATTTATCATTATATCAGTATTTTCCCATGTATCATCTGTATTGTATAAAAAGAACAGTATCATTGAATCTGCCCAAATTAATAAGGCTTTTTAGTATCTATTTTACAATCTAAATCTAATTTTATTCCTACATGATTAATAGGTTTATCATAATTATCATTTGGTTCAAACTTATCTTTATATTTATTCCCTCTAGGTGATTGTCTATCTCTGATTCTATCATAATATTGCCGGTGTGGTTTACTATATAATGGTACATAACTTTCATCTGGATCTGGTAATTCTTGTTTGGAAGTTCCTATTGGAGCATGGTTAGGTGCTCCTTCAGTATTCATTAAAACTTGGTATTCATTAAAATTCTCTATACTTAACTGGTCAAAATTTTTTATAAGCAAATCTAATTCTTCATTCATTTTTGTCTTGCTCTTCTTCAATTTTTTCTTCAGCTTTTAATTTTCGTGAAGTTTTTTCTATAGATTTTTGTAATTCTAATTCTTCCTCTAGTATTTTTGGTAATATGTTTCTTCTAAATTCATCATCCGTACTTCCTGCTTCTATTATAATTTTTTCTTGTTCGAAATGCTTCTTTCCTATTCTAAGTATTTCTTTTTCTATGAGTTTTTTTGTCTATTTTCTTATCTTTACTTTTATTATTTTCATTGAATTCTCTAATATCTAGTTTTAGTATATTTATATCATTTCTTACTTCTTTTAATTCATTTTTCACTTCTTGTACATCACTTATTAATGTTTTTATTAATATTTTTAGATCTTCAATATATTCACTTATCGACATTTTATACTCTTGGTTTTTGAGTTTTTTGTACCTTAAATAGTCTGTCATACATATCATCTATTTTTATTTCTAGCTTTTTGATTCTTTCTTCTATTGATATGATTTTTTCATTTTCATTTTTTCTTATTTTTTCTATAATTATTCCAATTTTATCTTGATTAATTAATTCTCCTGATTTTCTTTGGAATTCTTTTAAGATTTCTTCATCTATATTTTTAACTTATCCTATCATTTCTTTTAATTCTTTAAATTGTATTGTTAGTTTATTTTGAATATTTTGTAATTTTTCTTTGATATTCATGTCCTATATATTTAATTGTTGTAATTCTTCGATAACTAATTTATCTTGTAAATTTATGTTTTTATACGTTTGCCATAAAAATGCACTTATCCAATTTAATTGCATGTTAAGAAATCCATCAGATTCTCCTCATGAGCTTAATGGTTGAAACATAGTTGTATTAGCTCCTTTTATTTGATAAGATCCAACTAGAAGTCTTATATTTTCTATTATTTGTTTTTCAAATTTTATTTCTGGAAATTCTGTCATTAATTTCTTCCTTTAATATGTTCGATTTCTAGAATAAGTTCTGTTCCATATTTTGCTTCTTTATATTTCATTATTTGATATTCACAATATTCTTCTATTGATCCAATCATTAATTTTCTATGATATATTCTATAATATTTTAGATAGTCTTCCTATGTGTTTGTTTTATCATATTTTTCTTTGTCTTCTAAAATAGTTTGAATTTTTGGTAATTATTTTAAAATTCTATCAAAATATTCTCTCTTTTTCTCCAATAATTTTAATCTTAATTTTTCTTGTCGTTTTATATTTCTTTCTTCTCTTATTTAGTCCATTAAATTTCTTCTTTATTCTACTATTAAATCTAATTTTTCATTTGTTTCTATGTTTAGATATTTAACTAATTGAGGATCCGCTCTATGATAATTCATTTCTATAATCTTTATATAACTCTTCTAGTATATCTTTGTGGATTAAATCTAATATTTCGTTTATGATAAAATCTTCTTTTATTATATCAAAATTTATTAGATCATATATTTCTCTTCTTACATCTTTATCTAAATCTTTTAAAGTGTTTAAAATTTCTATTTTATAATTATCGGGTAGTATTAATGTATGCATAATTATAAATCTTGATGTATATATTACATATTCATTTTTATTTTTTGTCATATAATATTTATCTTTTAGATCTGCCATATGACTCTGATACCAAGTGAGGGGTGCTACTATGAGCGAACAAAAATCAAATAAAATCATAAACAAAATTAATAAAAGTATATAAAATTTCAAGGACTAGGTTGTAACTTTTCTAAATCTTAATGGGTTTAGTTGAAATATGATATATAAGGGTATTTGTGGTAGTTTATAGTGTTTAATGCTATTTTTAAAAGATATAAAATTGTTAGGGTATTTTCAAAAATTGGTAAGTTTTTAAGGGTATTTTCATGTATTTCCTCGGGGTAATGAAATTTTGTAACATTATACATGGGAGTGGGAGTGGACGTGGGTTGGGTCCTTTTTTGCCCAACCCAAACCCAACCCAACCCAACTCAAGTATGAGTTCAAATCCAACTCAACCCAATCAAGTTTCGATCGGGTTTGGTTGAGCTTTGATCCAATTAGCAAAAAAAATTGAAAATTAAAAAATTAAGACCATAACTCAACTATTAACTCAAGTCAATTATGTACAATACAATAAGCTCAAATATAATGAATTGAATACTTGCTAATAAAACTAAAATATGTTTAAACCATATTTGGATTTCATCCAAATTAAAGATATGCTTGCGATTCTTGAAATTAAAATGATCATATCTTTTTAAAATTTTTATTGGGTTGGGTTTTTCACCCAACCCGATTAATTTTTTTTTTTTTTTTTTTTGTAGAACCCGAACCCAGCCCGATTTTTATCAAAAACTGACCCAAATCGATCGGGTTGGGTTTGACGGTTTGGGTGGGTAAATGTCCACCCCTAATTATACACTGAGATCAAGAATATCAAAGTGCTAAATTTTTGGTTACTAAAGATGAATTCATTATGAGAATTTTTCTCCCCGTTCCTTTCTCGATAGTATAGTGATGCGTGTTGTAATACACCAAAATTTAATTAATTCCTTACTCACCCAATATCAGTTAATAATGTAGTAGTAGGAGTAAAAGTCGAACCTACGAGGAACAATGAACCTATTTAGTTGCTTGAGGAATTAGAATAGAATGGGGGGTTGTGTGATTTGAATTTTCTTGAATGAAAACTATGCATAAAAATAACAAGTAAATATGTTTAAAGGACTAATATAATAGAAGATCTTGTTCTCAGGTTCGGTTGTGCCATCAATTATTTTTATACTTTTCCACGCAATGCATTTTCCATCCCTTATTCAATTTATCAATCTTAGATAATCAACAAGCTTTGATTCTCACAATTTTACCTTATGTGAATTAAATTAAAACAGGCTTTTTGATTCAATTCTAACCAATGAATAATCCTAAACAAGCTCTTAGGATTTAACGCAAGGCTAATATGAAAAGTGGGAAGAAATAGATAGAATTGAATTGTTAAATTCACAAGCTTGAATTAATCAATCCAAGTCGAATTATTACTAAACCTACACGAGATTTATTTACTATCAAGAGTTAAGATCTAATGACAATTCGGTTCAAAGATCGAAACATAGCATACACATGAATTTAAAAATTAAACAATTCAATTGGAAAAATCAAATCCATTAATCAAATAAACTCAATTAATATTCAGAATGTAAAAAATAAACAATTGAAAGAAAAGGAATAGATGCAACGTTATTAGTTTTTAGGAAAATAAAATAAAAATAATTGAATTGACACAACTTCCCCCTTGAACAAGGCAATGAATTCTAACCTAGCATGGTCATGGTGAACTCTTCAATTTGAGTCTTGAATTCACCTTCTTGTTGATGCTTCTTTTGCTTGAAAATCTTCCAAGAATTCTCTCTTCAAAACCCTGTTTTTCCAATCCCCTTTTGTGCTTATTTTCTCCTTTTTCATGTCCTCAAAGTCCTGCCCTAGGATTCCCACAAAGAGTTTCCAAAGATAGACTCCCAATCAAAATAAGCAAATCTTATGCGCATACGTTACGGTCACGAGAGAGTCAATTACGGTCATAACTAAATCTCTGAAATTTTCTATGGAAAGTGACTTACGGCCGTAATAGGTCGATAAGTGTGTTTTGGCCTTTGATCCCCAATTCTTGAGCATGTGCTTTTTCCTTGTTATGAACACAATTACAGAACATTACAGATATATTGAATCCGAAATTACATTACCTTACAGAAGATTACAGCTAGCGTAACGTTTCACTTAAATTCTAGGACTGATTTTATGATTGTAATGACGAGTAGTCTTCTATTGAAACTGCGTCATGATTTTGAGACTGTAAAATTTCTTAGTCATTCAATGCAAATTACAAACTTACAAGCACTCTTTATTTTACAAATAAACAACAAGTACTGGCTTAACTTCATTCCAAACTTCACTCCAATCATATGTAATAACACTATCACATATTATCCTGGAGTATTGGGTTAACTCCATTCCAAACATTGACAAAGATAAAAGAACTATAGCTAGATAGCAAGTGTTGGCTTTACTTCAACCAACATCTAAAGAACATTATAAAACTTCGTCAAAAAATTATAACTCATTACAGAGCATTACAGAATATTAGAACTCGTTACTGAGCATTACACTGGATTTCAATGACCGAAAAGTAATCTGAAATCAGTTGTAGAAACTAACTGTGATTTCAATGATCAGTAATTAATCAAAATTTTTTTGCTTCAAATATTGTTCCAATAAAAGGTGGCTTGTAGAATTTTGGATAACTACCTAATTTAATCTATTACATAAATGGTAACTACATCCTTAAATAATAAGATCCATAATTAATGAGGTCAATCAAATAATACACTCTTCCTCTCTCTTAGAATTCGGTATTTACAAAACTAGTGTTACACCTGTGCGATGCACGGTCATTTATTACTCACATATATTAAATTTATATGTTAACATATGAAATGAATATTTAATTAAAAATGAGAAACAAATGAAGACAATTAATTATAAAAAATGTACATTACACATACCTTAATTTTTTTTTACGGTTCGTATTTTTATCGTTCCAGGAATTTCTTTAAATATTGTAATTTCAATTGATTTAACTTAAAATGGAAAAGAAAAATTATATTTAAATAGAATTTGTAATAAGTAAAAAAAAAAAGATATATCTGTGATATACGCGCTGAATCTTATTAAAACAAAAAGGAAAAGAAAAAGATTAAAATCAAAATAAAATAGTTAAATTCCGTATAAACCGGTCTACAACGTGAAACCACCACAATGACAGAATTTTTAAAAATTTAAAAATTATAGATACCAATTATCAAAATATTCAAAACTTATTTAATAAATTTCAATAAAACACGACTTTTCATTTTCCATCGAGCAGTCAAAGTGCTATGTTACCAAAAAAAAAAAATTAAATTATACACTTTAAATAAATGTATTTAGCCACACCCTATTTTGAAATATTATGAGTTTGCTAACATGCCTTTACTTTTATTTTGATAAAAACTAGTTAAACTAATTGTTAAAGTCAGTAATATGTGTTTTGCATATTTTTTATTATTTAAACCTATAGTATTAAACATAAATAAATGAGAAAAATGAATAAATAAATAAAACTAATTAATTAAATAAATAAACAAAATGAGTAAATAAATTAATAAATGAACAAAATAAGTAATATGAGTGTCAATTCGAATTAAAATTAATTATTTATGATCAAATTAAATTTAGTTAAGAAATTATAAATATCATTATTTAAATAAAACTATTTGAAATATTGTGACATGTGGGAAAATTAAAATATATTAAATAAGACTTTTACATTTAATCTTTGATGCGATTTCAGAAAATATTGAAGAAAATGTGACTTTTCATTTAATCTAAATGAATACGTGCTTATAATAAAGAATTAATAATTAGTATAATATGAGTTTTAACTAAGTAATTCATAATTTACTTTATTTAGACTAAATTAATATTAAAAATGTCGTGCTTATTAACAATTATGCAATTAATCAAGATAGTTAACAATTCTAAATAGATGTTATGAATTTGTAGAAAGTAGATGGTTAAGAATTTTTAAACTCTATGGACATAATCATTTATTAATTTGTTACCATATATTATTAATTTACATAATTATTTCTTTTTAAAAAATTAAATACTTGTCAAAAACTATCACGTATCATTAACACTGCCAACTAATTAAAATAAATTTTATTTTATTCAAAATGGGAATTAAAAAATTAGACTCCACCATTTTTAGAAACTGGATTTAGGCGGGAAAACAAGCTTAGGAAGTAGTCTCCTTTTATATAATTATATTTATAATATAATATAATATAAAGATAAATATTTTTGTAATGAAATTCTGTAATATTACGAATAGTTTCAAAACTACATATTTTTTATTTACTACCCATTACATCCAGGTAGTTACGTAAAATTTCCCCTTTTACATTCATCAATGGAATTTTATTTGCATTAAAATTTTAATTGATTTTTACTTCATTTTCTTTTTTCTCTTCAAACCCTACAATATTCTCACGACCATCGTGCCACCATTGCTGTTCTACCTTCTTTCTCTTGTGTCGAGCCTCCAATGACTACTCAGGATGAGTGTCTGGTTGAAAGACGTCACCATTGAGCTTTCATCAATTTTATAATGAGTTTGATAAAATATGTGACTGAATATGATGAAATATATTATAAAAAGTTGAAAGTGTCATGATGCGCGTCGTTACACACCAAAATTTAATTAAATATCTTACTTGCAAATTATCAAATTTAATTGAAATAGCGGAAGTAAGAGTCGATCCCACAAGGAACGATAACTAATTTAGTGCCTTGTCAATCAGAATAGATGAGGGGTTTTTGAGTTCAAATATTATAAATGACTTGAAAATAAAATAAATTAAAAATACAGATTGGATAGAATATAAATCGATTATTGACAAATCCTAGTTCTCAGGTTCAGTTGTATTCTATCACAATGTTATCACTTTTCAAGTAACGCGAGTTCAATTTCTTCTTTGATTTATCACCCGTAAATAGTTAATAAGCTCTAACTATTCCTATTCTCCCTTAGTTGCATTTAATTAGAATAAGCTCTCTAATTAAACATTAGCCGTTGAGTAAACTAAAACAAGCTCTTTAGATTTAAGACAACAACTATATAATGGTTGAAGAGGATTAGGGCGAATTAGATTATTAATCACACAAGCTCGTGACAATTAACCTAAATTGGAATTCTCTATGGAAATATTACATTTCCAATTGCTACTATGATTTGAACAATAAGACGATTACGGATCCAATCATTCAAAATAGCAAATCTCAATACAATAAGTTAAATGTTAAGGCCTTAATCAAATAAAGAATTGCATTGATTGAATTAAAAACGCATAAGAATCCAACAAATCAAAGTAAAGAATTTAGAACTACGTTACAAGTTTAGAAAAGTGTGAACAAAGGAATTAAAATACAACATCCCCCAGGTGGAGAACTTAACCGCTTAAAGCCATGAAGAATTCTGGAATTTTTTTTCTCTCTTGATTTACCTTCTCGAGTCGCTTAATTCTTCTTTCAATCTCCAAGCAAGCCGCTCCTCTTCCAACACTTTTTTCTCTCATTTTTTTGTCATGAAATTCCCTTTTATAGCCTCAAATTCGTACCCTAACTTTGGGCTCAAGAAATCCCAAATTTATGGAAAGATTCAAAACAAGAAAATTTTTGACTGGAAAGTTACGGCCGTGACTTTTCTTGTACGGCAGTAACACGATTTCTGCATTTTTTTCATAATTTGAAGTTACGGCCGTAACATTTCCATTTACGGCCGTAAATGTGTTTCTGCAGATTTTTCACCATTGAAGGTTACGGCCGTAACTCACATTCTGTTGATTTTTTCTTAATGCGTTGAACACTCTTACGACCGTGACTTCATTGTATTGCGGCCTTAATTAAATTTGCACCAAAGGTCCCCAATCTTCAACTTTGAGTGCATTTTGGTCCTTTTTCCTTCTTTTCTCGTCCTTTATGATCCTATACCACATAAAATATAGAATGCATTAATAGTACTTAGATAGAATCACATTATTGTTAATTCAAGGATATAAGTGCATAAAATAAACATTAATATAGCACTTATCAAATCCCCCCACACTTGAACCATTGTTCGCCCTCGAACAATGATAGACAAGAGAAAAGAATAGGACTCAAACCACAGATTATTGCTTTGAGTTAAGGTTGCAGCCCATTTTTCTTTAGCAAAATGTTCAATTACATAATCGGATTGTGTTAGTATGTGCTAGAGATGCAACGCCCTCTATTTCTCATCCCAATCATGGCTCGTTATGGCTTATTTCCTTTCACCTCTCGTGTTCACTCACCTCCCAACCATTTAGGAGTGACTACAAGGAAAATAGTTTTGCCCAACTCCAGAGGAAATCAGTCGCGTAAACCGAGTTGTTCATGATGTGAATTCAGTCAACACAGTATCCCCGACCACATTCATAGCACAAACCCTAGACCAAGCAATTCAAACCACTCATAAGTAAATGTAATGGGGTTAACACCCTCAAAAGATATTTCTCTCTTTACACAAAGTGTATAAGGGTTAGAATTTTCGCTTAGTTCACTGCATGGATAAGTCAGTACCACAGACTGCCTAAATGTCATAACCGGAGCCAACAATAACACAAGTGCGAAGCAAATGTCTTTATTTGGTTGTAACGGGGCTTTAGGTCAGGTAGGGTAAAAGGATATATTTAGGCTGAGTCGAGAAGGAATTTTGCAAGCTAAGTCAATTCAAAATGACATTACTTCCTTCACTCTTAACATGAACTTCATTGTTTCCCGCTACCCAACTTTATTCACACTTGAATCTCGTATCTTTTTTTTCACATATAGACTGCAGCTTTTTATCTGTTATTCAAATCATTACGCAGTCACCAAGTGACACAAGATAGAATTACAATCCCCTGAATTCAGTCCATTACACAACCATCGCCCAACACAAGATAACCATTTCAACTTCTTAGACTTAGACCATAGCACAATCCTCAATCAACAAAAGCTTGCGAATCCCTTCTCTATGGGTTCAAAACAGAGACAATGCGAAAGAAAGGGTGTTCGTGGTTTGTAGCGTGGCATAAAAAAATTCAAAGAAAGGCTAAGGCTCAAAGGGCTTCTATTGGTCCATGTAGTAAGGTAAGCTCTTTTAGCAAGTCAAATTTTGCTTAACCTATTGCCTTTGCTATAATTTTGTACTTAAGTTAAGAAGCTACACAGTTTGCACAGGAAAGCACATCCAAGCATAACCGAACCATGCAGGACACACATCAAAGAATTACGAGCTCATAAGTATTAAAAACAGCTCTTAGGCTCAAAAGCTCACAAATTATGGTTTTCATGTGTTTCTCCCATCCAGTTATGAGTTATAGGTCATTGCTTGATCTTCATTCCAAATCTAAATCCATTGGTCAAGGATAGTGGTTAAAAGTATTCAAACCATGACTACCCACAAAAGTATAATAATTTCCGTCGGAATTGGGACGCTCAGGGTTATATATGAAGGGATGATGTGTCTATTCCTATTTGGATTGGCTAGGTTTGTAGACATTTGACAATTTTACTTTTCATCTTCAACCTATCAGCGCTTTTCTGGACGGGATCATCTCTATGTGCTCAATTCATATCCAATTATGCAATGATTTTTCAAAAAAATTGAACCAAAAGTGGGGCTGCTTTCTATCAAAGTATAGTTTAAGACCTAAGTGGCATAGATAGGTGACAAAAGTAGAGAACAAAACTAAAAAGGATGCTGACTCAAAATGAATTTTAACGATTCGATTACAGAAAGAAAATAAATACATTAAGCTTATAATCAATTCAATTTCCCCCCACACCTAGACAAAACAATGTCCTCATTGAAAAGAAAAATAATAAAAGGGGAAAAAGTAAAGAAACTCCCTCGGTTTAATGTGGTGGTTGATCGTCTCGGGGTCTCTGCAATTTTCGAATCTCCTCCCGAATGGCTCTTTGCTCTTCTAGCATAAGTTTTTGATCCTCTTGCATGGAATTCAGCTGAATTTGGAAGGATCGCATCATTTCCAGCATCTGAAGCTCAAAAGGGATAGGAGCAGGGGGCTGTTGTGTCTCTTCCCGTGCTGCGGGCTCCTCGGCGCCTTGATCATCATCGGACTCCCCTGAATCACCATCCTCGCGACCCCGCTTGGCGATGATCTGTCTGCGAGCATTTTCCAAACTCGTCTTCGTGAGGCGATTCCCATGCCCCCAAAGTGTCTTCACTTACTGCAGCGGGAACTCATTGAGCTCGGAATAAGGCGGTAATCAAACATGGGAAAGGCATGCTCCTCTTCTGTGGCATCAAGCTGGCATAGGTGCAGATAGTGTCATAGATGTGCCGTCCCAAGTCAAATTTGATCCCCCTGGTGATGGCATAGTAGACTCGGAGGTAGCGAATAGACACCTTAGTGAGGCTAGTGGATGGAAATAGACTCCCCGACCCCCACTGATGCAGGTACCAAGAGTCCCTCTGTAAATCCATATTCTTGTAGTGCGGATGAACGACGTTAAGGGAGTCGTGGAGTTCTGGCTTCAAAGCCCAACGGAGGACCTCCTGGTCTGGAAAGAAAACACCGGAATTAGATGTCATATGGACGGTTCCAGTGCTATTTATCCCTAAGTAGTTTTCCACCACTTCCTTATCCAACTTAATTCTTTTTTCTGCTACCCTGTGTGGTGATAATCAAGTGATCCCTCGTCATCAATTTCTTTGTTGAATTGAGTGTAGAATTTGAGTACCAGCGGGGGATTCCCAAAAGGAAGATCGCTTGTGAATTTTACCCAGCCGAATTCCACGAAGCTGGCCCAAAACTATCGAGGAGCAATGACTATGTCAGCGCTCTGCCATGCTTGAAAGTCCTCTGGGAGGAATAGCCGTTCCTTAATGCACAGCTTAGACTGAATCTTCTCCTGGCGGGGCTCAGATGAGGATTCCCCCGCCACTTGCTTCCCTTTCTTTTTCGGTGGAGCCATAGAAAATCCTGTAAAAGAAATTAGTGAATTAGTCGAGCTGGATAGTAATTTAAAAGAAAATGTACTCAAGCAAGTAGTGCGTAATGGTCAAGGCTTAAATTAATGTTGACATGAAAAGTAATACATACACAAAAGGTAGTCATGGGAGGAAATAATTCGTGGAACGAAGTGTGCAATTAATCGTGTAAGCCCCAATGTCAGGCAATGGAATAAATAATGGCACAAGCACAAGGAACCTAACATGTGTTCTTTAGATGGCACACTTCTAATGCAAGGGTCATGCGATGTTCGTCAAATCCATGTGACAATATCCAATATGACAAACCAAAACAAAGATGTAGATTCACAACTTAGGCTAATGTGAAGGCAAAAATTGGAGCCCATAACCTAATTAACACTTGGAGTGCAAACGTAGTGGAGATGCTATTGGTGAAAAATATATATAAAGGCTATGTCCTAAATCACAAACACATAATCAACAATGCACAAACAATCATTGGAAAGGAAAAAAAATCGAGACACCCATATATATAGAGACTTTACCCATGCCAAAAAGAAGAAGACAAATTGAAGAAGGCATACCTTAAATCCTTGTGAACAAGTGAATTATGGGATGGAGGTGAAGGTGAATCCTAAAATCTTCTTCTTGTAAACAAAATGAAGGGGGGGTGATAATGGAGAAATGGGGAGAATGAAAAGTGGAGGAGAGGGAGACAAATGGGGGTGATTATACGGTAAAGTGGGAAAAACTGCGTATTTTAAATTTTGAAATTTTCGGGTTTACGGCCGTAAATCTATGTCTTACGGCCGTAAGTCATAGTCTGAAATTTTTTTTAAAGAATCAATTATGGCCGTAAATATATGTCTTACGGCCGTAAGTTGGCCACTGATTTTTTTTTTTTTAAGTCCTTGAATGAAATGACTAAATTAAATAAAATTAACCAAAAATGAAAATACGAAAATAAAGAGTCGAGGAGGTAAAGAAACTCCCCTCTCGGGTTGCCTCCCGAGCAGCGCCGCTGTTTACTGTCGTTGGCTCGACTGAGTCCGTGCGGGACTACTGCCCCTTGTTGGTATTTTCCAGTGCAATCACCTCCAAGTTTTCAGTTTGGAATCCCTCATAATACGGCTTGAGACAGTGCCCATTGACCTTGAACTGTTTATCCGTACACAAGCTCCTAATGTCTACTGCACCATGGGGAGATACATTAGTAACAACAAAAGGACCTACCCAACGAGAACGAAGCTTACCTGGGTGCAATTTGAGCCGGGATTGAAACAGTAGCACTTTCTGGCCCTCACAGAAGCTTTTCCGAGATATGCGTTGATCATGGAATGCTTTAGTTCGATCTTTATAGATCATTGCATTCTGGTAAGCCTCATTCCGGATTTTGTCCAATTCTTGCAATTGGAGCTTCCTATGATCCCCTACTGCTCCCCAATCCGTATTGCATTGCTTGATGGCCCAGTATGCTTTATGCTCGAGTTCCACAGGTAGGTGGCATGGATTTCCAAATACCAATCGGAATGGAGACATACCAATTGACGTCTTGTAAGCGGTTCGGTAGGCCCATAAAGCATCATCGAGTCGAATGCTCCAATCCTTCCGGTCTGGTCGAGCTTTTTTTCTCTAGAATGGACTTCACTTCCCTGTTGGAGATTTCTGCCTACCCGCTAGTTTGGGGGTGATACGCGGTGGATACCCGGTGCATCACTCCATATTTCTTTAACAAGGCTTCGATGGTTCGGTTGCAAAAGTGCGTCCCTCTGTCACTGATCATTGCTCGGAGTATTCCAAACCTGCTAAAAATGTTAGCTTTCACAAAATCTGCAACAACCTTAGCGTCATTAGTACGTGTGGCCTTTGCCTCCACCCATTTTGAAACATAATCAACAGCGAGAAGAATGTAATTACAATCAAACGACGGGGGAAAGGGTCCCATGAAATCAATGCCCCAAACGTCAAAAATCTTACATACGATAATGGGGTTTTGAGGCATTTGATCTCGTTGGGATAAATTACATGTTCTTTGGCAATTATCGCAAGACTTACAAAAAATGTACGCATCCTTGAAAAGGGTCGGCCAAAATAACCCGCTTTCCAATACTTTTTGTGCCGTCCTTCTAGGTCCTAAATGGCCACCGCATGCATATGAATGGCAAAAGGTAAGGATTGATTGGTATTCTGATTCCGGCACGCACCTTCTAATGATTTGATCAGGGCACCTTTTCCACAGGTACGGGTCATCCCAAATGTAATATTTAGCATCGCTTCTCATCTTATGCTTTTGTGCCTGTGAAAAACCAGTAGGAATTAGTTTAGAAGTCATGTAATTTACCAAATCAGCATACCATGGGGGATTTGCTTTGATAGCGAATAAACCCTCATCAGGGAAGGTTTCACGCAGGGGTAGGTCGTCCTCGGGCTTCACTACCCTACTAAGATGGTCGGCAACTACATTTTCTGATCCCGCCTTATCCTTGATCTCCAAGTCGAATTCCTGTAATAAGAGTATCCAGCGGATGATTCTTGGCTTCGCATCTTTCTTTACGAACAAATTCCTTAACGATGCATGATCTGTAAAAATAATTACTTTAGAACCCAATAGGTAAGGACGAGATTTTTCTAAAGCAAATACCACAGATAGAAATTCCTTTTCAGTGGTGGTATAGTTAGATTGGGCATGATTCAGGGTTCGGGAGGCATAGTAAATCACATGGGCCGCTCTCCCAACCCGTTGCCCTAGGACTGCTCCCACTGCATAGTCACTAGCATCACACATTATTTCAAATGGAAGATCCCAGTTTGGTGGTTGAATGATCAGGGGCGTAGTCAGCCGCTCCTTCAGTTGGTCAAAGGCCTTTTTACACAGCTCGGTGAATTTAAATGGGACATCATTTTACAAAAAGTTGCACAGTGGTGATGCAATTTTGGAAAAGTCCTTGATAAACCTGCGATAGAAACCTGCATGCCCGAGAAAAGATCGTATATCCCACACATTGGCGGGGTAAGGTAATGCAGATATGAGGTCCACCTTAGCCTTATCAACTTCTATTCCCTTTTTCGACACTACATGACTTAACACAATTCCCTTATCTACCATAAAATGGCATTTTTCCCAATTTAGGACTAAGTTAGTGTCAATGCATCGTTTCAAAATTAATGATAAATTATCCAAGAATGCATCAAAAGAATCACCCCACACACTAAAATCATCCATGAACACCTCTATAATTTGTCCTATGTATTCAAAAAAAATGCTCATCATACAACGTTGGAATGTTGCAGGAGCATTACACAAGCCGAAGGGCATGCGTCTATATGCAAATGTGCCAAATAGACAAGTAAACGTGGTTTTCTCTTGATCTTCTGGAGTTATGGAAATTTGAAAATATCCTGAGAAACCATCTAAAAAACAATAATGGGAATGGCCAGCTAATTTTTCTAACATTTGATCCATGAAGGGGAGGGGAAAATGATCCTTTCGAGTGTCAGCGTTTACCTTCCTGTAGTCGATGCATACCCGATATCCAGTTTGGACCCTAGTTGGTACAAGTTCTCCATCTTTGTTTTCTACCACCGTTACCCCAGATTTCTTTGGCACCACTTGGACTGGACTGATCCACTTGATGTCTGAAATTAGGTAAATCATTCCTGCTCCTAACAGCTTTAAAATTTCTTTCTTCACCACGTCCATCATTGCTGGATTTAGCCTCCGTTGGGCTTGTCTCGATGGTTGAGCTCCTTCCTCAAGCAGTATTCGATGCATGCAGATTGACGGGCTGATTCCCTTGATATCCGCGATGGTCCAACCAATCGCCTCCTTGTGCTCCCGAAGGACCCGAACCAGTTTGTCTTCTTCCAGCTTGGTGAGGTTGGATGAAACAATTACGGGAAGTGATTCTTCATCACCAAGAAATACATATTTCAGATGGGCGGGTAGAGATTTCATTTCCACCACTGGGGCCTGCAAGATAAAGGGTAGCAATTTGTTAGGATAGTTTGTCAGTTGAATTGTTTTGACGGCATACCTGCGTGGTGCGGGTCCCAGTGAATTAAGTGCAGTAATTCCATCCTGTAATTCCTTACTTATACCCACGTCGTTGTGATCATCTTGCCTTAGCGACTCCACGATAGCTGTTTCTAGCTCGTCCCTACAATTTAACTCAAAACTTTTCTGCACTGCAGGAGTAATGACATTAATAGAGTAAACAGCACACACATCATTTGGATGTTTCATTGCATCGTAGATATTAAATTGCACTACCTCCCCATTGAATTCCATGGTCAACACCCCTTTTCTTACGTCAATTATGGTTTGGGACGTCCACAAAAATGGTCTTCCTAACAATATAGGGCTAGAATTAGGGGAGTGATCATCATTCATATCTAGTATGTAAAAGTCTGCCGGAAACACCAACCCCCCTACTTGCACTAAAACGTCCTCAACTACCCCGTCTGGATATGCGTTGGAAGGGTCGGCTAGTTGGATGATAACATCTATTTTAGTCATTTTGGTAAGATTTAGAGCAATGTAAGTGGATCTAGGCATTACATTAATGGATGCTCCTAAATCTATTAGTGCGTGATTTACTTTGGTGTTACCAATTTGACATGGCACAGTGAACATACCTGGATCCTTACCCTTAGGAGGCAATTTCCTTTGAAACAAGGCTGAAACGCTTTCCCCCATTCTTACCTTCTCGTTTCCCACCAGTTTCCGTTTGCTAGTGCATAGATCCTTTAAAAACTTTGCATACCGGGGGACTTGCTTGATGGCATCCAATAGCGGGATATTGATTTCAACCTTTCTAAACATTTCCAACATCTCCTTATCCTTGCTCTCTTTGTTTGTCTTTTCTAACCTGTTAGGAAAAGGTGGAGGTGTTAGTTTAACATTTAAATGGGAGTCAGTTTTTACCTTAGGGTTTTGCGAAGTGTCGTTTCTCCTCCCGACTCCTTCCTTTTCATCTTCCTCTGTTTTAGGTGCAACCGGTTCCAATTGCGGACCCTCAACTTCCTTTCCACTCCGGAGAATATATTGTGCTCACGTTTTTGGGATTCACCTCGGGTTGCGATGGTAGCTTCCCTCCAAATTGTGCCTCCAATCTATTTATGGCAGTGGTCATTTGGCTCATTTGATTTTTCAGGTTTTGAATGCTTGATTTGGTATCCTGTTGGAATTGCATCGTGTTAGTCGCCAACATACCTGAATTTTGAGGTTTTTGTTGATATTGCCCCTGTGGTTGAAAAGTCCCTTGCTGTCGGAATTGTCCTTGTGGCTTGTTTGGAGTAAAACCTGGGGGTTTGTTATTTCCGTAGCTCATGTTAGGTGATCTATCCACCCGGGGTTGTACGTGTTTGAATATGGGTTGTACTGCTGCCTTTGGAAAGGGAAACCTCTAGCAGCATTTACCTGTTCATTGTTTTCTTCTTGCAACACCGGACAGGTGTCCGTTGGATGTCCAAAGTTCGAACAGATTCCGCATGCTTTGGCTTGACTCGAATTCCCAACAGCAAGTTGCTTAACAAGATTCGTTAGTTCATATAATTGACCTTCAATATTGGAACTACTTACCTCGTTCACTCGGCGGACTTGGGGATCCCTACTTGAGTTGAATTGCTGAGTGTTCTCCGCCATGTTGGATATTAAAGCTCGTGCTTGCTCCGATGTCTTGTCCATTAGCGCACCTCCGCTTGTGGCGTCTATCATACTTCTGTCCATCGGCGCTAGACCTTCGTAGGAGTACTACACCAAGAGTTGCTCGCTAATCTGATGATGGGGGCAGCTGGAGATGAGCTTTTTGAAACGCTCCCAATACTCATATAATGTTTCGTTGTTGTTCTGGCGCACCCCACATATCTCTTTTCTGATGGTACCAGCTCTCGATGCAGGGAAGTATTTTTCCAAGAAGAGTCTTTTCATGTCGTTCCAGGTAGTAATTGTTCCTAATGGTAGACAATAGAGCCATTCGATGGAGGAATCCTTCAATAAGAATGGGAAGGCTCTCATTTTTATTTGCTCCTCGGTAATGCCCGTGGGCCTCATACCGTCGCAAACCACATGGAACCCCTTTAGGTACCTATATGGATCTTCACTGGGGTTCCCTCGAGAAGTTGGTAATAAGTGGATGAGCCCTGATTTAAGCTCGAAAGTTTTTCCTTCTTCCATCGTTGGAAACGTAATGTACAAGGGCTATTGAGCCACATCGAGGGTAGCCAGTTGTTTAAGAGTCCTGTTGTTAGCTGCCATTTGTCGTGCTGCTCTCCTTTGCTGCCGAAAAGTCCTCTCGATTTCTGGGTCAAGATCAAAAAGTTCACAATTAGTTGACCGAGTTTTAAACATATAAGCAAAGGAGTACAAAAATATTTTTATTTTTTTTTTGAAAAATTATATAAATAAAGTGAAAATAAAATAAAAATAAAACAAATGCAGAAAAATAAAATTCTAATTGATTAAATACTAAATTGGTTAACCATTCCCCGGCAACAGCACCAAAAATTTGATGCGCGTCGTTACACACCAAAATTTAATTAAATATCTTACTTGCAAATAATCAAACTTAATTGAAATAGCGGAAGTAAGAGTCGATCCCACAAGGAACTAATTTAGTGCCGTGTCAATCAGAATAGATGGGGGGTTTTTGAGTTCAAATATTATAAATGACTTGAAAATAAAATAAAATAAAAACACAAACTGGATAGAATATAAATCGATTATTGACAAATCCTAGTTCTCAGGTTCAGTTGTATTCTATCACAATGTTATCACTTTCCAAGTAACGCGAGTTCAATTTCTTCTTTGATTTATCACCCGTAAATAGTTAATAAGCTCCTCTTTCAACACTTTTTTCTCTCCTTTTCTTGTCATGAAATTCCCTTTTTATAGCCTCAAGTTCGTGCCCTAACTTTGGGCTCAAGAAATCCCAAAATTATGAAAAGATTCAAAATAAGGAAATTTTTGACTGGAAAGTTATGGCCGTGACTTTTCCTTTACGGTCGTAACACGGTTTCTGCATATTTTTCATAATTTGAAGTTACGGCCGTAACATTTCCATTTACGGCCGTAAATGTGTTTCTACAGATTTTTCACCATTGAAGGTTACGGCCGTAACATTTCCATTTACGGTCGTAACTCGCGTTCTGTTAATTTTTTCTTAATGTGTTGAACACTCTTACAGCCGTGACTTCATTGTATTGCGGCCGTAATTAAATTTGCACCTAAGGTCCCCAATTTTCAGTTTTGAGTGCATTTTTGGTCATTTTTCCTTCTTTTTTCATCATTTATGATCTTATACCACATAAAATATAGAATGCATTAATAGTACTTAGATAGAATCACATTATTGCTAATTCAAGGATATAAGTGCATAAAATAAACATCAATATAGCACTTATCATGTCAATATGTGATAATAAATTACACTCTAAGTATCTTACAAATTTAAACATATCAGATTGTGATACCACAAATATGAAAAGTATCATGTTGTGATAATTTAAAAGCATGGAAGTATGTAAGTTTTAGTAATAAATTTTTTTTGAAGTATTAATCACTGATACTTTTAAATGGCGCAAATTTCAGTTATGATACCAAAAAGTCGGGTATCTGTGCAAGTGTCCCTTCAAAATTTGGACTCATGGAATGGCCCACTTATGTATTTATTCTGGAAGAATACATAATTATAAGGTGCATTTGGAAAAATACTTAACTTTTGGTATCATATCTAAAACTTACGTTCTTTAAAAATATCACTGATTAATATTTCAAAACATTTTTATTACTGAAATTTACGTTCCTCAAAGGAAGTATCATAGTACGATATTTATGATACTTTTAAAGTATCACAACATGATACTTACGATACTTTTCAAGTTTTTGGTATCATAACATTATATTTTTTAATTCTTTTTTATACTTGAGGCATAATTTTAGTATCACATCTTGATACTTTAAACTTTTTATAATACTTTCATCATATTGAATTAGATATTTCATCAAACACGTTATAGAATTGATGCAAGTTCAATGGTGAAGATAGATCTGAATTAGATCTGACACGAAAATAACAAGAACACGAATAAAGGAACGGAAATTAAAAGATAGATTTGATGGTAAAACTTTGACCCGACAATCACGACGCAATTAATTGACGATGCGGATTGAAGAATCAAGATTGGTGAACGCCACAAGGGATGTCAATTCCTTGATGAGTTCGTTGGATGAACGCCACAAAGATCGAATCTTTGATAAGTTCCAAACAAAAGGGAATAACTCGACCTTTCAATTTTGGAGAATCCTCTCTCAAATATTATTAATCTCAAATCAAACTTCTGTCTTTACAATGAATTGAAAAATCTTATAAATAAGCAAAATAACCTAGCATCTAATTTACTCAAAATAGAATTCTAATTAGACTAAAATTCTAAAATAGGAAAATAACCAAAAACAAAAAAGGAAATTAAATAATTGAAAATCCCCGAAAATCTTGCACTCCTCATTTACGGCCGTGAGGAACTCCCTTACGGCCGTAATAGCCTTTCTGATAAAAATATGATTTGTTAGTTACGGCCGTGACGAAACTCTTACGGCCGTGAAATGCCCCTTTTACGGCCGTAACTTCCAGGCTTACAGCCGTAAGTCTCGTTCTGCTTAATTTCTGCCTTTTCCTTCGATAATTTGTTGCGGCCGTGATAGTAAGTGTTACGGCCGTGAATATATGTCTTACGGCCGTGAAGATCCTCTTTTACGGCCGTAAGGTATTTTCTGCCAAAATTACTTCTTTTTCTTGGTTCGGCTCGATCCGTCCCTCTCCTCGGCTCGACCCCAACACGGAACTTGCTCCGTTTTGCACGTAGATCACTATCATATTGCCGATGGCTGAGACGCGCATTTTTAATTTTTTTTTCAAATAATCAGCAATTCAGGCATTCAGCAGCAATCGGCAGTCCCATTTCATCTGAAACGAAGAAAAACCCTCCCCCCCCCACCAACGAAGACAGAGACCAAGGTAGTGAGTGCGACGATGTGAGCAAGCCTACAACATCCTGCGATTCCGACGACGACGAGAGAAATTTCGAACCCATTTTCTCCATTATTGTTCTTCTTCTTCACTACGCGAGAGGAGAGAGAGGATGGAGCCTACAGCTAGAACTAGTGGAATCGAACCCATTTTATCCATTATTTCATGGTCTTATACTATTATTCTTCACTACTTCTGCATTGATTTACTCTCTGTCTCTCACGATTCACGTTGCGATCTGTCACAGACTCACTGTTCTTCTTCAACATTTTCTGTAGTTGGTAAATTAGTACTTAGTAGATGTTAATTGTTTGATAAAAAGTGTGAGAGAGTTTGGCAATTAGTGTGATGAGCTTGAAGTGTGATGACTGATGAGCTTGAAGTGTATGATACTGGAAAAAAATAAATTTGTTTCCACCTTCAGAACTTTGCTGCATTTAAAGTTTAAACTGCAATCTGTATGTTAACCTCAAAATCAAAATTAACAAATTCAATTCATCTAGTCAATGTTTCCTCTTCTTGAACCCAACAAAATCTATTGAAAAGTGAAATTATTTATCCAACCATTTAATCTCCCACTTTTCAATTGCAGAACCAATGGAACCAGAAGAATCATCTAACTCCAATGTTAGTCACCCGAAAAGAGATTCCGGAGATGTCGGATGGGAAACATGCTATACTTTCTATTGTGAAATGCATTTTATGTGGAAAAGTTACTTCGGGGGGGGGGGGGATTCATAGGCATAAAATCCATATTTCTGGGATTAAGGGAAAAGGAGTGGCACCATGTCCTAAAGCAAACAAGGAACAAAAATCCAAGTGTATTGAGGCGATTGAAGGGATTAAGACCAAAAGGGTAGAGAAGTTAGTGCGTGATGCTAGGTTGAGGGACGATGTGGTTATATCTTTGCCTACAATTGATGATGAACTACGTGAGGAAGAAGAAGATGAAATTTCTATTATTGAAAGGGGGACTAGGAAAGGGCCTATTAATGTGGGTACTATGGATCAATTTGCACGGCCTATCACAGTCAATGATACTTCTATGAATGCACGTAAGAAATTGAGACAACAAAATATCATCGATGCAATTTCTAAGAAAAGGTTATTGGAAGTTCATCAATACTTGCCAAGATGGGTGCATGAAACCGGAATTCCTTTTAATGCTATTGATAACTATAGTTTTAAACAATTTGTTGAAGCTCTTGGTCAATATGGCCCCGATTACACTCCTCCATCTCAATACCAACTAAGGGAGCCACTTTTGAAGGGAGAGGTGGATAGAACAAAAGAAACTCTAAAGAAGCAAGAAGAAGAGTGGAAAAATAATGGATGTTCAATAATGACTGATGCTTGGAGCGATAGGAAAGAAGAAGCATTATGAATTTGTGTGTAAATTGTAAATTGGGGACCACATTTATTTCATCAAAGGAAGCTTCAAATGATGCTCACACTGGTCAATACATATTTGACTACGTCAATGAATTTATTGAAAATGTTGGGGTTCAAAATGTGGTTCAAATTGCAACCGACAATGCTTCCAACAATATGGCCGCCGCAAATTTGTTGGCATTACAAAGGCCTAACATCTTTTGGACATCGTGTGCTACTCATACCATAAACCTTATGCTTGAAGGAATATCTAAAGTTCCCAACTTCAAGGGGGTGATTAACAAGGCAAAAGCTTTCACTATTTTCATCTATGCCCATCACAAAAACAAGAGTTGAGAAATATGATGACTAGCAATGAATGGGACAACACAAAATGGTCTAGGCGCAAAAAAGGGAAAGAGGCATTTAATATTGTTGTTCCAAAGGATTTTTTGAATTTGATGGAGTTGTGTTTAAGGGTGTTTACTCCACTAGTGAAAGTGCTTAGACTTGTTGATGGAGAAGAGAAGCCTTCAATGGGCTTTGTTTATGGTGAGCTACTAGAGGCAAAAGATGATATCAGAAACACATTGAAGAAAGAGTGTGACTATAAGCCAATCTTAGACATTATTGATGCAAAAAGCAAGAATTGCCTTAATAGTCCACTTCATACAACAGCTTATTTTTTTAATCCATTTTATTTATTCAAGAATCCAAGTATGAAGGATGATCATTTGATAACAAATAATGTGATTGTTTGTGTTGAGAAATTCTTTCCCAATGATGAAATTCAACATCATGTGATAAATGTCGAGTTGCCAAAGTATGTTCAAAGAGAAGGTTCATTTGGAAGAAAGCTAGCAATAAGTGGATGTGAAAACAACGATGAAAATTACAATCCGGGTATGTTAAAAATTAAAATTGTTCTCTCTTTTTGCTTTCATGTCATTGCTTAAATGTTGAATCTTTTAATTGCATTTTGCTCTCTTTCATTTATATTTAATAATTTATTTCTTATTATTAGTGAGTTGGTGGGACTTCTATGTCAATGAAACACCAAATCTAAAGATAATGGTAAAAAGGATCCTCGGTTTGACAACTAGTTCATCGGGTTGTGAAAGAAATTGGAGTACATTTGAAGGGGTGAGTAGTGAGTGCTAATTACATTGTTACATATGAGTTATTACTTTGGTAGTTTGGTAGTAGTTTAATAACTTATTAATTATACTAAAGTTATCTAACTTATCTTGTCTTTTTTATTTATTTTTTTATTTATATTTTTGTAGATACATACCAAGAAAAGGAATAGACTTGATAATACAAGAATGAATAATCTTGTTTATGTTCAATTCAATGCAAGGTTGAGAAACAAGAAGAAGAAACACGGCAAAATTGAGACTTTACTAGCAAGTGATGCTAGTAATGCACAATCTTGGATTGTAGAGGGTTGTGATGAGGAAGGTGAGGAAGAGGAGAATGATGGGGTTGATAGAGATATCCGTGCTAGAAATGTGCAATTTGAAATAAGGGAGCCCGAGGAAAATGATTTTGAATCGGATGACACGGAAGATGAACTAGATGAGAAAGAAGAAGATATTGAATTGGAGTCCGATAAAGAGCTAGACAAGATTTAGCGATTGTGCTATCTTAAATCTTAATTTTGTGATTATGATATGATTTTGATTTTTGAGATTAACTTTTTGTTGGCAATTTCGAAAATATGTGTAGATGTAGCATGTAGGAATTCAATTGTCAAGTTTTTGCCTTTTGAAAACTTCAAAATTGTATAGTAGACATTTTTTTAGTTACTAACTTAGTAGTTAGTACTTAGTGATTACTAATTGCTAATTATTATTAAGTAAATGCAATATTCATATTTTGTGTTGGTAACTTGGTATGCATTATTTCAAATTTTCAATTATGTAATGATTTAGATTGATTAAGAATTTAAAAAAAAAAAAATCGAAAAACGCTTTTTAACGCCTAAGCACGCTTAAGCTTGTAAAGTTTGACTATCGAATTCTACTATTCGTCACGCTTCACGCTTTTTAGAACACTGAAAAATTCATAACCCATAAACATTCCTTGAAAGCATGGATATTGGATTCCCAGCAGTCGCAACTAGGGCAGTTCCCCTCCACATCGACATGATGACTTAGTAAATTTTTCGCTGATGGGAGTGCACTGTGAAGGAGTCACCAGAGAAATAATCTGATTTTCGGAGGGATCTATAAAGGCCAAATTCATTTCCACCAAGCTGTGTTGGGAGAGCTCGTACCAACCTGTTTGGAATTTCCAAGAGTGAGCTATAGTTTATATCCACTTCAAACGGTATATTCACCTCCAGCATCATAGTGCCAAATAATGCGATCTTCCATAGTTGTGCGGCCCAGTGGGATCGTTCTGATCACCTCTCTATCCACAGGCAGGAAGAATTGTTCCAGATGTTTTTCATCGCAATCCCTAGTTTGTGTAATCAAGTCACAAACCTTAACTGGGAATTGAAGCTGGCTTGAATATGGTCTGAAGGAAATTGGTCAAGGTAACCATAGATCCGAAAAAATGTGGACCTTCTTTCCATCTCCAATGCGCCAACGCACCCCTTGTTGGATCACCTCCTTGCCCCACATAAGACTTCGCCATAAAAGGGAAGAACCATTTTTCATCGAAGCCTCCAAGATATGAGAATTAGAATAGTATTTCGATTTTAATACCGAGGTCGCAAGAGAGCTGGGATTAACCAATAGTCTCCACACTTGTTTAGCTAACAGGGCTTTGTTAAAAAGATGCATGTCTCGGTAGCCAAGTCCTCCACTTTCCTTTGGTCTGCATAAATTCTCCCAACGAACCCACGCCATTCTTTTTTTCGTTCCTGATGAGCCCCACCAAAATTGGCTAGTGACCCTTTTCAACACATCACTAATTGCACTTGGAAGCTGGAATAGGCTCATCAGATAATTTGGAATTGATTGTAGCACTGATTTAATAAGAACTTCTTTGCCAGCACAAGAAAAAAGTCCTCTCCGCCACCCTTGAACTCGCTTCTGTACCCTGTCACGTATGGTTCCAAAGGTTCTTCTTTTATCCCGCCCCACCACTGCTAGAAGTCCCAGATAACTATAATGGTTATTAACTTGTTGGACATGCAGAAGGTCCACAACAAGATTGCTTACATTAGGTGTAAAAAGGACACAAGTTTTCTGCAGATTGACCAATTGCCCGGATGCCCTATTGTAATGATCAATAATATTCAGGATAGTTCTTGCATCTTCCTCCTTGGCCCGAGTAAAAATGATAGAATCATATGCAAAGAATAAATGGCTGATAGGTGGTCCATTCCGCTTACATCGCATGCCACAAAGACTTCCTTGTTCCTCAACTATCGTGATCAAGACAGAGAAAGTTTCAGCACATAAGATAAAAAGGTAGGGGACAGCCCTGTCGTAGTCCTCTCGATGGCAACACGCGGCCTTGATAACATCCATTAATTGAGAAAGTGAAGACAGGGGTGGCAATATAATCATATATAAGATCTATCAATTTGTTAGGGAACTCCATTCTTCGCATCACAGCCCTCACAAAATCCCACTCCATCCTATCATATGCCTTGCTCATTAATCACACACATTTTCTCTCTCCAATTTTCAACCACTACTTTTTACCTCAAAATCATAAATAAACTAGTTTATAAACCAAACAGTGTTATTAAACGGAGGCTAATCAAAGTAGGACGAACCCCTTTACAAAACTTTCCTTCTAAAGTTATGCTCCAAATAGATTGTTGTCATCTAAAGACCCACCAAAGTTTACAATCGAAGGCAATATTGTAGTCTTGCAAAGACCTGCATCCCAGGCCCCATCCCTCAATAGGAAAACAGATTTTATGCCAAGCTGTCCAGTGAATTTTTTTAACCATCTTTTTTATCTCCCCATAAAAATTCATTAAAAATTCTTTCCATCTTCTGAAAGACAGCCTTAGGTGGATGCATAACTTGGAGCAAATTCAGTGACATGGTGTTAGCCACATGTTTGAGTAGAATAAGCCTACCGCCCATATACAATAGTTGGTTCTCCTGTCTAAATATTCTACTTATGATTTTGTCTAGTTATTCATCAAAGAGGAAGATCTTTTTGTACCCCGTATGTAGGAATTCTCGGATAGGTCAAAGGCAGCTCCACAAATTGATAGACAGTCCATGATTAAACATTCTGCACATTATACTTAGATGACATGGTAAATGAACATTTTTGAACATTGACACATTAACCAGAGGATGATGCATATTCATTGAGAAAATTCATAATTCTTTGAACTTAGGACTTTTGGTCATTAGTAAATATGATATTATCATTAGCAAAATCGAGATGAGAGATGGGAGCTCTGCCTCCATATATGTATTGTAGCGATTTGTGTTAAAGGAACAAGTTTTTAACACCCCTTGAGAAGGATTCAGCCATAATGACAAGAGGGGAAGAGTGGGTCTCCTTGTCTAAGACCTCTAGTGGAAGGAAAATACCTAGCCAATTCGCCATTTATCAAAACAGAAAAGTGATAGTGACACACACATTTACGCAGCTTATCAATCCATTCTTCATTAAAGCCAAATGCCTTCAAAACGGAAAAAATGAAGTCCCAAGAGACCCTATCATAGGCTTTGGTAGGGATGTCAACGAGTCGAGCCGGCTCGCGAGCCGAAGATCAAGGCTCGAACTTGGCTCGAGCTTTTTGGGGTCGAGTTTTTTTTGGCCCGAGCCGAGCCGAGCTAAAGCTCGTCCCCAAAAATAAGGCTCGACTCGAGCTTTAGTTCGAGCTTTTTTCGAACCGAGCCGAGCTAAGTCCCAAACTTTTACTTTTTTTCTTATTTTTATAGCAAAAATTCATAAAATCTTTATTGAAAATGTGTATATATAGCAAGTTGAGCCGAACTCGTGGTCGAAATTCATTGTTCAAGCTCACATCGAGCTTCTTTAGCGGGCTTTTTTTCGAGCCGAGCCAAAGCCCGTCTCTCAAAAAAAGCTCGGCTCGAGCTTTTACTCGAAATTTCGAGCCGCGAGCCGAGCTTAGCCCGAGCTTTTTCCGAGCCGAGCCGACGAGCCGTTTTGCCATCCCTAGGCTTTGGCCATGTCTAATTTCAGAATAAGGTTGCCTCCTCTCACCTTTTTATCAATTGGGGAGACCATTTCCTAGGAAAGTAATACTTTTTTTTGAGAACTCCTTTATAGCATCCATCAGATTAATTTTAATAGTACACCAGAATGCTTGACAAAAAGCAGCTCCAAAACCATTCAGTCCTGTCATACTATTCTTATCATATTTAAACACAATCTACTTGACTTCCTCTTCGCTACGAATCTGATTCAAACCATTATTATATTCAAAGGAAATCAATGATGGAATATGTCTGATAAAGTCAGAGTTCATAGTTAACTGCTCGGCATCAAAACTTTGCTTGAAAAATTCCACCGCAGAATTCTTGATAACCTCAGGATTATCAAACCATTCTCCTCCTCTTACAAGAGCTTTATGAATTTTAACCCTTTTACCGCTTGCCTTTGACTTGAGCATGGAGAAAGAAGTATTCCTTTCTCCATCTTGTACCCATTTATTACCAGCCTTTTGTTTCCAATAATTCTCCTCCTCAGCCGATGCTTTGTTAAGATTATCATAAGCTATTTGAACAACAGACCCATTATTAGGGTTATTGTCGTCCACATAAATTCTTTCCTTGGCCTCAGCTAATAATTCCGCATTTTTAACCTTTTCATCGTCTTAACACATTCTTCAGTCTTTTAAATTTGAAAAGGAATCCATAAAAACCTTTAGAAAGAGGTACCAATGGTTGATCCCAACATCCAGATACAAACTTAATGAATTTATCATGGTTTATCCAAGAGTTCAAGAATCTGAATGAGGATTTGCACTTTATGCCTTCATAAATCTATTCCATAAGTAGTGGACAGTGATTAGGTGTGTTCTTGTTGATGATAGAAGTGTTGGGGTTAAATGAATAGTTTGTGACCATTTAGTGGTGGTAATTGTGATAATTTATTTGATAAGTTGTGATCCGAGAACTAAGTTGCGACAAATTAATATTATAAATTGTGATCGAGAAATAAATCTTGATCATTTGTGATTTTTAATCGGTAAATAATTTTCGATCTATAAGTTTTTTGATTTGTGATTAAAAAAAAAAAAGTTGTATCCTATAATATTTGTAATTTGTTACCTAGTAATAAATTGTGACCGATTAATTTGATAATTTGTGATAAAAAAAATAAGTCGTGACCTATAAATTTGTAATTTATGATTGAAAAATAAATTGTGATCAATTAATTTGATAATTTGAGATATATGAAATTTGATTTGTGACTATGACCATAACTTGTATATTGTTGTGATTTTAACATATTTAATTAATATAATATATTTAACATTTACTTATTTATTTACTTAACTATGATCTAATTTTTGAACGAAAATCACATTTTTCTTAGATATGAAAATATATCTTTTAACTGTCTAATCATTTATTTATTTTTCCATTTTGTGTAGGGAATATATTGCGCTCCACATCCTTATTTTATATCATAATAACTGAAAAATAGACTAGGCAGGAAAATAAACTTAAAATCACTTTGTGTTTGGTATTGTTTAAAAAAAGCTTTTTTGAAATGAATAGTAATTTTTAGGAGAATGGATGGTTAAGATTTAATTAAAAAGTTAAATATTTAATATATGATTGAGATTAAGTACTGTAGAAAAAGTGAAAATTTTAAAGGATATCAAACAAGGTGAGAATATAATAAGCAAATTTTAGTTTCATTAATTCATTTTTTTCATTAACTTTGTTTTACTTCCACGTGATTTTTTGTTTGCAAAAAATAGAAGAAGGAAAAAGCAAAAGGAATTCACAAAAAGCAAGAATCGAAAGATCAACGATCTGCTAGAAAGAAGAAAGATACTTTGCTCATGACGCAAATGATGAGGAAGATAAAGATAGTTTTGAGAATGATGAATCTGGAGAAGATGTAATTGAGCAGGAAACTACTACGAAGGTCAACAGATTTAGAAATATCTTGTTACGTTATCTTTTCAACTTAAAACTGTATAATAATCTTTTTGTTAAACTGATCTTCAGAAATTTCTGATATCTATATTTGTGCTAGAAGTATCATAATTTTTTAAAGTATCAATATGTTACCTGTCAATTTTCTTATTTTCTATATTTTATTTCATTAACTTTGTTTTACTTAGATAATAATTTTCTGTTTGTAGAAACAAAAGAAGAAAAAGCAGCCGGAAGTCGTTAAAAGAAACAAGTGAAAGAGCAACAGACATAGTGCATTTGCTAGAAAGAAGAAATGGAGGGGACCAGAAAAGGTTGAGGATGAGGAAGCCCAATCTGAAGATGGTGGTTATATTCCAATGGTAAGTAGTTTGGGCGGTACGTAGCAAAATTTCAAACCAAATCTTTTAAAACAGTTTGAGATTTTTTCAAACCAAACCAAGTTATTTCATTTCTTAAACCAAACCAAACCAAACCAAACATTGCATAAATTAGTAGATTCTAAATCAAGCCACATTCTTGTACGATAATGCAAGAATGAATGATTAATCTACTACCAATAGCAAAGATCACAGATTTCATAATCGTTACACAACATTGAGTGAATGATCAACACCAACTTAGTGGTCGATAACTATGAAATATCTATCGATTATTATGTAGATTACATCAAAAGGTGTTCTTGAATTTTTTTCGAGATGCAACTCACATTGGCAAGGAAATTACTCCAGTAGGCTGCAACTACAAATGAGATTTACTTGTTCAGAATCATTCACATAAATAAAAGACAACATATTGTGTTACTATAAGAGTATTTCTTCTATTCAGTATGTTATAAATATCTGTCATTTTTATTAGTAAGACCATAGAGTATTTCTACAAATGGATAGAGTCTTTACTTGTTCAGAACCATTCACATAAATAAAAGGCACTTGTGTGGGTTTACAGAGGAATAAAGGTTGGTGAAGGTCATTTTTATTAGTAAGACCATGCAATCTGCAGAGTGATTCTGCTGCAGGCACGAAGGTAGTGAATTCTAATGTCTGGTTGTCGTCAAGTGAAGCATGTGGAAGTAAGCAAGGCCTCTACGTGGAGGTTGACATGACCGGACGTAGTTTCCGCTTCCTAGGTGGGGCACACATGGAATCCACATGATTTAAATGTGTAAAAATAACTATTTGTAATAAATTTCTTCCAATATACATCAGTTAAAAGATTTTGTTCATCCATAATCATTTGGTATATTCAAGCTGCAAATCTAGATCTACCAAAAGTCAATTGGGACAAAACAAGATGATAACTTCGACTTGATGCTGATAAAAGTTCAGAGACCACTAAATAGGATATCAACTTGAAACACACATTGACACTACAACGTAATTTTATAACCAACAATTACAAATGTTGATACAAAATGATAACTTTGACTTGATCTTGCTAAAAGTACAGAGACCACAGGATACAACATCAAAGGCAGCGAGATCTCACATCTCCATTCACTTCTCTTCAGACTTGGATCTCTCGAAAAGTGTCTTTTTCAACCAATCAAAAGGCCGTAAATTGTTGAAAGGTAAAAGAAAAGGAATCGTGTGAGTTACCTACCCAAGGATAGTTATAACGAAAATTATATGTGATAACAAATAAAGGCCGAAATAAAAGAAAAATTTTATCAACCTGAGTACTCGAATATTTATATCTAATTTCCTCCTATTTTCATACCAAACGCACAAGAAACAAAATATTACATATGCACGTCATTTTTAGACAAAACACAAATTGCCAGAAACAGTCCCAAATTTCTGGAGCGCTCATTCCAAAATAACAATTTGTTTAAATTTTATCCCCTCCTAAACTCCCCAATTTACATTTTCCGAACCTGCTTCCCCAAAAAGTGATCCATGCTTTTTTCAGATATTAGAACTCATGGAGAAAGATGGAAAAAAAAAAAATTTTAAAATTAAATTTTTAATTTTCAATCTCTCTCTTCTATTGAATTAAAATCAAGATCGAAGCTAAACATTTTTCGATATTGTGAAATACATCCCTTGCTTATATATTTATTTATCTAATCTTTCCTTAGAATATGACTAGGCAAAAACTCTTTGTAATTGTAGTTTTCTCTCTGAAATCCAATAACCAGAAACTACCTAACATACCCTGGAACAAGTCAAGTTTGGCTAGATGTACGTACGTCTTCTCTAACTTTCTCCACTTGCGCTCTCTCTCCACTGCACCCCTCTAGACCTGCCTATCTTGATCACTAATGCCATCTCACCTTTAAGCGCCCACACTATGAGAAATTGAGCACCCTATGCAGACAACCATACATGGTGACCCCAAAATCCACCTATTATGCCTGCACTTCATCATTAGCCTCTATCAACATCTGCATACCAAATGTGGGATAGATTAATGCTATCTGTACAAAAAATTGACAAAATGTGGACCAAAAATTGAGGTGGGAAACTTTGTGTTGGTTGATTGGATGTGTGAAATAATAGGATTGTACCAACCACGCATGCTGTCAACATTTTTGTCAACCTGTATGTACATGTAGCAAATCTGGGTAGGATAACATTTCTTCCTTCCATTTTCAATCCAAACTCCATTCCATTCTGAACTACATTCCTTTCACGCCTAAATATATTCCCATATGACGAACACAACCTCTACGGGCACGTTTATTCATAAGTCCCTAAGTCATGTCTGTTTGCATGGAATTGAGAGTTGGAATCAAAAGCAGTACACTATCAACTTCTGACTTGAGCTTTTCTTTTCACCTTTCCAATTCAAAACAAAATTCACACAATGAAACATGGGATGCTTCTTCAAATATAGCAGTAAAAAAGATAAGAAGACATTCAAGCAATTTCAATAAAACGAAACAGCAAGTGTGAAAAATATTGTTAACCACTGTAGCATAGACTCTTATTACCTTTTAACTATTCATCAATAACAATCTAAATATAAAAATACAATAACTCACGAATAATCCTATATGCACAAAATACAATAACATAGAACATCTAAAATAATAGGAGTAAATCAACATCTAGAAAGGTATTACTCTTAAAACAAAAAACTGTTGCACAGGGGAAACTATTGAGGTGGGGAGATTTGAGCGAGGAAATGATTAGTACCTGGATGAGCCAAAGAGCAGTGGTGGCGGCGGCGACACCCCATAATGCGGCGGCCTGGATATCAGTGAACTGAAGGCGCATGCTGGGGCGGAGGAACTTGAAGAGACCCGATCCTGATGCAGCTGGGTTCGCCATCTTCGATGTAGAAAACCTAAAACGTTGAATTCTGAAGTGAGTTGATGCGCTTGCTTGAAATGATAATACTAGAAAGTCCTAGCCCAGTCCTAAATTAACGTTGGTCAATTAAGCATATTAGAATATATGCCCGCCTATGTTCCTTCAAACTTGCTGGACAATTCCTGAAGGGTGATGATACACTCCCCCTCGACGTTCATGTTCATCTGGAGATGATCCTTCAGTCACATGAATATGGGGCCACACCATGGGTGTAGGGTACACACTGTGGGACCCATATCCATTTGAGTGAAGAATCATCTCCGAAGTGAGCGCCATAAAAAATCTAACATATTTCATTCCTGAAGAATAAGTCTATTTTCACTCCGTCATTGCCCCTTATGTTTGACACATCCGAGGTGCAGACCCCACACCCGAGTCTCACACCCCATGTGTCCGGATTTCACGCATGGTGGGTCAAACATATGAATAAGGATGTGATGCAACTAATATGTCATGTTAGACAATGATCCTTCTCCTTAGAATTAAGTTTTTAAAATAAAATAAAGTATATACGATTGAAAAGTATTTTTCAAAAATATTTTAACTAAAAAGTAGCTTAAAAATGTGTTATTTAAAAAAAAAAATTATAAACAAGTTATCAAACACATGCTAAATGGATAGATTAATGCCCTCCCAAGTACCAATTCGGTGAAAATAAAGTAGGTTGGATTCCAAAATCTAGGATTGAAAACGATTTGATTTGGGTGGTTTTTAGCAAAATGTCAAATCAAATCATTTAAAACAGTTTAAAATACCAAATCATATCATTTCATTTCCTAAACCAAAATAAACCAAATCATTTTTTACGGTTTGGTACCGTTTGAAATCACGATTTGCCAACAATTAAATTAGTAGATTTCAAGGGAACTCAATGATACATATTAGTCTAAAATTTCAAGTTAAAGTGTACCATTTATGTTTTGTAGGATTTCAACAAGCCACTTCCATCCAGTGGCGGATCCAGGACTAAAGTCCAGCTAGAGCTGTCGTTGACCGTCAACGACTGCAATAGCAAGATTATTTATTATTATTTAAATAATATTAAAAATTCATCAATCAATATAAAAATACCCTAAACATGATTTTAATGAAATATGAAAATATAATCCAATATTCAAGAAATTGCAATTCACAAATCAAATATTCGCCAATTCATAATTAAGCACAATTGAGTTGAGAGGGCGTTGAAATCTATATTTCAAACAGAGGCTTAGTCTAGTTTGCTGCCCAAAATGTCAAATCCTAACAACAATGCCCAAAATGCCAAACGGAAAAGTACATAACTATATAACTAAAACTTTCACTTTTTAAACATAACAAACTTAAGATTTTTTTAAAAAAATCAGGTGTTAATTAGTTAATTAATTAATACAATATTATAATAATTATAATGAGTTGTCAAACACAAAGGCATAATATTAAATAATAAAATCAAAACAATACATGATCAACAACCACTCCACTCCATCCCAACCCAATCCCGCACTCACCCCACCACCCCGACAACCCACCCCACCCCACCCCCCAAAAAATAACTTTTTTCCTTCTACTTTTCCACACTCACCTCCACCCCCCAACACCACCTTACCCACCCCACCCCCACTCCTCCACAACCCAACCCAACCCCACCCACCCCGCCACCACTCACTCACTCACGCACCCCACCACACCACACCACAAGAATGATTTTACTTCTATTTTTTTCTCATCTCACCCACCCACCCAATCACCCACCCACTAGTCCATCTCATCACACCCACCCACCACGCCCACGCCCACCCCACTCCAAAAATAAGTTTTTTTTTTTTTTTTTGAAATATTTTTCCACCCCTCCCCACCCCACCCCACCCAAAATGATTTTTTTCCACTACTTTTTCACAACTCGCCCAGACCCTACCCTATCCTACCCCGCCACCTACCCCAACCTCACCCACCCCACCCAAAATTAATTTTTTTCTTCTAATTTTCGACTCCCCCACCAGCCTCGCCCCAGACCCTACCCCAACCCACCTCATCCAAAATAATTTTTTTTACTATTTTACGATTCGCCCAGACCCTACCACGCCACCCATCCCCAACCCCACCCCACCCCCATTCTACCCCACCCAAATATGATTTTTCTTCTATATTTTCACACCCCACTCTAACAACCCCACCACACCCCAATTACATTCAGTGGTACTACATTCAGTGATACTACATAACTCTATGGATTCATGCACAAAGTTTAGTTTGGGCAGTATGTAGCAAAATTTTAAATCAAATCTTTTAAAACGGTTTGAGATTTTTTCAAACCAAACCAAACCAAGTCATTTCATTTCTTAAACCAAACAAAACATTTTTTGCAGTTTGGTGCGATTTAAAACCGCGGTTTGCAATTGCATAAATTAGTAGATTCTAAATCAAGCCACATTCTTGTACGATAATGCAAGAATGAATGATTAATCTACTACCAATAGCAAAGATCACAGATTTCATAATCGTTACACAACATTGAGTGAATGATCAACACCAACTTAGTGGTCGATAACTATGAAATATCTATCGATTATTATGTAGATTACATCAAAAGGTGTTCTTGAATTTTTTTCGAGATGCAACTCACATTGGCAAGGAGATTACTCCAGTAGGTTGCAACTACAAATGAGATTTACTTGTTTAGAACCATTCACATAAATAAAAGACAACACATTGTGTTACTATAAGAGTATTTCTTCTATTCAGTATGTTATAAATATTTGTCATTCAGTGATACTGCATAACTCTATCCATTTGTAGGTTGCAACTACAAATGGACTGCATATTGAAAACCCACATTTTTAGGGTTGATATTCCTATGAGATCTTTTATGGATGAATTTTATATGTGTGTGTCAAGGGATGGCAAAAAAATTCGAAGGACCCGAAACCCGGAGGACCCGAATTGACCCGCCCCGAAAATTACCCGCCCCGCCGGGTCCGCGGGGCGGGGTTTTCCGCCCCGCCCCGTGACCCGGTAAATTTTTTTTTTTTTTTTTTATAATAATAATGAAATGAGAAACTAAAATAAATTTGATGAAGTCCAGAAGAATTGAACATTGGTGGAATTTAGGGATATGAAAATATACAACCATTATATTGTTTATTGATTTTTTTCTTCAAGTATACATATTATTTTTAAAGTTCAAACTTAAAAACTCTAACTAGTTTAACGCCTAAATTTTTCACGTAAAATTTCATTACCAATTTAAAAAAAAAAAAAAAAAAAAATCGGGTCCTTAGCGGGGAGGGAGGTCGCCCCGCCCCGCACTTCGCGGGTCACGGGACGGGGCGGGGCGGGACGGGGCGTTTTCGGGTCTGGGGCGGGGCGACCTCGACCCGCCCCATTGCCATCCATATGTGTGTGTGGGGGGGGGGTATGATGCATGTTATGATATATATTAGAATATTTAATTTTAGCATAATTATTTCAATTCAATATTTATTACCTTAATAGTGGTAGTCAAATTTGATATATATACGTACGTCTCCATATACGGTAAAAATTGGAGAATTGATTTCTAGGAAAAATGGTAAGATATATGTTTACTTAGAAATTATAAATTATGAAAATAAAAATATTATTTCATATGGAAATAATCTTATTTATGCCTAGACAAATTATCTTGGTTCCATGTTGGCCAAAATTATGTGTTCAATATAAGGAATGATTTTTAGTACCAAAACTAGCTAAACTAGCTTCTTGATCCTATAAATAGACCCTCCTCACTTCACTTTTTTTTTTTTTTTTTTACCACAAACAAAACCACTTTTTGTGTCTTATTTGCTTCTCTCTCTCTCTCTCTCTCTCTCTCTCTCTCTCTCTCCCCTCCGCCCCCCTCCCCCTCACAATCAATCGCACACATACAAAAATGCATTATAAATATATGAACTTTATATATATTCCTCAGGAAAATATCAAGTTCATAATTCCTTCTTGTTTGACTGTCTTTTTGTATTTTTTTCTTGTGTGTGAATTTTGTATTTTAGTGTATGAGCATCTATTTTTTGTACATTTTTTTATGTAATCGTTTGAATATTCTTACAGAAGTGTTGATTGCAGGATTTTTGTGATTGGATATGCACTTTATTTAATTTATGAAAAGATGCATGAGATAGAGAGGTCATTTGACGCAACTAATTTTCGTCGGATTTTGGCTACTTTACATTTTCAAGTATGAAAAGTTGAAAGAAATTGAGGAATGTGTGACTGATGATGAAAAATCATTGAGAAGTAGTAGTTCATTGAATTGATTCCATTTTTATTTTTAATTTTTAGTTTTTTTTATTTTTTGGGTAAGAAGTAGCATAGAAGCTTTCAATATCTGTTTGTTTTAAGTCTAACAATGTAGTTTACTTTGTGAATCTCTTTTTGAATTGTGGTTGTTCCGAGGAAAAAAATTGCTTAACTATGGAGTTCTTTAGGAATCATGAAAATAGCTTTTTTATGAATAGTTGTAGTTGTTTTGAACGATACAATATGTAATGTCGTTTTCTTATAAGTAAATTTTTGGTTAAGCCAAACACTGTAATTTTTCATTATATGAAGTGGAGTTTCATATTGTGATATTCTTACATTTTTGTTGACACTTATTTTATGTAGGCTCTGTTTGGCAACTTGGAGCCAATTTATAAATGTTTTTTTGTTATGGTCAAAAAGTAATTTCGAAAAATGTTTACGGTTGAAAAGTGGGTTGTAAAATTATGTTATAAATCAATTTATAAATATATAATAATTGCATTTCAAAACGGAGGCTTGATAGTTGTTTTCAAGTATCACACTAAGATACTTAATGGTTTTAGATAGTTTTATAACATGATATTTTTTCATATTTTTTGATACTTGTTCATACCTTTCCATTTTTCTCCAATTTCATAATATGATACATATTTTCAAGTTTTTAAATTCAAATATGAATGTTCAACGGTTCCATAAATCAAGTTAAAATGCATGACATCTTGAAGGCGAAGGATGATAAAAATCCCATACAATTGAAGGACAAGAATACATTTTTGACAAATGATAATAATACTTTTAAAATTTAAGGGAGAAGCATGCTAAGAATGAGAAGTTTCTTAAATTGATACTTCTTATGCTTCATTTGAGCAAATTGGTGAAACACTTCAAAATTTCAGTAAAAAAAAAAAAAACTTTCGAATGCTTTTGTGGTCACATGTATTTTCTAATATTTTATACTTCAATCTCATTTTCACAAAAAATAATAGCAGTATAAAATAAGAATTTGATATGAAAGCTAAAATGAAACTATAGTAGTTAGAAATATCATAACATGAAACTGTTGGGGACATATTTCAGTTAGCTTTCGTCATCTTTTTATTTAACTTCGGAGGCAATGGCTCTAATTTTTTGCATGTATTCTATGTGTGTCCATAATCTTTGCACCTTCCAGCTACTTTAGATTCTCCTTTTTGATTTATATTGTTTTTCTTTAGATCTATTGGGTTGTCTACTTGGAATAGGAGCCAATACCTTTCTTAACCTGATATCTTTGGGTACAATCCAATTTGTATGATCCCCTACAAGAAAAATTGTACCATTGTATGTTTGAATATGGTATTTCTTTGTGTAGTATTTTTAGCAATAATCATAGGAGTTCAGATTTTTTCTTGCAAGAACTGCTACAACATATGCATATGCCATTTCATTATTTTGAATAGGTGTGGGTGTGATTCCATATGGTTCTGGTTCTGGTTCCTAGGGAACTAAACCTAACCAAGAACCGATGGTTCTTTTGAAAAAAGAATTGTTGGTTCTTTTTGCAAGAGAAGAACCGAAACCGAACTGTTCGGTTCTTTTGGTTCTGGTTCTGGTTCCGATTTTCTAAACTAAAATTTTCAAACTTAAGCGATGAAGCCATAGTAGATTCCGGCTGGTAAGAGTTGTAAGATGATAAGGCCATCGACATTGACCAAAATTTGAATACAACACTCAAAATTCTTGACATCAAAATATTCACTCCCTTCCAGACAGTTACGTATCTCCTCATTCGCATGTATGCTCTCCTTCTAAAAATTCATCAATTTTTACTCATAATTCTCCACATTTTCAGGGAACGGTCGCAAAAATTCAGCAAATTCTTGAAAACAAGACAACAATTAATTGTAAGATGAAGAGTGAAGATTTATTGTTTGTTGATTCTTGAAGAACTAACGGCTGAAGTTTGAAGCTGGACGACAGAACTATTAAAAGAAAAATGATTTTTGATCTATGATTTTTTTTTATTACTTATTTTGCTTATAGTTATTGTAATGTTTCATGAGTTACTAGTTGTTGGGTAATTGATATTGACTAATGGATGGAATAACATGCATTAAGATTACGAATTGATATTTTTTAATATATTTTTTAAATTTATATTTAAAAAAATAAAAAATAAAATTGCGTTTTGTTATGGTTCTGAATCAAGAACCGGAACCGATGGTTTTTTATTTTTAGAACCAGAACAGTTTAAAATTCTGATAGAACTGAACCGAACCGGGACCGAACTGAACCGAACCGAACCGAATCGAACCGAACCAAACCGCTGGTTCCAATTCTTTTGCCCAAGCCTAATTTTGAAATATATTTCAAGTGCATAATTATTCTTGGATGATCACAATGTTTCATTGACTTGTCTTTGCTATAAACTTGGAAAAGCACTTGTGTCAAAGGAATTACATGTGTTTGATTTAATGATCAAATGAGTTGTCAGTATAATTCAAGCAATGGTCAATATATGATATGTTCAGAAAAGAAAACGATGTATCAATATAATTTACAAAAGTATCAATGCATGTTACATTCTGTAAGTCAAATGAAGTATCAATGCAAATTTAAACAAGTATCAATTTATGATAAGTTCTTTAAAATATATGAAGTATCGATATAAACTAGATAAGTATAATGTATGCTATCTTATGTAACATTTCTCTTTTTCATTTTAGTTGAAAATATTGTAACAAAAATAGAACAAAATTTAAAAGAAAGTTTAATTTTTTATTTTAAATACGAAGTAAGTTTTTTACATGTAATTTGCACTTTTTTTTATCAATAATTTGCACATTAGGATACAAGTTAAAGTATCATTTTATGAGACTTTAATGTGTTCATGCTATATTCGTTTATCCCAGATATATTTTATCATTATTTATATTCTTACCATCATCCTTCTTGATTCATTAAACTTTTCTCGCAGTATTTTTTTACTAGTTAGTTTCGAAAGTTGTGAATATTGTCATCGCCTTATCTCGACTCTTTGAAAATCAACGCTATAACATGTATCTTAATCATTCAAATAAAGTTTCTAAGTGTTCCTTTTTGGAAGCCACTGTTGTTGAATTCACTGACTCTATGATGTCCGATATCATGATTGAATATCGATTAGTTCTGATGTATGTCATTTCCCATTTTTCATACCATGCTTCTACCTATACGAGATGAAAAATACATTATTATGCATAAGTTATTTTATATAAACCTCCATTTAATTGAGATTAAAATTAGATTTTTAATAGAATTAGATAAAAAAAATAATGAAATATGTGGTTGAAATGTTGTAGATTTCATAAAATATGTGGTTGAGATTGATTGTTGACTTTAATTTATATTAAAATCTATATTCTAATTTATACGAAACATGGGCTAAGTTTCATAAGCTGATATCGAGTACATGAGCAAAACCTTACCAGGTATCACCAATGTTCTCGTTTATTTTTGTCAATGTGTAACATATTATAATTAAATTCATTTTTAGTGTAAGCTCTTGCAACTGCATTGAATAGCTATACTAAATGCTTTGAATTCATTGAAAGTTTGCCTTTAAATCTATAGTAAATATAATGACCAAGCGTCGTGCATCACATTTGGATACACTTCTCCAGTGTTGCGTCAATGCTTGGATGCCAATCCGAGGTAATACATAAACCTTCACGGATACCGTATGTTTCCTTTATCCTACTCATGAACCATTCCTAAGAATCATTATTTTCATTATCACCAATCCCAAAATCAAGCACAAAAAATGATGTCAAAAAATGATGTTGTTGGCTTCTTGAGTGCACACTATAAATAATGTGTCACCATAAGTTCCTTTTAGGTAGGTCTTATTCACCAATATAATTGGTCTATAATATTCCCAACCTTCAATTCATGCCATCAAGGATATGAATAAATACCTGAATTTTTTGTTCATATATGTTTCTATACTTCTTATAGTTCCATGATTTGTTACTTGTAACATGTGTAAGTATGTTGGAAGTCTTTGATATGATTTTCGGGATGTTCTTTCAACAATACATATGCTTGTTCTCTATCTCTCCATGCTTTATCATATTTCATCATCACTCTATACTCCTTTTGCACGCCTTCTGTTATATCTGTTGGAGTGTAGTTTGTGTTTAGAAATGCAAGATTGTGTTTAATACAACTTGCTACAGTTGAACTAGATGTTTGTCTATGATTCCCCAACACAACATCCAAAAAGCATGTGTGATCATTTGTTATATAGCATTTTTTACCTTTAACTGAAACATATTACGCATTGCATACTTTGCAACACACGTCTTCAGTAGCTCCCTATCTTGAAAATTTTAATCGTTCATTATTGTGTGATCTTACTTTTACTTTCAGCACAATGCAGTAGCCAGCAGTCCTCGTTTTGGATATTAGCAGAAAATAGGTTGATGTTTAGAGAAATATCAGATGTGATACTTTCTGGAAGCATGATAGTGTCATTTATTGGTGTATAACATTCAATCTCTTGGTTATTTTTCTTTGACATCAAAAAGAATAATACTAATCTGTTGTTAAAAAAGTTCACCTGAGGTAGCTCTTCTTCAGGTTATACAGAATAGTTATATTTACTCTTGCCCAGTCCAACTCCAGTACTAGGAATATAGTATCTAAAAATATAGTATAAGTAAATCCAAATGACAATGATATTCCAACTACTTCATAATTTATATATTGTCTATCTTGTGCCCAATTGCCATCATAATAAAAGAGAACTAGAGTTATTTCCATACCTGAATTGATTAGAAGGAATCAATGAATACTAGCTCACAATAACTTAAAATGTGATTTGCAGTAATGTATCAATGTATGATAACTCTTTCATAAAGTTCAGTCATGAATAACTATCATGAAACTATCATCCCATTCACTGACACTTCATGATTAAAGTGTAGACATGAATAAAAATACTTCATAATTTCATATGAATTGCAGTAAGGTATCAATGTCTAATACTTCTCGATTGAAGTTCAAACATGAATGTAGAACAAGATATTATCATCCTAACACTATAAATTAACTCAATCAAATCATATTTCAAAACATTCAAATAACTATATATAAATGTGTACTTATTCAAGTAATATGAAATATGATACTTCAAATGTTAGAAAAGATATTGAAAACATCAAATTCACAGTGTGAAAATCAAATACTAGATTAGAAAAAACTACATTTGTATTAGGATTTTGTTATATCAAAGTAACACAATCAAAACTCAAATTTTTAAAACTAATACTTAAACATGCAAAAATAGTGTGAGCTATCGAAATCTAAATCTAATAAAAATAATAATTAAATTCAAAAGATATAAAACCAACTTTAAATTATGTGTTGTCTTGATTATTGAATTTTAATTGTAGAACAAAACATTTTAAGCTAAGAAATTGGAAGAAGTTTGTCTCGAAATTTTCACATGAACTCACAATCTTCACGGGAGCTCAAAATCATCGAAAATCTTCACAGCAGTTCAAAATCTTCACATCTAAAACCTGGTTTCTTCAAGTATAATCCAATGGTGGATAGTGATTGACCTTGACATTGGACGCTAAAACAAAAAATTGAAAAACATAGAACCAAATGTTATGTATAAAGGATTTTTTTTTTTTGTATTGTTGGCGGAATTGTGAGTTGACTCAAATTTATCATTTGTTAATTATTATTTTCCAAGAAAAATATCATATATTAAATGAAAAACCTAATAAATAATCTTGACGTTTCACAGTACTAGTGAAAACCAGGCAGACAAATGATAATACTAAGCATAATAAAACAACCCTCTTAAACAATAAAATTACATGTTTTAAACATCCTATCATCTCTCGATTTAACACAACTACTTAGCAATCTTGAACTTACATACAAAAAAACAAAAACAAAAAATCATATGTTCAAAGTAATCGAACTTGGGAAAAGGGAAAAGAATTTGGACTTAGATTGAGATCTACTTGTAAGTACATTACATATTAAAAGGTTAAACAATAATAAAGAAAATATCATTACCTCTAGTATCTTCGGAATATGTAGGTTCCACAAGATTTACCTAGGAGAGTATTGAATTGTTGATTCCATATTTGCCAGGTCCAATTTTCTTTCTTGAAGTATAAAATATGTTTGATTAAGCCACTTCATTGCATCGCGTCGAAGAACGTATGTATGGTTGGTATGTATACGGGACATCTAAAGAATAAATACATAATCTCATTTTTACAACTGATTATTAAGAGATATTAGTATTTCGCACACGCAAAACCATCAAGGTTAAAATAGATACCGTTTGTGATGTTACTTAGAAGGCTTCTCGACCATCCATGTGATGATGTACCAACATGAGAAATGCATTGGCTCATCATACCATTCAATTCAATCATTTTTGAAGTTGGTTTTTCAACGTTTTCTTTAAACTAAGAAAAAATATATCGAGGAATTAACAATTTATCTAACAGAAATTCATATAAATAAAGTAATTAAAAAAGACGCCCAAAATGAATCAACTTTTAAATTTACTGTAGAGTTCATACTATAATGAAAACTTTCTGATGAATTTGAACTCATACAGAATACCCTCTAACCTAAATACAAATCTCACCAGTTATTATTCATTGATATCCCTAAAAAAATAACCCCCCCACCCCCGCTAATTGGATTCTTTGTTCTATAGCTCAAGTATGAGCACAAATAATAATTTCAAATGTAGGAACGTCAACACAGGCTAAGCATGAAATACATCTAATCATATGGATCAACAACTTACTCTCCCGTGGGTTGTCAAAGTCGTCACTCTTCCTCTTCGTCCCCCGTGTGACTGGAACAAATGTACCGGATTGTGCTTTGTTTTTGCAATCCATGTGTTCCGCAAATAGCTTATGGTTGTATACAATTTTGATTACTAAATTTTTTTGAAAGGCTCAGGTACATGTGGAGAATTTGGTTAATGTGTATGAGATTAGAGAAGATTAATGAATACATACATTCTGTGTACAGAGAAATGATAATGAATGGGATATATTGAAAGGCATGCAAACATAAAGATACACATCTATACACGGAGATCTTTCATTTTCTCGAAATGATAGCATGCTTGTGATCTAGAAATCTGATTCTGCAATTTCTTAACGTGCATTTTTTTTTTTTTTACTTTCTTTAAGAACAAACGGCATTGGAGAACTGAAATATTTAATTAATACATGACCTATCAGTTACCTGGGTATTACATAAGACAATTAAATTTAAAAAAAAAACACTGGACACATACCCGTTTTAGAAAGTAGATAGAGGTGGGAAAATGTACAAAAACTGGTTTTGGAAAGTATTCTACTTTTATATATTATAAAGATTTCACGTTTCTTTTGTTTCTGATCACATGCTTGTCCAAGTTTCATATCATGATACTCTTACTATTTATCTGATTATGATTATAATATTTGCTTCATTGTTTTAAGGATTTATAAATATGGGAAGCCTGGTATTACACTTGATCCCCCATCTGACTTTGAAATTGTCAAAATTAGTCAGAAAAATATGGTGGTATTACTTATGCAACCCCGATTCTTTGTTGGAGGACACTATAAGTTATTATTATTATTATTATTATTATTATTATTATTATTATTATTATTATTATTATTATTATTATTATTATTATTATTATTATTATTATATGTTTCTTGTTTGTCATTTATTGATATTTATCTATTGTATGATTTTGCAGGATATTGATATTGCTTTCTTCTACCTTCGAAAAATGGTTAAATACTCTAACAAAATCAAAGTAGTTGTAACAACCACTGATTGCTTGTTTAAGAGTTTAATTAGAGGAATATATAGGACCTTTTTGTCCAACCTGCCTTCACTTGCTGACCACTAGGCACATGTTTCATATATTTTGGGTCGAAATATGTGTTGCAATACCAGGAGGATTGACATTGATCATGTTCTTGTGCCAATTATGATGGAGTCAAGGAAGCATTGGATCCTTGCTGAGTTTGAAATGAAACGTAGCTGCCTAAATGTTTATAACTCATATAGTCATCTTTTTGGTGCAGAAAAATCAGATGATGCAAAAAAATCAGATGATTCAAATCGATGTGTATCAATATTTGATAATTCAAATGTTAGAAAACTCACTGGAAACGCCAAATTAAAAAAAATATATATTGAAATTGAAATTATTAAAAATGATACCCAGACTTGCAAAAAGCAGCATGAGGTTATTAAAACCTAGATCTAAGAAATTGGAAGAAAATACCTATTTGAAAGGATTTTGATTCAGATTGTATTTAAATCTTCATAAAAGCTCACAATTGCAAGGAGCACACTGTCGTTGGAAATCTTCATGGAAGCTCACTGTCGTTGGGAATCTTCCCAAGCATCTGAAGCACGACTGAAAAATCGTAGAGAAGGCTCTCGTTTTGAGAAAGCCGGAGCCAAGTTTTTGTTGCAGTGGGTAAAGTCATTTGTGATGTACTCATTATTGCTTTTTTCACAGAACGTATATTTGAGATTTTTGGATGTTAAATGGTATAATTAGGTAATAGGGAAAAGTATATAACTATAAACATAAAACTATCATTTTTTAAAACTAACAAACTTAGGATTTTTTTTTTAAAAAAATCAGGTTTTAATTAATAACTAATAAATATAATATTGTTTAATATAAAAATAATTATCAATTAAATTAAAACTAATATAACATTTAAATAAAAAGAAGCCTCTTTGCATCCGATCCTCCCACTACCACAAAAATAACAGTAATTTTAACTAAGTTGTATGGATTTTGGTTTAAAAAGTGGTTAAAAAAACTCACAGTAAATTTTCAAGATCTTTACCTCCTCAAGGAGAAGGTACAGATTTTTTGGTTTAAAAGTGGTTAGAAAAACTCACAGTAAGTTTCCAAGATCCTTACCTCCCCAAGAAGAAGGGAGTCTAGAATGGGAACCAGGGGCCCTTTGTTTTCAGAGCCTTTTGTTTTCTTCCAACTTCAATCTTGTACAGCTTCTTGAAAGCATACAAAGACAGTTTTACTCTAAATCCAATCATTAAAATAAAGTATATTCATAACCCAATTTTGTAAATAAACAATTCCCAAATTTTCTTCAATCAAAAGGATCTAACAAATACCTGGAAGACTGCAGCCTCTGCAACAATTGTGCCGCAGCAGGTTGCCTGAGAGGAGTCTTCCTCCGCCTCTTCCTTTTGAAAATTGGAAACAACATTAGGAACTCTCTTAATCCTCAGCATCATTTTTAGATCTTTTTTTCCCACATTTATAACCCAAACAGTTTGCACTAAGATTGCAATAACAATTCATAATCATAGGAACTCCCAAATTTGAAAGGGAAAAGAAAACGAAATCAATTTATACCAGATAAAAATCATATAATTCAATAAAATTAATTACTATACAAAATCAGAAGAATATTTAACAGGGGACAACTAAAAATAAATATAAAAAATGCCAAAGGATTGGAATTCTCACCATTGTTGAATGGAGATCCAAATCATTTTCGGACCTAGCAGCAGGGATTTGTCAAAGCAATCTAAAAAAATTATAAAACTTAAAAAGTGGACTTGAAGGCACTAAAAAAAATATGACAATACACCGTGATATTGGATTTGGGATATGCTTAGATCACCTTTACGCAGCTGCTTTCCAATCTTTCCCTATCTTTCTGCCTACTGACAGGATTAATCTTCTTTTCCTAAACAGAAATCAACAAAGAAATAGATATTAGTAAGTCCTAGGAGAATCTCAAGCCCCTTCTTAGAGTACTTAGGTGCAACAACAATTTCATAAAACTTACCAAATTATAGCCATAATGGTTTTATAAAATAGATAACTCCAATAGCTGCAAGGCTCCATAATTCGTTGATTTTCCTAGAGACTTACAAAAATACTTTTTCCCATTAACCGGAAAATATCATTATAGCCATTCAATTTTAGAAGAATAAGCTTTGTCACACAATAAATAAGGTATAAGAATTTAACACCCACTTGCACCAAAGTCAAGCTTCAACATCGGTTAGAGAAACCCAGCAAAAAACCTAAATCTATGTTCCCATTCCGCGAACTGAATGAAGTTAGAAGCAAATTCCTTACATTATCAAGACTGCCAAGGGCTGATTATTGAGCATCATTTGCCCATTGTAATGGGAGATGGAATTAGCAGTCCAGAAGTATCACAAATAAACTAATTTTTACCAAACTGAGGCTTAGTTATCTATCATAAATAAAACTGTAGAGTGCTTATTTATCTTTTACTTCTTTGCCCTCCAGCTTTTACAGACCAATGGTGGTAAGGGACTGCTCATGATTCATGATCTGACATCTGAAGAGAATCAAGAGATGTATGTCTCTCTTTTACCATAGCCTATCCATGTGCATGTTCTCCATTTAAATGCATGTACATAATATTTTGTATATTTCCATTTCTTATATCAATGATAACTTGTTAAGTATACCGGAAGCTGCAACTGCTTTTGTTGGGACTGGTGTAACTTTAAGTCAACAGGAAGAGGAATATGAAAGACAAATTGAAAATGAGGTAAAACAGGAACATCTTGCAGAGCCATGCCATCTATGTGTTCAGAAAAGGAAAATGATAATGTTGGTCAAAGCCACACTCCTGATGGTGACTACGGTGTGTGCCTTACTTCATTTCATCTAGTAGCGTATCACAATTTTATTTTTGCAGCTTGTCATTTTAGTTGTTAATTTACCTCCATGTAAATGGAATCTGTCAAATCACCTTTAAAAAGGAGGAAGAAGTATGTCCATTGTACCAATGAAACATTGCAGGCTTTCCATGATTCAATTATCGATCCACAGAGTCTAAAGAACTAAATCAATCGAAATATTTAGAAACACTCGATGGAAAACGAATTGAAGAAGGAACAATGAGGGAAAAAAAAACATCTAGACTACCTGTTTTATTGAATTTGTAGGTGTCTCTAAGAATCAAGTGCAAGTGGATGAATAAATCCCAAAGTTAAAACAGGTTCGATCTCCACTACATTTTGTCCACAATCCTTCATCTCTAAGTTCTCATTCGTCAGTTGCATAATTCCATCTTAATCAATTCAAACTTTAAAAAAGTTTACCACCTGGATAATTAATCAGAATATCATACCATAATCTGGAGATTCCTCTCAAATTAATTATTTATGGAATCACGAAGATGAAGCAAAAACAATGCCAAAAAATGAAAATCAGTACCTTTTCTTGCCTCCAAACTTGCAGATAGAAGCAAAAACAAAACCAGAAAAATGCAGAGTCGAAGATGAAGCAGCCAAAACCCATAAGAAGTGAAAATCATAAAAACCAGCTGATTTTGAAGTCGGTGAACAGTGTAGACCGATCTTCAAGTGCGAGAACTCCTGCAGTAGGTGGAAAAAGCTCGTCGGATTGATGCCGACAAAGCAGCCGGAGATCTGATATCGGAAGACGAACAAATCGTGATATATTCCCCAAAATCTATAAGAAATAGGTGATTTTTGTGGTTTTAAAATGATTTTGAAAAATGAAAATGGGTACCTTTTCTTGCCTCCAAATTGCAGATAGAATCCAAAAAATTGCCAGAAAAATGCATAGTCGAAGATGAAGTAGCCAAAACCTTGAAGAAGTGAAAATCACAAAACCTCCAGAAGGCTGACCAGAGTTCTTAGTCGAGTGTTGGATCCGGATTTGCATCGCAGAAGGTAGATTGTGGAGATATTGGTTGCTGTGATTCCGATTGGCAGCGGCTGGTTTGAGCAGCAGTTAGTGGCCATAGTTGCAGTGTCGTCTGGAAGAAGAAAATGGTGATAATGTAAAATGAGAACTTGGACCAAAAAATGAAGGGTTTTCCTCCTGGATATTGGTTCTGGGATGCATAGAGAAGTAGGATGCGCGTCTCAATTCAGGATAGCCGGCAACTCATCGGAAAAGCTTCGCAAAAATTTTGGACAGAGGAGAGAGAGAGCGTGTTTGGTGGTGAGATATTTGGACCGATGAAAATTTTGGACAAAGGAAATAGAGGGAGAGTAGGGTTAAGTCAGAGGGATTTTCTTTTGGCTTTTATTTTGTAATTTTCAAATTTCGAATTTTAGTCAAATTTGACATTTGAAGTGGACCTACTTTATTAGTCTTCTCCAGCAAGCTTCACATGGGCGGGAATTTAAGCCAAAACTTGAAACTTTGAGCGGGAATCTTTTGCTGGACTTAGCTCCTTTTATATAATATATAGATTTTCAATAAATACACCACAACAGATTTACAATAATACTTCTAATCCTATAAAAACTTTAAAATATATATATATATATATATACACACACACACACACACATTATTGTGGTGTACTCATCATCCCAAATTCCCAATATTTCTCCCCTTTTTCCTCATCATTGTCACTCATTGTTTCCTTAATTACAATTAATTAGGTTCATATTTCCAAGGTACACATTTTTTAATTGATGTTTGATGGATAATCGAAACAATAAGATATTCAATTTCATATAAACATAGTAGGCGGTTGACTTCTAAATACTTGATACACATATTTTTATTTTTTTTAAAATACTAGATGCAATTAGAAATTAGAATCACAATTTTTTTTAATACTAGATGCAACTGAAAACACGATAGGTAGAATGCAGTATGAACACGCAAATATATGTCATTAAAAAACCATAGAATTCGAAAACCGAATATAAAATTTAATTGAAAATCAAATATAATTAAATAACCAAAATCCTAGGTGACATCAAAATATAGAGAACCTTAAACAATAAAAATCTTTCGCTAACCTAAAGTCCTAAACTTTAACTTATGTTAATGTTTGCATGATGTTATTATTGAAAATTCATATGAAATTATTGTATTAACATCTATTCTAATTAACTTGGTATTGAAAATCAAAAATATAAAATAACAAGAAGAACAAGATGATTTAGAAAAATAAACACAGAGAAGATAAGAGAATATTTGAAAGATGTGATGTATATAAAAATTATTTTTAGTGAGATAATATTAAAAGGATATGTATATAATTTTATTTATGTCTATTTTTATAAATAAAGAAAATACTTTAAATTGTGGTGTAAAAAATAAATTTTTTGGTGGCAATATAGCCACCCTAAATATAAAGAAGAAAAGAAAAGAAATTTATTTGAAAGATCGTAGTGTATGTAAAAATAGTGAGAGAAAAATAAAAGGATATTTTTGTAATTTTTTTATGTCTATTTTAGTCAATAAAGAAATTACTTAAAAATGTGGTGTAAGAATTAAGTTTTGTAGTGGTAATATAGTCATGTGGAAATTACACCTACACCTGTTTTTAAAACCTCAAATTCAAAAATGAGGTCAAACTAGTATAAATTCAATTTTCAGGTGATAATTAAAATTTTAATAATAAAAAATAATTTTATTATATATTTAAATTAATACTCAAAACATCCATCCCCTCATTTCAAACCCTAAGAGATGCTCCCCTCTTCTGTTCTCTCTCTCTCTACATCATCTACGCAGACCACACGGGAAGCAACGGCAATACCACTGCACATCACCATAGCAAGTCGATCTACGGCAACCATCTATGCTACTTTCACCCACGGCCACACATCATCCCGTTCGGCTGCACCACTATTTCGACAGGCGGTTACCACCTCTGCACCGACCCCGCCACTGCTTCGGAAGTCTTAGCAAAGATCGAACCACATCTGCCCCTTTTACCCACAGCCACACATCATCCCCTCCGGCTCCACCACTGCTTCGACGGGCGGTTACCACCTCCATCACATATTCAATCTCTCAATACCATCACCAGCAACCATCTCTCAAGGTAACCGGATATGTTGCTCACCTGGAAAAAGGGGCGGCGCTGCTAGATCTAAGCATCGAAGCAGTGGGCCCTATGCACAGATCTAGCAGAGCCGCTGCTAGGTCAGCGCATTGCAGCAGCGCCCCCGCTTCTTCGATATGTGGTGTTGCTGCTCGATCTAGTGGTTTGGGGCTTCGATCCTGTGGTATTTTTGCAAGTAGTGGTGTCGCAGTGTCGGCGGGAAGTGGCGGTGACAGTGGTGAGGAAGGGAGTGAAATTTTGGTTATTGGAATTTGAAGATGGGGTGCTGGCGGCGATGGTGGTGGAGGCGGCGTTGACGTGGAGGCGGCTGACGAAAATGCCAGTGGTGGTGGCACGGTGTTGAATGTAGTGGTGAGATGTCGGTGCTGGTGATGGTTTAAAGTTGTGAAGTGAGGGCAGTGTGGGTTGGGGTTGTGACTTTGAAATATAAATGTGACCTACAATTTTTTTCTTGTGACCTCGAAAATATATAACTGTGACCTTAAAAATGGGATGGTAGGTTGTGATCGGAAAAAAAATGATGGTTGTGACCTACAATTTTTTTCTTGTGACCTCGAAAATGAATAATTGTGACCTTAAAAATGGTGGTTGGTAGGTTGTGATTGAAAAAAATGATGGTTGTGACCTACAAATTTTTTTTTTTTTTTTTTTTTGACCTTGAAAATGAATAATTGTGACCTTAAAAATAGTGGTTTGTAGATTGTGACCTAAAAATAAATTCAATTTGTGACCTAATATTTCCATTATTTGTGATCATGAAATCATTTGTAACCTAAAAAATTTGTATTTTGTGACTTCAAATATATATTGTGACCTTAATACATATAATTAATAAAATATTTTAATTATTAATATAATTAATTGATTCTAAATATAACCTGATTTTTGAAATTTTATAAGTTTCACCTTAATTTTGAAATTGACATTTAAAAATACCTTATTTATGTACTATTCCTTATAGTCATCCTATAATTTTTCCTGGGTAATATTAGGTCTTGTAGTATGTTTAAGTTATGGGCTCATTGTGCGTTTGGCCCTCATCCCTAAGCGGGTAAGCCCAAATCTTCCTTTTTACACAAAAGCCCAATAGTTACCCAAATTTCTACTCGTATACAAGTATACCTCTTCTCAATTTGGTTTCATTTTTTCACCTCCATTTTTTCGTTTAGTTGATTTTTATTGTTGGAGTTCTCTCAAGGTTAGAGAGAGAGAGAGAGAAAAGGAGAAAATAAAACAAAGGAAAAACTCAGCAACAATTCGTTGTATTGAAAAAAACAAGTCGATCCAAAGAATTGAACTGATTTTTCATTATTTGGTTGGTTACGATTAGATCTGGTTGCTATTTTCCCTTTCTGAAGGTAAAGAACTTTACTGGTCAGTTTCTTTGAGACGTTTTTTTTTTTTTTTAAACTTAATTTTCTTTTTGTTCATCTGGTGTTTGAATTTTGCGGTTTTTTTTTTTTATTGATAAGATAATATTTGTTTGTTATTACAGAAATGAAGCGATTACGAGACGAGGTATATGTGAACCCTCAATTTAAGCGGCCATTGGGTTCTTCGTCTTCTCGTGGAGAATCGTAAGCTCTTTAATTTTTGTATATCTGGAATTGGTTCGTTTCTTGCGATTTATTATACTCCTGTGGTATCGTGATTTTTTTTTCTCTCGGAAGTGGCAGTCTTTTGTTCGAAGATAAACTATGCCGTTGAATTTGAAAGTTAATTATTTTCGATTTAAGTAAAATTTTGACGATCAAAACTAGTTGATATAATTTTTGCTCTTGTACAGAAACTCCGCTAGGTCTCCTCACTTAACAGCCGTAAGAAAGTTGGAAACGGGAATATGAAGAATTAGGTAGTTTTTTTTTTTTTTTTTTTTTTTTTTTTTTTTTAATTTGGGGGGTGGGGAGGGGAGGGGAGGGGAGGGGCCGATATGGAAATAAAGTTTGGATCTTTAGATGTGCTGCTGCTTTGCTTTGGGTTTTATTATCAATTTGTTCTATATTTACTTTTTTTCTTGGGGGAAGTGAGATTCATGGGAGGAGTTCAAGTTACAAACGTCTCAATTGTGTTTTTGCTATTGAACGAAGGTTTTACATTGAACCTGGAGGGTAGTAGTGGTAGACCAATGACCATTGGAGCATCCATGTTAATATTTGCTGGCTAAACCTTTTCACATAGACAATAAAGTGAACGTTAATTGATACATATACATGTTAAGTTAGCACATTGGATTAGTTAAATTTTGCTAGTCAACCATCTAGATCTATATGTATGTATGTATGTACGTATGTACACACACATTTCTTGTTTGATATATGCGAGATTAGAATAAAAAAAGAATAAGAAAAATTAATTAAATGCTACATCAACTAGCTAAAATTCTAGTTTAGTTAGTAAACTATATGTCAATAATAAATGCACTTAACTATTCAACTTATATCTATAATAAATGCACCTATCTAAGCCTCCGTTTGGTAACTTGTTTATAAACACATTTTCTTAAATAATTTTTTAAACACACACATTTCCACAAACCACATTTCAACCACATATTTTACCTTGAAAATATCACAGTTTTTATTTATAAACAAAAATATTTTACCAAACAGAGACTAGCATCCTAAAACATCTATTTTAGATATAAATTTGATAATTACTTAACATATGACACTAACATGTGAATTAACACATCCATTGCGGATGCTCTTAGGAACAAACATAGCAGCCAATGATATGACAATGATTTTTTCGGTGGGGGAGAGTACACCTCATATGGTCTTGTGTCTCTTGACTCTCTTCTGAAACCATTCTTTGTTAGAGCATCCCCAATAGATTCTTTATATTTAAATAGCATATTCTATATGGTCTTGTGTCTCTTGACTCTCTTCTGAAACCATTCTTTGTTAGAGCATCCCCAATAGATTCTTTATATTTAAATAGCATATTCTATATAATAGAGAGCATTTTTAAATTTAAAAAATAAATTTTTTTACAAGATCAAATAAACTCGGCTCTTTATTTTACTTTTTCATAAATATATTTATTGTTTTTCTTTATTTTTAGTTAATATTTTTTTTTTTGAAAAGTGAATGACCAATGATATCAAATATGTAATTAATAAAGTCAATGTAGGAACATTGAAAATTGAAACTTTTTTAATGCAATTAATAAAAGAGAATTTGGAGAGCCAAACTCACTCTCTAAATTATAATGTTAAAGTAGAGAGCCTATTGGAATGAAATTTTAAGGATTGACTCTCCAAAATAAAGAGCATCTCAAGTTTAGAGAGTCTATTGGAGATGCTCTTAGCATTCTTGCCTGCACACTTTCAGATGTAACATAATGGCTGAGTGATAACATTGACTATCTAGTCACATACTTCATTCAAGGGGCCTCTACAATCCTTGATAAATGGGAACTAGCGTTTCTGGAAAAGGAAAAATTTAAGTTCACAATGGAACGAACCAATAATTAATTAGAGCTCGTGTGTGCAGTGCACGTGTTGTCCAATTAGGTTTCAGTTGTCTCAATTTTTTTGATTATCATTGTAACTTGTGCATTTTAATTTTCTTGTAATAAAGGTATGGGCTATCACATGCCCCTGGCTGTGGCAGCAGCGGCGCTGTTGGAGGAGGTGGTGGTGCTGTTGCTGGAGGCAGTGGCAATGGCAATGGCGGTGGCGGTACTGGTGGTAGTACACAAAAGCTTACAACCAATGATGCCCTGAGTTATTTGAAGGAAGTCAAGGACATGTTCCAAGATGAAAGAGAAAAATATGACAGGTTCCTCGATGTCATGAAAGATTTCAAGGGACAAAGGTAAATCATTCTTCTTTGGTAAGATTAGCTTGTGCATATTACTATTGAATGGATCACTTTTTAGCAACTTCATTTTAATATGTTACTTGCAGAATTGATACAGCTGGTGTTATAGCACGGGTGAAAGAGTTATTTAAGGGGCATCCTAATCTTATCCTTGGGTTCAATACATTCTTGCCCAAGGGTTACGAAATCACCCTTACTGATGAGGAAGAGGCTCCAAAAAGGACAGTTGAGTTTGAAGAGGCTATAAGTTTTGTAAACAAGATTAAGGTGAAAATTCCCCATCACTTTTACAGTAATGGTTTGAAATTTAGTTTCTAAATTGAATATAACTAACAATATCCTACTGGACTTTGTGCATCTGCAGAAACGATTCCAAAACGATGATCATGTTTATAAATCATTCCTTGACATCTTGAATCTGTATCGGAAGGAACACAAGGGTATCACTGAGGTCTACCAAGAGGTATAGGCATCTTATTGAAATGTTTTTTGTTAAAAAGTATAAGCAGACTCGGAATTTATCAATTTCTAGATTTTCACGATGCTTCTTAATTTAGTTTGTAAAATCCATATGTAGGTTGAGGCACTTTTTAACGACCAACCAGATCTTCTGGAGGAGTTCACTAGATTTTTGCCAGATTCTTCAGCTACAGCGTCAGTGGCACATGCTTCTTTTGGACGGCGTTCTTTTGATCATTACGATGAGAGGAGCTCTGCAATTCCCACAATGAGGCAATCTCATGTAGATAAGGTTATACTTTTGTACACTTGTTTTTCTTTATGTGGCTGTTTTATGATTTCTTGTTTCTAAATGAGATGTCCTACAAAATTTAGCAACGTTTGCGGAGGGATAGGATTAGTAGTCCCCATGGAGAACGTGATCTTAGCGTTGAGCGCCCAGATATGGATGACGATAAAACAGTAATGAAGAAGAAGCGTGCTGACAAGGACAACAAGGATAAGAGAGATCGTGATCATGGTGACGGGGAACCTCACAATGAAAACAATGGGGACACTAGCATGCATCGGCTTTCTGAGAAGAAGAAATCTTCCCGGAAGCTTGATGACTTTGGAGGAAATTCGAATTTGGCCTCCTATGACGATAAAGATACATTGAAAAGTGAGTGATCAAGGCCCCTTTATTTTATGATACTATGGAGAGATTGTTCAATTCTGGTATCAACTTGCATGCTCATATTTCTGCGATGGTAGGATCCTGGGATTTTTATTTTTTGTTTGTAGGAAATTAGTATTAGTATAACTGAAAAGTCCTTAAATGCACTACAATTTATATAATGATTTATTTTTACCACACCCCCCTAAAATAAGGAGGGAGTAAAACCTAGAAATTATTCACGAGTACAACTATTTTTCCAACTCTATGGTTCAAGAACAAGAAGTTATATTATGTGTTTTTGTAGATCTCAATAGCACATATGGTTATGGTTGACTTGTTTAGGAGCCTTTTAAAATTTAGTTGATTGACCATTTCAGGCATGTACAGCCAAGAGTTCACCTTCTGCGAAAAAGTTAAGGAGAGGTTACGCAGTTCGGATGATTACCAGGCATTTCTGAAATGTCTTCATATTTACAGCACAGAAATAATCACAAGAAAAGAATTACAGAGTTTGGTAAGGATATTATTCCATCTTTTGGTGTGTTTTACATCTCACTAGTCACTTTTTGGATATCAATAGCTCTTAATTCATATTTTTATCCAGTTCATTTTTGTCAAGAACCATCTGTGCCCCTATTCCCACAATTATTTCACATAATAGCATGCTTTAACTTGCATTTTAATTTTCTATCATTTCTCTATTAAGCCTCTGTTTAACAGAAATTTTAATCTAGATTTTATTTATCAAAGTAAAAGTCAACAATTAATTTAAGTCACATATTTCATGGATCTCACAACTTTTCAACAACATATTTCATCAACATTTATCAAAATCTGCTGGAAATCTGATTTTATTCTCTCTCTCACAGGGGCTAAATCTCTACATTTATCTTGCTTAACTTATGAAGTATTGAATCACTGCTCTTCCTTTGCCCATCTATCATGTTTACTCAGGCTGTTTCCTATTTCTTATTTGGTGGCAACACTTAAATGCACTTCTTTATCTGTTACTAACATTAGTTATTTTCAGGTTGCTGATTTACTTGGTAAATATCCTGATCTCATGGAGGGATTCAATGAATTTTTGCAACGCTGTGAGCGAATTGGTATTGCTAATATTCTATTGTGCCTAAATTTTATGTTTTGATTATTTTGTTTCCAGTTCTCACTTGGTGTTTGTTTGGCAGATGGATTTCTTGTTGGTATTATGGGCAAAAGTATGTATTCTCCTGCTATTTGTTTGCATGTTACTTTATGGATAGCATGTGTTGTATCTATATATTTCACTTCTAAGGAGAGAAGTTACCCTGGCCCACCAAAATAAAATAGAAAAAGGAAAAAAAATAAAAAAGGAAAAGCAAATACAAAGAAAATGTAAAAAAGACATTACTCTTTTTTTTTTTTTTTGTAGAAAAAGTACAATATCATGACAAGCGTAAGTTTCTGTTCACTTTTCTTGTTCTAAGGAATTTGTTCTATTAGCAGAATCATTATGGAATGAAGGACATTCTTCAAAAGAATCGAGAATAGAAGACAAAGACAAAGAACAGAAGCGTGAAGTAGATGGAGGTAAAGAAAAGGATAGGTACAATCTGAAGTACTGGGGAAAGTCCATTCAGGAGCTTGACCTTTCTAACTGTCAAAGTTGCACTCCCAGTTATCGGCTTCTTCCTGAGGATGTATGAATATTTGCTTTTTTCTGCTCTTTCTTCAGCTTATGTGCTATTTTTCTTGCCTAATAGTTTTGTTATTTTATAAAGTGCAGTATAAATCTGTTTAAGAAATCATGTTTTTCTTTACATTCTTTTTGTGAATTTATCTATGCAGTATCCAATAACTTCAGCAAGCCAGAGATCAGAACTTGGTTCTCAGGTTTTAAATGATCATTGGGTATCCGTCACATCTGGTAGTGAGGATTACTCTTTTAAACACATGCGTAGAAACCAGTATGAAGAAAGCCTGTTTAGATGCGAAGATGATAGGTATGCCAGCTTGCCAATTTTTAAATCATACTGTTGTCCTCGCCTATATGGTCTAAAGCTGGTCTTCGATCCCATGACCTTGGTAATGTAAAAAGAGGAAGTTGAGCTCATCTTACCCCTCTTTCCTATGCTGGTGACTTCTAGTCATTATCTTCTGCAATACATCATATGCGATGTAGAAAGTAACCACTTTTTTGCTCTGCTACGTATAAAGTTTCAGAAGTGGAATATCTACTTTTTTGTTTTACCTCAACCTTTGTTTCCATATTTTCTAGTGTTTTTCCAACTCGATGAGTCTGAGGTTTTCCTAATTGGAAGTTTTCCTTTGTTCTTCGAATTTCTGTTGGATTTTTCAGATTCGAGCTAGACATGTTGCTGGAGTCTGTGAGTTCGACTGCAAAGTGTGCAGAGGAACTCTTGAACAGTATCAATAATCATTCAATTGGTTCAGATGGTCCCATACGTATTGAGGAGCATTTCACAGGTGTGCAATTATTGTATTGAGGATATATATATATATATAGGTATTCATGTATTTTTACTGATATATGGGTTCTTTTTCTTGGTTTTAGCTCTAAACTTGAGATGCATTGAGCGTCTATATGGTGATCATGGTCTTGATGTGATGGACATATTGCGTAAAAATCCATCCCTTGCATTACCTGTTATTCTAACCCGCCTTAAGCAGAAGCAAGATGAATGGACTAAATGTCGTTCAGATTTAAACAAAGTTTGGGCTGAGATTTACTCTAAGAACCATTACAAGTCTCTTGACCACCGCAGCTTCTATTTCAGGCAACAAGATTCAAAGGACTTGAGCACAAAATGTAAGTTGAGCATTGATGTTATATATGATATCTTCTTGTATTTGGTGCTGTGAATCTGTTATATTACTTTTCATTTTCTTGTCCAATCATAAAAATGCAACATGATAATGTTACCACTTGTGTGGGAAATCTATTTTTTCATTAAATGGTTGCATGGTCATGATGAGATGATTTCAAATCTAGCCTTTTGCATTCATTGGAAAATTTACTGCAGTATTGCTGTATTGGTGTGCATCAAGAAGTTTGTGAAACTATGGTAAACAAATTTTTCTTCCATTAATTTTTGAATGATATTTCTTGCTTTATGTGTTTTTATCATAAGCATTTTAACGAGTCATGGCTGTTTTGTCTGTTATGCTGCTCCATTGTCATATATGTCATTTACTGTCTTGATGACTCCATTGTCACTGTCACTACCGCAATCTCATGGCTCATATCTCTAGTTTTAAGCTTTAGTAGGATTATTAAAGCCACAACCTCATGGATCAGATCATCAGTTGCATGCTTTAATACCACCATTAATGCCACAACCTCATGGCTTAGATCAGCACGATCATTGTATTTTCTTCCTGGGTAAATTTGCCAGAAAAGCATTTCCATCTCCATTCGTCTCTTTTCACATTTGCCAAAAAATTGTTTGTTATCATTGGGAATATGATTTCTCTGAAATATACTGCCACGGCTTTTAGTAATTGATACCGATGCCTTCTACACTTATTCTTTCTAATTTCCCTTTTGGTTATCTCTTGTTGTGTTACATTTGAAGCATGTGGGATTGTGATTCTATCTCCCCTCATTGAAGACATTATAATTTGCATCTGGATCATGGATAGATTGGTTATTTAATACTCTTATGAGTAGTATTCGTAATTTTAGAAATTATTTGGGGACAGCGAATGGTGCTCTCAATTGATGTTCTGGTTCTCATATCTACTTTTTCACACTTTTGATGGACAGACATAGTTGCAGAGATCAAAGATGCCAAGGAGAAAAATCAGAAAGAGGATGTACTGATCAGTATTGCTGCTGGAAGCAGACATTTCATCAGCCCAAATCTTGAATTCCAATATGCTGACGTTGATGTTCATGAAGATGTATATAAAATTGTTAAGTATTCATGTGAAGAGGTCTGCTCGACAAAAGAACAATTAAATAAGGTTCTCAGGTTCTGGACTTCGTTTCTTGAGCCTATGCTGGGGGTTGGTACACGGCCTCATGGTACAGGGGCTACTGAAGATGATGGTGCCTCTAAGCGCCGAACTGTGAAAAACGCTGCAACAAGCATGGCTGAAAGTGATGAAAGACCTAATAGTGATGCTACTACCATAAACATAAAGCAACCAAAGTCTATCTGCAATGGAGATCCAAATGCCCCACCTCACCAAGTAAACTCCAGCAAGACTGGCTTTACAAATGGGGGTGGTGTGCTGGCTAAAGCTGGTGGATCAACTGTGGCCTCTGGCGAAAGATTAACCAACTCTGACACAGCTGTTACTATAGGACCAGATTCTAATAACGGTATGCATGTTGGGGCATGGTTATGGCTTGTTTGTCATTGATGATTTGTGAAGATAGATTGGTATTTTGACATTCTTGTGTGGCTAACTCATGATAGTATTTTCTAAATTTTTATCGATTTGTTATGATCTTACTTACTTTATTTATTAATTTATTTTTGGGGTCAAATCGTGGATATATGCATATTTTGAACTTCAAGGGAGTGGTGCAAATCGTTCGCGAGTTAGTAACAGTCCTACTGAGGAAGGTCATGGAGCCAAGCCTAATATGGAAGATTTAATGTCCTTGGAGGTATGAGCATATGGATTCCAATTATGTGCTGAAATAGGTGTTCTTTTTTATCATATTTAGTTACAGCCAATCATTAGTTTCGAACAGTGGGTTAATGGAATCCTTTACATGAACCATCAATACAATAATTGAAAAAACTTTTACTGCGCCCCTATTGTTTGTTTGTGGGGGTGGGGGTGGGGGTGGGGGTGATTAATCATGATCTTGATATATTTATTTTTCTTTTTCTGAAATAGGATGGTGAAACATCGAGGTTGAATCAATCTGCAAATGGAAGGTCTGCAGAAGGCTCCCGACATAATGGATATATTAAAGGGTCTTTCGATCCCTGCAAAAATGAGAAAGAAGAAGGCGAGCTATCACCAACTGGTGATTTTGAAGACAATTTTGCCACCTATGCAGATGGCAGTTTACAACCCGCTCGTAAAAAAAATCATGGCAATGACAGCATGCAATATGAAACAGGTGCCCATGAGGAGATTTCTCCAGATGCTGATGACGAGGACAGTGAAAATGTCTCTGAGGCTGGCGAAGATGTTTCAGGAAGCGAGTCTGCTGCTGATGAGTGCTCCCGGGAAGGGCATGAGGAAGAAGAAGATGGAGAACATGATGGTAAAGCTGAGAGCGAAGGTGAGGCTGAAAATATGAATGAAGCTCACTGTGTTGGAGGAGATGGTGTATCAGTGCCACAGTCTGATCGTTTCCTACTGACTTGTAAGCCTTTGTCAAAGTATGTGGATTCTCCGCTACTAAGTGATGTGAAAACAGACCGACGTATTTTTTATGGGAACGATACCTTTTACGTGCTTTTCAGGCTGCACCAGGTAAGTTTACATTAAACTCATCCCCCACCCCTGGTTGATTTGATCCAAGTGGCAATGCTTCCTTGCTCCGAAACCCCCGCCAAAAAATCTTTTGAGAAAAAGAAAGAACTACCAATGTCTAGAAATACGGCATAAATGTTGTTTCAGGTTTTTGCTTTTCATTTCTTTATTATTTTATTTTACGTGATTTGTTCTTAATTCTTCCAGACATTATATGAGAGGATATTATCAGCTAAGGTGAACTCTGCTTCTGCTGAATACAAATGGAGAAGCACAAAGGACACATGTTCTGACCCCTATGCAAGGTGGTTAAACTGAATTCCATTAACTTAACCAAATTCCATTAACTTCTAAGGCTCTGTTTGTTAATTTTGGTGTTTAAAAACATTTTTTTTTTTATGTTTTTGAGGTAAGATGTGTGGTTAAAAGTGAAGAGAGAAAATGTGTGGTTAAAAAATGATTTGCGGAATTGTGTTGTTTAAAAACATGTTTTTTTTTTTTTTTTTTTTTGCCAAACAGAAGCTAAATAAACATGTTAAATGCAGATTCATGAGTGCGCTGTTTAGTTTGCTTGATGGATCTTCTGATAATGCAAAATTTGAGGATGACTGTCGATCACTACTTGGGAATCAGTCTTATGTGCTATTTACATTGGATAAGCTGATATATAAGCTCGTCAAACAGGTTATCTTCCTAAAAGTTTGTTTTACCACCTTTCCATTTCTTTTCTGCTTAAAAGTGTATATTTGAATAATGTTTCTTTGCAGCTCCAAACCGTTTCCAGTGACGAGGTTGACTTAAAGCTGCTCCAATTGTATGAGTACGAAAAATCTCGAAAACCTGAGAATTATGTTGATTTGGTTTATTACGAAAATGTTCATGTCCTTTTGAACGACGAGAATATATATCGGCTTGAATGTGTAGGTTTCCTGAAACTTATATTTTTAATTCCTTCTAGTTATGCATCACTATATATGTGTATCATGTTTATTTGAAAAGGCGATACTTAGTTATTTTCATGCTTCTTGTAGACATCTTTCCCCACCTCTTTGTCTATCCAATTAATGGATGATGGAAATGAGAAGTCTGACGTTGTTGCTGTTTCAATGGACCCCAACTTTGCAAACTATCTCCGTGATGATTATCTTACAGTTGTTCCTGGACGAAAGTGGTCATCTCCGGTTATGCTGAAGAGGTATTGATGTTATTTGTTTCTTCAGTTCATCAGAAGTCGGTACACTGTAATGCATATATTGTACATAAACCGTGTTATGGGGCTTTACCTAGTCTGGCTTAAGTTGGAAACCAACTAAGGTAAAAACTAACTTTAGTCAAAATAGGAAATTATGAGAATCCCAAACATAACAAATTTAAACTTGGATAATATGAAATCTTAAAGAATCTCCATCTTTCTCATCGGTTGAGATAACTCGGCTTCGGAATGAGGTGACATTTCCAACGGGACAATCTTTCTTCCTAATCAATAATCGATATTGAGCTCTTGATGGAATTTGTGTGGGTATCTTCTGAAGAATTAGCTAATTACAAAAAAGCGGAAGAGTGTGAAGGACTAGCACATTAAATTGGAATAAAAGATTTGAAATTTTCCCAGGTTGAGAGAACTCGACTCTGGCAAGATAGAACGAGAAAAATTTCAAGGGAACGATCTTTCTTCCTACCTAAAAATCAGCATTAAACGTAGTATGCGTGTCATCTGAAGCATTAGCAAACTACTTGGTAGTGGTAAAACTATGAAGGACTAGAACATTCGATTGGAACAAATGATTTGCACGCATTAAGTTCTGTTATGAATTTAAAGATTTTTATGAGCTTATATTGCATTTGAATAATAACTTGGCATTTTTTTGTTTATGTTGAGGCTTAAGCCTCGCCTTGCTTGTCTCATGAAGGTAAAATGCCTCAGTACTCTATTACATTTTTAAACATTGCCTAGGACTCTTCATATAAGAGTTGTTCATTATGTTGATGAGGAAAGTAAAGATGAATAATGAAAATTACAAGGTATAAAGCTTTTTTTTATGAGCATAATGCACAAAATAGGAACAAAAATTTAAAGATTAGGTAATATTTTATTTTATTTTTCCTTTGGTAAATAGAAAATTACAGTAATTTGAAATAAATAACTCCAAAACAATATGATATCTTTAAGAATCCTCATCACTTTGGATGGACAACTTTGGGCAACCAATTAAGGAAAAGCCTTTATAACTGTTGTGCTGATTCTAATAATCGCTAAAAGAATCAATAACCTGAGAAAGGAAGGGGACTTTTATTAGCTAATTCTTTTCTCATGTGTCTGGTGGTAGTTATATTTTTTTCTTGTTTTCTGTTAATGATTTTGATTTACGCAGAAATTAATTAATTACGTCAGTTGGATGTTAAGTTTGTTCATAACATGTGCAGGAATATGCAGAAATATGCCAACCTCGATGAATCTTCTGCTCTGTGTATAGCTGCCAAAAATGTTCTGTCAATGAACGGTTTGGAATGTAAGATGGCATCCAACTCTTCCAAGGTATTCTTTATCCTGTTACGGTATCTCGTACCTTTGCTAAGATCCTATTATCTGTGCATTTACATAAATGAATAACTACCAGTTCAATGTATTCTTCATTGAATTTGGTGTTGATTGATGCCTGTTGATTTCAGTCTGCAATAAGCAGACGCTGTTGTTGCTTGTTACACATCGACGAGTACTTATGTCTTGTATTAATTTTATTTTGTTGATATTTGTTTGATAAAAGATGAAAAAGGAAAGGGAAATATTTTAGGAAAACGCTTGTACCTAGAAAAGATTTTCTATGGAAAATTTTGTCAAATCAAACACGAAACATGTAAAATATTTTCCATGGAAAATTTGTCCTATTAGACACCGTTAGTGTTGCTAGTAGAATTTGATAGTCCAGTTCTCATTGCTCGGAGCCATGAAATTATGAATAAATTACTTGTGCGTCTCTGACTGAGGTTTCTAATTACTTGGCTCAAGTGGAATCTCCCAGATTAGGTGATCTATTCATGGAAAATTATGCCTCTAATTGCCAATTTGCTTTCAGATATCTTATGTTCTGGACACAGAGGATTTCTTTATTCGTTTGGGGAGGAGAAGAAACCGACTGGGAGACAGATCGTCATGCAATAATCAAGCTAGGGTACTACGGTTCCACCAATTTTTGACAGCATCTATATGATATATTTGGCCTGACTATGATGCCGTGACTATTAAGGTATTTATAATTTTTCTTTATTGAGTTTAAGTTCAAAAAGCTTGTTTAGTTATGCTTATAAAGTAAACTCACAAAGTCACAAGTTTCACAATAATCAACTTTTTTATTTGTTAAAATGGAAACAAGTTTATTTTGACAGCCAATAAGATCTACTTTCATAATAAGCTCTTGTTTGGTAGAGATTAAAATCAGATCTTTAGTTGATTTTTGATAAAAGTTGATGAGATGTGTGGTTGGAAAGTTGTAGGTCCCATAGAATATGTGGTTGAGATTGATTATTGACTTTCGATTTAGATTAAAATTAGAATTTAAGTTCAAACACGGGCTAAGTAATTTTTTAGTAAATATTAGAGGTTGTAATCTTTTCTCCTTAAGATTTAACTATTCACTTGAGCTATGTTTTTCTTTTTGTTAGAGTGTACTCTCACTTGGTCAGCTCGATACATGACTGAGCAGTTTGATTATTTACTTCTCAAGGATTGACCCCAACAACCCTGAGGGAATGGAGTTGCTCGGGATTGTTTTATGTTAATGGTATGTGCTCCATTCATCTGTATATAGAACTCGCCCATGATCTCAATTTTAGAGTCGTGTTTATTAGTGATTTCATGGGCGAAAATAGCCCCGCGCTTTTCATTTTGTAACCTGTCAAGTCTTTATTTGATTCTGCTAGATTATTTAAGAGATAGGAAATAGTATAATAGAATGTTCAGATTTGAAAATGTTATTTTAGCTCTGTACGCAGCTTAAACCCTGATTCATGCTAAAAACTTTTTTTTTGTAAATTAGGGTGCATTTGAAAGGCAAAATTTTCCACACTTTTTTCATCTTTTGGCGTTTAACAGGCAAGATTTTTCTAGCAATTGGTTTTCCCTCATTTTATCTCACGCGCTGATTTTCCGCATTTTGCGTGAATTGGTTTTCCTAGTCAACTAGTAGGATTTATTTTCTCGGTAAAACTTTTAACTATTTTTGTCACGTTATCATTTTTTTCTGTTGTTAATTGATTTATTTTTCACAAAAATTAACATTATTATTATCAAGTACAAATGTGTGAAAAAATAATTAAAAAAATATTTGTTTTGATTAAAATAGTTAAATTTTGCTATTTGTCATGAAAAAAAAATGTCAATTAAATAATATAAGTTGGAAAATTTTCCATTTTTTTTACCCAGAAAATTAAACTAATCAAGTACATTAACTTTCAATTTTTAGGAATTCATTTTCTTTTCATCCAAATTTTACCTTCGCTATTAAACGTAGATTTAAGGTCTTTCCATTGCGCGGCCATTGACGAATGAATGTCAACTATAAATGATCATAGCTTACCATAATTTTTTAATCTACCTTGCCTGATATTAAACCTATAATTGACTAGTTTCTGATTTTTTGGTCAGATCAACTTAGTGTGTGTTTAATAACAAACTAATTCCATAAAAATGTGACATTTGAGAAATTACTTCCTACTTGTTTCATTTGATAAGAAGTTGAAATTCGAATTCTAAGGTACAATCATTTGAAGTTCAAAAGTGATCAATTTCATGGAAGGGAGAGGTGGTTTTTGTTTTCTAACTAACATGGAATTGGACCTATGGCTTTGTTCGGCTAGTGTCCTGATTACCAATTTATAATGGAAGCAATTTTTTAAATTACTTTTTAATCACACATTTTTTATTTTCAATTTTTAATCACATGACACATCTTATCTAAAAAAACACCAATAATACAAATTATAAATTAAATTTCATTTATTTGAGCGGTCAAACGGAGCCATAGCCACCAAGCTTGTTACATGTACAAGTAATTTGATGAGGAGGTTAATATTAAGCGTGTGGGGGTACATCAGATCTTTTAAATCAACAATCAACACACTTTCACATCACCTAATTGTCAATCATTTTATCATACATGTACAAGTAGCAAAATTCTATAGGCGACGTGCTTGCTACATGTATAAGTAATTTGGCGAGGTTGATAATTAGCACGTGGCATAATCCCTTTTTCACGACTCATCTTATAATCTTGACTCGTGGATACCCCATAATGACGTGTGATTGTGTAGCGGGTTTCCATTGGGCCAATCAGATCTTAATCGTGGCACCCATACCCATTGAGTAACCACCATAATTAAGGTTGAACAAATAAATTGTCAAACCATCGAATTGAGTCAAATCGCAACAAATGATTTGGGTTGATTCTATTTTAAATATGAAATGGTTCTCTTCCATTTTCAATTTCAAACCCACCAAGTGCTATTATTCAATAAAATTAATTATTAAATTACCAACTCAAATTTTCAATTATCCAAATGTTTTAAATCATCTCCAAATTTCAAATTCTACTCCTGAGCACTGAGCATGCAATTCAATCTCTTGCACTAGTTCACATCTTTAACTTCGCAACAATACAAAAGACATTTATAGTTCCTCGAACGTTTTGGGACACACAACAGTTGGCAATTACGTGTAAACTAAATCTACAGTGATCGCTGCAATAAGAACTAAGAAGTCATAACCAATAAAAAACCATGAATGCAGAACAATACAAACAAAAGGGCCAAGCTACAATGAATATCAAGAAGAGTAGAGAGAAACTAAAAACATTTAACTCGGCAATTTACCAAAATGTATTGATAGACAAGCAAAATAGATGAACCTGAATAAAGTTCATTTTCTTTTTTTTTTTTTTTCTCTCTAGATAAATGAACGAACCTGACATCTACTGGTCGACTGTGGTGACCTCTTGCCACTCCCCATCAACTGCCTCTTTCCATAGTGAGACATTGTTGTCCCCTGAAGCCACGGCCAACAAGTTCCCAGTCAGAGACCATGAGACCCTCCAAACAGGAGTCTTAAAGTCCTTCAAAATTTTACCCTCCCATTGATCGCTTTCTTTCGCAGCGGTCCATATGACCACCGTACCATCCTGTGAAGCACTGGCAATTGTTGATTTTGGAAGCCCCAAGTTTGGTGCCCAGGAAACGTCTCTCACCCAGTCAGAGTGCATTTGTAGAGCAGGAAAGCAGTCCATCTTCCAATTACCATTATATAGCTTCCAAACCTTCACCGTGTTATCACAGCCACCAGATGCCAACTTCTGAACGGGATCCAGAAGTCCAGATCCAACTAAAGCACCAGGGGCCATTGAAGGGGCCCACGAAACCGAAGTGACTCCAACGGGGTGTGGTTGGTCGATTTTCGTTGTGTCCCAACCACCATCTGATTGCGCTGTGTAGACTGAGATATTCCCATCAGACGATCCACAAGCCAAGCAGAGTCCCAGCTCATGCGGTGCCCAAGCAATAGAATTGACAGACGATTTGTGGTCGTTGAAAACATGAAACTGAGACCAGTCGCTCTGATTACCTTCCTTCCAGATGATGACCTTACCGTCATAAGAACAGGAAGCAAGCATTGACCCAAACTTGGGGTGTGCCCAAGCAACCTGCCAAACTGGACCTAGATGACCAGTCAGAGTAGCGAGATGCTGAGAGGTAGAATTGTTGCTGAAACCAATTATTTTTATAGTGGCATCAGATGACGCTGTCGCCACTCGTTTTCCATAATAATCCATGGATACATCATGAACCACATCGTTGTGACCTGTTTCGATCTTTTGTGCAGGCATCTACTCTAGTTGCTTAAATATGACAGTCCAACTTTCTTGAAATGCTGTTTCCTCTGATTTTATATCCTAAATTTCCAATCAAATTCAAATTATACCAATAAGACACTTGTCATCAATTCCTAAACCAATTTCCAGATCATTTCAGATTTATATTATAACTCAAACTAGCATTTCACCTGTCCGCACGGAAGTTGCTATCCATAATATCGATTTCGATAAATATTCGTAAAATTTTAATATAATCAACACAAATACAAAAGGCATAAAAAAAATATTATATTAAAAATTTACAACAACTAAAAAAAAAAACATAACTAATCCAAATTATTAAAAGCTTCTTTGAATAAGAAACTTGCCATCAATTCCAAAACCAATTTCCAGATCATTTCAGATTCATATTATATCTCAAATTGTAGGAATAATACAACTGCCTCTCAACTCATAACAGGACCACACTAGTATTAAACTTTGAACAATTATGCCTTCCAAAACGCTCAAAACATATGATTATGCGCTCAATTCTATATGAAGTCTAAAGAATTTTAATTTAAACCAATGAATCTGATCCCATAGGGATTCATTTAATAAAATTGAGCCAAGGGGGATCTATTAGACATGACTAATACCTCAATTCAGCTAAATCACATCCCCGTTGTTTCCAATTCTGCAGCACACTCACATACATGCATCTGCACAAATTCCCTAACTAAAGAAATACATCCTCAATCTTCGTTAAAAATAAAAACCTAACAAAAAACGTATCAAAACCTCTTACTCAGAATTAATTAATCTAATTGAAAAATTGAGCTGTTCAATCCTTCTTTAATTTATAATTCAATTCAATTGTAAAATTTAAATCTCACTTAAAAAGCATGTCTTCACTTCATATATAAACAATTTTCACGACGTAAAATTTAAATCTTTAAATGCTAACGAGACAGATCTAAGAATCGTTCCCCAGATCTCAAAAATCTTCACGTATTAAAAGAGAAATTAATCAACTTCAGGATAAATAAAACTAGATAAAATTAAACAGAATTGGAAAGAGATACTTACCAAAGAAGACCGGATTTGGATCCGATCGGGCGGGGGGCTGAAGACAGGAGCTTAAACAAAGAGATATGTCCAAACGAACACCTTGAGGCTTGAGGAAGTGCAGTTTGAATGTATATATCATGTCGAAAACAGTAACGGTGTGTATACTTATTATTTAATTATGTTTGGACACGTCAATAGTCCTATACCGATTAACCACGTGGAGTCCGTCAGTCCGAAGGATTTAGAGGAAAAATATGTTGAAATTTTGAACTAAACGTGCCACCAACTGAAAACATATCTATTTCTATCTATAATACTTCTAAAACAGGTTATATGCTGGGGGATTTATTGTTTTAGCCATACAAAACATGTAATTCTTTACAACGGTCATCTTTTGTAAATTGTCTAAATTACCTTTAATGAAATTGATTATTTACTTTGCAGGATATGTCCCTAAATTTAATTTGGTTGATTTAATTCAATACTTCTTATTATATTCATATTTTTTTAATTTTTTAAGTTCTTCTAAAAATGTTCTATATTGTGAAATTTTTCAAAAGATTTGGGATGATCTTTTTCAGTTATATATCCTAATGTTATTCTTTCTGAAACTTCTTCTTCTATATCTTCGTATTCTTCTATAATTTTATGAACTGTATTTATATTCTTTTTTGTTTCAACAGAATTATATTTTATTTTATTTAGGATAGCATAATCAATATCTTCGTATATTTCTTTTAGTTTAGATTGTCCAACAGAGTGTATATTTTTAAATTTTCCAACGATAGTTAATAAAAATGAAATTTCTTTATTATTTAAATATAGTTTATGATCATAGTTATTAGATGTTGATGTTTGTGAAGTATTCATAGATTATTGAGTTGGTAAATTATTATACAAAATTTTCTGGTATAAGTCCATTCTTTAATCTAGTAAAATACAATAATCTGCAATATATTGTTCGTATTTTTCTAAAAGTTTATTATATTCTTCCGAAAATATGTTTTCATTTTCCATTTGATGTTTAATATCTTCTATTTTATCTTTTAATTTTTTTAAAAGATTATCTAATCCTTCTATTGTATATCCTGACATTTAGGTTTGGACTGTATTTGTTACTATTTTATTTTCTAAATCTATTTTAAGTTGTAATATATCAGAATAATCTATAATGTATTGATCATAGTTTTCTAAAAGTATATAATATTGTTCTGATGATTCATCCATATCTATTAATTGAGATATAATGTTATCTATTTTTTCCATTATCCTACCTAACAAATTGTCTAATCCTTCAATAGTATATCCAGGCATTATAAATACAAAGATAAATAATTTATAAAGTTTCAAGTAATTTTTCAAACTCTATCAATGTTTGGGAATTGATAATATATATATCAGCCATAATATCCATGATTGGTTCAAATGGTATATTATATTTTGAAATACTTTTCTTTCTCTTTTCTAATTTATCAATTATATCTTGAATATCCTGTATCATTATAGATCTTACAGTACCTCTACCAAAGTTTTCTATCAAATTTTTTTAAAAACTTTTTAATATCTCTTGTGATGCGTAGAGTTGTTCTTGGTATCCTATTTTATCAATTTCATTCTCATATTCAATACTTTTTTTACTTTTAATATTCTCTTTAACTTTATATGAACCTCTCTTAGTTCTGGATTATTTTATGATATAATTTCTTTCGTTCATGATATTAAGATTTTCAAAAACTGGTAAAGAAATATTCATCTCTGCCATCACTGTCATAATCTATTACAAGGTCATAATCATTATCACTACTAAACACATATCCTAAATATAATTCATTAATTATTTCAATATTATCACTATCAAGCAAAAAATAAATAATTGATTTTGTAATTTCTAATCCTAATATTCTTTTTAATGTCGAAAAGATAACTAACAAACATGGCATATAAACATGATATAACTTTTTTATTTCATTATTGGGTCTAGTAAATTGTTTATGCATGAATAAAGGTTCAATTATGCTATTGTATCCATCATTATAAGGACTGTTTTGATAATTAAACTTAATAATCTTGAATTCTGTCATGTTAAAAGTTCTTCTTCCTCCTAATTCCGTAAAGATAGATATATTAAGATACTGACCTCTTTTCCTGTTCTCAGTACCTTTATATTTTCCTTCTATTGTTAGTAACCTTCAGGCTTATAGGTTCCTACTCCACACCCTCCAATGGTCTCTTGCCTTCACGGGTTATTAGCTAAATTTGGATGCCTTCACTGTATAACCTTTTTAGATGGAAAATATTTTAGAACATAGTGTAAGGAGTTTTCTTAATAATATATCTTCTTTTTGTAAATAGAATTTAGAAGACAAGAATTTAGAAACTCATCAAAATATGATAAGTAAATTGGGATTTTATTGATAATATGAAGATTGACAAATGATTGGTATGAAAATTTTTCAAAGACAGAAGATTTGTTGGCTTTCTCACAAACTGAGTGCTCAAGAGAGTTCTGCCTTTTCCTAGCCACAAGACTTCCGTTTATAGAACTTCACGAGGTATTACTATGCAACCTCTTATATCATTGCTTACGTAATAGATACAATAATTTGAATAATGCTACAAGGATTACAAGGACACACCTGTCCATCTATCATTTACTACAAGGACACACATATCCCTTTATTTCCTCACATGGCTATATTATAGGGACACCTATCCCTCTATTTTCAGTCTTCACGTGGCCTCTACATTGTGTTGTCTTGTTCCATCAAATTAGATTTATCAATCGTCTTCCATCTGTCCATCAATTTTGTTGGGCAATTTCTGGCTATGCATGCTTCTTGCAAAGTGGCAAAACTTCTATGGATTTGATGAGTGTCAAATTTGTTGATGTATTCTTGCAGGATTTTTGACTTTTCTTTTTCTCCATTAGTAAGGAGGGTCCATCCTTTATACTGGCAGATGCATTTGAATTTTTTCTCATACAAGTTTTGGCAATGTTGTAAAGAACTTTTATCCCCAACACTCTTCGGGATCTAAACCATGATCTTGTAACGTTTGGTACTGGCTTGGTATTTTTTCCAACTTCAATTTGAAAATTGCGAGCAACATATCCAATCGTGATAATATGCTCAGTAGGATAATATATCCTTCCATCAATTTCAGGACTGATCGATAAAATTTTTAATATATGGGTCTTCCTTATGCAAACTTTGAAATTTCTCCTTTTAGTAAATCATCAAATTTTTCAATTTCTTTCAGATCTTTTCTTGGATATATAAGATCCAAAAATCCATAATCATCTGCCATTTTGTCATAACGGGATCTCCTCCCTGAGTAACGATCAATCGTGTGTATACATGGTCTTCAGACGAAATTAATAACAATCACATTCTTGAAGTTCATATATAACTTCAACAGTAGTTTTATATTCATTTTCTTTTGGTAAAAAGGGGGAATCATCTTCCTCTTCAGCACGAATTCTAACTACCCTTGTATGTTCATCTTTGGCATTGATTGTGATTTTTTGAGGACTGGCTTCATTTATAACAACTTTTTTGAGACTTGGTTCATCTCTTTTAATCGTTGGTCCACCACTGCTTCCAGAAGATGTACCTATTTGTATTTTTGATATAACATGTTTGGTAATTAACGATTCAAACTGAGATTCAATCTCAATTATATTATTGCTCAATTCTTTAGTATAATTGTGATGAAATGTTGAAATTTCCATCAATTGCTTGAAACTTCCTTGGAGAGTTTCTGCAAGTTGTTCAATTCCAAGCTTTATATCTTCAGCTTCCTCCGTGAGGAAGTTCATTCGCTTTTTGGCGTCTATCAAGGATTTTTTGATATTATCCATCTGCAAATTCAATATTCCTGCTTAAAAAGTCTGCAAGATAATTATTGACACATTTAATATGAACGATATCAAAATTATAAAATGTCAAATAGGCTTGCCATCTATGGAGCCTTCTATATTGAGGTTCTTGTGGTAACTTATTTTTTTACTAAACCTACATCTTGAGAATTATCAGTTTCAACAATGAATTTCTTAGATAATAAAAACAATGAAAACATCTTTATTACTCTGATGATTGCTTACAATTCTTTCTCATGAGTAATATAATTTATTTCTGCTTGGTTAAACGTTCCACTTGAGTATCTAAAAATTTCATTAAGATTTGTTTTTAATATTGCTGCCCAATACTTATTCGAGGCATCAGTATTAACTATCAGATTATCTTTTTCATCTGGTAATCTTATTTTTGGCAAATTTTTACATTCTTCTTTTAGTGATTTGACAATTTTTGTGTGTTCATCACTCCATCCTTTGGTATTTTTTTCTGAGTAAAATTTGAATTTTATGTCTCTTTTTTTATAGATTTTCAATAAATCCTTCTACATAATTTAAACATCCTGAAAATTTTTGTATTTGTTCTTTTGATTTTAATTTGTCTGGAAAACTTTCTATCTTTTTGGGTGACATGTGAATATTAGCTTTTTATATGCTAGATTTCCTTCTACTGTTCCTAAATGACTATCTTTTAAATTTATAATTCTTCCATCATGTAAACTTACAGTTAAAGATGAATCTAATCCTTTTTTAAACAAGGATTTAAACATTATTTGGATACTTGTTAAATAAACATATTGGATCTTTTCACTTTGTTTTCTATTGATCTTTGTTAATAATTCTGTAACTGTATTTTTTGTTAAAAGTAATTTGTGTGTTTCTTAGGTAGTTCTAACATCTATTGCCCTTTCAATTTTATGGTATTCATTTATTGCTACTCTTTCTCTTTTCCATATTCTATCTAATATTTCTCACTTTCCTATTTTCAAATCTAAAGATAATTTTTGTATTTTTCTAAACTTATTATTGTCAAAAGTTACTTTTAATTCATAACCTTCTATTCCTTCATATTCTTGTTTATCTATGTTATATTATATTTCTTCTATTTCTTTATTCTGATTCTGATTCATTGCTTTCTGAATCTGTTTCACTTATATAGACTTCTTGATCATAGTATTCTTCAATATCTGATATTTCACTTAGTTCACTTTTTATTTCTAGATATTCTTTTTGTAATATTTTAACTTTCTTTTTGTTACAATCAGGGCTTATATGCTCCATTTCTCCACAATTCCAACATTTACATTGGCTTTTGTCTTTCTTATAAGTTTTATTTTTCTGTTTTTTATTTTGATTATATCTTATTTTGTAATATTTTCTCTTAGGTTTTATATATTTTTTCCTGAAATTTCTGAATTTTTTAAACTTTCTATTTTTATATTTTCTTTTATTATTTTTTCTTCTTTCAGGGTTACATTCCCATTAGGTAGGTTTTTCCATATCTTCACAACATATTCTAGTTAATTTTCCTAATTTCTTTAATAATTGTCTTTGTTGACATATATATGCTAATATTTCAAATATGAATTTTATCCTTGATCCTAATGTTCTAGGTGTTTCAAAGTTATCTCTAATAAATTTTTCAAATTCTATTTTAAAGCATATTCCCCATGAACCTGGTAATTTATTGTAATACATATCTCTATATACTTCTTGATTTTCATTACTATAGAATTGGACATAATAGTATTCTTTAAACTCACAAGTATATTCTTTGATTTTACACATATCACATATTGTTAAATTTATTAATCTTACTCTTGCATTATCATTTTCTCTTATTGATTCTGCCTCAGCATTACTTATCTAATTTTCTCCTAAAAATTCATCCGCAATATAATCTACTAACATTTCTATTCTCTTTCTATCTGATTTTATTAGTTCTGTCTGTACATTTCTTCTTATTAATGCTTTTGTATCACTACTTATTCATTCCCACCAATTTCTAACATGTCCTTCAAAAGATGCTACTAAAAAATTTATCATTCTATCAGTATTTTCTCATGTATCATCTTTATTGTATAAAAAGAATAATATCATTGAATCTGCACAAATTAATAAAGCTTTTTTAGTATCTATTTTGCAATCCAGATCTAATTTTGTTCCTGCATGATTAATAGGTTTATCATAATTATTATTTGGTTCAAATCTATCTTTATATTTATTCTCTCTAAGTGGTTGTTTATCTCTGATTCTATCATAATATTGTCGGTGTAATTTACTATATAAAGGTGCATAACTTTCATCTGGATATGGTAATTCTTGTTTGGAAGTTCCTATTGGAGCTGTGTTAGATGCTCCTTCAGTATTCATTAAAACTTGGTATTCATTAAAATTTTCTATGCTTAACTGGTCAAAATTTTCTATAAACAAATCTAATTCTTCATTCATTTTTGTCTTGTTCTTCTTCAGTTTTTTCTTCAGCTTTTAATTTTCTTAAAGTTTTTTCTATAAATTTTTGTAATTCTAATTCTTCTTCTAGTATTTTTTGGTAATATGTTTCTCCTAAATTCATCATCCATACTTCCTGCTTCTATTATAATTTTTTCTTGTTCAAAATGCTTCTTTCATTTTCTAAGTATTTCTTTTACTATGAGTTTTTTGTATATTTTTTTATCTTTACTTTTATTATTTTCTTTGAATTCTCTAATATCTAGTTTTAGTATATTTATATCATTTCTTACTTCTTTTAATTCATTTTTTACTTCTTGAACATCACTTATTAATGATTTTATTAATATTTTTAGATCTTCAATATATACGCTTATTGACATTTTATACTCTTGATTTTTGAGTTTTTTGTACCTTAAATAGTTTGTCATACATATCATCTATTTTTATTTCTATCTTTTTAATTCTTTCTTCTATTGATATGATTTTTTTATTTTCATTCTTTTTTATTTTCTCATTTAATTTATCTATTTTTCTATAATTATTCCAATTTTATCTTGATTAATTAATTCTCCTAATTTTCTTTGGAATTCTTTTAAGATTTCTTCATCTATATTTTTAACTTCTCCTATCATTTCCTTTAATTCTTTAAATTGTATTGTTAGTTTATTTTGAATATTTTGTAATTTTTCTTTGATATTCATATCCTGTATATTTAATTATTGTAATTCTTCAATAGCTAATTTATCTTGTAAATTTATGTCTTTATATGTTTGCCATAAAAAGGCACTTATCCAATTTAATTGCATGTTAAGAAATCCATCAAATTCTCCCCATGAGCTTAATGGTTGAAACATAGTTGTATTAGCTCCTTTTATTTGGTAAGATCCTAGTGGTAGATTAATATTTTCTATTATTTGTTTTTCAAATTTTATTTCTGAAAATTCCGTCATTAAATTCTTCATATAGTATGCTCAACTTCTAATCTTAATTCCGTATTATATTTTACATATTTACATATCATTATATTATATTTACAAAATTCTTCAATTGATCTTAACATCATTTTTCTTTGTTGTGCTCTATAACTTTTTATGTAGTATTTTATTTCTCCAGTTATATCATATCTTTCCATATTGATTTTTTCTTTGTTATTTATGATCATAAGAATATTAGGTAATTGTTTTAGAATTATATTAAAATATTTTCTTTTACTTTCTAAAAATTCTAATCTTAGAAATCCTTCTCTTTTTATATTTCTTTCTTCTATCATTTGATCTAATAGATTTCCTCTTTGTTCTATTATTAAATCTAATTTTTTATTTATTTCCATGTCTAGATATTTGATTAATAAATGATCTCCTCTATGATAATTCATTTTTATAATCTTTATATAATTCTACTAGTATGTCTTTGTGGATTAAATCTAATATTTCGTTTATGATAAAATCTTCTTTTATTATATCGAAATTTATTAGATCATTTATTTCTCTTCTTATATCTTTATCTAAATCTTTTAAAGTGTTCAAGATTTCTATTTTATAATTATCGGGTAGTATTAATGTATGCGTAATTATAAACCTTGATGTATATATTATATATTTAATTTTTTTTGTCATATAATATTTATCTTTTAGATCTGCCATATGGCTCTGATACCAAGTGAAGGGATGCTACTATGAGCGAACAAAAATCAAATAAAACCATATAAACAAAATTAATTAAAAGTATAAACGTAAAGTTTTAAGGACTAAGTTGTAACTTTTCTAAATTCTAATAGGCTTAGTTGAAATATAATATTTAAGGGTAAATTTGGTAGTTCCTATTGTCTAAGGCTATTTTAATGAATGGATAAATTTTTTGGCTATTATCACAAAAGGCTATTTTCATTGTATCCCACTTATAAGCAGGGGTAGATCTAGCATGGGGCGAGGGTGATCAGTCACCCGTCCTGGAACCATCAGAGAATAAATTTTTTTGGCCAATTCTCTATAATTTACATTTTTATTTTTGTTCAATATTTTTCACCATTTCAAAACATAATTGGTACAAAATCAATGAAATGGAAAGGAACCAATAACATTTTTGAAAATCATGGAAAGATTGACCATTATGGGATTCAGTAAATATGAAATTGTGTGGTTTATAAATTGGTTTATAAACCAAAAAAATGATGGTTACCAAACGGTGTTTTAGTGATAACATTATGGTTTATGTGGAGTTATTTTTCTATCAAATTATATCTAATGCAATGTTGTACAATCTAATCTTTGTAGATTTATCTTATGAATTAAATTTTCTTTTCTTGTATCATAATGAACTTTTAAGGTTAAAAATTTCTATAATATTTATTAATTTCTTCTAATAAAATTGTAATATTTACTAATTTCAAGTTCTGATTCCACTTATAGACAAAAATAAAATAAAATTGCCAAGCAACTCTATAAGAAATGAAAAATTATCAACCTCTTTTTGCCTCGAAACTTGTTGACCAAAAAATCCGGCTGGACCTTGAACCAACACGTCTCAACTCCTCCCTCTTGAACACGTGGATCTCCTGCGCACTGTGACAAACAATCAGATTGCAAAGGGGGCCGAGGCGGCTCCCGTTTGAACTCCGATGCCAAAGTCAGCGGCCATGTTCGACAAATGTAATTTGAGTGCGGGAAATATAAGTGTGTGTAAAAGAGAGAAAAGGGAGTGAGAGAAATATATTGATAAGTGTATTAAATTGCTAACCCCTTTCTTGTAGACAATCATGCTCCATTTATAGAGGAACTTGTTATCTCGGATCATTCCACGTGGCATACTTTACACTTGTCTTTACCCTAACTCTTGGAGGTGACAACCTTGCTTTTTGACCGTAATCATTACTACATTTCGTAGGGGGATGGGCGTCTGTGACGTCTTGGTAAAGGCAGTGTCACATCTCTGACTCCATCCCTTTTCTGGTCACTGCCGCAGAGAGCCTCGACTGAGTATAAAGCACATCGGCCAGGCGTAAACCAGTTCGGCTAGAAAGGTTCGCTTGACAAACCACCTCGGAATCGGACCCAAGGTGATATTTCGGACCTTAGCTATGGGTTAAGGTCCGTTGGGCCTTAGTTGGGCCCTTGCTAGTGGATCACTGTACCTCTCTTTGGGCTTGGATTCAACAAAACTTATTTTGATTTTTATTATGGCCATTGATGTTCAACGACCACTCGTGCTCACTCGAGATCTTGGATTCGTCCCTGATTATTAGGCAAAAAAAAAAAAAAAATTTAATTATTTACATGTTCGTCCATGTTTCAATAAATAAGTAAAAACTCATAATTTCACCATTAACATATAATAATTAATTAATGGAACCCTTTCATATTCCATTAATTATTATTTTGCTCTCATTCCATTTAAACTTTTATTATATATGATTCCACTATTATATAACTAGTGTTACACCCGTGCAATGCAGGAACATTTGTTACTTCCATATATCAAATTTATATTTTAACAAATGAAATTAATATTCAATTAAAAATGAGAAAGGAATGAAGAGAGTTAATTATAAAGGTACATTAGACATACCTTAATTTTTTTAAAAATTTTTATGGTTCGTATGTTTGTTGTTTCAGAAATTTCTTTAAATATTGTAATTTAAATTGATTTAAAACTTAAAATGAAAGAGAAAAGTAACATTTATATATAATTTTTAATAAGTAGAAAAAATAAATATATCTATGATATACGCTCAGAATTTTGTTAAAACGAGAAGGAAAAGAAAAAGAAAAATAGATTGATGAATGTTCTTATTTCATCCTCTTTCATTTTCTATTTTTAAATAAAAATATTTATGTGATATTGACAAATTTTTTTATTTTCATTTTTACAAATTCTAAAAAAAAAAAATTGTAATTGATTTTTAAGAGTGGAAGACTGACCAAGAAATTTCAGGACATGAAAAATGCAGTTATTTAAAAATCCGCATTCAATTATATTATTTTAAATCTGAATTTTGTCATGAATGAATAATAAATAGTGAGTTAATATTACTAATTACTATTTTAGGAAATGAGTTTAATAATAATGATTTTGTGGAAAATGTATACTTAAACACCTGTTTGAGACTCAATATTTCAAATAATGAAGTTCGTAATAGCAAATTTTGGTACAATGAGCTGTTAAAATGTATGACTTTTTATTTTAATTTATATGTAGATTATTTTATTAATATAATATTAGTTGAAAATGATTTTTTAAAAAATGAGGGCTTGCATAAAGTGTACTGAATAGGGGGTTTTTTTTTTTTTTTTTTAACTAAGTTGCCATAATTGTAATAGTTAGGAACTTAAATAACTTACTACTTAAAAAAATACTTCAATGATCATTTGCATAACTATTTAATTTTAATAATTATTGATGTAATTAATCTTTTCAAAATATAATTTCTAGATTATCACAAATAATTTATCACTATCCAAATAGTACTATTAGAATTGGTATTAACTATTTTATTACAATATTTAAATTTATTAAAAAATATTTCATTTCATATTTAATTTAACATTACAAATTAAATGCACGTGGTCATATATTTAAATGAATGTAGCAAATTAAACAACATTAAATGTTAGTTTTGATTAAATTTTAATGAATGTATATCGCAAATATATTTTACTTTATATTGTAATAAATCATGTATGCATCTCGATTCATAAAAGTTGTTCAATTGTTTAACCCACAAGACATAATATTTTATCACTTACCCATATAAAATTGACAATTTTTTTGAACATTCATTCTCAATCAAACTTTTTTTAAAAAAAATCATTTTTTTACAATTTTTCATACTAATCTTTAACTGTATATTTAAAAAATCACTATTCACAAAAACAATTCTCAAAAAATCAAAGTCAAATAGTCAACAACCAAGTAAAGTTGAAAATCACGAAATTATATGAAAAATCTTATACACTATAATCTTTCAAAATTTATTAAAATTAAGAATGATTAAAAAAATATTAATCATTCTATTGATATTATTAACTAAAAAGAAATTCTATTGATATTATTAACTAAAAATAATTCAAAGTATTAATTATTCAATATTAGTCTTCGTTTAATAACTTTTTATAAATTATTATAAGCAGTGCATTTTTTAATCACATATGTATTTTAGAAAATATAATTTTTAATATTAAAGATAACAAATGATTTGACCATTAATATTAATTAAATCACAATTTTTATATTGATAGTTGCACATATAATTTATAATATTAAGAACAACAAATAAATAAATAAATAATAATTAAATGATATTTTAATGCTGATAATTAAAAATATAAATTGAACTCATTCAGTATTAGTGTTAATAATAAAATTAAAATTGTTAAAAAAAATATATCAACCATTATATATATATATATATATATATATATATATATATATATATATATATATATAAAGGTAATAAATGTGTTCACATTTATTCAGATTTTACATTCACACTATTTAATTTTATAGAAACTTACTATTTATGAAAATGAAAAATGGGCGGGAAACTATTTTAGAAACTACCCAACCTTTATATATTACTAGACTAGATTTTCCACCCGTGCGATGTACAGAAATATATTTCTGATAGTCGTTTCGATCAAAAACAATGAAAATATACTAACATATCACCCGTGCGATGCACAGAAGCTATCGTATACAATATATATATATATATATATATATATATTATAGTTACCAAAAGACGAACATTTTAATACTTCATATTTATACGTGATATTATTTCTTTTTGCGTTGACAACAGTTTGTCTATGCAGGATTGGCATTTTACAATCACACAATAAATAATAATAAATAAAAAACTCAAACTAAGTTATCGTCGAAGCCTTCTCTTCAAATGACCTCAACTTTAATGAAACCAACAGCGAGTCAATTGGCTAAGCAAAATCTTCCACAGCAAGCAGGTGACTACAGGTGATTTGCCTTTCTTGTTTCCAGATAACTAATTAAATGTTATCAACTCAATATTCAGATAACACATAGTGCTTCCAGATTCTTGATCGTAAACTGAATTTCTACTTTGATTTTGCACCTGAAAGTTGATCCTGCAAGATAGAGACTTCTAAGCTGCAAAAATTGAAATCAATTCACTGGTTTTCCCTGGTCAAAAGTATCAAAAGTTTAGGCCCCTAGTTTGTATTGTGTGTTTGTATATATATATGAAGAGGCTGTGACAAGTCTGTTGTCCACTTAGTGTTGTTGTGTGGTATTCAAAAATCTAAATTTTTTAATCCATCATTAAGGTGTTTTGAATACAAAATCATGTGCTCTATGATAGATATAATTTGTATAATTTCAAATCCAACTTAGCTTAAGTAGACAATAGAATTTCAAAGATTGAGTTGGATTCTTTTCAAGTATTTACTGACTTCATGAACAAATTAGTATATTAAAATACTGAGCTGCAATTATCTAACTTTAGCGCTAACTTTTCTGATGAAGTGCAAAAATCAAGAAAATAACATAGTTTGGTAATATTCTATTAGCAACGTAAAGTGCATTCTTTAGTTTCAACTACATGGTGATGTATCACCAATTTCATCTAAATTGAACCACAAAGAAACACTTGAAATCGAAATCATGATCTGACACTTTAATCTAATATGTAAAGAATAAAGAGTCGACAAGGTCAACAAAATGAAAGATGTATGGTAGTAAATCATAAGTTAGGGAATCACATCATTTTTTATTTTTATTTTTTGCATAATTATCATAAATAATGATTCACCTGAACTAAAAAAGGTATATATTGCAGAAGTTGTTTAAATCTCAGAAAGTCAGGCATTTCTGTTTATTTAGTTCTTATAACATCAATCACAGTATTTGTTTGGTCTCATTTCACAGGGTTGCAAATTGAATCTTTGCCAGAAAACACCTTTGCCATTCAATTTGTCAAAAGTGTCATTATTGGTATCATTTTCATTGTTGCTTCAAAGACTTTTTCCTCTGTCCAAATAGCTGTGTCAGACATAGGATTAGGTGGGATCGGTGGGGAAAACCTACAGCGGATTCCTTTTGGATCAATTCAAAAACAACAGTATTTTTACTATTTTAGTAACAAAAACTGTTTTCAAAATTACTTTTCAAAAAATCAAAGTTTTCAAAATAATTTTTGGGATAACTGTTTCACTAAGAAATTTCTCTATAAATTAGAAAGATTTCGAGTGAATGAGAGATCACCTCAAAAGAGTTTTCAAACAAAAGGTATCAAGATTGATTGGTACAACAAAGTTCTTGAAGACATGGCTTCCTCCATGACCAGTTCCTCAAAAAACAAAAATAAGGGCAAAAAGGTTGCTCTTACTCCTCTTCCTTCAATCGAAGATTTCATTCAAACTTCCAGCAAAAGTGTTTCTGCTTCAAATTTACCTCAAATTTTCACTTCAAACAACTTTTCAGTTCTTGGTAAAGTCCCTCAGACTCCAGAAAAACCAAGACCTTCAAATTACAAAAAGGTCGTTCTTACTGGTTCGGGAAAACTTCCTGAAATCAATAAAAATCCTTTTCAATATTTCACAAAAAACCCCTTTCTTTCTGTTCTTACAATGGAATCTTCTTGGATCGAAAAATATTCCGATATCAATAATTGTTTATCAGATATCTTTCCTCCCAATTTCCATTTCATGCCAACGTCAATTCAAAAAACCCGTGAGTTCTATGAAAAGATCCTTCTCAAAACAGGATCAACCATTATTACTCATACTCAAAATAAAGAGAATCCTCAAAATATTGATTTTTCAAAATGTTCAATTGTTAAGATTTTGTCATTTGATGACTGGGGACAACAACCTTGGGTTGAGAAAAAGATGAATCTTGCAATAGATGAAAATTTCTCATCTCGTTTCAATTATCTGGATTATCAAGATGTCTGGTTTAATACCTTTTTGTTTAGACCAGTGAATCATTCTTGGTTCATCCTTTTTCATCAAAATTGCCAAAATAATTTTCCCAAATGGTTTCAAAATTGATTTAATTATTTTGGACTTGAAAAGAGTATTCTTCCCAGTCTCCCTCTTCAAGGATTCAAACATTTTAAAAATGAGGCAAAAGATTTGCTTAAGCCTCAGGAGAATCTTCTCCTTCAATTTTCATTCAATTTCAAAGTCTCATGAATTCTTTGTTGGGACTTTTTCATTCTTCAAAATTCAACCGATTCTTTCAGTCCTCAAAGGATTGTAAGAAGATTCAAAATAAAATGGTGGGAAAAATTTCATGAAACAAACTGTTTTCCAAAGGCAGTTCAATCATGGATTAATCAAAAATCAAATGAAGGACTTCCGTCAAAAAAGCTTCAAGATAAACATACTGATTTTCTTGCCGAAAAGGGTAGATTATTAGCACTCCTTGCAAAATGCACCAGCCCTGAAGAAATATCAATTTTAACATAAAAGATTGCTGCTCTTGCTGAAAATGCTTCTTCAGTTCAAAATTCTTCAAAAACTAGCTCAGAGGTAGATTTCAATGTCGAAGACAGTTTCTATCAAAATGAAGACGGCTACCTTGGAGTTGACTTCGATGAAAATCTTCAAGAAAACCTTCAAAATACCAAATGACTACATGGACGCAGTTTTCTTGATGATCTCAGAGAATACCGTGTTCAAAAATCAAAAGAATTTGCACTCAAAATTATCAAAGTTAAAAATCAATGTCCACTTTATTCAGAAAATCTTTTTCTTCATAAAAGGACAGATTTATTTTAACTTTTCAAACTTTCAGTGGAGTTGGTAGAGTGGTTGGCTAGCTTTTTGGAAAGGCTTCAGACAAGTCACTGTTCAATCAACGACTTTCAAGCTTCAATCACTGTTCAAGATTCCTACTTTTTGGAAAGTAGTCGACAGAGTACTGTTCAATCAAGACTTTCCAGTTGTAGTTCAATTATTCAAAAATCTAATGTACCTTTTTCATTTTTAGTCTTCTATAAATGTAAGGATTCATTTCAATTGTCAGGCAAAGTTAATTTTTGATAAAAATTAACTACTCCTTCAATATTCAGAGAGTTAGTGAGCGTTAAACATTCTCTTTGAGAATACGTTATCCAAAGCTCTCTTGTCAAAATACCTTATAACGTTCAACGTTATAATTTCAATATAATTTCAATTTTTAATTTGTTGTTCAAGTTATTTTCAATTGTTTCATTTCAATTGAATCTTTTTCGTTATTTTGATTATTGTTATTTCATATTATCCGAACTATCCTTGATCTATCTAACCTGGGTTCTATTCGGTATCAGAGCCATTTTGGTTCAAGTTATCCTTGGAGAGTGTTGTTATCTGTTGTGTGTTTGTTTTACAGATTGAGAGCTGTAAGTGGATGGTTCGAATAATTGGTATTTTTTTGTTAACAAGAAAAAATTATTAGTTATTTTTGTAACTAATATATATTAGTTACCAAAAGATGAACATTTTAATACTTCATATTTATACGTGATATTACTTCTTTTTGTGTTGACAGCAGTTTGTCTATGCAGGATTGACATTTTACAATCACACAATAAATAATAATAATAAAAAACTCAAACTAAGTTATCGTCGAAGCCTTCTCTTCAAAGGACCTCAACTTTAATGAAACCAACAGCGAGTCAATTGGCTAAGCAAAATCTTCCACAGCAAGCAGGTGACTACAGGTGATTTGCCTTTCTTGTTTCCAGATAACTAATTAAATGTTATCAACTCAATATTCAGATAACACATAGTGCTTCAAGATTCTTGGTCGTAAACTGACTTTCTACTTTGATTTTGCACCTGAAAGTTGATCCTGCAAGATAGAGACTTCTAAGCTGCAAAAATTGAAATCAATTCACTGGTTTTCCCTGGTCAAAAGTATCAAAAGTTTAGGCCCCTAGTTTGTATTGTGTGTGTATATATATATATATATATATGAAGAGGCTGTGACAAGTCTGTTGTCCACTTAGTGTTGTTGTGTGGTATTCAAAAATCTAAATTTTTTAATCCATCGTTAAGGTGTTTTGAATACAAAATCATGTGCTCTATGATAGATATAATTTGTATAATTTCAAATCCAACTTGGCTTAAGTAGACAATAGAATTTCAAAGATTGAGTTGGATTCTTTTCAAGTATTTACTGACTTCATGAACAAATTAGTACATTAAAATACTGAGCTGCAATTATCTAACTTTAGCGCTAACTTTTCTGATGAAGTGCAAAAATCAAGAAAATAACATAGTTTGGTAATATTCTATTAGCAACGTAAAGTGCATTCTTTAGTTTCAACTACATGGTGATGTATCACCAATTTCATCTAAATTGAACCACAAAGAAACACTTGAAATCGAAATCAAGATCTGACACTTTAATCTAATATGTAAAGAATAAAGAGTCGACAAGGTCAACAAAATGAAAGATGTATGGTAGTAAAACATAAGTTAGGGAATCACGTCATTTTTTTATTTTTTGCATAATTATCATAAAGAATGATTCACCTGAACTAAAAAAGGTATATATTGCAGAAGTTGTTTAAATCTCAGAAAGTCAGGCATTTCTGTTTATTTAGTTCTTATAACATCAATCACAGTATTTGTTTGGTCTCATTTCACAGGGTTGCAAATTGCAAGGTTTTCCATATAATGGTATATGATACTCAAAGCTTTAATAATTAGTCATGGCCTGACACTTTAATTTAATATGTAAAGAATAAAGAGTCATCAAGTTCAATAACTTAACAAAACTTATAGAGATGATTCCTCACCAAGAGGCACAAAACTTATAGAATAAAGAGTCATCAAGTTCAATGTTCTCTGTTCATTATGTCAATTGATTTGCTTTTGTCTTTAGATTTTAGTTTATTTTAGTCATTGTCTTTCTATTATTATATATTACCATTTAAGATGATTTGTTTAACGTGTATATCAGGTGGTGATTGAACACGATTCAAGTCAATAAAGTCCTTGGAGAAAGCTGCCACAAATCGATTGATCCTTGAGCATTGATCAGGTGTAAAAAATTTCCACCATTTAACTGAGCCATAAGCCAAGATCATAGCCACATATAATGGTACCAGTGCAAGCAGCTAAAAAATGGAGTTTTCACACAAGAAAAAAAATTCATCTATGTTGTCCCCCACAAGACAGACACCTACACGCAGCACAAGAGGAAGATTGGGTTCAATTATTTGAAAAATGGTGGGGAACAGATAATTCATACTTACACGTACGGTTCTTGATGTCTCAATGAAGTCCTTTCCATAGTGTGTTCTTGTCTTCTGGATTCATATTTCTTGTCTTCTGGATTGATATAAGAAATAAACGTATGAAAAAAAAAAAACCACACGCAAAGAGATGATAGAAGACTTTTAATTGAGTGAAAAAACATACTTTCTTCCAAAGACCGCCTGTTTAGAAACAAAAAATCATTAGATTCCTTCTCTGTAAGACTGCCCTCGTAAACAATATCTTGAACCTTTTGTAAATCACTGTTAAAAGCACTGATTTCCCAGAGCCCTAGCAACACTACCGCAAAGAAAAGTAACAAAGTGAGTCTAAAACAGAGAAAAATTGAGAGGGTGTTTAATTCTTCTATATAAGAAAATAATAATTGTTAAGCAGAATAAAAATGCCAGCTACAGTAGCAAACGACACCGGGGAGTCTCGACCATATGCCAACTGTGATTTGAAATCCCAGAAACCTAGCAACATTGCCATAAAGAAATCGTGGGAAAATGAGCAGCGGTGGAGACCCCGGAAGCAGAAGAAGAACAATAAGGCATCACATGCCTCAGACGCCAGAGATGACAGCGACACTGAAGCCTAGGACGGAACCGCTGAACACAGCTCCAAAGAGAATTCCGACCCGCAGAAGGTATTACTCAAATTCCTTGGAGTATATACATATTTTAGATTTGTGAAATCTTTAAGCGATTAACGATTACCTGAGTGATTATGCCAATGGAAATGAACGTTATTTTTTAATGTTTGGTATAGAGCTGTGTTTGTTGGAGGGCGAGTAGCCAATGTTTGCTGTAGATCTGCCCCCTTAGGGTTTCACAGTTCATTACTTGCGTGCATTGGGATATGAGCATTTTTTTGGACCTTTTTTTTTCTTAAAAGGAAATGCTTTAGGCGGGAATTTGCAATCAACTCACAGGTCAGAGCTTTCGAATATAGTATACATAAGAGCATTCAAAATGGATGGACTAAAACATATGTTAGTGAAATAAGTTATGAAGAGGTTGAAAAAATGTGTATAATGAACACGTTAAAACAATGTTAAGGGAATATTTTTTAACTCATGTTAACTTGTATGTTAAATTTGGTTAGTAGTTTAGTGGATGACATGACAATGTTAACTTGAAATTTTTTTCTAAAATCTTAGGGTCCGTTTGATAGCGAAGGTGGAATTTAGGTGGAAAGAAAACGAGTTCCAGGGAATTGAGTTCCTAGCAATTTGTTTTCCTGTGAATTTGAATTTAAATGTGTTTGATTGGTAAAAATTTTCACCTAGAAAATGTTGAGATTTTCTAACTTTTTGTATTTGATTGGCTTTATTTTCCATGGAAATTGTATTTTTTTCTAGTTATTAGTGTTTGATAGTTATTATTTTCTATGGAATTTCTCCTTTTTCTATGTAAAATTTATTGGGAAAATTATAGATCAAAATCATATATTTGTTCCATCCATATGTGTCACAATTTTTCAACCATATATTTCAAAAATATTTATCCGACATATTCTTTATTGTAGTCCATAAATATTTATCCACAAGTCAACATATTTTCAATTTTTTTTGTCAAATATTCATAAAATAATCGTTACTTTCTACAACTTTCATAAAACACCAAACTAATGACTCCCCATCAATTCCTAAAAGACATGTTTCATATTTCAATTGTGACCCACTTGAGCACCAATTTTGGAAGCTAGATACATAACTCATGAATCATGTGGATACTATATCATGAAGGATGAATCTAGAAGAGAATGATGATAATTGAGAGATGAGTTTGCCGAGATTTGGGTTTGAAATAAATAATTGCTTCAAGGAAGAGAATAAAATCTAAACAAGTTAAAGAGGGGAGACAAGTACAACATATTTTCATACTCATAGGCTGGAAAGCTATATGGGCAATCGAGATTATAGTGGCAAAACATGGAAATATAAGTATTAAGGTAGCTCAAGAAAAAAATTGTTTGTTTGCAGATGTTTTCTTTTAGAATTAACTCACTAAAAATGTGAATATTAGGTGGCGTTCTGTTTGTATTTTATTTTGTATTTTTATTTTCGAAAATATTTTGTATTTTGTGTTTGGTTTGTCATTTCTGAAAACTGTTTTTGAAAATGAAAAGCTGGAAAACACGTTCTGTTTGAATTTTTGCAGAATACTATTTAAACTATTTTTAATTAATTTGCTTGCAGAATACTACTAACTCCAACTCAAATTTCCTTTCACAATACACTAAAAATATGGTTACATGCAACACACTAATGTGAGCATTAAGAGTCTATATTAACACAGTTTGATCAGGTTCGGGACTTGAGAAAGCTCTACTTCTATTAAAATTCAGAAAATAAAAGTTCTTTCAAAACCACCAGAGTCCATTTATCATTACATTTTTTGAAATATAACAACAAGAATTCTCATTTAATTTTTTTTTTTAATGTTGATATTGAATTCAATAAAACTTTATTTAAACTAAGTTCCAAGTTAGGATAATTCTCAAAAAAAAAAAAAAAAAACTTTATTTAGGCTTAGTTCTAAGCTAGGATAATTCTAAAAAAAATAAAAAAAAAAAACTTTATATTAAGCTTAGTTCTAAGTTAAGATAATTCTATAAAAAAAAATTAAAAAATTCCCAAAACACATTTTCCGCGTTTTGGACATTTTTTTTGTCAAAATACACACAAAACGCCCAAAACGATGTTTCGGGCGTTTTCCGTTTTGTGTACAAATTTTTTTTTTTGTTTTCCAAAATGCGTTTTCGAAAATGGTAAATAGAACGCGTTTTTAGCGTTTTCGAAAATAAAAACAGAAAACGACCTCAAAACAGCAAAGAGAACAGGGGCTTAGAGTTCTCAAGTAGTAGCTTTCTTTACAAGTATTCATTTGACACACAGAAAACATTGAATGGATTCTCATGAATGTGCTTTGTTTCTGATATTATGTTGTTTGTCAATGCTTCTTGAAATTGTTTCTGATGTCTATGTCAATATTTGGATATGTGAACCTTTTATTCTTGTGTAGATAAATCACCAGTTGCCTCCTCCTATGTTGTGCCCATAGTTGGAGAATGAAATAGAATCACACTATTTATGGGTCATAATTTAGTGATTGGAGTGGCACCATGGCGGTTTAATGTTTCCAATTACAGATGTTTCTATTTTCTGACTGATTGAACATGGACTGTTTGATTGTGATAGAGAGAGGTCTCAAAGTCTACATGCTTTCGGTTTGAGAATGTATCATAACAATTGAAATATTATTTGATGAGATGTTTGAAGGAATTTGAGGAGCCTTATCAGAATGGAGAAGAAAAATGCTTGCATTCTTTAAACAAATGACAATGATAAGTTCGCAGGGGGTAAAAAAAGCTTCAAAAACTCAATAATCATATCACTGACAGTAAATTATATACCAAACTGAAACAGGTGCCTACTAAATAAAAAATTATGAATAAGGAATTCAAATCCTAAACTAGAAGTATTCCAAATTTATGTCCATCAAAGTCTACACCATTTTCAGTTTCAGTTCCCATTTTATATTCTTCATTGTCAGTTCCCATTTTATGTCCATTAAAGTCTACACCAACCAAGTTTGAGCATTTACATATTAAATGTGAGAAAAGCAAAAATGGCAAATCTGTGCTGCAATATCTGTTCCAAATTGCAATTCAGCTAGTATAGAAAAAGAAAGTGAAAAGGAAAAGGAAAAAGAGAAAAAAAATCAACATTGCTGAAACAGAATTTAATGGACCGTAACTCAAATGTTTGAGACTGAAAAATATTTCCTCAACAATACAAACAAATAAAAAAAAAAAAAAAAAAAAAACTTCACAAATCCTAACCTACTGATTGAATACAAACACACGAGATTCAAATTTCTTCACAAAAAATAGTCATGGAATTACCTGTTAGTGGTCGGAATTGAAAAATATGGAGCAAGATCCGAAACTTCTTTGGTTGTTTAGCAAGATTACTGAACCAAAAGAAAAAATCTTCAACTATGAGATGAATTTTCAGGCATTCGGTTTGCAAAATGACAAATAAATTAGGAATCGATACCTTCCACTACACACTCGAAACTGGTCGATTAGCGACTTCAATAGAACGTGATGAAGTAGAGAAATGAAGTGGACAGATTACCTATAGTCGAAGCCAGATTCCAGTCGCTAATGTTGAAGTTCCCGGTGGTCGACGAAGAGTAAGACGAAATGGATGGAGTTAGGGCATGGCGTGAGAGTAAATGGGGGAGAAAAGATGTTTTGGGTGGAAAAGATTTTTTCTGCTGAGAGTAAAGAAAACGGTTTCCAGCCTATGAAGGAAAATATGATCACGTGCTCATAAGTTGGAAAAAATTTTGCCCGGAAATTATTTCCTTTCAAACAGAACAAAAGCTAGAAAATGTGTACAAATTTTCCATTTTCTATGGAAAATAGTGGATATCAAACAGACCCTTATTCTTTTTTCTTTTCTTCTTTCTTCTTTAAATCTTTTAATATTTATAAATAAAATAATTTTTTTGTTAATTTCATATTATATAATTTAATGAGATCATCAAAATGAGTACCATATTAATATATAAATTTTGCTATTTTAAAAATAAATACTTGAAATTAGTTAAAAATTAACATATCCATTGTAGCAATTTGTACATGTTAACTTTAACACAAGGATGTGACATTTAACATGTAACTTTATACTTATGTGGCTAGTTATTTTTAACATCTTCATTAGAGATGCTCTAAAGATTTTTATATAAAGGAAGAAAATAGATGTAAAATCAAACGAAATGAGTGTTGGGGTGATTTGGAAGGAGGGTTGAATAACTGTGAGGCAGTGTGGTGTAATGGAGAAGTTAGAGAATATATGGAAATAGAAACATCAATTGTAGATCACGACCATCTTTTTATTAACAGAGTTGTTAATGCCATTAGCAAAGACATGCAAGACTCCTCTTGCTTGTTTCACCATTCTTTTCTATGTATATTTTTTCTATTTTTCTTCTATTATGAAACTTGATCTATCATTAATCGGATACTTTAGAACCAATTGATTTCTTGCATTTTTCTTATATTTTTGTTGAATTGAAATTGATGATGCAATTTCTATGACATTAAAATGAATAATTAACCACTCCTAAAAAAAGTAATAATAAAAAGTCAATCTCAGGGAAGAAAAGAATTTTACAATGATGCAATTTCTATGACATTGAAATAAATAATTAACCACTCCTAAAAAAAGTAATAATAAAAAGTCAATCTCAGAGAAGAATTGAATTTTACACAAGAATCAGTTAATGATTTATTTTCTCAATGACGAAAAATCATATAAAGTTTAGAGCGTTAAAAGAAGGTTGAAGTATTATTTGTAATTATTTTCTTTCTAATTTTATTTTATTTTTAATAATCTTTATAGATTGCATTTCTTTCCTTTCTTTCTATTTTTTTTATTATTTTAGTTGGAATGTCATTATTTTAATTAATTACTAAACACCAATTTTATTTTTTACTCTTAGAAGATATTTTCTACATTTTATCGTCTGTTATGCAATTTTTTTTTTTTATTTCTGGTCTTATTTATAATTTTAGTGATCTTGAAAGAAATACAGTGAATTTGATTTTGACTTTAGTCGAGCAAAATTTCCTTTGACATGATGTAATTTTATAATTTCCTTTGGTAACATTGTTTGATTTATAAACTTATTTATTTATAATTTTGAGGTAAAAGTAACGGTTGAAAATTGGAGAGAGAAAATATGTATGGTTAAAGAGTGGTTTGAAAAATTGTGTTGGTTATAAACATGTTTATAAATAAAAAAGATTCCATTACCAAACAAAGGCGAAATGAATGCTATTTAGGCCTTGACCCCAAAAAAGGTGAATGGTTGTGCTTGAGAATGTTAGAGCTTGTTTGATAATGTGATTTTTAGAAGTTTTTGTGATTTTTTTTTTATGGATGTGTGGTTTAAAAATGTTTGAAAGTTAAAAACTTGTGCTTGACTTAGAATAGAAAGTTGAGATTGAGTTTGAATTTGAAAAGTTGTGAAATTTTTCATTTTACCAAACATGCTCTTAGTAATAAGATTGTTGTTTTAACCGTATTTTTTTTGCTTCCTGAGTTTTTTATGCCCTATATGTTAATATTCTACTGACAAATTAGAATTGAAACTCTTAGATAGGGTAAGTAATACTTTAGTGACAACATTAATATTTTTACTATTGAAATTTTTGGATAGGTGATAAATATTTGATTTCTAGTTTCTTCTCTTATTTTTATTCTTTTCTCAATATTTTTCTTAGTGGCTTAGCCCATCTGCTTGATATTACCTTGATTGAATGTCCCTCCCTCCCTCTTTTTTACAAAATATATATATAAATTTAATTCATTTTTGATCATGTATAAAGATGTAATTGAGTGATAATTGTTATAAATATTATATTGTATTAGTGATTAACAATTGCACCCATGTAACATTAGGTATTATTACTTTATGTATTCCTTGTTACCCCTATATATATATGGGACTTTGATTCATAATAATACATACAAGTTTATTTATCTCTTTATTTATTCTCTCTTTCATCTCTATTTTATAAAATATTATCAGCACGAGTCTCTACAAAATTAAGTTAAAAAAACTCTCCAAAATCTTATATGTCAAAATATTTGTTAGAAGATTATATCGTGTGTGCCGAAATTAATTTGGTAGCATATGAATTTATTTTATACAAATTCAAAATTCCAAGTTATAGTTTGTCGTAATTATTAAATTAATTTAATTTGTAATCTGCCACATCCAAATATCCAATTGCTTCCAATCCTAAATACTTCGTATTGAAACTGGCCGCATCACTACGTTTTTTGCAGTGTTTTGATAAGTTTGATTGACTTCCATAGTTTACTTTGTGGTCTAAGAGCCTGTTTGGTAATATTGAAAGTTTTGATTTTTATATATATATAATTTTTTTTTTTTTTTTGATGAATATGTAGTTTAAAAATATTTGAAAAGTAAAAAATTGTGAGTTTGACTAAAAATGAATGACTGAAATTGAGTTTGAAAAATTATGATAAAAATCTTACCTTTAACAAACAAACTCTAACTAGCTTGGACTGATTGCCAAAGGTAATACCAATCTAATTACTCTCTATCATGTGGAAGGTAATATCCAATTCTTCCTCGTCAAGCATCCGAATTCAATTCTAATTGTTTTATATAATATTCAATTCTCGTTAATATTCAATTCTCGTCAAGCTTCCGATTTCAATTTTAATTGTTTTATATAATATCTCAATTCTCGCCAATTGCTTCCGAATTCAATTCTAATTGTTTTATTATAAGAACTATGTTATTGATTTATTATGTTGCTGGTCTTGAAGTAGCATAATATTATAATTCATATGAATATTATTTTTTCATGAAAATCATAAATTATAATTCTCAATATTTCAAAAAATATTGACTTATTATTCTTGAAGAATTGCAATTTTAGAAATATAATTATTCAAGAATAATAATTTGTTGTTGCTCCTGAAGTAGAACAACATTATCATTAATATTCTAGAATAATATTATTTGCTCCTGAAGGGTATAAATTATAATTGTCTATTTCAGAAGAATATTGACTTATTGTTTTTTTGAAAAAACAATAACAAAATACAACGTGCTTTCGCAGTAGCACATGTTTCGAAGAATATATCATTTGAGTTCATATATATCACTAAAGGGAAATATATAACTAATATTATAAGAACATTTATTAGTTTGACTACTTGAATGATATATGATTATATAATGTTTAATTATTGAATAATATCTTATATTGAACCAGAAGTTCAATTTGATTTTATTATTTGACATGACCAGTTGGATCATTACTGGATCAATAATGATGTGAAATTAAATTGGACACTCAATGAAGAACCAGAAGATTTTTCAATTCAATCATATATGATATTTGTTCTCTTTCATGAAATCGTTTTCATTAACCATCACTAACTAAAATAGGGATTAGATTCTCTGAAAATTAATTAAGGTGATAAACGGTGCCAATCATCCTCCATATTGATTATCTAAATGTTATCTGTATTTAATAGATTTGATACATATACTAGATGATTACATAGTATTCGTAGCTTGAAGTTTGCGAAATTATTGCTTAAATTTTAAATTATGAGCATAATTTTTATGTTATATAATCAAAATTGTGTCTTGTTAATGCTAGTGGACTGAAATTTCAACAAGAGTTAGTTGGGATGTTGGTAAATGGCTTAACATTATTACTTTTTAAACGCCTCAAATTAGTTTAACCGAGAAAAAAGTACATCCCTTTTTGTATAGGGAATTTTATTACGCATTATGCCAACATCATATTTCTTCTTGTTATATTTGGCTTATGATTAGAGCCTAATTTTTCTATCTATTTATTGTATGGTGCAATTGTTCCACCACAATCCATTGAAATGGAAAATACAGGATGCTGAGAATAAATGAGTGGTTTGAACATATATCCCAAATGTGTGATAATTTATAACGCTGAAAAAAAATGATTATCAATATGATTGGACAATTCTCTCAGCATTGGAGAGCGAATTAAGAAGCTGAAAAATAATGTACAAATGCATCATTATCTAAATCCTTGCAAAAGATCACTCGAACCAGAAGTTCGAAATATAATTTATTTAAATGCATTTATTGATCAAAAGGATCAATAATATCTCACACATTAGATTCAAATGCTCCATCTCAAATTAATGTCCTAAAGGACAATTAGTTAATATGATATTTGATGGTACACTTGAAGCATAATGATATTGAATTCTAATCTTCAAATGAAAAATGGAGCAATTAGCAAAGATGGTTTCATTAAGGAGGCATATACTCGTGAGAGAATATATATTGACATAACCAATTGTAAATCTCCAAAAGAGATTTAAGTACTTGAAATATTGAAAAAATTGAGATATCTATAGTTATATCGTTGTGGGGAAAGAAATCAAATTGAAATGATAATTATGTTGACACACTTTACAAAGCACTTTTGCAAAAGCAAACTGCAAAACTGGCCGCATAATATATCAAAGATCTGGCACTACATATGAAACGATATGCAGAAGATGTAATATTTTATTTTCCTGACAATGCATAATAAGTTCCGATAAGTATATGATTATTTGCAATGTAAATACTGAAAGATGATTGACTTTAATTTTAGCTTGCGATCTTTGATGTACCAAATAGTGGTATCAAAATGTATGATCATCAACTCAGTACGTTGGAAGTATTCTTTGAAGTACCAATGAGTAAGATTAAAATGATTAATCAATACCTCGATTCTTTGGGATTGTGGTGAAATGGTTAGAGAAAATCTATTTGAAATATAGGAATCGTTACCTATCTAAAGTTTCATAACTTAAATTTGGTGGTAGCAATTTGACAATTGCAATGTGAAACATATACGATGCCTGAAGCATACTATATAATCCTTGAAAGATTAAATATATTTAAAATATATAGTTTAAGTTTTTAAGAAACTTGTTTGATTAAAGTATATAAATACAATATCAATATAATTGTAATGTTCTCATGAGGGGGAGTTAATACGCACTACACTATTTTTCCTTGGTTGAGGTTTTTGTCCCAGAAGATTTTCTTAGCAAGGTTTTTAATGAGGTAGCTGCTATGACTTATTGATGAAGAATGATAAAAAATGCCTAGTGAGATAATTAGTTTGCATTTGAGAACAAATAGCACATGAGAATTTATAAACTTGAATAATCTTCTGATTCTTCAATGAATGTCATTTTGAATTCTTAACAATTCTCATGATTGAACCAGGATGATATAACCGATCACGCCAAATTATAAAATATTAAAGTTATTGAACTTTTGATTCAATACAATGTTTGTTTCAATTGTACTAATACTAGTATAGTGTACCAATTAAGAAACACTTTTATAAACTCAGTGTGTTTCTCTTTTACTAACATTGTTCGAATAATTGAAACTTACAAATTTATGCTATTTGGGAGCAATATCACAATATTCTTGTGGATATTGACAGAAGTAAATTTGTGTTTTTCGAGAACACAATGCAATATTATTCAATAGTACTAATATATTTTATATTTCTTCAAAAACAATTAGTCAATATTCTTCTAGAATATTGCAATTGTAATACCTCTTCAAGGGAAAAAAAATATCCTTCAAATATATGAACAATGAAGTAGTAACAATAAATTATTATTTAAAAATATTAACTCATCAAGAGCATGTTTTCTAGTAGGTTGTTAATATTTGTATATTGTACTTCTTCAAGAGTAATAAGTCAATATTTTTCTGGAATATTAAAAATTATAATATCATGCATGCTCTTTAAGAGTAATAACAGCTTATTGTTTGAAATAATAAATTATGAAACGATTTACTCTTCAGAAGTAACAACATCATTTATGTTAGATCTTACATTATTATGCTCTTCGAGAGCAAGTAAAATCTAACAAGATACCAATGTACATAATATTATAATACTGCATGAGCAACACAAAACTTATACAAGACTAAAAAAAATAATCAGTTTATATTACAATAATTTCTTTTTTCGAAAAATAGTATATAACTCACACGTTAAATACATTAATAATCACATAACAAATCAAGTTATTGTAATCGTGCAACTTGTATAAATTGGGGCAATATGTAGATTTTGAACAAGAGACGAAATGCGTACATAGTATAATAAAATGTATTAAATAATCAAATTGATTATGTATGTATCAATGTATTTTTTTCCTCACAACAACGAGCAAGTTTTTATCTTCGCAAAAACAATTTGATTTCAATCGAAACCTAAAATTAACGTTACCCTAGAAAATAGTAAACTATAATGTAAAGTAAAAAAAATTGAATAACATAACAATAAAGATGTGATCACTGTATCAATGTATTAAATCAACTTAATATGTATAATTTGATGGCAACTCAGAAAACTTGGACATGTTGTATAAGTGAATATAGTGGAGATAATTGATAAGTATATCTATATGCCAAAAGTAGGATTTTATTTATTTGTTTAAGAATATTAGCTATTCATTTACTTCTTATTTGTTTATATTTCAGAAAATAACCCAAAATTGAGAAATTGATACAAATGAGTAAATATGGAAGAATTGGATGATGATTGAAGCTAGTTTGTGAACATGAAGAAGTGCAATGAGTCAATTAAGAAGAACAAGGAAGAAAAGAGAAGAAATCAGAAGTATATGGGCCAAAACATCACAATTGAAAGTTGGAGGATTTGGATGCAAATAAAGTAGGAGGACCAACTTAAACAAGAATGAAAATGGAAAATTGCACTCCAGTGGTGAACTGCGTGGCCACCAGATGCAAGAGGCGTGGCCGCGCAAGAAACTCAAATTAAACAGAACCTGTTTTCGTATAACTGTGCAGCCGCCCACCTTTCCGACCCAGCAGTCTGTTCGGCCCATGCGAGGATTTTCGTGGTTTATTCTCCCTTTTTGACCTTCAACTATATATACCTAATGTCATGCACGAATGAAGGGTCCCCAATATTGTTCTCAATTGTTCTTTCATTCAAGTTCGCTGCTCAATCGAAGAGGGATCCACGTAAGGCCAAAGAGAAGATTGAAGATACAATAAGAAGAGGATGAACGGGGTGAATTCTTTTCTTGTTTCTTGTAATTTATTTTCAATAATGTATCTAGGGTAGAAGTTTTTTGTTGGGGATTCTGATGAAGCCATAATATTTTGATTATATGCTTTGACAATTGTTTAATTTATATGATTTATGGATTTGCGTAATTAAAGTATGTTTTTTTTTAATCTGCAAACTTCTGGCCAATTTTTGTATAATTGAGTGGCGTTTTCCGAAAATTGAGAAAGTAGGAGAATGTTAGACATGTTTGATTACTGCTAAGTTCAATGGGGGATAAAGATATACCTCTATACTTAGTGTTATCCTTTAAAAGTGTTCACAAAACTAAAATGCTTTTCTAGACTCAATTCGTCATAAAGATATAGTCAGGTTATATATTTAGAAAAAGGTTTTTAATACATCCTCGAGAGAAGACTTAAATGATATTTGGAACACGAATTTTCAAAACCCCATGAATTGTAGTTAAACAATTAAGTCAAAGTATAGATAATATATTTATGGTGGATTCTCAATTTTCAACACGCTTGCTTTCATTGATTTAAATTAAATTTTAAATTACTTCTTTAGTTTTATTTCCTAGTTATAATTCATTCAACAAATCATCTTTGAAATTCTCATTCCGATTAAGGAAGTCAACATAAAATACAATTTACTCAATTTCTTGGGTACGATATCAGGACTTTTGGTCCACTTTATTACTTGTACTATTCGTACACTTGCAGAGATCGCAACAATAATCTATTACATGAATTAGTGCACATAATATGTGCGCACGTGCACACACCCGAACATATGTGTGTTGTGTGTGTGTGTGTGTAGTGTAGTGTTTAATGATCTTAATTAAAATATAACCCGCACGAGTTTTTGAACAATTGTTCAAAAAAAAATATAGGCATGTAGTCAAGTTATTCTTATTTCCACATGATATAATACAAAGAGAAATGATATATAAAAAAATCTGCAAAATTGATTTTGATAAACTCGTAACAACCAAGCATATATACATAGAAATAATACATACAATATGAAGAAATATTGTTCTAGAATAGAATTTCTTACGTTCAATTAATATGCATAATTTCATACTTTTCTAGGAGTTATACATATCTTTATAAATAGAGTCGTACTTCTTCAAGATTATCGACACGATATTCATTTAGAATATTGCTATATTACAATTTATGATTTCCAAAGTAACATATATGAATATTCCTATAGAATACATGTTTAAATAAAATTGTGATTATCCAGGAATCACGATATAGTATTATTCCAGAATATTAGTATATACAATTTTATGATTATTTTGAAACGATAAAATATTCTTTTAGAATATTAATATGTATAAAGTCGTTATTTGAAATAACCATATATTCTTCTAAAATATTGAATTATTTGTATATAAGTTATGCTTCCCAGGAGCATTTACAAATTTATCACCGTAAAGTTATTCTTCAAAATTAACACAACATTCTTTAGGAATATTGATCTATATAAAATTTTGATTTATAAAAAAATAATAAGACAATATTTTTTCTTGAATATTTATGTAGTTTTGGGTGATTTTTTTCAAAAACGTTGACATCATATTCATTTAGAATAATTGTACTTTTAACTATGCTGCTTAAGGAGCATAAACATTATTGAGTATATGTGATTTATTCAAGAAGATTAATGATATTACATATTCTTCAAGAATTTTAAAGATTACAAAAACGTGCTCTTCAGAAGTAACAATATATTATTCTTTAGAAATAATATGTATAAAATTTATTCTTTTTTAGGAGTATTAATACAATAGTTCAAGAAAATATTATTTAAATAAAGTCATGTTCACCAAGAACATTGACATGAAATTAGTTTAAAATATGATATGCACATATGTTATATACATTTTTCAAAAGTAGTAATAAATTATTAATATTTTTTAATTTGTGCTTCTTCTAGAGCAACAAAATAGTACAAATATAATATTCTTTTCAAATAATGATACAATATTTTTCTAAAATATTGATTTATATTATTTCCCTTTCAAAAATTATAGTACAATATTTTTTCTAGAATATTAATTTATATTGTATCATTTTCAAAAATATAATACAATATTATTCTGAAATATTGATTTAGATTACTTCCCTTTCAAGAATTATAATACAATATTTTTTCTCAAAAATATAGTACAATATCATTCTGAAATATTGGTTTAGATTACTTCCCTTTCAAGAATTATAAAACAATATTCTTTTGAATTACTGATTTGGATTGTTTCTCTTTCAAGAATTATAATACAATATTCTACTGAAATCTTGATTTTGATTGTTTCATTTTCAAAACATATAATACAAAATTATTCTGAAATATTGACTTAAATTATTTTCCTTTCAAGAATTATAATACAATGTTTTTATGAAATATTGAATGAAAAATTGCATTCAAGTAAATATTTATCTATTACAAATTGGGATAGTCAAAACGATATAACTAGATCAAATAACTATACCAATTTGTTATGTAATTCAAATTTAAAAGAATACTGACTATTCTTTGAACAAGAAGTAAAAGTTTCTTTGAAATTTATTTGGCAATAACATATTGATCTTTAGTTGAAAGAAAAGTAATTTTTCCTTCCTCAAATGGCTAAAATTTTGTGAATAGAAAGATGAATAAATTTTCAAAGTCAAATTGCTAGAACTTCTTCTGAAACATGTTATAAACTAGAGAAAAAAAAGAGAAGAAGAAAAGAGTGAATAAACTTGTATCTTATTATGAACTAGAGCCTCGTATATAAGAGAGAATTAGGGATACACAAGGTAATAATATCTAGAATTGTAGGGTACAAATATCATTCACTAATACATATAATATTTACAATAAATAGTATATTATAAGGATATATAAAGTTTAGATAATGATTTCAAAGTCGAGGTCCTACTTTGTAGCAATTATACAATATTAACATTTGCTGGTGAATTTCTTTTTTAATTTTGGTACAATATTATACAAAAATTTGGTATAATTTAAGGGCTTCGCTCAATTACCTCGAAGGGCAATGCAAAGAGGTAGGGTGAGGTGAGATGGGGTGAAGACCTTGTCCGACCTCTTGCTTTACTTACATGGCTGTCATATGATCTACTTCATAAGTCGATGTGTTACATCTCTCTATATTATAAATCTCTTGTTTCTATTGCTCGGAATTGCCTTCAGTTTCTTTCACTGTTCATCCAACTAAATAATTTTGTGACCTATAAATTTATTATTTGTGATCGGAGAAATTGAGTTGTGACCAAATAATTTTATAATTTGTAACAAAATATTTGAGATTTGTAAGTGCGATAGTAAATTGTATAATCGTGACCTCAACCTATTTAATTAATAAAATATTTTTAATTACATATTTACTAATTAAAAACTTGATTTTTGTTCTAATTAACCACTAATAAAATATATTTAATTACATATTTATCAATTAACTTATACTCTTCAGGTGAATAATTAACTATGAATTTGCACATTGAAAATCAACTTTCACGATTTTCAAATATTATTCACAATAATAGTACATCATAATCTCAACACTTTGTCATATAGAGTAATTTGTACCATTCTTCATGTAATATAATTTTATGACCAATCACATTTCATTACAAAGTGATTCTATTCTAAACATATTAAATTCAGATCGCAAAGTATTTGTATACTTTGATAAAACAAGTTTCTTAAAAATATAAACTATATATTTCAGATATATTTAATCATTCAAAGATTATATCGTATGCTTTAGGCATCATATATATTTCACATTACAATTGTCAAATAGCTACCACCAAATTTAAGTCGTGAAACTTTAGATAGGTAACGATTCCTATATTTCCAATAGATTTTCTCTAATCATTTCACTACAATCCGAAAGTATCGAGGTATTGATTACTCTTTTTAATCTCACTCATTAGTACTTCAAAGAATACTCCCAACTACCAAGTTGATGATCATACATTTTGATATCACTTATTGGTACATCAAAGAGCGCAAGCTAGTATTTAGAATCAATCATTTTTCAGTATTTGCATTGCTAATAACCATATATTTATCGGCACTCATTATGCATTGTCAAGTAAATAAAATATTACATCTATTGCATATCGTTTCATAAGCAGTGCTAGTTCTTTGAAACATTCGTTGTGCAATAAGTCATGTATTACGACTATACAATTTTTCTTTCTGTTTGTAAATACATATAGGTATTTTAGTGGCTTTACAATTTTAAGCATTTAAACTTCAGGTCCTAAAATTTTAGGTTTTGTAGTAAGTTCAATTTAGTCTAAATGCATATTTTTGCCAATTATTTTTATGTCATTTTTCTTCAACATATTTTCTTTTATTATCCTAACTATCATTTATATTATGAAGTGCTTTCTTATAAAACTTATGGGCTCGAAAATCTCAAGCACCATGCTACCAGTTTCACAGTTTGTTTTTACATAAGTACTTTATAAAGTGTGTCGACACAATTATCATTTCAATTTAATTTATTTTCCGACAACGACATAACTATAGAGGTCTCAATTTTCAATATTTCAAGTACTTGAATCTCTTTTAGAGATTTATAATTAGTTATGTCAATATATATACTCTCTAATGAGTATATGCCTCCTCAATAATACCATCGTAATCATTTGCTCTATTTTTATTTATATGGGGATCATTATTCGAATCAGATATCACTACGCTTCAGGCGTGCCATACATCAATATGAAATAGAGTGTTTGTATATAATATATGAGATTTTATTAATCTCTTATAGATATTGCATCTTGTAATTGTGTGTTATCTTTTAAACTTTTTTGTTTGTATTTTCAATCGAACTTGTGGTTCGTATTATTAATTGCGATGATATAGATAACATAATATGATACATTTATATGATTTTATGCTACTAATCCTCCCCCTAATGTTGAGAAAATTGTCCAATCAAATTGACAATTATTTTTTCAGCGTTATAAAATATCACTCTTTTAAGATATGTGTTCAAATTATGCATTTATTCTCAGCATTCTTCATTTTTCATTTCAGTGCATTGTAGTAGATCAATTGCACTATTAAAAAATTAGATGGATAAATTAGACTCTAACCATAAGCCAATTAAACAGGGAGAACTATGATGTTGACATGATGCGTAATAGAATTCCTTAAACAAAAAGGAAAGTGCTTTATTCTCAATTAAATTAATTGGAGGCGTTTAACAAATAATAATGTTAAACCATTTATCAACATCACAACTAACGCTTGTTGAAATTTATATCCACTAACATTAAAAAGACACAATCTTGATTATATAATCTGAAAATTATGCTCATAATTTAAAATTTGAGCAGTAATTTCATAAACTTTAGGTTGCAAATACCATACAATCATCTAATATATGTATAAAACATATTAGATATAAATAATATTTAGATGATTAATGTGAAAGATGATTGGGCCCAATTTATCACTTAATTAATTTTTAGAAATATAGGGAATTTAATCCATATTTTAGCTAGTGATGGTTAATGAAAATTTTTCATAAAAGAGAACAAATATCATATATAATTGAATTGAAGAATCTCCTGGTTCTTCATTGACTATCCATTTTAATCTTGCATCAATATTGATCTAGTGATGGTCCAACTAATTATGCCAAATAATTAAACTAAATTGAGCTTCTGGTTCAATATAAGATATAATTCAATTATCTAATTTCAAAGAACATGATTAAACATTATATAATCATATATCATTTGAGTAGTCAAACTAAATAATGTCCTTATGACATAAGTATGTTATTCTTCAGGGATAAATATGAACTCAAAATGGTATATTATTCGAAACATATGCTACTTCAAAAGCACGTTGTATTTTGTTATTGATTTTTCAAAACTAACAAGTCAAATATTCTTTGGGAATATTGACAATTATAATTTAAGCTCTTCATGAGTAAATAATATTCTGCTGAAATATTAATTATAATATTGTGTTATTTTAGAAGCAACAACAAATTATTCTTTTGTAATAATTATATTTCTAAAATAGTGATTCTTCAAGAATAATAAATTAATATTCTTCTAGAATATTAATTATAATGTTGTGCTTCTTCAAAAGCAACAACATAATAAATCAATAACATAAATAAATTTGTAATGGACAAATTTAATCTAGAATATTAATATACTATTATGCTACTTCAAGAGCAACAATATAATGAATTATCAACTTAAAGATAAAATGATTCAACAAAAATAATAATACATACATTAAACACACATAAAAAAAGGTTAATGTAAAGAAGATTATATTTACGAGGTAGAATCAAATATTAAACAAGGTTTGGATAATTGTGTGCAGTCAAACTAAACAAATTGCAAATCTAAAACAATTGTGTACAGAGTATACTCTCAAGAATTATAACTACAAAATAAAAATAGACAATCGCATGAATTATAACTACAGGGGAAAATATAATATATATATATATATATATAACCACATGGAGATGCTGAAAGAGATTGTGTATTGACTTAGGTACACATGGATAAACTTGTAAAAGCTTGTAAAATATATATATATATATATATTTTGGGGACATTTTTAAGTGATATTGTGACATATCGCACATTCACTGGATGGTAAAAAATAACTATCACCACAATGAATGTGTGACATGTTACAACGTCACTTAAAAATGTCTTTAAGAATGTCTTCCTAGAATTACTTTAAAGAAAAAGCTTGCGACAATCGCACAAAAAAAAAAAAGCTTGGGTAATTAAAACAATGAAGTCAAATTCTAAATTGGAACAAGCGATGGAATTGAAAAATCAATAATGTGTATTATCTCTATCTCTATCTCTACTATATTAAAAGAGGAGAAGAAAAAGACATTGTTCATTTTACATCATCTCTACGTCATCATAAAAACGACGTCGTCTCAAGGCTTTTACATGAATCCAGCAGTAAGGGTTTGGAACATTCGAGCCTCTCTTCCAGCCTTTCTTCCAGTCTTGTGTCTTCCTTTCCCTTCTTGGCAATTTTTCCTTCCACCATTATACTCCTTCCAGTTTTTATAGATTCTCACTAACTTCACACATATCATCATCGCTCTTATGTGTTACTGTTCATTTTACATCATCCTGAAGTCAGCGAAATGACGTCGTTCCCTTCTCTCCCCTCTTTTCCTCCTCCTCCTTGAGTTTGGTTTAGAAAGAGGCATTCCCACTATCATTGGTGTCCTTTGGACTGTAAAGCTGCCATATCTATCGAGGTTTTTGACATGACTCATTGTTCTTGATGTTTGATTCCATGGTGTGGAAATGGGGAGGATACAAATGGTAATGAAATTTCTATGGGCATAGTTCTAGCACGCTTGTCTTGACTGAAGCATGATCATTGGGGTTTAAAAACACTAGGAACACCAAACTTTTACCAAAATCTAATGTTTGTTGAACTTTGTTATGTTCCAAGTTACTAATAGAACTTTAATTTATTACAACTAGGAAATTGAAATACAAAGTTCGTTAAAATTTTATCATCTCTTCCATTCGATTCCTTCACTAAATATATATTTTTCGTTTATAATTTTATTCCAATTAAAAAAATGTATCACATATTCAGATTGAAACATTTACATTCCTAGAACGTTGATTATAATCTTAAAGGTTAAAAATTGACAGGATTGCATCTTTTCAATCAAGGGAAGATGATCAATTTTTAAACTGCACATATTCCTTGAACACTGATTATATAGTTTTTGAATTTTATTAATTTATTTAAGTGTTACGAATTCTTTTGTTTGTTGGCTTGTAGTTTCATAGCAGGAGATAATGTCATTGTAACAAAGGTTCTGCAAGCCAGATCACAATGGATACCTTTGGCTTCATCGTCGCTGATGAGTTCATGTCCATACCCTAATTTGCATTCAGTCTTCTTTCCCAGGTTAATTACATATATGCAAAAATGGGATCCTGTGTTAATTCGCGATTTTAGGGTCATACACTCACATAAATATATATAATTCATACTGTGCCAGAATTGGTGTTAATGGATTCATATTTATTTTTTTTCGAATATATGCTATGGCCTAAGAAAATCAAAAACAAAATTCAAGTTTTTCAATTGAATTAAGTAGCATGATCAATATACCACATATACGCTTAAGAGACACAGAGACACCAACACCATTCACTATGGCATTCAACAATTACGGTAAATGACCCCAGTTTTAACAGTACATGATGTTTATATTGGATTCCATGTGTTGGTGACACATATCTGACTATGATGTTCAAAGAGTAACTTTTTTTTTGTCTCTGTACACAATCACTGCACTGTATGCTATATCAGCCTTCATTTAATGTAGTCTGTAATACCCAATATGTTTAACACCACTGGTAATAGCATGGAGGCTGATATAGCATACACACATAATGTCTTTTGAAAAAAAATGCAAAATCCACACAACCATTTCTTCAACAACACATCGGGAATATTGTACAAAATAACCACCATATCAATCGATCAACATTGACCACACATGACGCCCGAGGTCGTGCAACGCATGACGCCCCACTAGTTTTGATAAAATCCACATATTACTAAATTAATTTTAGTGCACATGATAGATGATTATGCTTAAAAAATATTCATATGCCACCAAATTAATTTCGGCGCATATAATATTACCTTTTAACTGATATTTTGATATATGAGATTTTGGGGGATTTTGTAACTCAATTTAATAGAGATTCATACTGATAACATGTAATAAATTAGAGAGAGAAGATAAAAGAAATAAAGAGACCAATAAACTTGTGCGTATTATTATGAACCAAAACTCCATATGGGTCATACTACTTGCACCCCAAGCATGACCTCCCACTCACGTGAGGGGAGGGGTCCACTCATCATGGATGATCGGGCCCTACACCTCATGTGAGTGGAGGGTCAAGTTCGGGGTCAAGTATGGGATGCAAATAGCTTTATTGAACTCCATATATATATATATATATATATATATATATATAGGATGCACAATATAATAATACATAAGATTTTAGATGTACAAATGTCATTCATTAACACAATATAATATTTACAACAATGCTTTGTTTGTCTAATTATCTAACTCATTAATGTATTGACATCTTAGCCTTGGTTTGGAAAACATGTTTTTTACAACACAATTTTTCAAATCAATTTTTAACCACACATATTTTCTCTTTCCACTTTTTAACCACATATTTCACCCGAAAAAAACATTAAAAAAACATATTTTTAAATAAAAAATTTTAACAAATCAATTTTTTAACTATGTTTTTTTGCATCGAATTTATTGCTCACTTGACTAAAAATTCAGATGCACGAGCATAAATGTTGGATTTGTGCACACTTGCAAACTGTTAAAACGTTGACGTGTGCAAGTGGAAAGAGAATGATGAGATCCCAATCGGGGAATCTCCACAAACACGCAGAAATAACACAATTAAAACTTAGGAAAGATCTAAAACAGATTAAATACGAAAATAAACAAGAACACGAGAAAATAAACAACGGAATTAAAGATAGATCGACGATAAAACCTTGACCCGACAATCACGACGCAATTAATGACGATGCAGATTGAAGAACCAAGATTGGTGAACGTCACAAGGATTGTCAATTCCTTGATAAGTTCGTTGGGTGAACGTCACAAAGATCAGATCTTTGATAAGTTCAAGAAAAAAAGGGAAAAACTCAACCTTTCAATTTGGAGAATCCTCACTCAAATAATATTAATCTCAAAACTCAAACTATTCTTTACAATCATGAAAATGAATATAAATAAGAAAAATAACCTAGCCGTTAATTGACTCAAAATAGAATTCTAATTAAACTAAAATACTAAAATAGGCAAATAACTTAAAAACCAAAAAGGAAACAAAATAATTAAAAATCCTCGCAAAATCTGGCCGCTACTCAGTTACTGCAGTAAATACCGGGCTTATGGTCGTAAGTCCCTCTCTGGTCTCAAACTGCTTCAGTAGTTACGGCTGTGACGAATTTGATTACGGCCGTGAAATGCCCCGGCTTGGATGTTACGCAGTAACTTCCAGACTTACGGCCGTAAGCCTTGTTCTGCTGAAATTCTTCCTTTTTCCGCAAGACTTGGTTACGGCCGTGATAGTAGATTTTATGGCCGTGATTATAAGAGTTACGACCGTGAAGGTCCTTCATTACGTCCGTAAGGACTTTTTTGCACAAATAATTTCGATCCCTTGATTTGGCCTAATCCGTCCCTCTTCTTGGCTTGATCCCAACATGGAACTTGCTCCATTTTGCACATAGATCACTGTCATATTGCCGATGGCTCGAATTCGCCCTTCGATTCCTGGTCCGGATCATATCATACTCCCTCTCTTGAAAATGATTCGACCTCGAATCCATTTTTGGTCAGCTTTTCAAACTCCTCCTGCTTTCCTGGGCTCGATGATCATTTTTAAGCTTCGCGCGATCTTTTAGACTTTAAGACTGCTCATTTTTTCCAATGAACTTCTTTCCCGCCTTAAGTTCATGGCTTGATTTATGTCCCTGCAAAACAGATTTAATAGAACTGGGGAGGGAATGGTTAGCTTGGTTAAGTGCAAGGTAAGAACCCTTGTACACCCACCTTTGTGCAAATAAACTCAATTTAGGGGTGGACTCTCTTTTCTTTTTCCACTCATTCTCTCCTTTTCCTGAGGTCATGACTTCAACTCTCTTGTTTTCAACTTTCAAACCCTCTCATTTTTCTGAGGTCGTGGCCTCAATACTCTTATTTCTTTTTTCAAACTCACACTTGGTTTTTAACTGATCCTCTTGAGCCTCTTTCGGAGATAACGGAACAAGGGTAATTTTCTTCCCACCCTTCACAAATGAATATTGATTCTTAAACTCATCATGCACTACCCTTCTATCATGTTTTCGTGGCCTCCCCAACAAAATATGGCCAACATGCATAGGTACCACGTTACAAACCACTTTATCCTTATAACCCCTGATGGCAAAATTGACCCAACCTCCTTATTTACCTTAATTTCTCCTGACTCGATCAGCCATTGCAATTTATAAGGGTTTGGATGTTTTATCAAGCTTAAACCCAATTTCTCAACCAACATTGTACTAACCACATTAGTACAACTCCCCCCGTCAATCACCATACCACAAACCTTTTTACCTACTAAGCATCTAGTATGGAAGAGATTATCCCTTTGCTCACCAATTTCATCTACCCTGACCCTAGTACTAAGGACACGCAGATTAACAAGTGAATCTTTAACAGCATAGGTCAGCCCTTCCTCATCACTACTACTAGCTCCAACGTCCACTAACTTAGGCATTCCCTTAAATTCATTCTCGGAACTATTTTCGTCATTATCACGCAAAATCATTAGCCTCCTATTTGGACACTGGGATGCTATATGACCTATACCTAAGCACTTAAAACACTTAATATTTCTATCCCGAGTAGTTTGAGAATCAGAAACATTTTTACATTTCGTTGTAGGCTCCTCCTTCCCTTTCGGGTTATGTTCAACATTGTGTTCCTGCTTTGGTTGTGATGTAGGATAAGATGGTGAGTGTCTTGCTGCCCCCTTTCGCCTTAATTGCCTTTCCACCTTCATGGCCATATGCACCATGTCCTCTAGCTCCACATAATGTTGCAGCTCAATGACATTGGCAATATCTCTATTCAGCCCACTCAGAAACCTAGTCATCGTTGCTTCCCGGTCCTCCACCACATTAGCCCGAATCATCGCCACCTCCATATCCTTATGATAATCTTCTACACTCCTCGACCCCTGAGTCATACCCTGCAGCCTCTGATAAATATCTCTATAATAATGAGTAGGCACAAATCGCTTCCTCATTATGGTCTTTAGTTCACCCCAAGTCTCCACCGGCACCTCAAGGTTCCTCCTTCTACCCGTCACTAGTTGATCCCACCAAATATTGGCATAATCTGTGAATTCAATCATAGCTAATTTCACCTTCTTCTTTTTCGAATAATTATTACAATAAAAAATCCGTTCGACCTTTGTCTCCCAATCCAGGTACGCCTCCGGATCACTCCTACCCTGGAACGATGGTATTTTCACTTTAATTTTCTCAAGGTTGTCATCAACATCTCTACCTCCACGATGCCTCCTAGCATCACGACGCTCCCTATCATGCCTCATCTCATACATATCTCCTCTATCCCTCATTCGCATACTTCCCACTAAAGATATATTCCACTTTCACTGTCCATGTCTTCATCATCCACACCAACCTCACGCATATTACCTCTCCTAATCCGAGAACCATCATGAGATTGATCCCGAGGTCTTTGTTCACGTTCTGCACCTCAATTCTCCATCTGAGCCATAAACCTCTCAAATTGTGCCCTCATTGCTGCAATATCATTGTTACCCTGTTCATTCTTTCTATTCACACCCCTGAGCTGTTTTATGTCTCCAACAGAAGATGAAGACGTGGAACCCTCTCTATCAGACATTTTTAATTTCCAAAAAATAAATTTCTCCTCACGTGTATTTTCACTCGTGTTTCACTCTTCTATCCCTTCAAATTTCACCCAATAACTAATTCAAGAACTCAATCAAGGTTTGGAAAAGGGTAAGACACGAACAAGAATAAGGAAATTTGGAAATTGAGAAAATTCAGAATTTTTGGGGAATATTTAGGAATTTTCGGAATTTTTTTATAATTTGCCAGAAAATTGGACTACGAGTATGGTAGAAAAAAGGGAACTGGATTTAGACGAAAAACAAACAAGAAAAACACTTTTGAATTTTTGGGACCGACTCTTATGGATCAAACTGAAGAAAATTATGGCTGACACGAAGAACGCGAAGAACACGAAAAAAAAATCAAGAAAATCAAGAATTAACAAGAAACGCAAGAATCTGAAATAGATCTAAGCTCTAATACTAGATGATGAGATCCAATAGGGGAATCTTGACAAACACGCGGAAATAACACAATTAAAACCTAGGAAAGATCTAAAACAGATTAAATACGAAAATAAACAAGAACACGAGAAAATAAACAACGGAATTAAAGATAGATCGGCGATAAAACATTGACCCGAAAATCACGACGCAATTAATGACGATGCAGATTGAAGAACCAAGATTAGTGAACGCCACAAGGGTTGTCAATTCTTTGATAAGTTCGTTGAGTGAACGCCAGAAAGATCGAATCTTTGATAAGTTCAAGAAAAAAAGGGAAAAATTCAACATTTCAATTTGGAGAATCCTCACTCAAATAATATTAATCTCAAAACTCAAACTGTTCTTTACAATCATGAAAATGAATATAAATAAGAAAAATAACCAGCCGCTAATTGATTCAAAATAGAATTCTAATTAAACTAAAATACTAAAATAGGCAAATAACTTAAAAATCAAAAAGGAAACAAAATAATTAAAAATCATCGCAAAATCTGGCCGCTACTCAGTTACGGACGTGACGAATTTTATTACGGCCATGAAATGCCTCCTGCTTGGATGTTACGGCCATAACTTTGAGACTTACGGCCGTAAGCCTTGTTCTGCTGAAATTCTTCCTTTTTCCGTAAGACTTGGTTACGGCCGTGATTATAAGAGTCACGGCCGTGAAGGTCCTTCATTACGGGCGTAAGGACTTTTCTGTACAAATAACTTCGATCCCTTGATTTGGCCTGATCTGTCACTCTTCTCGGCTCGACCCCAACATGGAACTTGCTCCATTTTGCACGTAGATCTCTGTCATATTGCCGATGTCTCGACTTCGCCATTTGATGCCTGGTCCGGATCATATTAGAGAATATCCTTCCATATGGAAAAAGCTGATTAGAGGATTGAGGGCATTATGGTAATTGTGCAGGTGGATGAAAATCAGGGATGTACAATCTATGCACCCGCAATTTTAGGAGTAGACAATTTCGAGGGTTGCTTATAAACAAGGAGTAAAATTTTGTTCATAATAATCCCCTAATAAGACAAAAAAGAAATGCATAGATAAATGGGCCCACCATTTGAAACGAAAAGGGGGAGGACTTTTTTTTTGAACGAAATCTGTTGGTTTATTATGTGTGTGTTTGGACTTTGGATCAATGGGGTATTTTTTTGTGTGGTTTATAATCACTAAAAATTTTCAGTACAAATTTTTAATCATACATTTTCTCTCTCTTCAATTTAACCCTCATCTTGCCTCAGGGTCGAGAAAAAAACAGGAGTATAATCCAAACATTAGTCTTCGAACATAGGCTATGTTGCAGAATTCTTTTCCGGGCATTTTTTTTTATTTCAATATATTTTTTTTATTTTTTGGGCACATTTTTTTAAAGTCTAAGGTGGTTTTTAATTTTTTTTATTATAACGTAAAATTGTCAAAAATTATTTTGGTAGTTAAATGTATTATGAGATTTTTTTAATTATTACATATAAAAAATTATTTATTAATCTTAAATTATTATTTTTATTGCAATTTTGTTAGGGTATTTTAATGATTAATATTTTTATATAACTTTATTTAGCGATAATTTTTTGTTGATAAATTAAACATATATTTTTTAAAATTATTAATCTTAAATTTAAAATAATCATGGCATTACATTTTTTATTTCAATAGATTTATTTTAGGTTTTTTAAGGTTATCCATTTTTAGTAAATGTAAACTAAGTGGTTACAAATAATTCCAAAAAAAAAAAAAAAGAATAAAAAGTGACTTGAAAAAATATGTTAATTAAAATTAAAATTATACTTCAAGCCAACCAACGGTGTATATTATGTCTATCTAGAACATTTACCAAAACATTTAGCTAAGATTTCAATTAATTAATTAAAGAATTTTTTTATTTTCTAGCTAATTCCAGTTTTTGTTTCCATGAAGATCAATATATATTCTGGAGGGATAAGAGTAGCTTGGGAGTGCTAAAATTTCGATTTAAATGCTATAAGTTTGTGAATCAGATTGCATATCGATTTAGGTATAATTCTAAATCTATGTTTTGTGATTATAATATATACGTAAACATTTAGCTAAAATTCAGATTAATTAATTAACGATTTTTTTATATTTTATTTTCTAGCTAATTCTTGTTTTAGTATTTGGTAACACTGTTTGGTTTATAAACTGGTTTATTTATGATTTTTTATATTTTATTTTCTAGCTAATTCTTGTTAACCACATATTTTTTAGAATTCATAATCTTTCAACCATGCAAATCATCAACTTTTAATAAAATTTACTGAAAATTTAATTTTTATTTATATCAAACCGCACTTAATATTATTTATATACATCCACACAGGAAGTTTCTGGTGCACGTTAACGTGTAGCATATTATGCACGGTATCCTAGCTGGCATTTGAATTTTGTTTTTGCGGGCCCCACTCAGCAGGCTAAATTATACAAAGCCATTTGACTCATTTCAAAACAACCGGATAGTTCTCTCTCTTGTATCAAAAGTGGACCCCACACACCAATTAAAATTCACCAACCCAACCATAAACACAAACCTTCAATCTGCCTTCATTCAATGTTATCTCCCTCCCTCAGCGCACAAAGCCTAACGACAGACTGCCATGTTTTCTTAGTGTCCGGCACCGAAGTTTGACGACACCCCCCACATCCGAGCTGTTGTGATAGTTTTCGACGGTAAAATATGTTTTTATTTATGTTTTTTTTTGTTGTCTTCACATGTTTTTATTTATGATATTTGCCGATGATAAATACGTATAAAATACTTGTTCATCTTTTGTACTGAGTTTCAACAGCCTCTTTAGGTAAATATGTTTTTTTCATGTTGATGAGTTCATGTTGGTTTTTTTCTTGATTAGTTCATGTGGGTTTGTTTTTCTTTCATCCATCCATACATGTAGGTTTTTTTTTTCTATCACAGTGTCATAATAATTTTTGCAATAATGTGGTTTTTTCATGTGCAAAGGTTTTTCGCAGTAATGTTTTGTTTTCATATCCTAATTATTTTTCCTAGTAATGTGATTTTTTTTCATGTGGTTTATATATTTCACGTGGTTTTATAATAGCCTTAGAGTTCTGTAACGTGTAATTAACAGGTATGGATTTAAAAACCGAAAATAACATATATCCTCAAGTAACTCAGTCTCTAATTTCACAAAGGGGTCAAAAATTTGGATCAATAGAAGATGCATTTGCACACTACAATCAATACGCTCGAGCAGCTGGGTTCGGTACACGAAACTATAATGACAAAAAGAAGGGAACAAATGAGTATGTGTGGAAATTATTTGTGTACTCGAAGCAAGGGACAACAAATGAGAACTATCATCTACATGTTAAACATTCTGTGCTATGTACTGGAGAAAGAAACCATGGCCATACACGATGTGACTGCAAAGCTAAACTATCTATTGTAAAGGAACAAACAGGGGAGTGGGCAGTGAGTCAGTTTGTTGAGGAGCACAACCATCCTTTGACTACGCCGAGCAGGGTGCATTTGTTGCGATCCCACCGAAAACTTTCATCCACTAAGAAGTCACTAACCTAACAATTTTCTGAAGCCAACATTTCGAATTTTCAGCAAGTGCACCTTTTGGAGATAGATTCGGGCGGTCCATCGTCTCTTGGGTTGTTAGAGAGTGACATTAGGAACCACGAGAGGAACCTTCGACAAGAGAAGTTTGGGAAAGATGCGAATTCTTTGATTGTGCATTTCACGTGAATAAGAAGACCAAAAAGACTCCTAAAATTTCTAATCTTAACCCTATATCTCACTCAAATTTTGAAGGAACAAACACCATCTTAATTTGAACAAGATCAATGAATAAAAATAAGTTTTGGGTTTCTTCCTCTTGAACCCTTTTTTGTTCATCATACTACACACTTATCAAATTAAACACAAACTGAGATTTCCATTGAAATTTCAAAACACAAAATCTAACAATCATCTAATCACAACACAAGTACGATTACAGAAATTAAATAAGAAGATTAAGAGATACAACTTTAAACCTCGAGAATTTGATGTGTTTCTTGGACTTGCATAAATTAAAACAATAAAACACCAAAATCAGCAACTCGGACACACGGACACAGACAAAGGCCAAGAACTTATAGGGATAAAGAAAAATTAAATGCGTCTTACTGAAAATGAGTTTTTTTCTAACTAATGGGACAAAAGAAAATTTAGATATCAAATGAATGCTTTAACATAAAAAGCTTGAACCTCCACTTTCCTAATTAAACAATCATATGCGTATTGCAAACCACGAATTTTCAAGTATAAAGAACGAGCATATACATAGTCCGTATACATGTTTGTGTATGTTGTGAGAAAAGTACCTTAGTGAGGATCAGGAATGGGTTCTGAAACGACCCAGGTCTCACTTAACGGAGTGTTCCGGTCGTTAGATGACGGCGTACTGTCCCCACTTTATCAACACGAGATTTTTCAGCATACTTTGTCCTCACTCGCACGCTTCCCGAGAAAACTTCCCAGGAGGTCACCCATCCCAAAATTTCTCCAAGCCAAGCATGCTTAATTGTGGAGTTTCTAATTATGGACTTTCGGAAAAAAAGGTGCATCTTGTTGGTATGAGTAGTACCTATCATTTCTTTTGTACTTTCCTGGCCTGGGTGTTACAGTCACCCCTCATTAGACTCGCGACATCTTCGTCACGCTTAACCCATCTGAGGATCTGTTGCCAGGCGTTGTGATTCTAGAGGTAGCTCCTGTCCTATGACGTAGCACTTAGTTCCCGATTTCCAACTGACGATCGGCTCTGATACCATTTGTAGCGACCTGAGTCCCACTTAAGGGGTTGTCCCGACTGTTAGATGACGGCGTACTATCCCCACTTTACCACCATGAGTCTTTTCAGCATACTTTGTCATCACTCGCATGCTCTCCGAGAAAACTTCCCAAGAGGTCACCCAAGAGGTCACCATCCCAAAATTTCTTCAAGCCAAACACGCTTAACTGTGGAGTTTCTAATGATGGACTTCCGAAAAAGAAGGTGGACCTTGTTAGTATGAGTAATACCTATCATTTCTTTTGTACTTTTCTGGCCTGGGTGTTATAGGTTCTGCTTAATTGGAAGAGGAGTCTATTGAACTGCAATTTTGCAGTTTGTTATCCGGTGGGGGCAGTGAAGAGAGGGCGTACATACAGCAGAATGAACTGGGTCGATGGTTTTGGTGAATTTTAATTGGCGTGTGGGGTCCACTTTTGATACAAGAGAGAGAACTATCCGGTGGTTTTGAAATGAGTCAAATGGTTTTATCTAATAATATAGCATGCTGAGCGGGCCCACAAAAACAAAATTTAACTGCCAGCTAGGTTACCGTCTGGGGCGGACCCAGGGTGGGGCCTCCTGGGGCACGTGCCCCAGTAAAATTTTTTTTTTTTTTTTCTTTCTGGTAGGTAACTTTTTTTGTTTTAATCTTCAAACTTGATATATTAAGATATAAATATAATAGTGCACATTTGCAGTGCACTCAGGACTCAACATTTTGAAGATGATACATTACATATAATTTCTTTTTTTATATAAAAATAGTGCACCAATGAAAGTGGAGCCATGAGCAGTGGGGGATGTGATTTATGTTAATTATATTATAAGTGTGCAAGGTTAATATAATTATTTATTTGTTTGGGGATTGAATATTTTCAAGTACTTTTTCATTTTTCGGTCTCTTCTTACAAAAAAAATATTTTGGGGCAATGTGATTTATGCTAATTATATTATAAGTGTGCAAGGTTAATATAATTATTTATTTGTTTGGGGATTAAATATTTTCAAGTATTTTTTCATTTTTCATTCTCTTCTTACCAAAAAAAATTTTCGAGGGCGCTGCCCCCGTACCATCCGTGTGCCCCACTAATATAATAGTTCTGGATCCGCCACTGGTTACCGTGTACAATATGCTAGACGTCAACATGGACCAAAAAATTCCTGTACATCCACGTTCCATCAAAAATTATTTTCCTTATAACACTGCACATAAATTGATTTTTATTTTCTTTTCGTTGAATTACCAAATACAAATATAAACCAAAGCCGTCACACCTTGGAGAAATGCTTATACTGGTCAATTTACGAAATTACAAAAATTAAAAATTACCATATAAATATGAGGGAAAAGGTAGTCAACAGCAGTTAATCTCCCTCTCCCTCTCCCTCTCCCCCTCCCCCTTTCCGTTCGTTGCAGAAATTAGATAACAAAAGAAAAAATGAAAGTAAAAGGATTGATTATTAACTTTGTATATGTATCAATCCTTGTTCTGGGGATTCTTCAAGCATCTGTAAATGGCCGCCCGATGTTGCTGTCCCTAGACCGGCCGAGGCCGGATGATACCGCCGACTTTGCTCGGTGGTTGGTCTGCCAGAATTCATGGGGCGTCCTCAAGTATTACTCTCTTTTCAGTTCCTTTAATTAGATCCTACATAGACATCTGCATATTTATGTTGATCGTGTAATTATGTGTAGGTTTGAACTGTATTAGGATGTTTGGTTAAACTTTAAAAATGAGTAAAAGTTTAAGTAACTTTTTAATTGTTACTAACTTATTTTTACTTTTAGGATGGTATTTTTAACAATGCAGTTTCTATGTATCGGTGGTTAGATGTATCTATTTTCTAGATACATTGTATATTTAAATTTCTGAAACCATGCTATCAATCTCGAGTTTATAATTGAACATTGGTTTTGTTTCAGCACAATCTCATATGACTTGGGAGGCGCACCTTTCGGGTATGTCTAAACTAATGTATATCTTGCATACTTTTACTTACTCGAAGTCATGTTAACTAATGTATACCTTGCACACTTTTACTTACTCGATGTCATGTTAACTAATGTATACCTTGCACACTTTTACTTACTCGATGTCATGTTAACTAATGTATACCTTGCACACTTTTACTTACTTGATGTCATGTTAACTAGTGTATATCTTGCACACTTTTACTTACTCGATGTCATGTTAACTAGTGTATATCTTGCACACTTTTACTTACTCGATGTCATGTTAACTAGTGTATATCTTGCACACTTTTACTTCCTGGATGTCAAGTTAACTAGTGTATATCTTGCACACTTTTACTTGCTCGATGTCAAGTTAACTAGTGTATATCTTGCAAACTTTTACTTGCTCGATGTCATGTTAACTAGTGTATATCTTGCACACTTTTACTTGCTCAATGTCAGGTTAACTAGTGTATATCTTGCACACTTTTACTTGTTCGATGTCATGTTAACTAGTGTATATCTTGCACACTTTTACTTGCTCGATGTCATGTTATTTAATGTATATCTTGCACACTTTTACTTACTCGATGTCATGTTAACTAATGTATATCTTGCACACTTTTACTTGCTCGATTTAATGTTAACTAATTTATATCTTGCATACTTTTACTTACTCGATGTCAGGTTAACTAGTGTATATCTTGCACACTTTTACTTACTCGATGTCATGTTAACTTCGTCAGGGGGACGTGGGAGTATATCAAAATTTAACTCATTTGATACAAATTATTGAATCCAGTATTTGATTTGATGCATATAGAATCTTCTAAACTGAGATATTGATTTCACCAGACCTCCAAGGTTGACTACAATAGAGTAATTATGAAAATGCCTTCATACAATGGTGAAATCCTTGAGCTCGAGTGGTGGACGAAATTGGGTTGAAGTTTTTTCAAGAATTCCCAAATTTGTAATTAGGGTATGCTTGAAGAAATATTTATAAAGATCAGGGAGGCACAACGCCTTGTCATATTAGAATGTCAAATATGCTTTGCCCTTAAATAAATAATCGGGTTCTATTTCTAACATCCTATGCCTAGATGAGATTGTTCAACATAGTATCAAAGCAGATAGATGTCGTTGTACCATTCATAAAATATTTTACACGTGTCAACCTTTTGATAAATGCGTGAGGGGACATGTGGAAGAATAAATTTAAATGAATAACCATTGCTTTTCTCTGCCTTGTTTAGCATTAGTTGGCTAGAGTTCTACTATTCTCACCTCTCTTTTTTTTATTTTATTTGATGAAATGTCTGTAATGCTGTGCAGGAACGTAGTTTCATTTAGTGATGGTCTACCCGACAAAGGCAAAGGCATTCCATATTTTTATCTAACAACACTTGATCCAACTGCAAGCAATGCATTGAAAGACCAGAGATCTTCCTTAACGATAAGTGAATATAATCTTGGAACTTGTGGGAAGAAAGATCCCGAGAATCCAACTTGTGCGAAAATTACACTCATAGGAAAGGTGGATTTATGATTGAACGCATTTAACTTAAAGCTATAATTATATATGTTGCTCTGTAAATCTTTTAAGTACATCACTCTGCTTTAAAAGTGAGTTTTGTCCCCTTTATCTTTTCTATATTCTTGAAAGGTGCACTATTTTGTGCTTATAGTCATAAATAACAGCAATATATATGCTGGACTTAGCCAGGCGCATGAGTAAAAAAAAAAAAAAAAATTGTAACTTATTTAGTTAATTCGTCTTGCATTGGCAAATGTTCTAGTGACAGCAAATGAATCTTTTTGTGTATTAATAAACTAATAAAATTTATGCTTTTATTTTGTGTTGTTTTAGTTAAACTTACTTGGAGATTCTAAGGAAGCTGAATTTGCTCAAACTGCGTTATTCACGAAGCACTCTGAGATGAAAGGTATTTAAATGCATTTCAATGTTCGCTTTATCTTGCTCGGCATTCAGCAATGAGTCATGAGCTGCCATTTTCTAGCTTACAAATTCACGTCTTCATATGCACATGCTTATCTAAAACGAAACTTAAAATTGCTTTGCTTTGGTGATTGGCAGGATGGCCCAAGGGTCACAAGTTCCAGATCTTCAAATTAGATATTGAAGATATATTTTTGGTTAATTGGTATGGCGGTCCAAAGCCTCTCACAGTCGATCAGTACCTCCACACCAACATGTAAGTTTGAGTAATATCATTTATCATTAAATGGTAGCATCAGTAGAGGTGTTAAGGTGTGCAGGACCGTGTTCCGTGCACCATTAGCTTACATACTGTCCAATTTGGGTGAGTCTAGACTCATCTTATCCCTCATGTGTGTGGCTTGAGAGAATAAACGTGTGACCTGAGGAACTGTAAGTGTGACCTGAGAATTGAATGTGAATGTGACCTGAAAACTACCGTCAACTACACCTACACCATTGCCAACACCACAATGTCAACAGACCACAACCACAGCACACCACTATGTACTCCTCCACCGACACCATCTCAACCGCCGACACTCCCCATTATCTACCCAACACCATTTCACCATCTCAGCCACCAACACTTCCAATTATCCATCCAACACCAATACATATGACCACTGGCCGCTGCAACTACCCAAATATATCACTGCAAAAACCAGCATCACGATCACCATTAACAATAACGATCTTTGGTTGCAATTTTTCTGGTCACAACCAGAAACATCAACCCCTGCACAAAAGCTATTTGAACAAGCACTACAAATACACCACCATTGACAGGCCAACACCACCGCCAAAACCGTACAAACACATGCACCACTACAACCCCACCTCACCCAGTTGATGGCATCACCACCTCTGATGCCTCCAAAAAAATACCACAACCATTTTCACCGCAACTGAAGGAGCCCTGCTTCAGCGGCATCGCTTCTTCTTTCTTCGCCGGGAGAAATGGATTGAAGGTGGGAGACCTGTGTTGATTTAGGTTTGAAATTGGGGGTGTGGGTGTTGTGAGTGGAAGGAGGATGGTCGCTGCCTTTGATTGTGCTTGAAATGAACCAGTCGGGGTAGCGATATAGGTGGCTGCGTGGTTGCCTGAAGAGAAATGGAAGAGAAAGACCAGAGCTTGGTGTTGGTGGTGGTGGTGGCATCGTGGCGGCAGGATCGAAGAGAAATGAAGAAGAGGGCTGTTGATGGTGCCTATGACGTGAAAATGCAAGCTGTTTATGGTTTTGAATTTAAAATCACAAAATCAGGGATTGCTGGTTTATAGGATAGATTAGAAGATTAATTTAATACTTACTATATAAAATTTATGTTTAATATTTTATTAAACTTAAAATTTATAATAATAGCCTGAATTTTGAAGTTATTTAAGTTTCATCTTGATTTTGAATTTGGTTCTTAAAAAGCACGAGTTCTTGTAATTTCCTCATATTTAAAAGAATGAAAAGATAAACTTATTGCAAACTTGTGAAAAGAATTGTATGGGCTGGAAGGTCCAACCTAGAATGATGAACCATGCCTGGCCAACGGGTCACCTCAAACAGCCGAGGTCGACCCAGCATGACCCAGTTAACACCTCTAAGCTGCATTACACAAACTAAATATAATAATCACTCCAAGAAAATGAGATATTGTGTTTTTCATATTGCAGCCTTCTTGTTACCTGATTCAACTCTCTTGAAACTTGGTTCTGTACTATTTACAGGAACAAACTTATATTCAATGCGGATACAAGTTCTTGACTATAACATCGTGTAAAATAATGGTCTGGCAGCAAAATGTTTGTTGTAAAGAACAGTATATAAAGAAACTGTATATAAGAACCCTCTCTTTGAACTCAAATTCAGTTCAGTCGCTCGGGTGTATATGGGGAAATCTGTATTTGAATTACTTGTTTCATGTGATGTAATTTTGCTAATCTGTCGATTTACCATTTTGGTTCTAGAAATTGTTTTGATGATTGTAAGTTCAAGCTTCTAATGTTTGACAGTATCTCAATAAGAATCGGCGGAATGCCTTTAAATAAAGAACTATAATGTGAAATCAATTTGGGAATTGTTGACCTGATTGTCGTTTGCTTAGTTCATGTATTATAACCTATGAGCTTTGATCAGATCAAATGTGTATAGCCTATGGTTGTAGTGCCAATGTGCCATCTCGTTATTGCATTTTGTATAAAAATGAAGGTTGACTTTAGCAGGTTGTTATTGATTCTATTGTTTAGCCTTAGTTTGGCAAAATGTAGTTTATAAATTTTGTTTATAAACGACGACATATCAAAATTTCATTGGTCTATTTTTTTAAAATAAAAAATGGCGGATAATAATTTTTGACTAGTTGAAATTATTAATTTTTCAAAAAAAAAAAAAAAAAGGGTTTAAAGAGATATTTACCTTTTGGTTATTTAGAAACAACATTTTACTAAACAGAAGCATTATTTACATTAGAAATGTTGAAAACTTGATCACATCCGTCCTAAAGTGTTTGGTAATGGAAAAAATTTATAAGTTTTTTTTTTCTTAAATTCATTTTTAACCACACATTTATATGAAATTCATTACTTGTCAGATTTTTTAACAACTTTTCAACCATAGATTCTCTAAAAACTTTTTTTTTCTTCCATTACCAAACATGTTGGACATATGATTTTAGGGGGAAAAAATACATAACTACCAACCTCTAAATATACATTTTTAAACTTGAAAAAACTTTTGGAAATATTTCAAAAATCAAATGGTATTAATTAAATAGATAACTAAATATGTTAATGTCACAATAGCGTACAATGTATGATCTCAGTTAAGTACTAGTTACAATTACTTTATAGTCACATAAACACAAACGTGGGTCATAATTGTAAATTGATTCACAAATCACAAATTTTATAGATTATAACTTATCTATGGTTACAAATGATGAAATTAATTGATCGTGACTTATTTTTCAATTACAAATTATCAAATTAATTGATCACAGCTTATCGATCATAAATTATTAAATTAGTAGATGACAATTTATTTATCGATTACAAATCATCAAATTAATTAGTCACAATTTATTGATTGATCATAAATACATAAATTGTGGTTACAATTATAAATTTAATCACAAAACATATTATTTATTGATCTCAAATTGTCCAATTTTGTGCACGGATTTTTTTGGCTCGTGTTTATCTTAACTAGGAGTCATATGGATGGCAATGGGTCAGGTTCGGGGAGGGTCAGGGCCGCCCCGCCCCGCGACCCGCGAAGTCGAGGGTCGGGTCGGGGCGGGGCGACCTCCCGCCCCGCTAATGACTCGATTTTTTTTTTAATTTTATATATAATATAAATAAATTGGTAATGAAATTTTACGTGAAAAATTTAGGCGTTGAACTAGTTAGAATTTTTAAGTTTGAACTTTAAAAATAATATGTATATATTTGAAGAAAAAAATCAATAAACAATATAATGATATAGTGATTGTATATTCTCATATCCTTAAATTCCACCAAGGTTCAATTCTTCTAGATTTCATCAAATTTATTTTAGTTTCTCATTTCATTTTAATAATTAAAAAAAAAAAAAAAAAAAATTACCGGATCACGGGGCGGGGCGGGTCATTTGGGTCCTTCGGGTTTTTTTGCTATCTCTAAGGAGTCAACATTCTTCGGTTCAGTTCGATTGTTGAAGGAACTGTAATCAAATTAGAACTTTCGGTTCGATTTGGTTTGATTTTTTCCAATAGTAAAAACTGAACATTTTCGTTTTCATTCGAACTTTTCTATTCTTGAAAAAAGATCTGAATTTACTAAACGTGTGCAAAAATCAAAGTTAATGAAGAAAAAATAACAACTAAACTTGAAGAAGACAACACTTAAATAAAAAAAATACAAAAAATAAATAAAATAAAAAATAGCATTAAAACTTGAAAATCGGCAATTAAATTAACAATTAATCTAAAATTAACAAAACAACACGAATGGTTTTCTTTGGTAAAACATAACCAAACATGAGGGGAAATGAATGAATGTTGTGTAATAAACCTTAGAATATACACCTCGTGTTTGTGATTGAAAAACAAGTTTGAGATGTTTATATCACAAGAGATAAAGAGAGAAACTTTGACTATTAAAGAGTCCAGAATAACCAGTTTAAAAATTTATGACTATTTGGTTGACTATGCACACACATCGATCAAGCATTGAATGAGTAAATATTAGTTTTAGTTGCATTACTTAGGAAACTTTTTATGAATTATCAAAGGATTTCAATACTTGATGCTAGTTCAACAAAGTTATTTGATGTTGTATTTCTATTTGTTTGCCTGTTTAGTAGATAAACTTGTTCGTGACAAATAATAGTTTAAGTTTGTGGATATTTGGTAAATGCATGTTATGCACTTATTCAAGCTCCTATTTGTATTTAATTATAGATAAATTGAACGATTATCTACTTAATTTATGTGTATTATGTAAAAATTGTAGGAAGATTTCCAACTTGGATATTATTGATGTGAAAAAGGTCGTTTGAAGCGTAATTGAAGTTGATTCTAAGCAATTGAAGACCAATCTAATTGCAAATGATTGATTGGAAGGATTAATGGAACATTCGTACAAAATTCATAAGTTTTGGGAGTTAAATTCAACAGTTTGAAAGTTTGTAGATTAAATTGCAAACTTTTAGAACTTGCCTGGAGTAAATTATTAATGATTTTGAAATGAAGAGGACTTAACTACAAATATAAAAGCTGATGGACGAAATTACATGGGAAAAGGAGTCCAATTGGAAAAATGAGAAAAGTTTCGTATTTTTTTATTCTCGCACTGTTTTGGTGGAAATAAAATTGAACAAAGATTTTGTCTTAATCTTGTTATAAATATAATAATAAAATATGTGAATGACCAATTATCATTATACCTCTATAAACTTTATATATTACGATTGTATCATTGTTCCCTCCTATAAATAGGAGCTATTTCATTACATTAGAAACATACTTAATGAGAAGTTCTCTCTCATTCTCTCATATATCTCTATATTCTCTATTGTTTTTATAATAGTTTTACAACACGTTATTAGCACGAGTCTTTAGTCAATTGAGTAATATAATGGGAGTATGTTCTACAGTTGCATCTAAATGATGAACATTTGTATCAGAAACCTGATTATTATTAATCAATGTTTCATTTTCTCTCAAACTAAAAAAGAATGATTCCTGTTGATCCAGATATCCGATCGACGATCAGCCACCGCCATCAGAACGGGTTTGTCGAGGAGAAAACTCGTCTGAAATTTGGGGATGATCCGACGGTTGAAACAAAAGATGTCGACCAGAGAAGAAAAGTTGAAAAAATCGAAACTTTCAAAGCAAATTCACGCCAAACCGTAAATCCAAACGATGATCGGACACTAGATCCATGACGACGGCGGCGGGACGATCCTCCGGCACCGGCGCGTGTCGACGACAGAATCACCGGCGCGGTGGAGCGTGAGGCGCGTGACGCCCACGCGCAGACGTCGATTGGGCACGTGAGTGTGTGTGTGACGTTTTCCGGCGATGATGTCAAAAGGCAGTTTGTTCATATCAACGTTCTTGATTTTTCTATGGTCTTACTTTTCTGTTTGGTGCAGTTTTTGACATTTTCCGGTGGTCGAACGTGGCGGCTTCGTAAAAACTATTTTTGAAGCAATTCCGGCAAGATTTTGAACTTTGGACCAAAAGTAAGTTTGTTCTAAATTAAATTTCAAACCTATTGACGGTTTCGATTTATCCATATGATTAATATATTAAAATATGGACGATTTTTCCCTTGATAATATGTTAAAGTATATTAATCGTGATTTAACGAATTTGATTAATCATTATTAATTATATGATGATAAGTGTTAATAGAATATATATTCTAAATTATTTAACACTACTATGTGATCAATACGATAAAATAAAAGATTTAAAAGTAACATAATAGTTGCCATGCCGTGATGGATTGAATTATTATGGACTGGATTTATACCTTAACTTGATATGACTCATTATTGTAACGGATTGGACTATTATGAATACCTTGACTGAATTTAAAGATATGACTCGCTCACTCATGAAAAGTAATTATTTCATTATGTTGACACCGCCTATATGGTCGGTTTATCAATTGAATATATGGAATACTTTATATTCATATTTTATATTATTTCAGAAACATCTCAGTTGTTGGTTAATTCTAACATATTAGAGGTTGTTGTCAACATATATACGTGGTGATATAACCCCAGTATTATTATTATTAATATATATACAATATTATTGTTATTTGATACTTCATCAAATGATACCAGAAGTTATCATTACCAAAAAGTTGGTAAATGTTGATACAAATATTTTATCCAATGGTACCAGAAATTACCAATATATGTATTTAAATGGGTGGATGAAAATTATTCAACAAGAGAATGTTGATGTATGATAAGATAATATCACATGATAGCACGGATATGGCTAATGTGAAAATAATCTCATCGGTATTATGAGATGAATATTAGATGATAAGTGTCTGGAAAAATTCTTGCACGAGCACTTATGTATTCCAGAAGAAGTAAAAATTATCATCTAAAATATACTGAAATGATATTATTATTGCTCCTGAAGAAGCATAAACGAGTCATACATGCAAAATACAAAAGGGGGAAACATTTATGATCCTCAAAATTAGAGATGTGTTTCGGGAGTAACCGTATCCTACCACCTCTGATCTTTTGAGGAAATAAAGAAAAATGTGTGTTTCAAGAGTAATAATATTTCGTACTCTACCACCTTAAATCTTTGAGGTACACAAGATTATACATTGATAAAATCCTAGAAATTTATGGTGTGTCTCAAGAGTGAGAATACTCTGTACTCTACCACCACCTATTCTAGGGTTCACAAAGATACATTTACATTAACCGGACTCCGAATTTCTAAAATTATGTTATTTTAATTATTTATTTAAAGTATTATTTTCAAAATCAGTTTGAATTCCAAATTCATTAAAAATATCTCAATGTTCCTTATTAAATTATTTCAAGTCCAAATACGTAATTCAAATTTTATCTCAAGATTTATTTATTTCCAAAATTATTTTCAATCCAAAAATTATATCAGTTTCAAATATTTTTTTCAAATCAAAGTTAGTCCAATATTTATCATAATCAAAATTTTACATAACTAATTCTACACCAATTTTCCATCTACAAATCATCATTTTGTCTAAACACTTTACACCATTTTCTATTTCATATTCCACCTAATTCTACACTATCCTATTCTATAATACCTAATCAATACATATATTTCTCTTATCCCCCATCACAACTCACGTTGCCCACATTTTGTTTCCTTCTTAATTATTCTTTCTATCTCATTGTGTACAATCAACAAGCATCTCCACACATGGACAATTGGAACACCTCAAAGCATCATCATTATCATCACCAATTCCACTCAATTTTCCACTCAATGATTCCCTCCACTTTCCACCCCATCTCATACCTAACTCTCCACTATACTTTCTTCAATTTAAGTCACTTTCTCCAGCTTTCCTCCATCAACATCATCACACACACGTATTATTTTCAATACGGACTCTGTTTCCAATTCACAGAGTCACTGCACTACCATTTTCATCACTACCAATTCAATCTACCATATTCAGCCACACACAGATCACAACCAAAGCCGGCAATCATCAGTCCAACCACCAGCCTGCCTCTGCCATTTCCAATTTCTGCTATCATCATTCCAACCACCAAATCACTGCCCGCCGAACCACTGCAATAACCACCATCATTACCACAGCAAAACCAAATTACCATCAAGTTGCCCAACTGTGATTTCCATGAACCTGCTCCCAACCTTCCAATCCATTACCACTTATGAACCGAGTTCATCACCATTGGAACATCACTCAAAACCATCAAGCACCATCGCTGCCTTCACCACCGGACACCACCTACATCTCCGGCTAACCTCCATTGCCCAACCTAAATCAAAACCCAAAATCAACCCAAAACCATGAATAAGATATAACCCATTTACTTACCTCCATACTTGACCCATTTTGGCCGAATTTTGTCACCGGAAAATCAACCTTTGAACCTCAGTAGATCTTCAAATTCGCACCCCAAAATCCTATCAAAACCTAAAATCCAACCTCACTCACACTCTTGAATGCATCACCTTCACTCGACGGCTGTGTCTCCACGAGTCGCCGCCGGTAATGCCTAACATATTTTTCAATCGCCATCTCGCCTCAACTCGCTCTTCTCCCTTTTTCTGATCCGTCTTTAGAGAGAGAGACTGAGGGGTATATGATATGTATATATTATGATAGCCTAAGTTTTAAAAAGGTTTTCAAATCAGTCCCCAAGTTTTAAAAACGTTTTATTTCAGTCCTTTCAGCTTTTAAACTTATCAATTTCAGCCCTTAAGTTTTAAATGAGTTTTTCCAGCCCTTTTAGCTTCAAACTTATCATTTCAGTCCCTGCTGATTTTATTAATTTGATTTTAAGCCCAAGTTTTAAAAGTATTCATTTTAGTCCCTCAACTATCAAAAGTATTCATTTTAATCCCTCAACTTTCAAAACATCAATTTTAGTCCTCAAATTATAATTTATCATTTTGAACTATATATTCGATAGACTAAAGTGACTTATTGGCTAAGACGAAGCGTACGGAGAATTTAAAGAAATTGAAGTCATTCCCGCTCAACTTTGCACTAGTCGGAATTGAGGTAGACTCGCACTTATTAATTAATTTAAATTATGATTTCATATAAATGTCATGTGACTTGTGAAAGTCAATTTTTATGAAAAGTAAGTATGTTTTTATGAAAGGTAAATATACCTTATGTTTTTATGAAAAGTAAGTATGTTTTTATGACAAGTAAGTATGTTTTTATGAAAGGTAAATATACCTTATGTTTTTATGAAAAGTAAGTATGTTTTTATGAAAAGAAAATATACTTTATGTTTTTACGAAAATTAAGTATACCCTATGCTTCACGAAAATGTTTTTTTTGGATCATTGCTATGAAATCAATCTACCAAGATTGCTATGGGTCCCATATGATAAGTTTATGATTATGTTAAGGGGACCGGAGTTTTAGTAGCGCTACACATAAGAATTCTTGCCACCTAAGTTCGGTAAAATTCTTGTGTCTCCATATGTTTATGAGGATTTGCCACCTAAGTTCGGTAAAATTCTTGTCTCCATATGTTTATGAGGATTTCGATCCTATCCTATGTTATGATGGAAATGATCCTTATGAATTTCAAAAATTATGCTTGGTATACTTACTGCATAAGAATTCTTGCCACCGAAGTTCGGTAAAATTCTTGTGTCTCCCTATGTTTATGAGGATTTCGATCCTATCCTATGTTTTGATGAAAATGATCCCTATGCTTTCAAAAGAAAATTATGCTTGCCATAATTAAAATGTGTTTTATAAGTATATGGTTTTCAAAGAGCTGTTTTCGAAGAGCCTATGATTTTCAAAATATGTCCCGTGCTGTAATGCACAATATGAGTTTTATCAAGAGCCGTTTTATAAAGAAGCCCTATCAATGCCCGTTTTATAAAGAGCCGGGATTTATGTATTTAATCATCTTATAAATTAATTAATTTGCGATGAGTTTACTGAGTATTTCCCCCATGAAATGCTCACCCTACTTTTAACAGTTTTTGCAGATTTCGGAGACGGTGGCGAGCGATGAATGATGGTGGCAATAATCGTTAAACTGTTGAAAGTTTGACATTAATGATTTCCGTATTTTCCAAACATCGAATAATTTAGAGAAGTTCATTTATTTGAGAAATTATGACATTGGCAATTTCTTTACAAAATTAATGGTTCGATTTACTATTTCAAATGGTTTCATAAATGTTTTCAATTTTATCGGCCATTACAGTTTATTTAATGTTGCCAAAAATGAATTTCAATTATTTCTTCCGCAAAAATATTATTCGAAAAATTTAGACCAGAAAATGACGTGGTGAACCGTGTATACGGAACTCGGGGCGCTACAAGTTGGTATCAGAGCTAGTCTGCGTTTCTGTAGACTGGAAAAATTTTCAAAAAGAATTTTCAAAAAAAAAAAAAAAAAATTCCATTATAAGATTTTTATTGATGAAGATTGCCACTGCCATCATTCGTTCCACCAACTCCGAGGTAAAGAAGTTTATGATGTTTAAAGTTATTTCAGTATTTCAAATACTCATTTTATTGATTTATGAGAAAGAATGAAGAGTATTTCGGATACTTATGATTTATGAGAAATGAGAATGTATTTCTTCGGAAATAATGATGTTGTTATGCTTTGTCATAACTTATATGCTTTAATGCATGACTATGAGAAATTTTTCAGAAAGAAAACGAGTGTTGAGCATAATGAGAATAATATGTTTTAAGAATGATTTCAAAATAATTTTTGTCCTCGAGTTAGAAATGATGAACCCTAGATGGACTTTGCATAATTGATTTTAGACATGGCACTAAGTATGAGAAGTCAACAGAAAGGATTTGATTATATTTTCAGATTATTTATCGTTTAGAATTAAACGAGAAATAGAAAGCCAGATTTATGAAGTTTTATGAGATGTTGAGATTATAAGTGATATGATTTTTTTTGAGATTTTTATGAGAAGAATTTTGAAGTTAGAGATTTAAAGATTTGATTCTTAGTTATTGCGAATTAAGTAATGGATATTATGTTGAGTAAGTGAATTATGCCTCTATGTTGAAGAGAAATTTATTATGAAGTTTGGCCTTGTGAATAAATTTTGGGAATATGATTTATGGTATATACTTATAAGTATGAGTAATTTTTGAGCCAATTAAGGTATTGAAGGAAGTGATATTGTGATATTGACAAATATGATTTGAAAATGTTATGTTGAGGAATTATGAATTGAATTATGGGATATTTTGATGATATTGAAGTGTTGGAATTGTTGCCATATTTAAATCGTTGTGGATAAATGTGGAGTTATTTGTTATTGTTGGTTATGAAGTATACCTACGATTTGGATAAGTCCAAATTTCAAAAGAAACTCTGCCTAGAATTTTATCGTTTGGAAATAAGAGCATAGTATGGTATGCAATCACTAAGAGAATTGAGTTTAGAATTGCAAGTTCATCAGCAAGATTGAGTAAATGATAAGTTATATTTTGAAAGACGAGTGAAGACAAGTATAATGGCATTATTGGGAAGAATCTTAATTATTCTTGGGAATGGATTTATCACTTGTAAGGAATGATCACTTGTATTGGAGAGTATTATAAGGATATGAATTTTGAGGAAAATAGGGATAAGATTTTACAGTGATGACTTATTTTGGAATGGTGTTCAGAAGAGGGACCACGGTAGAATCCAAGATTTTTTTTTAGTCTGAGAAATTGATATATAATATTAGTGATCAGATTGACGTATAAGGTACGTGATAGATATGACGACTAGACGGTTAAGGGATGTTATGGTTATCCAGGGAAGAATCGTGTGAATATTGAGTTCGATGATCTTATTTTGATGGAATATTTTCTTGGATTTTGGTACTGATATTTTTGATATAATAATCAAGGTATAGTGAGATGATACGGGAATACGTGAAAGAGAAATAAGGACCGTATTGAATCAGAATTCATAAGTTTGTATAAGTGAAAGAAATACTTTGCAGGAAATGTGGTGATATTTAAGTAAAGAATCTTAGTTATTTGGAAGATATTTGTTTACTGAATTTTGGGTTACAAATATTGGAAAGATAAGTTGATGATATTATGTTGATATGTTTGGGTATATTACATAGAGAGAATATTCAGGGAATTGTTTTAATTATTTTGGTGATATTTGATGATAAGAAGTTTAGAGATGACAAATTATTATGGTTTGATATGTCAGTAAAGATTTATGGAAACTTGAAGAGATTTTTTTATGGAATTACAGAAATTAGTAAAGAGACATGATTTAATGTTTGGGATTATGTGAGATAATGATGATGGACGTAAGGTTAGTTGAATATAAAGGTACAATAGAAAATTGTAAGGAATGATATGATGATGATAATTGAAGGTGATAATGTCTTGAGATTATGAAATAAGTTGATCATCTATGAATAAGTTATGTTGTTTTTGGTTCATAATAATGGAATTCAAAGAATAGTGAACTTTCAGTCACTTACGATTCAGAAGAATTTTTGAGTAGACACATATGTCTATAGAAAAGTCCATGTTCTTGAGAAAAACAAAGTGATGCATTTAGTCAAAGTCCAGTGGGTTAAAAATGGTTGGGTTAAATATGGTAGCGATGATGCTACATAAGGGAAGAAGAAGAAGAGATTCTGATTAAGTATTCAGAAATCATAAGATCAAGTAAGTTTAATTTCGAGGACGAAATTATTTTAAGGGGGTAAGATTGTAGCGACCAAGAATTTTTACGCAATTAATAATTATTTTAATATTTAGAAAATTGTGTCGCTACTATTTCACCCATTATTTTGAAGTTAACGCCGCGACGGATTCGTCTAGCCAAGTCAAGAAATATCGAATTTGTTCGATTTTAAATTAAATGTCCGAATTTCTAAAATTATGTTATTTTAATTATTTATTTAAAGTATTATTTTCAAAATCAGTTTGAATTCCAAATTCATTAAAAATATCTCAATGTTCCTTATTAAATTATTTCAAGTCCAAATACGTAATTCAAATTTTATCTCAAGATTTATTTATTTCCAAAATTATTTTCAATCCAAAAATTATATCAGTTTCAAATATTTTTTTCAAATCAAAGTTAGTCCAATATTTATCATAATCAAAATTTTACATAACTAATTCTACACCAATTTTCCATCTACAAATCATCATTTTGTCTAAACACTTTACACCATTTTCTATTTCATATTCCACCTAATTCTACACTATCCTATTCTATAATACCTAATCAATACATATATTTCTCTTATCCCCCATCACAACTCACGTTGCCCACATTTTGTTTCCTTCTTAATTATTCTTTCTATCTCATTGTGTACAATCAACAAGCATCTCCACACATGGACAATTGGAACACCTCAAAGCATCATCATTATCATCACCAATTCCACTCAATTTTCCACTCAATGATTCCCTCCACTTTCCACCCCATCTCATACCTAACTCTCCACTATACTTTCTTCAATTTAAGTCACTTTCTCCAGCTTTCCTCCATCAACATCATCACACACACGTATTATTTTCAATATGGACTCTGTTTCCAATTCACAGAGTCACTGCACTACCATTTTCATCACTACCAATTCAATCTACCATATTCAGCCACACACAGATCACAACCAAAGCCGGCAATCATCAGTCCAACCACCAGCCTGCCTCTGCCATTTCCAATTTCTGCTATCATCATTCCAACCACCAAATCACTGCCCGCCGAACCACTGCAATAACCACCATCATTACCACAGCAAAACCAAATTACCATCAAGTTGCCCAACTGTGATTTCCATGAACCTGCTCCCAACCTTCCAATCCATTACCACTTATGAACCGAGTTCATCACCATTGGAACATCACTCAAAACCATCAAGCACCATCGCTGCCTTCACCACCGGACACCACCTACATCTCCGGCTAACCTCCATTGCCCAACCTAAATCAAAACCCAAAATCAACCCAAAACCATGAATAAGATATAACCCATTTACTTACCTCCATACTTGACCCATTTTGGCCGGATTTTGTCACCGGAAAATCAACCTTTGAACCTCAGTAGATCTTCAAATTCGCACCCCAAAATCCTATCAAAACCTAAAATCCAACCTCACTCACACTCTTGAATGCATCACCTTCACTCGACGGCTGTGTCTCCACGAGTCGCCGCCGGTAATGCCTAACATATTTTTCAATCGCCATCTCGCCTCAACTCGCTCTTCTCCCTTTTTCTGATCCGTCTTTAGAGAGAGAGACTGAGGGGTATATGATATGTATATATTATGATAGCCTAAGTTTTAAAAAGGTTTTCAAATCAGTCCCCAAGTTTTAAAAACGTTTTATTTCAGTCCTTTCAGCTTTTAAACTTATCAATTTCAGCCCTTAAGTTTTAAATGAGTTTTTCCAGCCCTTTTAGCTTCAAACTTATCATTTCAGTCCCTGCTGATTTTATTAATTTGATTTTAAGCCCAAGTTTTAAAAGTATTCATTTTAGTCCCTCAACTATCAAAAGTATTCATTTTAATCCCTCAACTTTCAAAACATCAATTTTAGTCCTCAAATTATAATTTATCATTTTGAACTATATATTCGATAGACTAAAGTGACTTATTGGCTAAGACGAAGCGTACGGAGAATTTAAAGAAATTGAAGTCATTCCCGCTCAACTTTGCACTAGTCGGAATTGAGGTAGACTCGCACTTATTAATTAATTTAAATTATGATTTCATATAAATGTCATGTGACTTGTGAAAGTCAATTTTTATGAAAAGTAAGTATGTTTTTATGAAAGGTAAATATACCTTATGTTTTTATGAAAAGTAAGTATGTTTTTATGACAAGTAAGTATGTTTTTATGAAAGGTAAATATACCTTATGTTTTTATGAAAAGTAAGTATGTTTTTATGAAAAGAAAATATACTTTATGTTTTTACGAAAATTAAGTATACCCTATGCTTCACGAAAATGTTTTTTTTTTTGGATCATTGCTATGAAATCAATCTACCAAGATTGCTATGGGTCCCATATGATAAGTTTATGATTATGTTAAGGGGACCGGAGTTTTAGTAGCGCTACACATAAGAATTCTTGCCACCTAAGTTCGGTAAAATTCTTGTGTCTCCATATGTTTATGAGGATTTGCCACCTAAGTTCGATAAAATTCTTGTCTCCATATGTTTATGAGGATTTCGATCCTATCCTATGTTATGATGGAAATGATCCTTATGAATTTCAAAAATTATGCTTGGTATACTTACTGCATAAGAATTCTTGCCACCGAAGTTCGGTAAAATTCTTGTGTCTCCCTATGTTTATGAGGATTTCGATCCTATCCTATGTTATGATGAAAATGATCCCTATGCTTTCAAAAGAAAATTATGCTTGGCATAATTAAAATGTGTTTTATAAGTATATGGTTTTCAAAGAGCTGTTTTCGAAGAGCCTATGATTTTCAAAATATGTCCCGTGCTGTAATGCACAATATGAGTTTTATCAAGAGCCGTTTTATAAAGAAGCCCTATCAATGCCCGTTTTATAAAGAGCCGGGATTTATGTATTTAATCATCTTATAAATTAATTAATTTGCGATGAGTTTACTGAGTATTTCCCCCATGAAATGCTCACCCTACTTTTAACAGTTTTTGCAGATTTCGGAGACGGTGGCGAGCGATGAATGATGGTGGCAATAATCGTTAAACTGTTGAAAGTTTGACATTAATGATTTCCGTATTTTCCAAACATCGAATAATTTAGAGAAGTTCATTTATTTGAGAAATTATGACATTGGCAATTTCTTTATAAAATTAATGGTTCGATTTACTATTTCAAATGGTTTCATAAATGTTTTCAATTTTATCGGCCATTACAGTTTATTTAATGTTGCCAAAAATGAATTTCAATTATTTCTTCCGCAAAAATATTATTCGAAAAATTTAGACCAGAAAATGACGTGGTGAACCGTGTATACGGAACTCGGGGCGCTACAAGTTGGTATCAGAGCTAGTCTGCGTTTCTGTAGACTGGAAAAATTTTCAAAAAGAATTTTCAAAAAAAAAAAAAAAAAATTCCATTATAAGATTTTTATTGATGAAGATTGCCACTGCCATCATTCGTTCCACCAACTCCGAGGTAAAGAAGTTTATGATGTTTAAAGTTATTTCAGTATTTCAAATACTCATTTTATTGATTTATGAGAAAGAATGAAGAGTATTTCGGATACTTATGATTTATGAGAAATGAGAATGTATTTCTTCGGAAATAATGATGTTGTTATGCTTTGTCATAACTTATATGCTTTAATGCATGACTATGAGAAATTTTTCAGAAAGAAAACGAGTGTTGAGCATAATGAGAATAATATGTTTTAAGAATGATTTCAAAATAATTTTTGTCCTCGAGTTAGAAATGATGAACCCTAGATGGACTTTGCATAATTGATTTTAGACATGGCACTAAGTATGAGAAGTCAACAGAAAGGATTTGATTATATTTTCAGATTATTTATCGTTTAGAATTAAACGAGAAATAGAAAGCCAGATTTATGAAGTTTTATGAGATGTTGAGATTATAAGTGATATGATTTTTTTTGAGATTTTTATGAGAAGAATTTTGAAGTTAGAGATTTAAAGATTTGATTCTTAGTTATTGCGAATTAAGTAATGGATATTATGTTGAGTAAGTGAATTATGCCTCTATGTTGAAGAGAAATTTATTATGAAGTTTGGCCTTGTGAATAAATTTTGGGAATATGATTTATGGTATATACTTATAAGTATGAGTAATTTTTGAGCCAATTAAGGTATTGAAGGAAGTGATATTGTGATATTGACAAATATGATTTGAAAATGTTATGTTGAGGAATTATGAATTGAATTATGGGATATTTTGATGATATTGAAGTGTTGGAATTGTTGCCATATTTAAATCGTTGTGGATAAATGTGGAGTTATTTGTTATTGTTGGTTATGAAGTATACCTACGATTTGGATAAGTCCAAATTTCAAAAGAAACTCTGCCTAGAATTTTATCGTTTGGAAATAAGAGCATAGTATGGTATGCAATCACTAAGAGAATTGAGTTTAGAATTGCAAGTTCATCAGCAAGATTGAGTAAATGATAAGTTATATTTTGAAAGACGAGTGAAGACAAGTATAATGGCATTATTGGGAAGAATCTTAATTATTCTTGGGAATGGATTTATCACTTGTAAGGAATGATCACTTGTATTGGAGAGTATTATAAGGATATGAATTTTGAGGAAAATAGGGATAAGATTTTACAGTGATGACTTATTTTGGAATGGTGTTCAGAAGAGGGACCACGGTAGAATCCAAGATTTTTTTTTAGTCTGAGAAATTGATATATAATATTAGTGATCAGATTGACGTATAAGGTACGTGATAGATATGACGACTAGACGGTTAAGGGATGTTATGGTTATCCAGGGAAGAATCGTGTGAATATTGAGTTCGATGATCTTATTTTGATGGAATATTTTCTTGGATTTTGGTACTGATATTTTTGATATAATAATCAAGGTATAGTGAGATGATACGGGAATACGTGAAAGAGAAATAAGGACCGTATTGAATCAGAATTCATAAGTTTGTATAAGTGAAAGAAATACTTTGCAGGAAATGTGGTGATATTTAAGTAAAGAATCTTAGTTATTTGGAAGATATTTGTTTACTGAATTTTGGGTTACAAATATTGGAAAGATAAGTTGATGATATTATGTTGATATGTTTGGGTATATTACATAGAGAGAATATTCAAGGAATTGTTTTAATTATTTTGGTGATATTTGATGATAAGAAGTTTAGAGATGACAAATTATTATGGTTTGATATGTCAGTAAAGATTTATGGAAACTTGAAGAGATTTTTTTATGGAATTACAGAAATTAGTAAAGAGACATGATTTAATGTTTGGGATTATGTGAGATAATGATGATGGACGTAAGGTTAGTTGAATATAAAGGTACAATAGAAAATTGTAAGGAATGATATGATGATGATAATTGAAGGTGATAATGTCTTGAGATTATGAAATAAGTTGATCATCTATGAATAAGTTATGTTATTTTTGGTTCATAATAATGGAATTCAAAGAATAGTGAACTTTCAGTCACTTACGATTCAGAAGAATTTTTGAGTAGACACATATGTCTATAGAAAAGTCCATGTTCTTGAGAAAAACAAAGTGATGCATTTAGTCAAAGTCCAGTGGGTTAAAAATGGTTGGGTTAAATATGGTAGCGATGATGCTACATAAGGGAAGAAGAAGAAGAGATTCTGATTAAGTATTCAGAAATCATAAGATCAAGTAAGTTTAATTTCGAGGACGAAATTATTTTAAGGGGGTAAGATTGTAGCGACCAAGAATTTTTACGCAATTAATAATTATTTTAATATTTAGAAAATTGTGTCGCTACTATTTCACCCATTATTTTGAAGTTAACGCCGCGACGGATTCGTCTAGCCAAGTCAAGAAATATCGAATTTGTTCGATTTTAAATTAAATGTCCGAATTTCTAAAATTATGTTATTTTAATTATTTATTTAAAGTATTATTTTCAAAATCAGTTTGAATTCCAAATTCATTAAAAATATCTCAATGTTCCTTATTAAATTATTTCAAGTCCAAATACGTAATTCAAATTTTATCTCAAGATTTATTTATTTCCAAAATTATTTTCAATCCAAAAATTATATCAGTTTCAAATATTTTTTTCAAATCAAAGTTAGTCCAATATTTATCATAATCAAAATTTTACATAACTAATTCTACACCAATTTTCCATCTACAAATCATCATTTTGTCTAAACACTTTACACCATTTTCTATTTCATATTCCACCTAATTCTACACTATCCTATTCTATAATACCTAATCAATACATATATTTCTCTTATCCCCCATCACAACTCACGTTGCCCACATTTTGTTTCCTTCTTAATTATTCTTTCTATCTCATTGTGTACAATCAACAAGCATCTCCACACATGGACAATTGGAACACCTCAAAGCATCATCATTATCATCACCAATTCCACTCAATTTTCCACTCAATGATTCCCTCCACTTTCCACCCCATCTCATACCTAACTCTCCACTATACTTTCTTCAATTTAAGTCACTTTCTCCAGCTTTCCTCCATCAACATCATCACACACACGTATTATTTTCAATACGGACTCTGTTTCCAATTCACAGAGTCACTGCACTACCATTTTCATCACTACCAATTCAATCTACCATATTCAGCCACACACAGATCACAACCAAAGCCGGCAATCATCAGTCCAACCACCAGCCTGCCTCTGCCATTTCCAATTTCTGCTATCATCATTCCAACCACCAAATCACTGCCCGCCGAACCACTGCAATAACCACCATCATTACCACAGCAAAACCAAATTACCATCAAGTTGCCCAACTGTGATTTCCATGAACCTGCTCCCAACCTTCCAATCCATTACCACTTATGAACCGAGTTCATCACCATTGGAACATCACTCAAAACCATCAAGCACCATCGCTGCCTTCACCACCGGACACCACCTACATCTCCGGCTAACCTCCATTGCCCAACCTAAATCAAAACCCAAAATCAACCCAAAACCATGAATAAGATATAACCCATTTACTTACCTCCATACTTGACCCATTTTGGCCGGATTTTGTCACCGGAAAATCAACCTTTGAACCTCAGTAGATCTTCAAATTCGCACCCCAAAATCCTATCAAAACCTAAAATCCAACCTCACTCACACTCTTGAATGCATCACCTTCACTCGACGGCTGTGTCTCCACGAGTCGCCGCCGGTAATGCCTAACATATTTTTCAATCGCCATCTCGCCTCAACTCGCTCTTCTCCCTTTTTCTGATCCGTCTTTAGAGAGAGAGACTGAGGGGTATATGATATGTATATATTATGATAGCCTAAGTTTTAAAAAGGTTTTCAAATCAGTCCCCAAGTTTTAAAAACGTTTTATTTCAGTCCTTTCAGCTTTTAAACTTATCAATTTCAGCCCTTAAGTTTTAAATGAGTTTTTCCAGCCCTTTTAGCTTCAAACTTATCATTTCAGTCCCTGCTGATTTTATTAATTTGATTTTAAGCCCAAGTTTTAAAAGTATTCATTTTAGTCCCTCAACTATCAAAAGTATTCATTTTAATCCCTCAACTTTCAAAACATCAATTTTAGTCCTCAAATTATAATTTATCATTTTGAACTATATATTCGATAGACTAAAGTGACTTATTGGCTAAGACGAAGCGTACGGAGAATTTAAAGAAATTGAAGTCATTCCCGCTCAACTTTGCACTCGTCGGAATTGAGGTAGACTCGCACTTATTAATTAATTTAAATTATGATTTCATATAAATGTCATGTGACTTGTGAAAGTCAATTTTTATGAAAAGTAAGTATGTTTTTATGAAAGGTAAATATACCTTATGTTTTTATGAAAAGTAAGTATGTTTTTATGACAAGTAAGTATGTTTTTATGAAAGGTAAATATACCTTATGTTTTTATGAAAAGTAAGTATGTTTTTATGAAAAGAAAATATACTTTATGTTTTTACGAAAAGTAAGTATACCCTATGCTTCACGAAAATGTTTTTTTTTTGGATCATTGCTATGAAATCAATCTACCAAGATTGCTATGGGTCCCATATGATAAGTTTATGATTATGTTAAGGGGACCGGAGTTTTAGTAGCGCTACACATAAGAATTCTTGCCACCTAAGTTCGGTAAAATTCTTGTATCTCCATATGTTTATGAAGATCTGCCACCTAAGTTCGGTAAAATTCTTGTGTCTCCATATGTTTATGAGGATTTGCCACCTAAGTTCGGTAAAATTCTTGTCTCCATATGTTTATGAGGATTTCGATCCTATCCTATGTTATGATGGAAATGATCCTTATGAATTTCAAAAATTATGCTTGGTATACTTACTGCATAAGAATTCTTGCCACCGAAGTTCGGTAAAATTCTTGTGTCTCCCTATGTTTATGAGGATTTCGATCCTATCCTATGTTATGATGAAAATGATCCCTATGCTTTCAAAAGAAAATTATGCTTGGCATAATTAAAATGTGTTTTATAAGTATATGGTTTTCAAAGAGCTGTTTTCAAAGAGCCTATGATTTTCAAAATATGTCCCGTGCTGTAATGCACAATATGAGTTTTATCAAGAGCCGTTTTATAAAGAAGCCCTATCAATGCCCGTTTTATAAAGAGCCGGGATTTATGTATTTAATCATCTTATAAATTAATTAATTTGCGATGAGTTTACTGAGTATTTCCCCCATGAAATGCTCACCCTACTTTTAACAGTTTTTGCAGATTTCAGAGACGGTGGCGAGCGATGAATGATGGTGGCAATAATCGTTAAACTGTTGAAAGTTTGACATTAATGATTTCCGTATTTTCCAAACATCGAATAATTTAGAGAAGTTCATTTATTTGAGAAATTATGACATTGGCAATTTCTTTACAAAATTAATGGTTCGATTTACTATTTCAAATGGTTTCATAAATGTTTTCAATTTTATCGGCCATTACAGTTTATTTAATGTTGCCAAAAATGAATTTCAATTATTTCTTCCGCAAAAATATTATTCGAAAAATTTAGACCAGAAAATGACGTGGTGAACCGTGTATACGGAACTCGGGGCGCTACAAGTTGGTATCAGAGCTAGTCTGCGTTTCTGTAGACTGGAAAAATTTTCAAAAAGAATTTTCAAAAAAAAAAAAAAAAAATTCCATTATAAGATTTTTATTGATGAAGATTGCCACTGCCATCATTCGTTCCACCAACTCCGAGGTAAAGAAGTTTATGATGTTTAAAGTTATTTCAGTATTTCAAATACTCATTTTATTAATTTATGAGAAAGAATGAAGAGTATTTCGGATACTTATGATTTATGAGAAATGAGAATGTATTTCTTCGGAAATAATGATGTTGTTATGCTTTGTCATAACTTATATGCTTTAATGCATGACTATGAGAAATTTTTCAGAAAGAAAACGAGTGTTGAGCATAATGAGAATAATATGTTTTAAGAATGATTTCAAAATAATTTTTGTCCTCGAGTTAGAAATGATGAACCCTAGATGGACTTTGCATAATTGATTTTAGACATGGCACTAAGTATGAGAAGTCAACAGAAAGGATTTGATTATATTTTCAGATTATTTATCGTTTAGAATTAAACAAGAAATAGAAAGCCAGATTTATGAAGTTTTATGAGATGTTGAGATTATAAGTGATATGATTTTTTTTGAGATTTTTATGAGAAGAATTTTGAAGTTAGAGATTTAAAGATTTGATTCTTAGTTATTGCGAATTAAGTAATGGATATTATGTTGAGTAAGTGAATTATGCCTCTATGTTGAAGAGAAATTTATTATGAAGTTTGGCCTTGTGAATAAATTTTGGGAATATGATTTATGGTATATACTTATAAGTATGAGTAATTTTTGAGCCAATTAAGGTATTGAAGGAAGTGATATTGTGATATTGACAAATATGATTTGAAAATGTTATGTTGAGGAATTATGAATTGAATTATGGGATATTTTGATGATATTGAAGTGTTGGAATTGTTGCCATATTTAAATCGTTGTGGATAAATGTGGAGTTATTTGTTATTGTTGGTTATGAAGTATACCTACGATTTGGATAAGTCCAAATTTCAAAAGAAACTCTGCCTAGAATTTTATCGTTTGGAAATAAGAGCATAGTATGGTATGCAATCACTAAGAGAATTGAGTTTAGAATTGCAAGTTCATCAGCAAGATTGAGTAAATGATAAGTTATATTTTGAAAGACGAGTGAAGACAAGTATAATGGCATTATTGGGAAGAATCTTAATTATTCTTGGGAATGGATTTATCACTTGTAAGGAATGATCACTTGTATTGGAGAGTATTATAAGGATATGAATTTTGAGGAAAATAGGGATAAGATTTTACAGTGATGACTTATTTTGGAATGGTGTTCAGAAGAGGGACCACGGTAGAATCCAAGATTTTTTTTTAGTCTGAGAAATTGATATATAATATTAGTGATCAGATTGACGTATAAGGTACGTGATAGATATGACGACTAGACGGTTAAGGGATGTTATGGTTATCCAGGGAAGAATCGTGTGAATATTGAGTTCGATGATCTTATTTTGATGGAATATTTTCTTGGATTTTGGTACTGATATTTTTGATATAATAATCAAGGTATAGTGAGATGATACGGGAATACGTGAAAGAGAAATAAGGACCGTATTGAATCAGAATTCATAAGTTTGTATAAGTGAAAGAAATACTTTGCAGGAAATGTGGTGATATTTAAGTAAAGAATCTTAGTTATTTGGAAGATATTTGTTTACTGAATTTTGGGTTACAAATATTGGAAAGATAAGTTGATGATATTATGTTGATATGTTTGGGTATATTACATAGAGAGAATATTCAGGGAATTGTTTTAATTATTTTGGTGATATTTGATGATAAGAAGTTTAGAGATGACAAATTATTATGGTTTGATATGTCAGTAAAGATTTATGGAAACTTGAAGAGATTTTTTTATGGAATTACAGAAATTAGTAAAGAGACATGATTTAATGTTTGGGATTATGTGAGATAATGATGATGGACGTAAGGTTAGTTGAATATAAAGGTACAATAGAAAATTGTAAGGAATGATATGATGATGATAATTGAAGGTGATAATGTCTTGAGATTATGAAATAAGTTGATCATCTATGAATAAGTTATGTTGTTTTTGGTTCATAATAATGGAATTCAAAGAATAGTGAACTTTCAGTCACTTACGATTCAGAAGAATTTTTGAGTAGACACATATGTCTATAGAAAAGTCCATGTTCTTGAGAAAAACAAAGTGATGCATTTAGTCAAAGTCCAGTGGGTTAAAAATGGTTGGGTTAAATATGGTAGCGATGATGCTACATAAGGGAAGAAGAAGAAGAGATTCTGATTAAGTATTCAGAAATCATAAGATCAAGTAAGTTTAATTTCGAGGACGAAATTATTTTAAGGGGGTAAGATTGTAGCGACCAAGAATTTTTACGCAATTAATAATTATTTTAATATTTAGAAAATTGTGTCGCTACTATTTCACCCATTATTTTGAAGTTAACGCCGCGACGGATTCGTCTAGCCAAGTCAAGAAATATCGAATTTGTTCGATTTTAAATTAAATGTCCGAATTTCTAAAATTATGTTATTTTAATTATTTATTTAAAGTATTATTTTCAAAATCAGTTTGAATTCCAAATTCATTAAAAATATCTCAATGTTCCTTATTAAATTATTTCAAGTCCAAATACGTAATTCAAATTTTATCTCAAGATTTATTTATTTCCAAAATTATTTTCAATCCAAAAATTATATCAGTTTCAAATATTTTTTTCAAATCAAAGTTAGTCCAATATTTATCATAATCAAAATTTTACATAACTAATTCTACACCAATTTTCCATCTACAAATCATCATTTTGTCTAAACACTTTACACCATTTTCTATTTCATATTCCACCTAATTCTACATTATCCTATTCTATAATACCTAATCAATACATATATTTCTCTTATCCCCCATCACAACTCACGTTGCCCACATTTTGTTTCCTTCTTAATTATTCTTTCTATCTCATTGTGTACAATCAACAAGCATCTCCACACATGGACAATTGGAACACCTCAAAGCATCATCATTATCATCACCAATTCCACTCAATTTTCCACTCAATGATTCCCTCCACTTTCCACCCCATCTCATACCTAACTCTCCACTATACTTTCTTCAATTTAAGTCACTTTCTCCAGCTTTCCTCCATCAACATCATCACACACACGTATTATTTTCAATACGGACTCTGTTTCCAATTCACAGAGTCACTGCACTATCATTTTCATCACTACCAATTCAATCTACCATATTCAGCCACACACAGATCACAACCAAAGCCGGCAATCATCAGTCCAACCACCAGCCTGCCTCTGCCATTTCCAATTTCTGCTATCATCATTCCAACCACCAAATCACTGCCCGCCGAACCACTGCAATAACCACCATCATTACCACAGCAAAACCAAATTACCATCAAGTTGCCCAACTGTGATTTCCATGAACCTTCTCCCAACCTTCCAATCCATTACCACTTATGAACCGAGTTCATCACCATTGGAACATCACTCAAAACCATCAAGCACCATCGCTGCCTTCACCACCGGACACCACCTACATCTCCGGCTAACCTCCATTGCCCAACCTAAATCAAAACCCAAAATCAACCCAAAACCATGAATAAGATATAACCCATTTACTTACCTCCATACTTGACCCATTTTGGCCGGATTTTGTCACCGGAAAATCAACCTTTGAACCTCAGTAGATCTTCAAATTCGCACCCCAAAATCCTATCAAAACCTAAAATCCAACCTCACTCACACTCTTGAATGCATCACCTTCACTCGACGGCTGTGTCTCCACGAGTCGCCGCCGGTAATGCCTAACATATTTTTCAATCGCCATCTCGCCTCAACTCGCTCTTCTCCCTTTTTCTGATCCGTCTTTAGAGAGAGAGACTGAGGGGTATATGATATGTATATATTATGATAGCCTAAGTTTTAAAAAGGTTTTCAAATCAGTTCCCAAGTTTTAAAAACGTTTTATTTCAGTCCTTTCAGCTTTTAAACTTATCAATTTCAGCCCTTAAGTTTTAAATGAGTTTTTCCAGCCCTTTTAGCTTCAAACTTATCATTTCAGTCCCTGCTGATTTTATTAATTTGATTTTAAGCCCAAGTTTTAAAAGTATTCATTTTAGTCCCTCAACTATCAAAAGTATTCATTTTAATCCCTCAACTTTCAAAACATCAATTTTAGTCCTCAAATTATAATTTATCATTTTGAACTATATATTCGATAGACTAAAGTGACTTATTGGCTAAGACGAAGCGTACGGAGAATTTAAAGAAATTGAAGTCATTCCCGCTCAACTTTGCACTCGTCGGAATTGAGGTAGACTCGCACTTATTAATTAATTTAAATTATGATTTCATATAAATGTCATGTGACTTGTGAAAGTCAATTTTTATGAAAAGTAAGTATGTTTTTATGAAAGGTAAATATACCTTATGTTTTTATGAAAAGTAAGTATGTTTTTATGACAAGTAAGTATGTTTTTATGAAAGGTAAATATACCTTATGTTTTTATGAAAAGTAAGTATGTTTTTATGAAAAGAAAATATACTTTATGTTTTTACGAAAAGTAAGTATACCCTATGCTTCACGAAAATGTTTTTTTTTTTGGATCATTGCTATGAAATCAATCTACCAAGATTGCTATGGGTCCCATATGATAAGTTTATGATTATGTTAAGGGGACCGGAGTTTTAGTAGCGCTACACATAAGAATTCTTGCCACCTAAGTTCGGTAAAATTCTTGTGTCTCCATATGTTTATGAGGATCTGCCACCTAAGTTCGGTAAAATTCTTGTGTCTCCATATGTTTATGAGGACTTGCCACCTAAGTTCGGTAAAATTCTTGTCTTCATATGTTTATGAGGATTTCGATCCTATCCTATGTTATGATGGAAATGATCCTTATGAATTTCAAAAATTATGCTTGGTATACTTACTGCATAAGAATTCTTGCCACCGAAGTTCGGTAAAATTCTTGTGTCTCCCTATGTTTATGAGGATTTCGATCCTATCCTATGTTATGATGAAAATGATCCCTATGCTTTCAAAAGAAAATTATGCTTGGCATAATTAAAATGTGTTTTATAAGTATATGGTTTTCAAAGAGCTGTTTTCAAAGAGCCTATGATTTTCAAAATATGTCCCGTGCTGTAATGCACAATATGAGTTTTATCAAGAGCCGTTTTATAAAGAAGCCCTATCAATGCCCGTTTTATAAAGAGCCGGGATTTATGTATTTAATCATCTTATAAATTAATTAATTTGCGATGAGTTTACTGAGTATTTCCCCCATGAAATGCTCACCCTACTTTTAACAGTTTTTGCAGATTTCGGAGACGGTGGCGAGCGATGAATGATGGTGGCAATAATCGTTAAACTGTTGAAAGTTTGACATTAATGATTTCCGTATTTTCCAAACATCGAATAATTTAGAGAAGTTCATTTATTTGAGAAATTATGACATTGGCAATTTCTTTACAAAATTAATGGTTCGATTTACTATTTCAAATGGTTTCATAAACGTTTTCAATTTTATCGGCCATTAATGTTGCCAAAAATGAATTTCAATTATTTCTTCCGCAAAAATATTATTCGAAAAATTTAGACCAGAAAATGACGTGGTGAACCGTGTATACGGAACTCGGGGCGGTACAAGTTGGTATCAGAGCTAGTCTGCGTTTCTGTAGACTGGAAAAATTTTCAAAAAGAATTTTCAAAAAAAAAAAAAAAAAATTCCATTATAAGATTTTTATTGATGAAGATTGCCACTGCCATCATTCGTTCCACCAACTCCGAGGTAAAGAAGTTTATGATGTTTAAAGTTATTTCAGTATTTCAAATACTCATTTTATTGATTTATGAGAAAGAATGAAGAGTATTTCGGATACTTATGATTTATGAGAAATGAGAATGTATTTCTTCGGAAATAATGATGTTGTTATGCTTTGTCATAACTTATATGCTTTAATGCATGACTATGAGAAATTTTTCAGAAAGAAAACGAGTGTTGAGCATAATGGGAATAATATGTTTTAAGAATGATTTCAAAATAATTTTTGTCCTCGAGTTAGAAATGATGAACCCTAGATGGACTTTGCATAATTGATTTTAGACATGGCACTAAGTATGAGAAGTCAACAGAAAGGATTTGATTATATTTTCAGATTATTTATCGTTTAGAATTAAACGAGAAATAGAAAGCCAGATTTATGAAGTTTTATGAGATGTTGAGATTATAAGTGATATGATTTTTTTTGAGATTTTTATGAGAAGAATTTTGAAGTTAGAGATTTAAAGATTTGATTCTTAGTTATTGCGAATTAAGTAATGGATATTATGTTGAGTAAGTGAATTATGCCTCTATGTTGAAGAGAAATTTATTATGAAGTTTGGCCTTGTGAATAAATTTTGGGAATATGATTTATGGTATATACTTATAAGTATGAGTAATTTTTGAGCCAATTAAGGTATTGAAGGAAGTGATATTGTGATATTGACAAATATGATTTGAAAATGTTATGTTGAGGAATTATGAATTGAATTATGGGATATTTTGATGATATTGAAGTGTTGGAATTGTTGCCATATTTAAATCGTTGTGGATAAATGTGGAGTTATTTGTTATTGTTGGTTATGAAGTATACCTACGATTTGGATAAGTCCAAATTTCAAAAGAAACTCTGCCTAGAATTTTATCGTTTGGAAATAAGAGCATAGTATGGTATGCAATCACTAAGAGAATTGAGTTTAGAATTGCAAGTTCATCAGCAAGATTGAGTAAATGATAAGTTATATTTTGAAAGACGAGTGAAGACAAGTATAATGGCATTATTGGGAAGAATCTTAATTATTCTTGGGAATGGATTTATCACTTGTAAGGAATGATCACTTGTATTGGAGAGTATTATAAGGATATGAATTTTGAGGAAAATAGGGATAAGATTTTACAGTGATGACTTATTTTGGAATGGTGTTCAGAAGAGGGACCACGGTAGAATCCAAGATTTTTTTTTAGTCTGAGAAATTGATATATAATATTAGTGATCAGATTGACGTATAAGGTACGTGATAGATATGAAGACTAGACGGTTAAGGGATGTTATGGTTATCCAGGGAAGAATCGTGTGAATATTGAGTTCGATGATCTTATTTTGATGGAATATTTTCTTGGATTTTGGTACTGATATTTTTGATATAATAATCAAGGTATAGTGAGATGATACGGGAATACGTGAAAGAGAAATAAGGACCGTATTGAATCAGAATTCATAAGTTTGTATAAGTGAAAGAAATACTTTGCAGGAAATGTGGTGATATTTAAGTAAAGAATCTTAGTTATTTGGAAGATATTTGTTTACTGAATTTTGGGTTACAAATATTGGAAAGATAAGTTGATGATATTATGTTGATATGTTTGGGTATATTACATAGAGAGAATATTCAGGGAATTGTTTTAATTATTTTGGTGATATTTGATGATAAGAAGTTTAGAGATGACAAATTATTATGGTTTGATATGTCAGTAAAGATTTATGGAAACTTGAAGAGATTTTTTTATGGAATTACAGAAATTAGTAAAGAGACATGATTTAATGTTTGGGATTATGTGAGATAATGATGATGGACGTAAGGTTAGTTGAATATAAAGGTACAATAGAAAATTGTAAGGAATGATATGATGATGATAATTGAAGGTGATAATGTCTTGAGATTATGAAATAAGTTGATCATCTATGAATAAGTTATGTTGTTTTTGGTTCATAATAATGGAATTCAAAGAATAGTGAACTTTCAGTCACTTACGATTCAGAAGAATTTTTGAGTAGACACATATGTCTATAGAAAAGTCCATGTTCTTGAGAAAAACAAAGTGATGCATTTAGTCAAAGTCCAGTGGGTTAAAAATGGTTGGGTTAAATATGGTAGCGATGATGCTACATAAGGGAAGAAGAAGAAGAGATTCTGATTAAGTATTCAGAAATCATAAGATCAAGTAAGTTTAATTTCGAGGACGAAATTATTTTAAGGGGGTAAGATTGTAGCGACCAAGAATTTTTACGCAATTAATAATTATTTTAATATTTAGAAAATTGTGTCGCTACTATTTCACCCATTATTTTGAAGTTAACGCCGCGACGGATTCGTCTAGCCAAGTCAAGAAATATCGAATTTGTTCGATTTTAAATTAAATGTCCGAATTTCTAAAATTATGTTATTTTAATTATTTATTTAAAGTATTATTTTCAAAATCAGTTTGAATTCCAAATTCATTAAAAATATCTCAATGTTCCTTATTAAATTATTTCAAGTCCAAATACGTAATTCAAATTTTATCTCAAGATTTATTTATTTCCAAAATTATTTTCAATCCAAAAATTATATCAGTTTCAAATATTTTTTTCAAATCAAAGTTAGTCCAATATTTATCATAATCAAAATTTTACATAACTAATTCTACACCAATTTTCCATCTACAAATCATCATTTTGTCTAAACACTTTACACCATTTTCTATTTCATATTCCACCTAATTCTACACTATCCTATTCTATAATACCTAATCAATACATATATTTCTCTTATCCCCCATCACAACTCACGTTGCCCACATTTTGTTTCCTTCTTAATTATTCTTTCTATCTCATTGTGTACAATCAACAAGCATCTCCACACATGGACAATTGGAACACCTCAAAGCATCATCATTATCATCACCAATTCCACTCAATTTTCCACTCAATGATTCCCTCCACTTTCCACCCCATCTCATACCTAACTCTCCACTATACTTTCTTCAATTTAAGTCACTTTCTCCAGCTTTCCTCCATCAACATCATCACACACACGTATTATTTTCAATACGGACTCTGTTTCCAATTCACAGAGTCACTGCACTACCATTTTCATCACTACCAATTCAATCTACCATATTCAGCCACACACAGATCACAACCAAAGCCGGCAATCATCAGTCCAACCACCAGCCTGCCTCTGCCATTTCCAATTTCTGCTATCATCATTCCAACCACCAAATCACTGCCCGCCGAACCACTGCAATAACCACCATCATTACCACAGCAAAACCAAATTACCATCAAGTTGCCCAACTGTGATTTCCATGAACCTGCTCCCAACCTTCCAATCCATTACCACTTATGAACCGAGTTCATCACCATTGGAACATCACTCAAAACCATCAAGCACCATCGCTGCCTTCACCACCGGACACCACCTACATCTCCGGCTAACCTCCATTGCCCAACCTAAATCAAAACCCAAAATCAACCCAAAACCATGAATAAGATATAACCCATTTACTTACCTCCATACTTGACCCATTTTGGCCGGATTTTGTCACCGGAAAATCAACCTTTGAACCTCAGTAGATCTTCAAATTCGCACCCCAAAATCCTATCAAAACCTAAAATCCAACCTCACTCACACTCTTGAATGCATCACCTTCACTCGACGGCTGTGTCTCCACGAGTCGCCGCCGGTAATGCCTAACATATTTTTCAATCGCCATCTCGCCTCAACTCGCTCTTCTCCCTTTTTCTGATCCGTCTTTAGAGAGAGAGACTGAGGGGTATATGATATGTATATATTATGATAGCCTAAGTTTTAAAAAGGTTTTCAAATCAGTCCCCAAGTTTTAAAAACGTTTTATTTCAGTCCTTTCAGCTTTTAAACTTATCAATTTCAGCCCTTAAGTTTTAAATGAGTTTTTCCAGCCCTTTTAGCTTCAAACTTATCATTTCAGTCCCTGCTGATTTTATTAATTTGATTTTAAGCCCAAGTTTTAAAAGTATTCATTTTAGTCCCTCAACTATCAAAAGTATTCATTTTAATCCCTCAACTTTCAAAACATCAATTTTAGTCCTCAAATTATAATTTATCATTTTGAACTATATATTCGATAGACTAAAGTGACTTATTGGCTAAGACGAAGCGTACGGAGAATTTAAAGAAATTGAAGTCATTCCCGCTCAACTTTGCACTCGTCGGAATTGAGGTAGACTCGCACTTATTAATTAATTTAAATTATGATTTCATATAAATGTCATGTGACTTGTGAAAGTCAATTTTTATGAAAAGTAAGTATGTTTTTATGAAAGGTAAATATACCTTATGTTTTTATGAAAAGTAAGTATGTTTTTATGACAAGTAAGTATGTTTTTATGAAAGGTAAATATACCTTATGTTTTTATGAAAAGTAAGTATGTTTTTATGAAAAGAAAATATACTTTATGTTTTTACGAAAAGTAAGTATACCCTATGCTTCACGAAAATGTTTTTTTTTTGGATCATTGCTATGAAATCAATCTACCAAGATTGCTATGGGTCCCATATGATAAGTTTATGATTATGTTAAGGGGACCGGAGTTTTAGTAGCGCTACACATAAGAATTCTTGCCACCTAAGTTCGGTAAAATTCTTGTGTCTCCATATGTTTATGAGGATCTGCCACCTAAGTTCGGTAAAATTCTTGTGTCTCCATATGTTTATGAGGATTTGCCACCTAAGTTCGGTAAAATTCTTGTCTCCATATGTTTATGAGGATTTCGATCCTATCCTATGTTATGATGGAAATGATCCTTATGAATTTCAAAAATTATGCTTGGTATACTTACTGCATAAGAATTCTTGCCACCGAAGTTCGGTAAAATTCTTGTGTCTCCCTATGTTTATGAGGATTTCGATCCTATCCTATGTTATGATGAAAATGATCCCTATGCTTTCAAAAGAAAATTATGCTTGGCATAATTAAAATGTGTTTTATAAGTATATGGTTTTCAAAGAGCTGTTTTCAAAGAGCCTATGATTTTCAAAATATGTCCCGTGCTGTAATGCACAATATGAGTTTTATCAAGAGCCGTTTTATAAAGAAGCCCTATCAATGCCCGTTTTATAAAGAGCCGGGATTTATGTATTTAACCATCTTATAAATTAATTAATTTGCGATGAGTTTACTGAGTATTTCCCCCATGAAATGCTCACCCTACTTTTAACAGTTTTTGCAGATTTTGGAGACGGTGGCGAGCGATGAATGATGGTGGCAATAATCGTTAAACTGTTGAAAGTTTGACATTAATGATTTCCGTATTTTCCAAACATCGAATAATTTAGAGAAGTTCATTTATTTGAGAAATTATGACATTGGCAATTTCTTTACAAAATTAATGGTTCGATTTACTATTTCAAATGGTTTCATAAATGTTTTCAATTTTATCGGCCATTACAGTTTATTTAATGTTGCCAAAAATGAATTTCAATTATTTCTTCCGCAAAAATATTATTCGAAAAATTTAGACCAGAAAATGACGTGGTGAACCGTGTATACGGAACTCGGGGCGCTACAAGTAATATTAAAGATTTCTTCTAAAGTACCAAAACCTCCAGGCAGAGCTATAAAGGCATCAGAACCATATAGCATGCAAGTTATGCGTTCATGGATTGATAAGGTTTGTACTTCATGCCCTCGTGTTTTGCCTGCGATATCAACTAAAGGAACGGGTATAACACCTATCACTCTTGCTTTCTCTGCTTGAGCGGATTGTGAAACACAACCCATCAAACCATTGCTACCATCCCCATACACGAGAGTGATACCTTTCTCTCCCAACTTCTTTCCTAAATCCACTGCTGCTTCTAGATATCCAAAACCTTTCCCTACTTTTGATCCACAAAATACACAAATAGTTTTGATCTGTCGAAGTTTTGGTCCTTCCATCTTTGAGAGAATAAGGAAGGAAAAACTTATGAGAAAATGATATTTTGGGATGCATGAAACTGTGAAAATCATTGGCTTTTTAAACTTGAAAAACTTCACTATTTAATGCTCGTCTTTCGAAAAAGTGAAGATTTACTTTTGACAAAATCACCATACTCACCTTTCGGTGATTTAATATTTTTAACCAGCCTTTATCAAAACTCGTGAAAGGAAACAGAAAAATATTTTATATGTGCATATATATCAAATGGTTTACCTTGTATTAATGCTGCATAGCCAAAACATCATTGTTTATAACAACCTGGCAAACATGATCTTTTGCTATTATATTTTTGAGACTATAACGCTCTTTATCGCTGATAAATTTAGCCCATAAAGATAGTAGCTCACGCTACACATACCCACTAGGCCACTAGGGTGCGTCTCAAGAGTAAATCGGATATCATTCAATGACTCCTTACTCAGTCCACCCTTAATGAAGTCTATCTTATCATCTCGATTTATGGATGAATACCCTATTGATTTACAATGGGTGTCACATGTCCATCGAGCACATTTGTAGCAACTATTTAATATTTTTGCTCTTCGCTTCTTTGCAAAAGTACTCTTTCCTAAGCCAGGCTTGTGCTTAGAAAATGAATCAAGTAATTCACTAGCTAATCGAACTTTTGCTTCGATCTACCAGCGAACATCTTCTGGGATGTCATGATCCATCAGCAACCTCAATCTTTCGAGCCTAATTCGATATATTTTTCTCAAATCATTTACTGGAAGATTGGAATAATATTTTCGAATATTTGAAAGTATGATATCCATTTTTGATGGATCTAGCCTTCTTCCCAAATCATCTATTTAAATGCATTATTCAACGCGTAAAAGAGCGGTGGCTCCGCGTGTCAGTGATATCGATTCCATCAAGAAATAATGGAATAAATTATTGAAAAGGTGGGAACAATGAGATAATGTGTCATTACCTTTTTTGATATAAGGGAAGATTTGACGACAAGATTGAGATCATGAGATATTTCCTTGGATATTGTACCTAATTTTTCCGGTATACTAAAAGTAATAAAGGTATACTGATTTGAAATGTACAGAAATACGTACTGATAAAATGAATACTGTATTGAACCAGAAGTTCATACATATGTACAAGTGAAATATCTTGCTGAACCAGAAGTTCATACGTACAAGTGAAATATCTTGCTGAACCAGAAGTTCATACGTACAAGTGAAATATGTATATGAACCAGAAGCTCATAAATGAAATATACATTGTATTGAACCAGAAGTTTAGCGATATTGTATTGAATCAAATATTCATACATAGAAATGAAATAAAACCGTATTGAACCAGAAGTTCTATAATAAATGGTTAGATTATCAAAAGTTTCAAATTATTTTCTATGAGAATAACTTATTTAGAAATTGTTTATCATACAACAATATTCTATGTCAAACAGGGATTAGCTCAAGAAGCTTTATGATTTGTAAAAGTGCGATATGTATACAATCCACCAAAGCGCACTTAGATATATGATTGAGATTATATCTCTAAAAGAATGACATGTGTTATGGCATTTTAGCTGATTGATAATATTTGAGAGCATTATGAGGAAAACACACCTAAAGCGTAATTATGCTTGAAGCATAATGACTATCGATTCCAAAAATAAATATCTCTTGAATGATTGAAATGATCCCTTTGAGGCTAAATACTCATGGTGAGTAAAAGGGACATAATTAAATGTAAGAGACTCAGGTACCTGATGATAGAACATATAAAGAGATCTATCTACGTTATATTGAGTTGAAATGGAATCGATAAATAAGTCGACTGCATACATAAACAACCCTCTTATGAAAATGAGGTTGATGAAATTATAATACTTTGGCCAAGTATATAACCCCAATGTAGGGATTATTGTTCAAGGACCTGAAGTCCAAATGTTTAAATGTGTAAAGCCAGTAATTATATGTACAAATGAAAAATATTTCACAGTTGTAAAAGACGACTCGTTGCGTGCAAGATTTTTCATAGAACTGGCATGACATATGGTGGATAGACTATAGTCTAAATCACTAGCTTGAGCTCTTTGATATACCAATGAGTGAGATCAAAATGTATGATTCTCATCTCGGTACTTTGAGAGTATTCTTTGATGTACCAGTTGATCGCGGTACGTTGGGATTTCAAGTAAAATGATTGTAGATTATATGTCGAAATTGATATATATTTGAATGATTGATTATACGAATCAGAAATTGTGGTTTATGAGATGCAAGAACATACATGTATAATCAATGAAAGATTCAATACGCCCAGGTTAGTATCATTATAGGATGATATAAATGACTCCATGATATAATATGTTGAAAGTAAAATTGGAGTGTACTATTTATGACATCTGGGAAATTGATTATTCACTAGAAGTGAATATGAAAATGAATATGTTTAATTATTCACCAGAAGTGAATTCTAGATTTGATTATTCACCAGAAGTGAATTCTAAATTTGATTATTCACCAGAAGTGAAAGATGCAATCGATAAATTAGTACAACATTGCTTAAAATAGCATGTTATGACATCATGAGCTATGAACAATTTATATAAAGCTCATCATAAATTATATGGTTGCACCAATATACTTGTGATATTCCATGAAAGGAATAAATATGCGTTGCACTCTTTTTCCCTTAGCTGAGGTTTTGTCCCACAGTGTTTTCCTAGCAAGGTTTTTAATGAGGCAACAGTTGAGGCGTATTGATGAAAATTAATGAGAATAATGTACTCTTTTTCCCTTCGCTGAGGTTTTGTCCCACAGGGTTTTCCTAGCAAGGTTTTTGAGGCATTATCATAGCTATCGACAAGCTATAATTCAACAACACATTGTTATACAGGAATGATATCAACAAATGAATAAAATCATAGACATCTTATGAAGAATGCTATACAAGGAGATTTTTATATTCCAGAAGAAAGATGATATCAATATTCGAGAAGTTCACGAATCCTCAATTGCACACTTCAAGGGGAGAAACATGTTGTACTCTTTTTCCTTCGTCCAGGTTTTGTCCTACTAGGTTTTCCTGACAAGGTTTTAACGAGGCAGCAGTTGTACTCTTTTTCCTTGGTTCAGATTTTATCTCACTGGGTTTTACTGACAAGGTTTTAATGAGGCAGCACTTTAGAATTTCAAGATTCAGTACATGATTTGCTCTACTCGAACGTTAGACTCAATGATTCACCATGGCCAACATCAGGGGGAGCTTCTGTACTCTTTTTCCTTCGCTCAAGTTTTATCCCACTGGGTTTTCTTAGCAATGTTTTAACGAGGCAGACAATTGCAGAATATATCATTCAAGGGGGAGTGTTATAAATATAATAATAAAATATGTGAATGATCAATTACCATTATATCCCTGTAAACTTTATATATTACGATTGTGCCATTGTTCCCTCCTATAAATAGGAGCTATTTCATTTCATTAGAAACATACCTAATGAGAAGTTCTCTCTCATTCTCTCCTATCTCTCTATATTCTCTATTATTTTTATAATAGTTTTACAACAAATCTTATATTTTATGTAAGTATTTGTTTTAATCCAAAGGTTGAAGGATGCTTCTAGTAGGTTTCATTATCACATATATTCAAGCCGAGATTTGTATGGATTCAAGTCCAAGAAACAAGAAATCAATCAAGAAACTAATCGTTCTCTTTGTATTTCGATTTTGAATTTTGTTTTGAATTTTAACTTTTGATTGTTTTTTTTTTGGAATTGTTGAAAATATGTTCTCTTTGTGATTTTGAAAAACTGTTTTCAACAATAGAAAACTGAAAAATGCGTTTACTTTGTAATTTTCTGATATATTTATTTTGTGATATTTTATATGTAAAAAATGGTTGATTTATTGAATTACATTAATTTTAATGTCAATAAATCAGTTAGTTCTCTATGTTAATAAATTCATCATTAATATTGTTTTAACTAAACAAAAATTCAATCCCATACCAACAAAATCTTAACATGGATCTACATATAATGACAAAATAATATAAGAGTTTCAAGTGAAGGAAGTATCTCAAAAAAAAAAAAAAGTCTTAATATGTATCTATATATAATGGCAAAATAACATAAGAACTTCAAGTGAAGGAAATGTCTCACATTTATACCAAAAAAAATAATTTTTAATATATATCTATATATAATGGCAAAATAACTTAAGAATTTCAAGTGAAGGAAGTGTCTCACATTTACAAAAAAAAAAAAATATTATCATGGATATATATATAATGGCAAAATCACATAAGAATTTCAAATGAAGGAAGTGTTTCACATTTACAAAAATAAAAAATAAAAAAAGTGCAAAACGCGCGTTTTGGTCCAAAACGTGTGTTTGGACTTTTTAACACAAAATATCCAAAACATAATAAACTCGTTTTGAGTTTCCTTTGTATTTTTTTTTTGAAACGAATTTCTGAAAATGGGCAAAGTGAACTCATTTTTGATATTTTCGAAAATCGAAACTCAAAAAGGGTTGAAAACAGCAAAGAGAACAGAATTTCTTAAAAAACAATGATGTATTTTTATTATTTTTTGTATTTGTTCTTCTCTTGATGTGTAATTAAGTAATTAGTTAGGATGAATGATGGTAATCTAGTTTTGAACCTTATTTTTAATTCAAAAGTTTTAAATATACAATTGATGTTGTGATTTGTTTTCAGTTCAAGTCTTAATGTTTGGATTAATTGATCACTAATTCAACGATCTTGTAAATTTATTATGAGTTGAGAACTGAGTTATAAATTTAGATCATGTGGTAAAAATCGAGAATTAGTATAAAAGTGTAGTAAAGATACATTTTCTACTTAATGAGGTCGTCACATGAATTCTTAGAGATTTAAGATATATAACTAAGTCTCTATTTGGTAAAAGTTTTCTGTTTATAAAAAAAAAAAAAAGTAGTTTTGAAAAATGTGCGTGGTTAAAAAGTGATTTTGAAAAATATGTTATTTATAAACTTGTTTATAAACAAGTTACCAAACAGTGTTAAGATGTATCCTGATTCACATAAATATATGAAATTAACTTAGTTAACTAAAATTAATTTGAACTCGAGAGAGGTAAATTGAATATGTTTAAAAATATTTGACCAGGTTGTATGACAAATTTTTCGTATTATAAAAATAATGAAATTGTTACAAATTTGAATTTAAGAAATAAAAGTAGAAAATTCTCTCGTGGGTAAAAAATTACAAAATCCTCTAATTAACAATCTGTGTATTTGAAGATGAGGGATCATGTGACTTTATTCTTGAATTTGAAATTTGTTAGAGACATGAATTATTGAGAGGTGGCTTGTTTGGCTCTTGTACTTCGAGAGTTGGATTTTAACTTCGGTATTAGACTTGTTTGATTTGAAGACTTTGATCTTCTTGTTCTTGAATTTGATTTAAGGTTTGACTTTTGAGAGAATTCTTGTATTCTTCCCCAGCAATGTGTTTTTCTTCTCCTCTCCCCTTTTTTCCATGGGTCAATGATCCTATTTATAGAGAAAATTTGTAACCATCCCATAATCACCCAATTATTTAAATAAATAATTAAAATAGTTATGAATTCTGAAGAGTATGATGTGCCTCAGTCATGGACTACTTTAAGGAGGGTTTTAGTGGACTTTATTTTTGAGGAAATTTCCCCACCCTATATTTTAACTACCAAATTCAAAAATCAGATTTTTAAGATATTAGTTCAAAAATTAGATGGTTAGATTTTTAAAATAAATAATATTATTAAAAACTCTAACCCCTAATCTACCCTATCTCTCCCATCCAATCAGTTAGGAGTTTTGCAGCAGTCGTTCTCTCTCTTTTTACCTTTGCCTGTGCCATCGTTTCCGTCGCCAAGGACACTATCTCTTTCCGGTGAAGGCAACACCAAGAGGAGAAACAAGTGACTATAAAATACAGTGATGCATCTACCTACGTGTAGAGGTGCTCCCTTCACATATTTGTTTTGGGAGTTGGGAGTGGTTTTGGGGCCGATTTGTGTTGTGTGTGCAGTGGTGTTGCCGAAGATGATGGTGGTGGTGGATTGAGGCTTTGGCGGCGGTGCAGGTGGTTATTAGTGGTGTTGGTTGTGGTGTGTTGATGATGGTGGTGGTGGCGGTGGTGGATTGAGGCTTAGGTGGTGGCGGATTTAGGCTTAGGTGCCAGGGATGACGACAGTGGTTGGGGTTGGGAATAAAGACTTATTGGGTGGTGTTAGCGTCGGTGACTATGGTGGCGACGACACATATTTCAACCTCGAAGGAGAAGATCGAAGTTGTGGATGAAGAGAAGAAATCGGTGTTTGAGTTATATATCTCGTGATGCAAGATATCCCCGCAAGTGTACGGGTCGTGAGAAGTAATAAAGTGGACCTAAGAGTCCGGATTATCGTCCCACGAGGACTGCTATTAATTATCGAAATATTTTAGTTCTACAATTTATTTGAACAGATAATGAGCATTTTAGATTGTGAACTAAAACTAAGAAATTAAATAAAAGAATTAAATTTACGAATTTGTTTTTGTTTTAAAAACGATTGTAATGTAGTTGGGATTCATGAGTTCACCTAACCAATTAAATCAATTCCAATTCCATGGTTCTATTTTCTAAATATGTGTTCGATCGAATTCACTAATTCAAATTGAGATTCCTCTCTCGAGTTTAAATCAATTCTACCTAAATAAGTCAACCTTGTATTTCTACAGCGGGTCCGAATATTCCTTATCTAGATGCATTACACACGAGAATTCACACACGACCGTAATAATAACAATAGTATATCTCTATCTCTCGTTCAATTATCGAATTTATTACCTAGATCTATGTTATTAACTCACCTCTCGGATTATGAAAATAACACATGAAATCATGAAAGAGTGGTCAGTTCATTCATGCATTAAACACAATAATAAATCAACACATGCATTGAAGCGTTAAAACAACAGAATTTGGAATTAAAATAATCTGACTAGGCTACATCGTTCATCCCAACATAGAATTTTAGTTACACATCTTGATTAAAGAACAAAAACAAGAAAATAAAATGTTCACTGAAAATAACAAAGAAGAATGGAAAGATTGCACCAATTATCAATTCTTCAAGTATCTTCAATTCACGCCCCTCTGCGATGCTTGAATCTCCAAGAATTTGAATTGAAATCTCTGTTGTGGCTCGTTATATGGAAAGACAAATGTTCAGATTTCGTATCTCTTGTGTTGTATATATAGGTTTTGGAGAAACCTAGGTCAAGAAAGAGAGAATTCAGTTGAAAATCGCGAGAAAAAGCTCACAGTCGGCCCAGCCGGATAAGCGCGCGATCGCGTGGTTACGTCTTTAACTCTCTGGTCATAAATTGACACCATCTTGCGATCGCGTGGTATGAATTCAGCGATCGCGACTTCTATCTTTTCTTGGCTGTGTAAGTTAGTCCCTGACTTTTAATTGCACCTTCAATCCCCAACTTTCAATTGTTGCGATTTAGTCCCCAAACTTTATATTCTTCTCGAATTGCTCAAATAAGCTATTAAATCCTTTAATTAGGTCCTCTAACTCCTGATTTAGTCACTTTGGCACCAAGCACGTTTCCCTGTTGTTGTCACAAACTCCTCACTTGTCCAATTTAGCTCCAATTAACATCCAATTGTGTTATTTTTCCATTAATTGCTTCATTCTTCGCCTTTTGGGATATTTTCTACAAAGTAAACAAATAAACATAAATTAAATAGCATATGTCCTAAAACGACAATAATTTCTTCTAATTTAGACATACAGATAAGCGTATAAAATACACTTATCAAATACCCCTAAATTAGAACTATTGTTCGTCCTCGAACAATGTAAACTAAACTAACAAAAATCAAAGAAATAAAAGAGAAATTATTTTTGTTATGTCAACATGTTTACCATATGCCTCCATAGTCCAAATTAATTTATGCTTTAAGCAAACGTCATGAACAACAATACAAAATAATTTCTAGTTATATCATGCCAGAGTTTCATGTGTGTGTGTGAATAGCCAATGTCAAACGCATACTCATGCAAAAGATATACTCAACACTGTGTGGCTCATTATGCATAATCCAGCCCGAATCTCATGTGGTCAATCTATGAATTCTAATGAAATTCCTTTCAGCGCTCATGGATGATCACCACTTTTACTTTTCTCTCACATATCCCGAATTTCTATCTATGTGGGTTCTAAAAATATTATTTGTGCAGAACTTTTCATACTGACTCTCTATATGACCCCTGTAGTGGGCTTTCAGATCGGCAACTCTCAAACCAGTTGGCTTTAGGGTACCAGGTTCAAAGAACCCCTCAGACGTACTTGCCCGAGTCATAAAGGCTTAAACAGAAAAGTTAAAGATGTTATAATGTCTTATGTGTAAGTCCACTCTTCGTACTTGCTTTCTAGTTGACCCCTGTAGCGAGCTTTAGGTCGATAACTCCCAAGTCAGTTGGCTTTAGGGTACCAGGTTTGAAAGACTCCTTGGACTTACTTACTCGAGTCAAAAAGGCATTTGAAAAGTAGAATAAGACCTTCAACATTTTTCTGTTTTTATGCTGGAAATGGTTTATACCCGTTGACCAAACTGTAATAACTAAAGTGAAAAACCAAGAACCACAGACCTCCAACTCGTCAATACACACAAATTCCAACCATTTTACCCCCAAACTTACCTTTTAGTATGATTGGTTCAAATTTAGGGGTGGGATATCTTATGATCTAAGTTCAGGAATTTTCAAGTCATTTCTAAGTTCAAATTGCATAAACTCTGCCCCCACATGTATTAAACAAAATTCCTTACACAATCAATTATCTAACATTGGCTATGTCGCAATAAATATGAATCGGCAAAACATAACTAGTTCAAAAATAAGTTCATGCTTTCATGTTGTCCAATTTTCAAGCCTAAGCACAAATTGATTCATACTATATCCTAGGCAATAAACTTTTCAACAAAGTTTTCAATTTTTTTTTTTTGTCCCTAAAGAATCGAATGAATGTAAAATGAATGAAGAATGCAATGAATTTTCACCCCCAAACTTGAAATGAACATTGTCCTTAATGTTTGTCAAAAAGATCCAACAATGTAAAACAAGACAAAGAATAGAGAACGAGAACTTTCCAAGTGTAGATGATGTATTTCTTTGAAGCTTCCAGTTGTACTGCATTAGATGAATCAACCTTTTGTTTGTATTGTTTAGATTGTTGGGGTGTTTTGATTGGTGTTTTCCCTGCAAATAAGAGTGAATTAACATTAGAAATCATAAACATCAATAAGAAATAATGTACGTTCAGTATCACACCCCCAAACTAAAACTGAAGCAAAATTTTTAATTTTCAACAATGGTAGACCACACATATTCAAGCATTGACATATTTTTCGAGCCATCTTTTGATATGTTAAATTTCACAGCATGGTCTACAACATATTAAAAATTCAGGTCATTTGGAGTTCAATAGGGTAATGTAAAGCTATGGCAAAGTCGGTGACGTGAGCAGATTTTCAGGTGCAATGGCCTACAGTGGCCTTGCAATGAGGCTGTCATGGTGCAAACATGGTTTTAATGGATTTCATGCCAAGATGTGAACTAACTCACGCACTTCACACATAAACATTGATAAACATGTCATGAAGCTAAATGCTCAGATGAATTTATAAAATTAGCACAAAACTCTCTTTGTGGCATTTCATCAAACACATGGTGTGCATTGCAAAAATCAATGGATATGCATAGGATTGTAGGAATTAATGAACCCAAAATTTTTTTCTACTAAACCACAAATCACAAACTCTAACAACTATCCTAAGCCCATTCTTCCCAGTTCACAATTGCAAGATTGAAGAACTTAAAGAGAATTTCACAATTTTGACTAAAACTTGATTTAAGTGAGGAGATCATATCTTTGATTGTATTTTGAAGTCATGTAAGCGATGATAGCGATGCAACAAAGTGTTGATGTCATGCATACAAATAAATGAAAATCATGTTTGGAGTGATTTGGGGAGAGAAAACGAGTGTGTAATGTTTGAGATTAAAAAAGTCAAGTAAAAAGCTTTAAACTGCCAGAACTGGTCCCAGTTCAACCACGCGATCGCTTGGTAGGAATTCCAGCGATTGCGTGGTCAAAACCTGTAGCACATTTTAATTAAACACTCATTCTCGCAATCGCGCACGAGTTGTACTGGGCGATCGCTCAGTTGTCCGACATCTTTGAAAATTTTCCTATTTTTGAGCTTCTACCTCGTTTTTAACCCCCAAATCACATCATGATGTTTGCAATGATTTTCCACACATGAACTTCATGATCTAAACTAGTGTGTTTAATGTGAGGGGTGACAATTAAAAGCCTAGTTTAACAAAAATATGCAAAATTAAAAACATACATAAATATGCAAAAATAGTGCAACAAGCAATAGAGTTTTAACATGCAAACATGTAAAACCCTCAAACAGGTTACCTATCATGCATTTATCTAAAATTCAGCAAATAAATAAATTATGAAAGCTAATAAATAAAAGGGAAGAAAGGTTGGGTTGCCTCCCAACAAGCGCTCTGTTTTAAGTCTTATGCCTGACTTTTGCACATCGAAATCATGGAGGTTTGAAAGATCCTCTTGAAGCCCTGCACACTTTGCAATTTCCTGCTTTGCACTTTTCAACCTTGTTTTTCACCTTGATGACTCCATTGTTTAGCAATTGAGCAAAATTTGGTTTTTCCTCCTTCTTCAAGTTATTTCCTTTCTTCTTCACCTCCATCTTCCCTTCATTTTTCTTCGAAGTGTTGTCTAACTTTATTCCTTGCTTGAAAGTTTCTTCTGGTTTCTGAATTACTCCTTCCACCTTGAAGCAACTTTCCTTTAGATATTCGAGATCCTGTCTTGGCTTGATGCTGAAGCTGGCTTGTTCATTTTCGACCCTAAAGATGATTTCTCCCTTTTCAATGTCGATTAAGGCTCTTCCAGTAGCTAGGAATGGCCTTCCAAGAATGAAGGGAATTTGAGTGTCCTCTTCCATGTCCAGGATCACAAAGTCGACTGGGAAGAAGAATTTTTCAATCTTAATTATCACATTCTCGATTATCCCATATGGGTGCTGAATGGATCTGTTGGCAAGCTTCAGTGTGATATTTGTTGGTTTAGGCTCCCTAAAGCCAAGTTTCATGTACAAAGATAAATGCATTAAATTAACACTAGCCCCTAAGTCACATAGAACATTATCGAAGCTGAAATTACCAATAGTGCAAAGGATAGAGAAACTCCCTGGATCAGTCAATTTTTGTGGTAATTTCTTCTGTAATATTACCTGCATTCCTCACTGAGAGCTACTGTTTCATAATCTACCAGCTTTCTTTTATTTGATAACATTTCTTTCATGAATTTCAGGTATAGTGGCATTTGAGCCAATGCTTCAGCAAAAGGAATATTAATGTGCAGTTTCTTGAATATTTCCAAAAATTTTCCAAACTGTTGCTCCAACTGATGCTTTATCAGTCTTTGTGGATATGGAATTGGAGGCACATAAGCTTTGACTTGCGGTCTAACTCGAACTTCTTCTTCAACTTTTTCTTGAACTTCAGGAGTCGACCTCTGTTCTTTCTCACTTTCCTGTTCTTCCACCACATCTTTCTTCTGGTTCCTCTGCTTTTCATATTCTTTTGTAGTCACTTCAGATAACTGAACCCCGCTCCTTGTTGTTATTGCATTAACATGCTCACGAGGGTTCATTTCAGTGTTGCTTGGTAACTGTCCAGGCTGCCTTATTGCACTGCTAGCTGCCAACTCCCCCATCTGTTTCTTCAAATTTTTTATTTCAGCAGCTTGATTCATCATCTCACTATTCTGACTCTTGACTAGCTGAATTAACACTTCTATGTTCTCGGATATGTTTTTCTGAGATCATTGCTGTTGCTGCTGAAATCCAGGTGGGCGCTGAATAGTCTGATTGTTAGACCAAGAGAAATTTGGGCGATTCTTCCATTCTAAGTTATATTTTGTGAATATGGACCACCATACTGTCTGTTTCCAATGAAGTTGACCTGCTCTGGATTCGATTGTTTTTGCTGTAATGGGCAGAACTTTACAGCGTGATTCTCAAAGCAAAAATCACACAAAACCGTTTGTATTGAATTCACTGGCTGCGCACCCATACTGTCGATTTTCTTTGTTAAAGCATCCAGCTTTACACTCAAAGCTGTAATCTCACTAACTGCAACAATTCCTCCAGACTTTGGTGTAGATCTATTTGAGTACCACCGGTAACTGTTCGCAGCCATCTTCTCAAAAATCTCAGATGCTTCTTCATATGTCAAATCCATTACTGAACCCCCAACTGCTGAGTCTGCGTGCTTCTTATTTTCATTTGTCAACCCATTATAGAAGGTCTGAACTAAGATCCAATCTGCGATTTCATGGGTAGGACACTGTTTGATAAGTTCATCGAACCTTTTCCAAGCTTAAAAAATGGATTCCCCTGGCTGTTGACTAAATGACAGAATTTCACGCCTAAGCTTTGACATCCGTCCAGGTGGAAAAAATTTATCTACGAATTTTTGGGGCCGATTTGTGTTGTGTGTGCAGTGGTGTTGCCGAAGATGATGGTGGTGGTGGATTGAGGCTTTGGCGACGGTGCAGGTGGTTATTAGTGGTGGTGGTTGTGGTGTGTTGATGATGACAGTGGTGGCGGTGGTGGATTGAGGCTTAGGTGGTGGCGGTGGTGGATTAAGGCTTAGATGGTGGCGGATTTGGGCTTAGGCGGCAGGGATGACGACAGTGGTTGTGGTTGGGAATAAAGACTTATTGGATGGTGTTAGCGTCAGTGACTATGGTGGCGACGACACATATTTCAACCTCGAAGGAGAAGATTGAAGTTGTGGATGAAGAGAAGAAATCAGTGTTTGAGTTATAGTGATCAATGAGGATTTGCTGAAAGACAGTTGTTCACCAATATCTTGCGATGCAAGATATCTCCACAAGTATACGGGTCGTGAGAAGTAATAAAACGGACCTAAGAGTACGGATTATCGTCCCACGAGGACTGCTATTAATGTTAATAAACGAAAGTTAAATGATCAAAAATAAAATTTTGAATAAAGAATTAAATGACGGTTTAAAAAAATCCATGAGTGCCATGACTTGGGGTCCAATTAAAAAGAACAGTTGGAATATTAAATTAGAAATTTGAATTTCAAAATAGAAATCCAGTCAAAATAGGTCAATGGGTTTTGTTATTATATATAGATATATAGATTCTAAACTAAATTTCAAATTTTAAAATTTAAGATTTATCTATTTATTTAATAAATAAATCTTGAGAGGGCATTCGTATACATAAAATAAATTAATTGGAATTGATCAATTTTAATTTTTGTAGTCCAACTAAGTTTACTAAAAAAATAAAGGGAAGAATAAATAACTAAGGTTTTAAATTACACATTTTCAAAATTAAGAAACTTAAGATTTTATTTCAAAAATTAGGTCATTATTAATTATATATTTTATTGTTTACAGTCACAAGTCACAATTTTTTAGGTCACAGCTTATTATGGTCACAGTCACAATTTTTTAATGCATAAATTTCTACAATTTAAAATATTTGATGTAATTTATATATACCAATAATTATAAGAGATTTTTTTTTTTAACACAATTGGTGATGAATTACAAATCTATATATTAATAAAAACAGCAGAGGTTCTTGGAATCTTTTCTTCAATTTTCAATTTTGGAGTGATTCTTTAATGTGAACATGTCTAGAAAATATGATTATTTTATATATATATATATATGTGTGTGTTTTTTTTTTTTTTTTTTCCCCAAATTTTGGTTTACTGAAAACTGCCAACAGATCGTGTCTGATGCCATTTATCAAAAACTGTCATCTGCATGATTGCAACCATTTGAATGACCCAAAAAAAGGCCCCTTTTATCTCTCCCTTAGTCCGTCTTCCCCTCTCATTTCTGACTCTCACGATTTTTTTTCCACTTCACCTCTCTAAATCTAATGGCCATGTCTCGAATGCTCTCCCAAACCCTCACCTGCTCCTCCGTCCATCTTGCATTCCTCACCCCTTAGGCACTAATTAGGCAGCCACGACTGCCATCGCTCCTACAAGATCAACCAGTCACAGCTAATCAAAGTGGAGGTCGATTCATCATCCTCTTCTTCCTATCCCGTTTCGCCCGAGGAGTGCTCACAGTCGAAATTAAGAAACTCGAGGAGGCCATCCATAGTATCATCGTACATCGGAGGATGAAAGGATGTCATTTACCTCTTCCCGCGAATGGCGTGGAACTGATGCGAAAATATGGACAACGTGAGGTAAATCGTGTTTGGGTTTGATATACTCTAATTCCACCCATTTCCAACATTATTTGGGTTGACTGGGTCTCTTCCTTACGGCTTTAAAGGTTGGGTGGGTATTGCTATTCAAGAACCTTGACTATATTTGGGGTTGATATACTCTAATTCCATCCATTTCCAACATTATTTCTCTGGATTATCTCTAATTCTTCTTATAATTTTTTTGGGCTTCTTTCCGAACAGGTTCATTATGTGACTTCATTCACCGGGTGCTGGATTTGAACTTCACAGGTTGGTTTTCAGTAATCTTTGTTTTATTTTAGTTGTTTGAACTAAAACAACAAATCTTTAGTCCCTACTGAGTTTGGGTATTGAGTTTGTCTTGGCTGTGTGGAGGAATTCAATATTGGCTTTTGAGTTCGTTTGCTAGTTTTCTTGAAGCTTTTGACCATGGTGATGTATTGGGTGTGTAGAAGACACTCGATTTTATTGGGCATTTGATTTTGGAATTTCAGTTGTGTGGTTTTGTTATGTTGTGGTTTGCGGTTGATTTAATCCTAGATAGTGGCCCTTTAATGATAGGCAGGTCATCTTCCCGTTGGTAAAATTCTGTAGACTTCTTAAACTTCACCTATCAAAAGAAAAGGAAGGTCCAGAATTAAGCAAATCCTATGCATGCCAAGAATGATGTTGACATGGCTACACATTTTCTAATTCACATCTTTAGATGGCTTGATTGAATTATCTATAGGAAATGATGAAATAACTTTAATCAGGAGGGAATTCTCCTTGGTACATCAATTTGGCACTTATTTGTGCATTTGATATATGTGTCTCCAAATAGTTTTGAGCTTGGATTTCTTGATCTGTCTCTTTCCTATCTTGCTGTTTGCTGACAATTACAGTTCACTTTGTTTAGACAGAAGTCTTTAATCCCTCCTCTTGAGTTTTAAACAGGTACCTGATGACACAGAGGCTTACGACAATCAGTCAATTTGTGTAAGGTATTTTACTATTGCATGAATACGAGCCTCTGAAATCTGTTGCTACCTTTCATTGCAAATGCAACATTTTGCTTGTGTTGGAGTTGATTACTTTTAATAACCTTCCATGGGAATATTTCAATTATTCTTATTATTTCAACTATTCTTATTCTCTTGGCTTAGGTTATGTTTGAATCTTTTTACGATAGTTGACCCTGGCTGCTACCTGCTGGTAAGAGTTTTTTGGTTATATCGCCAATTTTGTCCAGAGAAGTTGGTTTTGGAGCAAATATGCTCCATCTTTAGAACCAATTCTCACATTTTGATTTAGGTAACTATGAAATGATAACATCGAAAGCATATGCAAGCAAAACAACATTTTCTTGTATATCAAGATTTGATTCAGTTTCTCAACTACTCCCGATAGGATGCTCAAATCTCAGGGACTAATTGTAGACTTTGTAGTTAAAATATTTTCAGTAACACTATGAAACTCCTCTGACTTCATGGCTTTATCAACCTCATTCTCAGCATCAGCAGAACAACTAATATTGTATATAAGTTTCTAAAGCTCTTCATTCTTTAGGCTCTCGCGAATTCCACTCGAAGATGCCATAGACAGTAGTTGCGACTCTTGCGGTTTTGCCATTATATATGATTTGGTGAGTGTCTACTAAGTGTATTGACCATAAAGGTGAGTAGGAGTAGGATCCTTAACCTTGATTGGCAATATAGGATGTTTCTGTTGAAGCAAACACTCATGATCAACAAGGATGCTTGCTTGCTTAATAATCTACTACAGTTGCCTTTTGTACCTTAACACTTTTTCTCTAGAAGACATTTATTTTTTTCTCAATACTAATTTTGGGAGAGGGAAACTTGAACCTATGCTCATCAGCATGGTGAAGAACTTATCCACCAATTTCTGTGCTTGGGAAAGACTTTTAGTGTGGCTTGATAATTAAAAATTGATGGGTAAAGGTGTGTTAATCAATTGCAGGTACAAGGGAAAATGAGGAATGGACAAATACCACTAGAAAAATATGTGATCACATTTTGGAAAAGGTTATTGAGCATTTACAACAAATTGCTACTAAGGAAAGCCTAAATAGTAATAAAGATTACTCGATAGATTTGACTGGGAATCAAGATGCTGAGGAGTCATGAAGCTAATATATTGATCTTTCTTTTTCCTTATTTTCTTGTGTAATTCCTTTTAAAATCTGATGCTATTTATTTTTTTACCGTCGAAGTATATGGGAAAACTGTGCCTTGTAATTTTTAGGTTCAGAATTTGTATTTCTCAGGTTTGTGTACGTATTAAGTCTTGCTTTCCTGTTAGCATGTAGTTCTAATTTTAGAACGACGATGGTGAATGACCTATAATTTGTTCATTTTTCAAATTCTATTGGTTGATTTTGTATGCTTTTCATTTGTTTATATTGTGTAGTTTTCCGAGTTTTTTCCAATTCTTATGTTTCAATACATTATTTTTTGTCAATATAATATGCTCGTGCATCGCACGGGTGTGGAACTAGTTAAATTATATAATATAAACTGCAATGGGTAGTTATTTGATGCATAAATTTTTATCCATCTAAAATATTCAATATAAGTCATGGCACTCATGGATTTTTTTTAAAACCGTCACTTAATTCTTTATTCAAAATTTTATTTTTGATCATTTAACTTTCGTTTATTAACATTTGTCAAGTTCAACTGCCATTTTATTAATCGAGCCTATCATATGTTTATTTTGTAAAGTTAAGATTTAATGATGACAAATAGTACATTGCTTGAAATTCCATCGGTTAAACTGATGATGGATTACAAATTAAATTATATAATATAAACTGTAATGGGTATTTATTTAATGCATAAATTTCTACAATTTAAAATATTTGATGTAATTTATATATACCAATAATTATAAGAGATTTTTTTTTATGCAATTGGTGATGGATTACAAATTAAATCATATAATATAAACTGCAATGGGTAGTTATTTGATGCATAAATTTTTATCCATTTAAAATATTCCATATAATTTATAGACATCAATAATTGTAATAGATAATTATTTTTTAACAATATATTTACTTATTAAATATACATGTTTTCCTAAATTTTTGGAGTTTTTTTTTTTTCAGTAGTGGGTTTGCGTGTGGTTAATGGCTTTGTACGTGCTATTTCGGTTTGTGCACACACTAAATGTGTCGTTCTCTTTGTGTTTCGATTTTGAATTTTAAGTTTTGGATTTTGTTTTGAATTTTGGATTTTGGTTGTTTATTTTGGGATTGCTGAAAATATGTTCTCTTTATAATTTTGGAAAACTGTTTTAAAAAATAGAAAACTGAAAAATGCGTTTACTTTGTAATTTTTTGATATATTTATTTTGTAATATTTTATATGTAAAAAATGATTGGTTTGTTGAATATCATTAATTTTAATGTTAATAAATCAGTTAGTTCTCTATGTCAATAAATTCATCATTAATATTGTTTCAGCTAAACAAAAATTTAACCCCATACAAACAAAATCTTAACATGGATCTATATATAATGGCAAAATAATATAAGAACTTCAAGTGAAGGAAGTGTCTCACATTTAACAAAAAAATAAAATAAATAATAATAATAAAAAAAAAATTACAATTTTTTTTTTTTAACATGGATCTATATAAACATAGAATTTCAAGTGAAAAAAATGTCTCACTTTTAAAAATAAAATAAAATAATAAATAAAAAAAAGTTACAAAAAAAAAATCTTAAAATTGATCTATATATAATGACAAAATAATATAAGAATTTCAAGTGAATGAGGTGTCTCAAAAAAAAATAAAAAAATCTTAACATGATCTATATAAAAACAAAATAACATAAGAACTTCAATTGAAGGAAATGTCTCACATTTAAAAATAAAAATAAAAATAAAAATAATAATAATAAAAAATTAAAAATTAAAAAAAAAAATCTTAACATGGATCTATATATAATGACAAAATAATATAAGAACTTCAAGTGAAAGAAGTGTCTCAAATTTGCAAAAAAAAAAAAAAAAAAAAATTCAAAACGCGCGTTTTAGTCGTTTTTGACTTTTTAACACAAAATATTCAAAACGTAATAAACTCGTTTTGAGTTTCCTTTGTAATTTTTTTGGTATTTTGGAAAACTCGTTTCTGAAAATGGGTAAAGTGAATGCGTTTTCGATATTTCAAAAAATCGAAAACTCAAAACAGGCTCAAAACAATAAAGAGAACGGGACCTAAATTCTCGTATGTTGTTTGTTGTATAATTATTTACACTATCCAATAAAATTACATTATATACACATATAATGATAATGATAATAGATAATAGATTTGCCCACTTAAATCACAGATTAATTAATATAAATGTGCCCCTACATTTTTGAGATTTTTTTTTTCCAGTTGTGGGTTTTCATGTGATAAGTGGGTAACGCAAGTTACCTAACTTTTTGGGATTGCAAGTACGTAAGAACTCATATATTGACTGGTATATAAATACTAATATTTCATGTTGCCATAATGAATTATAAATTTATAACTTCAGTCACGAAATTATCACTTCAAGTCTTGCCAATAAATTTTACCAGATTTTATGATCAGTGCATTGCACGAATAGATAACTAGTTTTACTAAAACTTGAATTCTTGGGAATTTGAAACCAACGTCTCTTTTTTAAAAATGTGAAGGAAATCAGGTTTTTTTTTTTACTTTCTAGAGTTAAATTCAAACTCGAACCCCTTTTCGATCTACCTCCTATTTTAATTATAACTTGTATTTTGAATTCAGATGTTAATTCACAACTTCATTTTTATTAGTTTTCTTACATATTGAAATTTACATAACACGTACCGAATCAATTAGTGCTCTCTTGATGATTTTTTTTAATTCCAAGGAAGTTGAAGAAAAATGAAGAGATTTTACAAAAGAAGGAAAACATAATTGATTTTTCAAAAAGTTTTCAACAACTTTAATTTTTGAAAGGACAACAAGGAGCATTGAAATTTTGATGTTTCTAATTGTGTTTCAACATCAACAAGTAAGAAATTTTCTCTATCAAGTTTACACATGTTTATAGAAAACTGCATATTTTCTTGATTTGTGTAGCTTTTTTTTTTTTTTTTTTTTTTCGTTTTATTGTTAAAATGAGGGGGGAAATTTTATTTATTTATTTTATTTTATTATACATACAAGAGATTTTAAAAGTTTCAACTAGCATAAACCAATTTGGAATCCAAACTGGCAGCAACCAATTGGAGGTTTAAAAAATGTGTTTTGAATAAATTCTTTTCTTAAACATGTACTCCTTTTTTTTTTTTTTTTTGGAAGAATTCAAAAATAGTTAGAATGTATAATTTTAGATACTCTCTGACATATTTACTTTTCAAGCTGGATACTTGAAAGACTCGAGAAATATGCAAAATTTATCATTTTAGATACTCCTCAACATATATATTTTCCAGGATAGAACTTGGAAAACCTGAAAAATATGCGAAATATATCATTTTAGATACTCTTCAACATATAAGTGGACAATTTGAAGACCCGAAAAAATATGTGAAATAATCATTTTAGATACTCCCCTATATATTTACTTTTCAGGATGAACACTTGGAAGACCTAAAAAATGTGCTGATTTATCATTTTAGATACCCACTGACATATTTATTTTTCAGGATGGACATTTCGAATACCTGAAAAATATGCGGAATGTATTATTTTAGATAATACTATACATATTTACTTTCAGGATAATTACTTGAAAGGCTTGCAAAACAATATCTAGAATATTTCTTTTTAGATACTTCATAGGAGATTGTTCTTGATTTAAAAAAAAATGTTTCACATTAAAAAGATTTTAATATTCTTTTAGCTGAACCAAATTTCAAAGACAATGAAATTTGATGTCACGTAAAATCATGGAACTTTATGACCCAAGTGGAGAAGCCAAATCCTTTGTTTTTCAAAGCTACCATGGAGCTTCCAAACACTTTGAAAGGAGATTTTAAGCTTACAATACATAATCCAATCACATACCCTTTCATCCATATGGTTCTTTTGAAGGAGATGAACATGCGTATTCTCAGTTTCAGTTAGAGAAATTCAAATGGTATTGGATGTAACGACCCGGCTCCCTCGCTGGGGCCTTCTCCGTGTCGTACTCATGGTCTTTCCACTCCCCTCTGGCTCCCTCGCTGGGGCCTTCTCCAGAAGTGGATTTTTGCCTCCCCAGGGATTCGAACCTTGTACCTAGGGGTTAAGTACAAACTTCATGGAATCCCTGGTACCATTGGTCTAATGGTACTAGGGATTCCATGAAATTTGTACTTAACCCCTAGGTACAAGGTTCGAATCCCTGGGGAGGCAAAAATCCACTTCTGGAGAAGGCCCCAGCGAGGGAGCCAGGGGGGAGTGGAAAGACCGTGAGTACGACACGGAGAAGGCCCCAGCGAGGGAGCCGGGTCGTTACAAAAAAAGGCGCCTTTTTTTTGTAGCGTACCCGGTCCTCAAGGGCTGCCGGCCGTCTACTCATGGTCTTTCCACTCCCCCCTGGCTCCCTCGCTGGGGCCTTCTCCAGAAGTGGATTTTTGCCTTCCGCAGGATTCGAACCATGTACCTAGGGGTTTAGTACAAAGATTCATGGATTTTTTTGTAGCGTACCCGGTCCTCAAGGGCTGCCGGCCGTCTACTCATGGTCTTTCCACTCCCCCCTGGCTCCCTCGCTGGGGCCTTCTCCAGAAGTGGATTTTTGCCTTCCGCAGGATTCGAACCATGTACCTAGGGGTTTAGTACAAAGATTCATGGAATCCTGCTACCATTAGACCAAGGGCTGCCGACCGTCTACTCATGGTCTTTCCACTCCCCCTGGCTCCCTCGCTGGGGCCTTCTCCAGAAGTGGATTTTTGCCTTCCGCAGGATTCGAACCATGTACCTAGGGGTTTAGTACAAAGATTCATGGAATCCTGCTACCATTAGACCAAGTGGTCTAATGGTAGCAGGATTCCATGAATCTTTGTACTAAACCCCTAGGTACATGGTTCGAATCCTGCTGTAGCGACCAAGAATTTTTACGCAATTAATAATTATTTTAATAGAAAATCGTGTCGCTACTATTTCACCCATTTTTATTAAGTAACGCCGCGACGTATTTGTATAGCCAAGTCAAGAAATAATCGAGATCGTTTGATTTTAAATTAAATTCCGAATTTCTAAAAATATCTCCATTCTCTTGATTTAAAGTATATTAAGTCCAAGTACTTAATTCAATGTTATCCCAATATTTAATTATACAAAAATTATTTTTATTATTGAAATTAAGAAAATATATGCAAGCATGAGAGGTTCTATTATATATAATAATTATGAGAATCTTAATTTAATAAATATGGAAAAGTATATGAATGGTTGATATACTCCATTATATATAATCATGAAGAGCATAATATTTGTATAAATATGGAAAAGTATATGAATGAATTATATATTCCATTATATATAATCATGAAGAGCATAATATTTGTATAAATATGGAAAAGTATATGAATGATTGATAAGACTCCATTATATGTAATCATGAAGAGCATAATATTTGTATAAATATGGAAAAGTATATGAATGATTTATATACTCCATTATATATAATCATGAAGAGCATAATAATTGTATAAATATGGAAAATTATATGAATGATTGATAGACTCCATTATATATAATCATGAAGAGCATATTATTTGTATAAATATGGAAAAGTATATGAATGGTGCTTTACTTTAAGAAAATGATGTGTTAAAAATTAATAGAATTGAATGATTATGTTTACAATATGCCAACTTTATACATCTATTTAAACACATCTCTTTTACACACAACTCTACACATATACACTTATTTCCAATCTCTTGACAAAATCCACAAGTAAGAGAAATTCAAGGTGGTCAAGAAAGTTTTGGTCCATTTACTACTACACTTCATTTTAATCTTTTAAAAGGTAAGTATATCTTATGTTTTTATGAAAAGTAAGTATGTTTTTATGAAATGTAAGTATATCTTATGTTTTTATGAAAAGTAAGTATGTTTTTATGAAATGTAAGTATATCTTATGTTTTTATGAAAAGTAAGTATGTTTTTATGAAATGTAAGTATATCTTATGTTTTTATGAAAAGTAAGTATGTTTTTATGAAATGTAAGTATATCTTATGTTTTTATGAAAAGTAAGTATGTTTTTATGAAATGTAAGTATATCTTATGTTTTTATGAAATGTAAGTATATCTTATGTTTTTATGAAAAGTAAATATACCTTATGTTTTTACGAAAATGATTGGATCATTGCTATGAAATAAATCTCACAAGATTGCTATAGGTCCCATATGATATGTTTATGATTATGCTAAGGGGATCGGAGTTTAGTAGCGCTACACATAAGAATTCTTGTCATCTAAGTTCGGTAAAATTCTTGTGTCTCTCTATATTTATGAGGATTTCGATCCTATCCTATGTTATGATGAAAATGATCCATATGCTTTCAAAAGAAAATTATGCTTGGTATACTTACTGGGATTTTATAAATCTCACTCCACGATATTTACCATTTTCAGATAATTGAAGGTTCGAGGCGGTCAACATGGAAGTGGCAAAAGTGGTTAAGATTGATGAGATAATTATGTTGAACTTTATGTAATAAAATTATGTTCTATTTTTATTCACAAATTAAATTATGGGATTCTAATTATTCTTTTGAATAATTTTACATTACTATTTAAGTCTCGATAATATGATATGAGTCACTTTTAGTGGCACTCGAATGGTCGAGAATTCGGGTCGTCACAGTTGGTATCAGAGCAAGTTATACTTTTCTGTAGACTCCTTAAATCATTTCAAAATATTTCTACAAGAAATTGCAATTAATCTATTTTTAATTTCAGTTAAAGTAATTAATTTTCTTCATATTTTACATCTCTTGGAAAAAAATGTTTATGCATGTACAGTAAAGCAGTAAGTTACTGTTCGGTGAACAGTAACCGGGACACTGTTCACATGAACAGTACTCGTGACGGTCACTGTTCATCATTTAAAAAAAAATTGTGTTCGGTGAACAGTGCGTTTACTATTCAAAAAATAAATAAATAAATAAATTAACTATTGATTTTGTCGTGATGGAGAAATATGAATGGATATACTTTTAAGTCTCTTATCACTTTAGACCTAACTTTATGTATTTGAAAAATTTTCTTAGTTGTCTAAATTATTATTTAAGTAAATCATTAGCAAATTGTTATTATGAATCAGATTTTGGTCTAATATTCAGTTATGCAAATTTTATTTTGAATACTCAAATTATTTTATTTGGTATTATATTAAATTGGGCTCAATCATGTATGAAAATTTTAATTGGGCTAAGTAAATTACTACATGTATTGATAGTGTATCAATTGGGCCAAATCTCATGTAAAGATTCAAAAATGGTTAATGAAATTTTTCTAAGAAATAGACCATTATTTAATTATGAAAATTTTGACTCATCAATCCGCTACGCCACCTTCCACGTTTTGACTACTCGAACCAGGTATGTTATGTATAATAGCAATTACATGGCATTTATGATTATATTGAAGCATGTTAAGTATGAAATATTCATATGTTATGAATCTTTATGTGTTACACATAATATACATGTCAAGTATGATATAAATTGATAGAAGACTCAATTTTTTTTATTCTTTTCAATGTAGAATCATGAGACAGAGAGGATATTTATATGAATTTTGGTGCATATTAAGCTTAGTAAGATTGACTCAATTAGAAATTAAGTTGGGTTGTAACTTTTGCCCAAAATATATGGAATAATATATTAAACAAACAAAATTAATAATGAATTCGTACAATAATTTATCCCTTTATCACTACCTTTGTGTAAAAACAAGGGAAAAACTGTGGATGGTTATTAGTACTTCCTCTTCAAGTTTCAATTTTCGGTTCAATAATTTATCCCTTTATCACTACCTTTGCTTAAAAGCAAGGAAAAACTGTGGATGATTATTGGTACCACTCTTCAAGTTTCAATTCTGAAAAAAAAAAAAAATTCGGAAAGAAAGAAAGAGAACATGTGTTAAGCATAATGGGAATAATATGACTTAAGAATGATTTTCAAAATAATTGTTGTCCTTGAGTTTAGAAATGATGAACCTTAAATGGACTTTGCATAATTGATTTTAGACATGGCACTAAGTATGATAAGTCAACAGAAATGATTAGAAATATGTTCAGATTATCTATCATTTAGATTTAATGAGAAATAGCGAGCCAATTTTATGAAGTTTTATGAGATGTTAAGATTATAAGTGATATGATTTTAATGAAACTTTTATGAGAAGCATTATGAAGTTAGAGATTTAAAGATTTGGTTATTGGGAATTAAGTAATGGATATTATGTTGAGTAAGTGAATTATGCCTCTATATTGAAGAGAAATTTATTATGAACTTTGGCCTTGTGATTAAATTTTGGGAATATGATTTATGACTTATAAATATAAGTATGAGTAATCTTTTGAGCCAATTAAGGTATGGAAGGAAGTGATATTGTGATATTGAAAAATATGATTTGAAATTGTTATGTTGAGGAATTATGAATTGAATTATGGGATATTTTTTTGATGATATTGAAGTGTTGGAATCGTTTTCAATATTTTTAGATCGTTGTGATCAAATGTGGAGTTATTTATTATTGTGAGTTATGAAGTATGCTTATGGTTTGGGATAAGTCCAAATTACAAGGGAGACTCTGTCCAGAATTTTATCATTTGGAATTAAGAGCATGATATGATAAGCATCCACTAAAGGAATTAAGGTTAGACATGCAAGTTCATTTACATCACAAACGAGATTTAGTAGATGATAGCAGAGATTTTATTATTTTCTCATAAGGAGAACACACAAAGAGTCACACTGGAAAAGAAATACATGAAACACGCAAAAGCAAAAGAAAGCAACATGGAAAATTCCTCAAATTGAGAGATGTGTTTCCGGAGTAGCCGTATCCTACCACCTCTGACCTTTTGAGGAAATAAAGAAACCTTCAAAGAGGTGTGTTTCGAGAGTAAGAATACTCCGTAATCTACCACCTGGAACCTTTGAGGTACACACAAGATTTAAACATTAAGGAAATCCTAGGAAATTAGAGGGGTGTCTCAAGAGTAAGAATACTCCGTACTCTACCCCCACCTATTCTAAGATTCATAAAGTTAAGTTTACATTAACCGGACTCCATTTTCGCTTGATTCCCCTTCCTTGCGACCAATCTATCTTAACCCCTGCTGGATCTTGTATTGAGATATATGACTGCAGCTTATCCAGTAGTTCATCAATAGTAGGAGCAGAAATAAGGAGCCTTCTGGAAAATGGAGAGATGAATCCCTGTTCCACAGCAAAATCAAGAAAGGTTAACAAACCATCAAAGAAATTGTTAACATTCAGAAGCCCAATAGGCTTAGTATGGAGATCTAGTTGAGCCCACGAGGTAATGTTAAAGATTTCTTCTAAGGTACCAAAACCTCCGGGCAGGGCTATAAAGGCATCAGAACCATATAGCATACAAGTTATGCGTTCATGGATGGATAAGGTTTTAACTTCATGCCCTCGTGTTTTGCCTGCAACATCTACCAAAGGGACAGGTATGACACCGATTACTTTTGATTTCTCTGCAAGAGCAGATTGGGAAACACAACCATTAGACCACTGCTACCACCCCCATACACAAGAGTGATACCTTTTTCCCCCAGTTTCTTTCCAAGATCTACGGCCGCTTCTAGATAACTGAAGCCTTTCCCCACTTTTGATCCACAAAATACACAAATAGTTTTGATCTGTCGAAGTTTTGGTGCTTCCATCTTTGATAGTATATAAGAGAAAACTTACGAAGAAGATGTGATTTTGGGATGCCTGAACTATGAAATATGTTTGGCTATTTAAAGCCGGAAAAATTTACTGTTTTTGATTGATTCTGAAAAAGTAAAGATTTACTTTTGACAAAATCGGCCAACTTTTGACTGTTTTACCAAAGATATCACCTTTCGGTGATTTATTTCCAGCTTTATCAAACCTCGAGAAAGGAAAATATATTTATTTTCAGCTTTATCAAAACTCGAGAAAGGAAAATATATTTTATTTCCAAAACGCGTGAAAGAAAACAGCAAAATATTTTAAATGTGTATCAAGAGATTTACCTTATATCATTGATGAACTGCCAGAAGCCTCATTTTGTAAAACAGACTGGCAAACAGGATCTTTTGCTATTATATTTTGGAGACTATAACGATTTTTGTCCTCGTTAAACTGAGCGTATAAGGAGAGAAGTTCACGTTGCACATAACCACTTGGGTGCGTCTCAAGAGTCAGTCGAATATCATCCAAAGACTCCTTACTCAGTCCACCCTTTATGAATTTGATTTTATCATCCCGATTAGTAGAAGAATATCCTACTGTTTTACAACGAGTATCACAGTTCCAACGAGCACATTTGTAGCAACCATTCAGCCTTTTTGCTCTTCGTTTCTTTGCGAAGGTACTTTTGCCTAAACCAGGCATGTGCTTTGGAAATGTCATAGGTAATTCACCAGATAGTCGAACCTTTGCTTCGATCAACCAGCGAACATCTTCTGAAACACCATGAGCCATCAGCAACCTCAATCTTTCGAGTCTTATTCGATAAATTTTCCTCAGATCATTCATTGGAAGACTGGAATAATACTTGCGAATGTTTGTAAGAATGATATCCATGTTTTTGATGGATCTAACCTCTTCCCAGCATGAACTATTTAAAAGCATTAAGGATCGGAGGGAATCCGCGTGATATTGATTCCAGCAAGAAAGCGCGGAATAGAATAATGGAAAAGAGGGAACAAGAGTTTATGCGCCGTTTACTTTCTTGATAAAAGGAAGATTTGATGATGACGGGATTTGAGATATGGAATATTTTCTTGGATTTTTGGGTACTGATATTTTGATATAATAATCAAGGTATAGAAATAATACGGGGATACGTGAAAGTGAAATAAGGACTGTATTGAATCAGGATTAATAAGTTTGTGCAAGTGAAAGGAATACCTTACGGGAAATGTTATGATATTTGAGTTAAGAATTTTAATTATTTGGGAGATATTTGTTTATTGAATTTTGCAGAAATTTTGGGTTACAAATATTGGAAAGATAAACTGATGATTATGTTGATATGTGAATAACATGTTTGGGTATATTACATAGAGAATATTCAGGTAATCGTTTTAATTATTTTGGAATATTGGTGATAAGAAGAAATGACAAATTATTATGGTATGATATGTTAGTAAAGATTTATTGAAATTTTAGAGATATTAATACGAATATTTGAGGTTATATGATACGATGATAAGTGACAGGTTACATGAGTACTACAAGATATGATGAAATATCACATATGATTGGAAATTTTCATTTTGAGTCAGAATTTATGAGTAGACACATATGTCTATTATTGATAAGAAAAGTACATGTTCTTAAGAAAACAAAGAGATGCATTTAGTAAAAGTCCAGTGGGTTAGATATTATAATGATGAGATTACTAAGAGAAAGAAGAGAAGAGATTCTGATTAAGTGTTCAGAAATCATAAGATCAAGTAAGTTTAATTTCGAGGACGAAATTATTTTAAGGGGGTAAGTTTGTAGCGACCAAGAATTTTTACGCGATTAATAATTATTTTAATAGAAAATCGTGTCGCTACTATTTCACCCATTTTTATTAAGTAACGCCGCGACGTATTTGTATAGCCAAGTCAAGAAATAATCGAGATCGTTTGATTTTAAATTAAATTCCGAATTTCTAAAAATATCTCCATTCTCTTGATTTAAAGTATATTAAGTCCAAGTACTTAATTCAATGTTATCCCAATATTTAATTATACAAAAATTATTTTTATTATTGAAATTAAGAAAATATATGCAAGCATGAGAGGTTCCATTATATATAATAATTATGAGAATCTTAATTTAATAAATATGGAAAAGTATATGAATGGTTGATATACTCCATTATATATAATCATGAAGAGCATAATATTTGTATAAATATGGAAAAATATATGAATGAATTATATATTCCATTATATATAATCATGAAGAGCATAATATTTGTATAAATATGGAAAAGTATATGAATGATTGATAAGACTCCATTATATGTAATCATGAAGAGCATAATATTTGTATAAATATGGAAAAGTATATGAATGATTTATATACTCCATTATATATAATCATGAAGAGCATAATAATTGTATAAATATGGAAAATTATATGAATGATTGATAGACTCCATTATATATAATCATGAAGAGCATATTATTTGTATAAATATGGAAAAGTATATGAATGGTGCTTTACTTTAAGAAAATGATGTGTTAAAAATTAATAGAATTGAATGATTATGTTTACAATATGCCAACTTTATACATCTATTTAAACACATCTCTTTTACACACAACTCTACACATATACACTTATTTCCAATCTCTTGACAAAATCCACAAGTAAGAGAAATTCAAGGTGGTCAAGAAAGTTTTGGTCCATTTACTACTACACTTCATTTTAATCTTTTAAAAGGTAAGTATATCTTATGTTTTTATGAAAAGTAAGTATGTTTTTATGAAATGTAAGTATATCTTATGTTTTTATGAAAAGTAAGTATGTTTTTATGAAATGTAAGTATATCTTATGTTTTTATGAAAAGTAAGTATGTTTTTATGAAATGTAAGTATATCTTATGTTTTTATGAAAAGTAAGTATGTTTTTATGAAATGTAAGTATATCTTATGTTTTTATGAAAAGTAAGTATGTTTTTATGAAATGTAAGTATATCTTATGTTTTTATGAAAAGTAAGTATGTTTTTATGAAATGTAAGTATATCTTATGTTTTTATGAAAAGTAAATATACCTTATGTTTTTACGAAAATGATTGGATCATTGCTATGAAATAAATCTCACAAGATTGCTATAGGTCCCATATGATATGTTTATGATTATGCTAAGGGGATCGGAGTTTAGTAGCGCTACACATAAGAATTCTTGTCATCTAAGTTCGGTAAAATTCTTGTGTCTCTCTATATTTATGAGGATTTCGATCCTATCCTATGTTATGATGAAAATGATCCATATGCTTTCAAAAGAAAATTATGCTTGGTATACTTACTGGGATTTTATAAATCTCACTCCACGATATTTACCATTTTCAGATAATTGAAGGTTCGAGGCGGTCAACATGGAAGTGGCAAAAGTGGTTAAGATTGATGAGATAATTATGTTGAACTTTATGTAATAAAATTATGTTCTATTTTTATTCACAAATTAAATTATGGGATTCTAATTATTCTTTTGAATAATTTTACATTACTATTTAAGTCTCGATAATATGATATGAGTCACTTTTAGTGGCACTCGAATGGTCGAGAATTCGGGTCGTCACACCTGCGGAAGGCAAAAATCCACTTCTGGAGAAGGCCCCAGCGAGGGAGCCAGGGGGGAGTGGAAAGACCATGAGTAGACGGCCGGCAGCCCTTGAGGACCGGGTACGCTACATTGGACATCCTTGTTTAAGTCTTCCTCCCTACCCTCTCCAGATGCAACATTTGTTCCAAGGGCAATCTTTTGATCAAAGAGAGATCAGATAGGGAAGTACATTCCATTATCGCAGAGAAATTTCTTACTTGTTGAAGTTTTGGGAATGGTGGCTCTGAATAGATTTACTGAAGGATTTTCTTTTTTGAAGAATGCTCTACAAAAGCCCTGGATAATTTTCTACGGACATTGTTTAAGGAAGCTTTGAAACATGGTTTTTCAAACATTCGGATTTGGTGGAATGACAACAAGTCAACTCTTCATAACGTGATTATCAATCAATTTCTCACAAACAATGCTTTTAATGAGACATATGGATACATTTCTTAGAGAAGTTGACATTTATCTTGCTAAAATAAAGCAGTACTTGGAGTGTTTAACTATAAAATACAAGGCTAAGCAACTAAAACCTCTTGATATACAGATAGCAATAGGGAATGCCATGTGTTCTTCTTTGGAAGCTCAAATTAGTCAATTGAATTTCTAGCTGGATAGACTCCATGATGAACTCCAAACTTGCTAAGAAAATATTAGTCCACTTGAAATGAAGAAAGCCACATTTGAGTAAACACGAGTTAGAGATGCCATTGAAGACAGCTTCTTGCAGATGATTGATAGAGATTGATTGAGATAGAATTAAGACTATTCTTCCTCTTCTTGCTATACTGTACGAACTTTGATTCATCAACTTCATTTTTTATTAGACTTTCTCTTTCATCTCTCTTGTACATTGATATTGAGAAGAAATATTAATATAAGGAAAATAAAAATAATTTATTGATTTTGACTGAACTTGGATTTATATTTTCTATTTAAGCAGCCTACATACCTAAAGTGATAAAGTCAAAACGTAGTTCATTACAATAACATTCTCATTTTTTTTATAGGATCAGAATTTATCCTCTTGCAGGCCAGGAGTATTACATTGAGATACAATGAAAATTACAAAGAATTTTAAGCGTAAAAATGCTTCAGGATTTTTAGTAACAAGACCATCCCATTTAGGTTGGAATTTGTAGTCCATCTTTGTTAACGATCTTGTATGCTCCATTGGTGAAGGCGTGAGTAACAAGACCATCCCATTTAGGTTGGAATTTGCCCCCTATTTTTCTTGTGAATATGATTGGTATGCGTACTGGAAGCATCATATCTCTGACTTGAAATGATCTTGGTAGCACCTTTTTGTTGAAGGACTTCATCATATGAGCTTGATAACATTCCAGGTGCATCTGTGCCTTTAATCTCTTCTTATCCAGAGCTTCTAGCTCCTCAAGTTGAAGACGAGCATTTTCTTCTATTTCAATCCTTATTGAATAGCAATCCACGATGATGGAATCTGACATTCTAAAAGAATGACAGATTCTACTCCATGCACTAAAGTATAAGGGGTAGCTTACGTCGGATCCGGTAAGAGTGCGGTAAGCCCACAAGATTTCTTCAATTCTTTCATGCCAGTCTCTTTTTTATTTTAATACAAATTGCTTTAAAAAACTGCATAGGGTCTTGTTGAATGCTTCTCTAGGTCCGTTGGATGTTGTGTTATACATAGAGGAGTTGAATTGTTTGAACCCAAACCTAACACATATTGCAAAAAAGATTTCCATATCGGTGATGATGTGTCAAATAAATCCATATCGATAAATGGTCTGAACATGAATAAAATTTGTAAAATTTTCTTTCTTTACTTCTCTTAGCGGTACAACACTAGCCCACTTAGAGAGATAAACAGTTCCGGCAATGATGTAAGAATGTCCAGCTGAAGACTTCGGAGTTATAGGTCGATCATGTTAAGGCAAATGAATCAAACTACCACGAGGCTATCATTGAGTATAATGGTTCTGAAGGCTGATGAATGAAATCTGCATAGATTTGACAAGTTTCACATCTCTTCGCATGGTCCACGGAATCTTGAACGTTTGTTGGCCAATAATATCCCAACCTTTTATCCGAAAATGGAGCTTAGATTTGGGCTGATCAGCACCATGTATTCCACAATGAGCTTTTCAAGGACTTTGGCTATTTACTCACTACTTAAGCATTGAAGGAAAACTCCATCAAATGAACGTCGATATAATGTGTTTCTGTAGAAGATGAAGCGAGAAGCACGTCTTCGAACTTCAGTCTTTCGACGTGGATTATCCGACAACTTTTGATGTTGGAGGTATCAATTATTGGTTCCCTCCTTAACCAGGGGTAAAGTGGGAGCATCCTGATCATTTAATAAAACAGTGAGAAAGATCTTCTGCACCTTGAATCAGATCTTTTTTTTACTTCTAGCGGATGGGTGCTTTCGTATATCGATTTTAAGGAGTGATATTTTATATTACCGCCACCCGCGTCCAATCATCTTTTTCTTCACTAGAAACTTCAAAATTATTGTTCTCTTCCAAATTCTTAGGCGCTAGTAGTGGAATTAACCATATTTGAACAACTGACACCGATTAGATAGATTCGTAATCTGATCGAGCTAGAGCAACAGCCAAGTTAGCTAAAGCATCAGCTTATTTGTTTTCATTTCTTATAATGAATTTGATTTTTATTGATTCAAAATGCTTTAAAAGTGTTGATGCGTATTCATGATATGGCTTTAGATCCAGATTTCGGACTTCATATCCAGACAAAAGCTGATTGATTATCAACAAAAAATGTCCAAATAATTCTAGTTGATTAATCTCCATATCCAATGTAGTCTCCAAGCCAATAATGAGAGCTTTATTTTCCGTCATATTTTTGGAACATTTTTGTATCAAAGCAAATGCATATGGAATAATTTGATAATGGGGAGTAACAAATACAACTCTTGCTCCATCAAAGAATAACCTCTATGAAGGTACAACTTCAGTGTAAAAGACTTCTTCATATGGGAGATCTTCAGAGAGTTCACATTCTGCTGGAGTTTGATGATCAACAAGAAAATCTGCCAAAATCTTGTCCTTCAATGGCCTTCTGAGGAATAAATTTGATGTATTTAATATCGAACTCCAATAATAGAAGTGCAAATTCTCCTACCCTTCTAGAAAGAACAACCCTGGAAATTAGGTACTTTGATGGATCCAAATTTGAGACAAGACTGATTGTGTGGGCTAACATATAGTCCTCAATTTCTTAGCTTCAAATATCAATTCCAAGTACATTTTCTCAATTGGTAAGTACTCCAATTCAACACCTATCAATGTCCGACTCAGGTAGGGGTGAGCGTGGGTTGGTTTGGGTCGATTTTTTGCCCAACCGGAACCCAACCCACTATGGTCGGGTTGATAAAAAATCAATCCAACACAACCCAAGTATGAGTTCAAACCCAACCCAATCCAACCCAATCAAGTTTCGGTCAGGTTGGGTTGGGTGGTTTGGGCTTTGGTCTAATAAGTAAAAAATCTTGAAATTTAAAAAATTAAGCCCATAAATCAACTATTAACTCAAATCAATTATGTACAATACAATAAGCTCAAATATAAAAAATTAAATACTTGCTTATAAAACTAAAAAATGTTCAAACTATATTTGAATTTCATCCAAATTATAAAATGTGCTTGAGATTCTTGAAATTTAAATGGTCCTATTTTTTAAAAAAATTTGTTGGGTTGGGTTGGGTTGGATTGGGTTTTTTACCCAACCCATAACCCGACCCAACCCGACCAAATTTTTATTTGTAGAACCCAACTCAATCTGATTTTCATCAAAAATCGACCCAAACCGATTGGGTTGGGCGGTTTTAGCGGGTTAATGTCCACCCCTAGACTCAGGTAATATAGTGCATTCTCCTTTCGCTCATCGTTGTTTTGGACAGGAAGAGCACCTAAAGAATATTCTTGTACTGCAAAATAGAGAGTCATTGGCTTTCCCGAAGTTGGATCTGCAAGCACAAGTGGATGAGATAGATATTGCTTAATTCTTTGAAAAGCATTTCGACGTGCAACGTTCCTTTCAAATGGCACATCTTTCTTTACCATCTTTTTGAATGTATGACAACGTCTAACAAGTTTAGAAGTAAATCTTCAAATATATGCCAACTTTCCTTGAAGACTTTTCAACTCATACAATCGCTCGGCTCAAGCATGTTAATTATTAAATCAATTTTTTATTAATCTATCTCAATGTCGTGATGTCGAAATATGAAGCCAAGAATTTTCAGAAGTGACACCAAATGCACACTTTAGTGGATTCATTTTCAACTGGTAGCACAAGAGTCTCTTGAAAACGTCTTATAAGTCTTGTAGATGATTGTCTCTTCTCTTTGTCTTGACAACAAGGTCATCCACATAGCAGTCTACTTGCTTATGCATCATGTCATAAAAACCTTTTGCATTGCCCGCAGATAAGTCGCCCCAGCATTTTTCAATTCAAAAGGCATGACCTTATTACAGTATATACTCTTAGGTATGTGAAACGTCGTAAGCTCTTTGTATTTTGAGTTCATTCGAATTTGATTGTAACCATAAGACCCATCTATGAAAGAATAGAACTTCATATCTGGTTGTTGCATCCACCATTAACTCTGTTACTGGAAGTGGAAAATCATCTCTAGGACAATCTTGATTTAGGTCTCAAAAATAGACGCAGAATCGAAATTGTCCATTCTTCTTTCTGACAGGAACAATATTAGCAATCCAAGTTGGATACTTGACTTCACGTATGAACTCTGCTTTAATGAGTTTGTTGATCCACACTTCAATTTAGGGAATAAGTTCTGGCCAGAATCTTATTTGTGTTTGTTTGATGGGATGAACTCCATACTTTACTACAAGATGATGCACACCAATTTTAGAACCCAATCTTGACATTCTTTGTAGGACCATGAAAACACATCTTTGTATTCCTGCAGCATGTTGAAGTACTCATATTCTTCTTCCAAACTAAGAAGAGCACTGATATATACTAGCCTTGGATCTTCTTCTGTTTCTAAGTTCAACTGTTTCAAATTATCCATAGTAGCTTGCTCTTTCTTTAAATGTTGGCAGAGCTGGTTCAAGTTCATCTGATGTGGTTGAGTTTTCAACATTAGATTATAAGTTAGTAGTTTCTTTAAAAACAATGTGATTGATTGATACTTTTTCTTCGTTCACATCATTCTTTTGAAATGTGAAAGCCTTTCTAGTTCTACATCTTCTTCTAAACCGTTGAGTCTTTGAAATGATTCTATAGAAATTCGTGCTTTTTTTAATCGACTGGCGTAGATACATAATCATTATTGCTTAACCTTTGAAAGACTAACACTTTATCTTTTGATTCAATTGTTGTTGAAGACTAGGGATGTCAATAATATCCACAGACCCAATACCCATTGGAGACCTGACATAAACGGACGGGGATTACCCGACTAAATGAGTTTGTGGGTCGGGTATGGAGGTAAATCTTAAAACCCGACATGGGTTTGGGTTGGGTGTAGATTTTACTACAAGACTCATACCCAATTCACATACCCATTAATTTCCTTAAAAAATTATAGAATTTAAAACAAAAGTGGTTGTGTAAAAAAAAAAAATAGAACTCAAATATCTATTAACATTGTTAACGTCTAAAAAAATTGTTTAAATTCGTTTGTTTAGGTTCAGCCTAGAACAAGCTTTTTTCCAAGCCAAATTTAAGTAATGCCCAACATATAACTTATTCAAGTTAATTTGGAACACCTCTAACCAATAACATATTTACAACCATAAAAAATAATGAATAAATAAATAAATAATAGGTAATGGGTTTCAAATGGGTATAGAAACATACCTACCTCCAACCCGCTTTGCTTAAATGGGTATATAGGTAGAGTATGGATGTTGTAAATTTCTAGTGGGTAAGGTACGGATTTGACAAACCCAACTCATTTCCATCCCTATTGAAGACTCTCTAGTTAACCTTTCGAATACCGAAACTTTGATGCTTTCACTTTGAATTCTATCAAACATAGAAGGTCTAGACTCTTCTAGTTTCTCTTCGAGAATCTCAAAAATTTGAATCATAATTGGGTTCAGGGAGAGCTTCTTAACTTTAATCTATTTTGGTTGATTTCCCAAGCCATATCTTGGTTGTGACATGATTAATCCATCCAAACCTGAAGAGACATGTCCACTTGCAAGCACTGCATCAAGATCACCCAATTTTCGAGGTTCTCCTCTTCCAAATCCAGCATTTTCAAATAGATTCTTAGCTCACAAATTGTAACATCACTTGAAAGTTTGCTTTGTTTCATTGACCTCTTTAGCATGTATCAATTTTTTTTTTCCAGACAAGCCGGAAATATGAAGTCTTCATATACTCAGAATAGATGTTGAAGCATTACTAATCTTTGCAACTTTCATAAGTTGATATGGTAGAGCTAATTTTGTAATGTTATGTATCAAAAAAGTTAGCTCTTTCCTCGATACTCCTGATGTTGTCTGAGGTTGTTTATCTCTGGAGAACCTATCACAAGTATGTTTAGGTTTATTTGTCATAAGTTGATGCGGCAGAACTATTAACTTTGTGATTAGTACTCCTTATTTCAAATCCAGCTGCAGATAACCCTCCAGAATGAAATTATCTATCTTCGGGGTAAAATTTGGCGTCTCTGAAGTAAGCTTCTTCTTTCAAAAAGGGTTTGGACTCAGCTACCACGCACTTGACTTCTTCATCTCGGTTGTTATTAAAACACTGACGCCAAGTTGAAAGTAACACTCAATTTCATGTAGCCAAATACGTCAAAGAAGTAATTCATATGACGTTCTGGCATCAATGACATGGAAGAGAGCTGAGGAAACTAGATTTGCAGTACGCATCTTTAAACTTGTCATGCCAATGGCTCCCTGGGCTTTTTTATTGTAGCCCTGAATCATAATGTTACTTTGGACAGATCTTCAATCTTTATTTCAATTTCCTTCATAGTTTTAATTGATAATGTTTACATCAGAACCACAATCTATCATTATCCGATGCATTTTGAATTCCCAAATGTAACCACGGGCATATAGCGGTCTGTTGTGCAAAAGATATCCAAGTTGTAAGTCATCGTCATTGAATGTTATGGTGGCCATACAGTCTCAGTAAGTTACAGATGTAATTGGTTCCAGCGTTTTCCTTAAAAAGCTTCTGAATCAATCAATGCCATGATCAGGGTCATACTACCATCAAAATGGAGACTAAAAGCCTTTGTGAGACTTGTGTTTGAAGAGATGTTACCGAGACGTGAGATAACATTTCTCATCTTCGAACTCTCTCTCGATACACTCTTCGATTCACTTTCTCCATCCAGGCTGATGATATTAGAATTGAAACATTCTTTGTCAAATAAATTTTGAGGAAAATACTTTCCAAGGTTATGGGTCTAGGAGCTAAGGTATTTTTTATAACTTCTGTTTATTTTGTGGTTGATCTTGTCTTAGCTTTGGAATTTTTCTTTTGTTATTTCTTATTTGTCTTCTTGGCCTTCATTGTTCATCACGTGTATTAGGACTTGGTAGTTGTGGAGCTTTTCAGTGCCTTTTCATAAGTTCATGTTATATGGCTTTCTTGTGAAGATGCTTCTTCAGTAGGGAAAACTTCCATACTCAATACTCCTAGTGTTAGCCCTACAAGAGGTATAGAAGATGGTATTTTACCTATTTTTAACATTTGGTATTTCTCCTTCTTGTTTATGAAGGTGGACCAACTATCATCAACCTTATCTTCAGATTCAAAATCAGAATCCCAAACATCCAAATCATCTGTCATAATTTTGTAAAAAGTTGGACGGGCTGAAACATGTGGTTTAACCATTCCTGGATAGATGTAGCACATTTTCATGACATTTTGTAATTTTTCATTTTAGTATTTCATTTTCCATTATATAATAATTTAGATAACATTATTCAAAAATGCGTTTCATGAATGAGTATCACCCCCAAATGCCTATGATTGATTGGGTTTGACTATAAGGCTTAACATGGACTATAAAGCAGCCGTGTCATAGATGTGCCAAAATGAGCATGTTAGAGTCGCAGATAGTTTGGTTGGACTTCAACCAAGTCGCGTGTTTTTACATCACTTGTGGGTTAGGATGGAGGTATTTGTGAGGGCGGGGTGAGAACAAAATTAGTGACAACTGACGATGGTTATATTAAATGTGTGATTTGCGTATAATAAGCAATTGTGAGCCATAAACCATGTCCTACGTGAACGTAATATTGTGTCATTTATTATTAGTTTGTGACCTTAACAATGAATTGTGTGCTATTGTGATTATGATATGTTCGATTAAGTTATTATCAGATGTGTGTTATTATGATTATGATCACATTATGTTTGAAATTTTTTATGAATTTATTTATTTTTGAAATTATATTTTGAAATATTTTTAGTTATGAATTTTTCCCATTGCTGAGCTCTCAAGATTTAAAGGAATTATGGGCCAAACTTTCAGGTTTCAGAACTCAGAAGTTCATTTAAGCCCAAACTCCAACTGAGTCCGAGCCCGATCCTAATTCAGTTTCGTGACGGTTTCAAGGTCTGAACTGAGTGGTTCAGTAATTTTCTCCGCCGATATTTTCAACGAGTGGCGCTCGACTCGCCACCTCCAAATCGTAGGCAGAAAATCTACGATCCATTTTTTATCTTAATCTTAATAAAGAAAAAACCTGGGCTAAAAAATCACATAAACAATTCAAGTCCACGAAAACAGATATTTTTAAATTCCTATAAATAGTAGAACATTAAAAAAGAAGAAAAAATTCGCCATGAAAGCTCTTCAAGCATCCTCTTCTTACAGTGTTGGATTGGGAATTTCAGCTTCCGCTCCTCCTCCGCGTCCTTCTCGGCACCGCCATGTGATTTTAGCTCAAGGTAATTTTACTAATATTTAAACGAATTTTGAGGAATTATTGAGTAACTCAGTAAAAAATATTATTATTTGCGTTAATTTGTAGTGGAGCCGTCGGAGAAATCCGTGGAAATAATGAGAAAGTTCTCGGAGCAGTATGCGCGGCGGTCAGGCACGTTCTTCTGTGTAGATAAAGGTGTGACTTCAGTTGTTATCAAGGTATCAATTTCATTCCCGTTGTTTATATTTTCATTTCTACTAGTCTAACAGTTAAAAGAAATGAGATGATTGGGGAATTACTAGAAATTAAGCAAGCATGGAAGTGGTAGACTCGGGGGTTTTGTGGTTTATAATAAGTTTTCCAAACTAAATAATCAAATTTATTGCCAGTAATTAGTGCTAGCTTTGCTAACTCCTCACGAATATTTTGTTAGAATTGAATTGATCTCCTTGCTTTTCCTTGAGTTTCTGCATTCTCTTCATTCAAATCATCCAGCAAAAATTCTGGATAACTTCTAAATTCATGAAAATTGTGCTGTTTGTTTGGAAAAATGATCATTAATAGAGCTTTTCATGATCTGACTAACTTGCTGCAAACAAGAACAGACACGGTTGTGCATGGAAGATGACAAATCAATCATGTGAGGTGCTTTTTCATCAGCATAATTAGCTGTTATGCTAGGTTTTGGAGAAAGAATCAGCTCGGTTCCTGATGTTGTTTTGGGAAGGGTTTTCATTCCCAATTTATGCTACAAAGCAATTTTGAAGTAGATTTTATCATAAATAAGTGTCTCAATGTTTTTGCCAAATACCATCTTTTGGAGTGAGAATTTGCAAAATATTAACCGTAAATGACTTTGAAATGGCTCCTCCACAATCTAGAGTAAGAAGTTTTTCAAAAAACCTTCACTATTGAAAGCAATAGAAAGGCAACCTGGCAAGCTCTTCTTAGCACTGCTCCCACACAACACTTTACCAAACAATATAAACTGATGAAACTAAAAGGGATTTCAAAAGCATAGGGCCAATATTAGGTCTGTTTGCAATTCCCATCAATGATCGATTGACTACCTACTTCTAGTTGCTATGGTACGTAGTTAGAGCTTTTCTTGCCAATTATACGATATACATTTTACAATTTTGAGGGATGGATTGGAGATTGTTTTAATCTCGACCATAGTTGGCCTAATTAATAGCATGTATGCAAAATTTAAATTATATTTAAGTTGGTCAAACCTGCTTTTTATCCACCTATTTCTTAGGACCCATAACTTACTAACCACTTATTATTAACAAAATCTATAATACCGAAAACTTATAAGCAGGGGCGGAGCAAGAATGAGAAGATAGTGGGGCAAATTAGTAGAGAGTCAATATAGTAGGGGCAAAACAACAAAAAATGAGAGGTTGAAATGCAAAAAATGAAAAAGCACTATATGACCATTACTGTGTAGTGACGAACTCCAAACCTTAAAAATTTCTTTTCATATTTGATCCAATGTCGGGTAAATCTGCTCGTGCTAGCATTAGTAGTTTTCTTTGAATCAAATCATTTGTTATAAAGACACTCTCTGGGAATATGTACAGGGATTGGCAGAACACAAGGAGACAGTGGGTGCACCACTTTGCCCATGCAGGTACTATTAATTCCTGGAATTTATTTATGAATAAAATATATTTTTTCCCTTTTTCTAAATCCCCAAATATCTACCATATTTTTTGTAGCTTTATTATATGGTCTTTTATTTTGTTCAGGCACTACGATGATAAAACTGCTGAGGTACAGCAGGGCTTTTGGAATTGCCCTTGTGTTCCTATGAGAGAGAGGTAATGCTAAAGGTTGATGTTGTTTGTTATCTTTCTTTCCCTGCAGCTGTCTTTTTCTTCTCTGACCATACAGGTTGCTTTTCATTTTTCTACCGCGGCATTTTTGTGGTCACAGCAAAGAATGAAATATTAGGGTTTTCGTGAACTAATAAGGTTTCATATCGTTGATAAATGATAATAGTTGAATTTCCAAGTATAAATATCTTTCAAAGCCTTGGAATCCTGTATAGTTTTGATCTTTTAAACATGGCACCTCGTAACTCTTTTTCTTTGCACAAAATCAACACAAGTTCCTTTGGCATGTGAGGAGAGAGAATTTTTCAAGGATTTTCTTGAAGTGTAAACTCGTTTAAATACCAGGATTGAGGTTTTATCTTGATCCTATCTCATTCCAAAGATGGAAGTGAACGAAGGGCTCAGACGGAATCCTATTAAACCAAGAAAGTTACCAGAGGCAGAGAAGAAACCCAAAACCTTCAGCTAAGTTGATGGGATGCTAAGAAAGTTAGCTTATAAGCCTGTTGATATTTCCAAGAGTTATAAAGAGTGAGCTAATAATGGCTGTTTCACGTATAATCTTGCATAAGCTTGAACCTTACTATCAACTCGAGTCTAAATATCTATAGAATAATTTGTTTGATCCATATAGATATAGAATTTCACTTTATTTATGGATCATGATAACGAAAATGATTTATGTAGTAGACCCCAGAGTAATTACTAATAATAATTAGTACCCTGTTCTTGTTGGCTTTTAAGATGTACAACTAGGACCCTGCATGTTTGATGTAAATATTTTTAGAATAGATTTTGTGAAAAGTGATATTTATTTATTTTTTATTTTTTTATTTTTTTGGAGAATGTGATTAAAGAGTAGGAAATACTTATGGGTCCAAGTGCAAAATTGTTTTATTGAGAGAATGAGTAATAGAAAATTGAGTTTGGTGAAAATTGAGTTTTAAAGAATCTTTACCATACAGGGGCTCTATATGGTCATCAATACTAGTTATATATCTTAAGTCTTAACCAAAACTTAGCATGCTAAGTACTTTTTCTTTTATTGCTATTAGGCAAAATAAATATTTTTTAAGTCTTATGAATGTGAAGTCTGGTATTTTTCGTGGATTTCAGTTGGGGATGTTGAACAACTCCACTCTAAGCCCATAAATTTGCAGCTCTCATCCATTCCAGTTGTTAAGCGTTTGTTTCATTTTAGGTTGGCTCGTATATCTTCTATTGGCCTACCCTTTGTTTCATTTTAGGTTGGCTCGTATATCTTCTATTGGCCTACCCTTATGGTTTGGGGTCAGGTCATGTAAATTTCTCCATTCTGCCATCATCAGTTTAATTAATATTTGCTTACCGCTTTGGTCGAAATCATCCTGATTTATTTTTTCACACATTCGTTCTTTCCTTCTCATTTTGGCTTTGACAATGTAGTTTCTTAGTTCATTTATGTTCAATATCTTGATTGTATTATGTCCTGACAGGAAGGAATGCCACTGCATGCTTTTTCTAACCCCTGATAATGATTTTGCTGGCCAAGAACAGGTAATAGCTGATCACTTTCTCATTTCACTACGAATAAACATTGTAGAACGGGAAGGCCTGTTTTTCGAATTGTATATAAACATAATCTGTCTCTGTCGACACTAGAAATTCATAATTCCTTCTGCTATGCAGGCCATTACGTTGGAAGAGATAAAAGAGACAACAGCAAATATGTGATGCTTATTATCTTGTATTGACTTGTTTGTATAATGACCTCCGTAATGTAGATTTTTGTGGCTGTATTAATTCTGGTTTTGGGTGAATATAAAGAAGTGGAGTTGTTGCCATTGTGAATCCTGCGCAGTTTTTTTGGTTTAACATCAAGAAACATCATTCGAACTTGGTCCAATTCTTAATGCATGTTTTCTGTCAGTCTTGTTTGTTATATTCGGTTTTCTGCTGTTATAGTGATTGTTGTTGATTGCTACACACGAACATTAACTCTGCCTGTTTGGTTCTAGATAGAATTTAGAAGCTAGAATATTTATTTTATTGATCTATGAAAAACCGAAGCTTACACAATTATTTATAAGAACTAAGTCTTCGAGAACAATCATCTAAGATACCAAATCAACGGCTACAAGAGAAGATAGAGCTCCAGATGATCAGCATTGCAGTTAACTTCTAGCAGGGTGCACATGGAAGAAAGTGAGCTAAAGATTCGTCTGTTGAAGAAGGTGAACAGTAGGGATCAGAGAAAACATAATTCTAGCTATTACGTTTTCTGACTCTTGCATTTTTTAAGTGATAGAAAATGTTCTGCCCTATATCTTCTGATTATGTCATTTAGGTCCCTGATGATCAACCTTAAGCTTCTAATACCCTCCCTCAAGCTGGGGTGAGTCTCTACCATGCCAAGCTTGTCTTTGAGAAGAAGAAACCTCGAATGAGAGAGGGGTTTGGTCAGCAGATCTGCTGGTTGATTTGAGGAAGGCACATAGTCGATTTCAAGATCATGACTTAATACTTTATCTCTGATAAAATGAACGTCCAGTTCTATGTGTTTGGTGCGAGCATGATAAACAGGATTAGCTGACAAAGACTTCGCAATAAGGTTATCACACCATATTTTTGGAACTGATTTTTGAGGAACATTTATTTCTTTCAACAGAGCTTGGATCCAGATGATTTCAGCAGCACAGTGAGCCAAAGATTTGTACTCTGCTTCAATGCTTGAACGTGCCACTACATGCTGCTTCTTCAAACTCCAGGAGACTAAGTTGTTGCCCAAATAAACACAGTAGCCAGCAGTTGACCGCCTATCATCTAGACACGATGCCCAGTCCGCATCAGCAAAAGCCATGATATCCAGGTTCTCACTTTTTTGAATGATCAGACCATGACTTAAGGTTCCTGCCAAGTACCTAAAAATTCTTTTCAAAGCTGTCCAATGAGCAGTGGTAGGATGCTGGAGGAACTGACTCATTTTGTTCACTGAAAACGCGATATCAACCCTGGTGTGTGTAAGATATTGCAAACCTCCCATAGCACTTCTGTAGAGTGTAGGATTATTCAAGCTTTCACCTTCATGCTTAGAATTAATTCTACCCGTGGCCATAGGAGTAGCTGTAGGTTTAACACTTTCAAATCCAAATTTCTTCAACAAATCTAAAGCATATTTGCTCTGTGTCAAATGAAGTCCAACTTCATCTCTGAAGACTTCAATTCCCATAAACTTCTTCAAAGGCCCCAAGTCTTTGAGTGCAAAAGTGTGATTCAAATCATCAATGAATTTCTGCAAGACTTTTCCATTATTCCCTGTGACTATTATGTCATCAACATAAATGAGAGCAAACACAACATCCTTTTCTAAGTCCATGAAAAATAGTGAGTTATCAGCCTTAGACTGCTTGAAATTCCAATCCATCAGTGTGCCTTTGAGCTTATCATTCCAAGCCCTTGGTGCTTGTTTTAAGCCGTAAAGAACCTTCTTTAGTCTGCATACATGAGTAGGATTTTCCTGATCAACAAAACCCTGTGGTTGCTCCAAGTAAACAGCTTCATCTAAAATTCCATTCAGAAAGGCATTATTTACATCAATCTGCCTGATCTCCCAGTCTCTTAACACATCCAAAGTGAGTATGATTTTAAGGGTTGAAGCCTTAATAACTGGACTGAACGTTTCACTGTAATCAATTCCCGTTGTCTGTAGAAATCCTTTAGCTACCAGCCTGGCCTTATATCTGGGAGCTTCACCATTTGAACCAGGCTTAAGTTTATACACCCACTTGCACCCAATTATTTTAGTACCTTGCTTTGGTGTCACCAGTTCCCAAGTCTCATTTCTTAGGAGGGCATTGTATTCCTCAAGCATGGCTCTACTCCAATTAGCATCATTCAATGCATCAATTACATTTTCTGGTTCCTTCTCAGTCAGATCCACTTATGCTTGAAAAACTTTTGGTTTAAATGTCCCAACCTTACTTCTAGTGACCATGTGATGTCCAACATTTTGTGTGACATTTTTAGCACTCGTGTTCAGTTCAGCTTGCCCAACTGTTTCACTTTCCTGTTGTATACCATCATTATGTTCCTCAAAAATTTCTGCCCTTACATCCTCTGTATCACTGCTGTTAGTGTCTCTGTCATAACCACCAGTAGAATTTCCAGCAAATACATCTGCTGCAGGTGTGAACTTAGGATCAATTATATCAACTGAATCTTGTAGGCTAGGAATAGGAGAGTGTTCTATGACTGCAGGCAATGGAGTGTTGAGAATATTAGTACTGGAAGGCTAGAGGTTTTTGTTTATGAATCCTGACTTGAAGGGAAACTCATGCTCATTAAATATAACATGTCTTGAGACAAAAATTCTTCCTACTGGGTTGAGACACAAGTATCCTTTGTGTGTGCTACTATAGCCAATGAAGACACATTTTTTAGTATGAAAATTCAATTTATGCTTTTGATAAGGCCTTAAGTATGGATAGCATGCACAGCCGAAAGTCTTGAGGAATGAGTGATTTATTGGTTTGTTAAACAGAACTTGAAATGGTGTTTTGTTATTGATAACTGGTGTGGGTAATCTATTTATCAAGTAGGTGGCTGTTTGGAATGATTGCCACCAATAATGAAGTGGCATGTGAGCCTAAGCCAACAAAGTTAACCCAACCTCAGTTATTTGCCTATGTTTCCTTTCAGCTTGACCGTTTTGAGCTGAGGTGTAAGGACAAGAGTATCTATGTTCAATCCCTGACTGAGACAATATGACTGAAATTTTTGAACTCACCCCCCAGTCAGTTTGGAGTGTTTTTATTTTCTTTTGGAACTTGTTTTCCACCAAATTTTTGAAGTGAATGAAGATGGTAAGTGTCTCAAACTTTTGTTTCATAGGATAGATCCATATATACCTGCTATGGTCATCTACAAACAACACATAATATTTGAAACCTGATGTTGAGGGTTTAGGAGCAGGCCCCAGACGTCGCTGTGAATGAGATCAAGAACGTTTGAGGCATGAGAGAGTGATTTTTTAAATGGTTGTGCATGCATCTTACCATACTGACAAGCTTCAAAAAATGAACATTCATTGATATTAAAGGATTTATTACATGACTCTAGAAACTGACTCAATACAAAATTTGAGGGATGACCCATTCTATTGTGCCAAACTTCTGACTAGAGCTTTGATAGATGAACTATTTTATTTTGGTGACTCTGATTTGAGCTTATATTAAAGGACACACAGTTGGAGTTGTTCAGTGGTTTTGATCTTTTAGTAGGAGATGAATTTGTGGAACCTGTTAGATTGAGTTGATATAATCCATCCTTAAGAGCTCCTTACAGCAGCGTCTTCCTGGTTTTCAGATCCTTCACAGTGCAATAGTCAGGTTAAAACTCCATATACACATCATTATCCATGGTAAGTTTAGACACACTAATCAGATTCTTTTTAATTTCAGGTATGTGAAGTAGATTCTTCAGTGCAAGTGTTCTATTGCTGAACGTTTTAGCCTTACTTGTGCCAATGTGAGCAATGTGTAAAGCATTACCGTTTCCAACCACTAATTTCTCATTACCAACATATTTCTGAGTGGCATTGAAGTTACCTATATCAGAGGTGACATGATTGCTGGCCCCGGAGTCAGCATACTAGGCAGGATCCCCAACAGAACTTGGTGAGGCAAAATAGGCAGAAGTTGAAGACTGACTGTTAACCTGGCTACCTTGATCAGCTGCATTAGGTGGCCTTCTCCCCATGTATCTTTCATCATATCTATTAAAACACAAGCTAGCTGAATGATTGGTAAGACCACAAATTTGACAAGCTTCTCTGTTGACAAAGCTCCTTCCAAATCTACCACGACCTCTGGCTCTTCCTCTGAAGTTTTGTGATCTATTACCAGAACTATAACCTGGTGATCTACCACTGATGTTTCTGTAGCTTCTCCCACCAGTTGAACCAGTTCTTTGGCCTATCTGTGCACTGGATTGCCCAATATTTACTGATGCAAATCCACTCCTTATTTGTTTGAGATACTCCAGTCTACTTTCAAACGTAAGTAGCACAGAGGAAAATTCATGCCATGAAATACTTTCTCTTCTTGTGATTTGCACCACAATTGGCGTGTACTCTTCATCAAGTCCAGTTAAGACTTGAGTCACCAAATCAGTTTGCTCAACCTTTTTTTCCTGCTATTTCAAGGTTGTCTGCAAGTTGTTTAACAATGGCTTAATATTGATCCATTGACAAATTACCCTTCCTGACTCTTTGGAGTACACCAGTTAAGAAGGTGATTCTGGATTTGTGTAAGATGCCATAACTCTCGTGCACAGTGTTCCACAGCTTGCTAGAACTCGAACAACCCATGACTCTCATTGCAATCTCTGATGTCATGGATGAATATAACCACCCCATCAGCAGCTGGTCAGTTGACATCCAACGATTGTACTCAGGACTGGGATGCAATTCAAGGACCAATGAATTGGGATTTCCCTATTGGTCCAGGCCATTTCGGCGCAAGCGGATCATTTATGATGAAGAGGATGAGCTTCAAGAGAATGATTCAGAGTTCTTGCAGAGTGGAACCATGTAGTACCAGATACAAGATAGATCTTCCAAAGAACAAGGCTTTTTTCAACTAAGCCAATTCATTTGGGACCCTGCAGATCCGCTCTTTTTCCTATTCAACGATCAGCCCCCTGGCTCTGTGTTTTCACATCGAGAATTATTTGGAGATGAAGAGATGTCAAAGGGGCTTATTGCTTTCGAAACAGATATTCCTACATCTAAATATACAGATATGGATAAGCCCTGGTTTCACAAGACTACACCAGAAAAGCACTTCGAATTGTTGCTTAATCGTCAGAGATGGCTTAGAACCAATAGTTCTGCAGCACTATCTCCAGTTGTGACTTGAGTCCCTAAGAACTCTGCAGGACATTCCTTCGTTACTAGAAGATAACCTTCAAGGTTATGACCTTTCACAATCGGCATAATCATGTTTTTCCACAGGAAGAAGTTATTTCTATCTAATTTTACTGAAGGGGTTTGGGTGAGACTCATCCCAAAGGGGGAAAATTGAGTTGTGGCTGGTTAAAAACCGTGGTGTTTGAATCACTGGAATGAGTTTCATTTCCAGTATTGGTATTAGCCATGGCAGGCTCTGATACCAAGATAGAATTTAGAAGCTAGAATATTTATTTTATTGATCTAGTCATGGCAGGCTCTGATACCAAGATAGAATTTAGAAGCTAGAATATTTATTTTATTGATCTATGAAAAACCGAAGCTTACACAATTATTTATAAGAACTAAGTCTTCTTGAACAATCATCTAAGATACCAAATCAACGGCTACAAGAGAAGATAGAGCTCCGGATGATCAGCATTGCAGTTAACTTCTAGTAGGATGCACATGGAAGAAAGTGAGCTAAATATTCGTCTGTTGAAAAAGGTGAATAGTAGGGATCAGAGAAAACGTAATTCTAGCTATTACGTTTTCTGACTCTTGCATTTTTTAAGTGACAGAAAATGTTCTACCCCATATCTTCTGATTATGTCATTTAGGTCCCTGATGATCAACATTTAGCTTCTAATAGTTCTGATTTAAATTTAATTTTAATTTCAAGTCAAAGTCAACAATTAATTTTATCCACACATTTTATGAAATTTACAGTTTTTAAACATTTCATCAATTTTTATCAAAAATTATTGAAAATTTGAATTACTATACCAAATGGGGGCATTTGAAAGTACGAGAATTATCACACTTTCTTCAAAATATAAATTTCACCCACATATTTTCGATAAACTCGTCTCAATATAGTGAATTATACTTCTGTAGATAAATTGTTATTCCTTTTCCTTAGAGCTTGTTTGGTAATGTGATTTTTAGAAGTTTTTGTGGATTTTTATTTTTTATTTTTTTATTTTTGTTTAAAAATGTTTGAAAAGTTAAAAATTATGGGTTTGACTAAGAATGAATAATTGAGATTGAGTATGAAAAGTTAAGATATAAATTTTCCCGTTTGTTCAAACGGGCTGTTATAGTATCAGAATTATGCATTTAGATAGATCATGTAAGTAATACTTTCATAGAACATGTTTGATAAAGAGTAATAGACAATATTGAACAACATCGAGGAAGAAAAAATTCAGTTCTAATTAATAATGTCATTCCAATTTCCAAACATGTCCTGAATCGTCGTTCAAGGACATTTCGACTTTCCACCATGAGTAGTCATATCCGTGTAGCATTTACCACATTTTTCTTTGTTTCCATATTGCCCGGGAGGAACGCATTTGCATCGGTCACAGCAAGTCATGCACGCTCTCATGCATAATCTCTTCCGAGAATGCAACTTGCACCTTTCGACGCATAGGGGGATGCACTCTGCAAAAACATATAATTTTCATCGAAAACTTGAATCTTGAAGCACTCGTAGTAACCAGTAAGAATCTGTTACCTAGTTTAGTTTTTGGTGCGGGCGTGGTAGGCGGCGGCGGTAGAACTTTTACTGGCGGAGGTGGGGTTGCGGCCACGATTGGTGGAGGGGGCGTCAGCACCTTGACTGGTGGAGGAGGTGGTGGTGACACCTTGATTGGTGGAGGAGGAGGAGGTGGTGGTGTTGTCTTGTAACTTGGACTTAGTGCATCCTATAAAATTAAGATGATGTGGAGATTAGTTTGTGCAATTTGATTTGCAGGAAGCTTTTAAGAAAACACAAAGATGAAAAGGACTTAAATGTGGTCCTAATATTACCTCATTGAGTACTTCTTCATTCCATTGAGACGAAACCTACAAAATGAAGAGAGAGTTTTTGCCGTCCAAGTGAAAATCATGTCATGTCACAAATGCGAACGAAATAAGATCTTTTTATCGAGTATCCACCGGTAAAACAAAACGACGAAAGAGAGAGGCGTTGGTCGTACCCGTGTCGAAACTAAAAGAAAAGACGCCAAGAGAAAGAGAACAACTTTTGAAGCCATTTCTTGCAGCAGCCAGCAGGTAAAGGATCTGAATCAAGAGAAGGCTAAAACTATGATTCAGATGTAGAAGTCTGGTATATAATAGCACTATGAAGTCCCTTAAAATATTTACTTATAATTAAATAAGTAATTTTTTTTAATTGATAAAAGCTGGAAATGAATTATATGCCAGCTTCATTGGATGAGTACTAGTTATGGGTTTTTAGAGCTGAATCAAGGTGTCCACATGCCACAGGCATTGTCTGTAAAAATAATATATCCATTTCTTCATAATGGGTGTAAAAAAATTAATTTATTAAGCAACACATGACTCGTGTCTTTCAAACTTGTAACCAGCCTTCCAAATCTAATTTTACTCCAAATTTTTAGGTTTTGCAATAATTGGATGTTGTTGTCCATGTTTTTTTTAAAAGTAAAAAATGGTGAGAAATAATCTTTTATCGACCGAAATTGTTAATTTTTTTTATAAAAAAAAAAATTGTTCAATGATACGTTTATAAAACAAAATTTACCAAATTTAAGATAGACGGTAAAAAAGCATTCTATTTGTTTTTTTCCTCTTGTTTGTCAAAACTTTATATTCATCATTGTAGTGGTTCTTAATAATAATGTTAGTGTTGAATTCTATATTGTGTCCAAAACATGGCCTTTCTAACTAACTTGATAGACGTGTCATGTGAAAATTAACTAATGTAGTGTTTTATCCCGTCTGATCTATTAGTTATCGTCTGTCAATTACTATTGATATCTGCTCATTTCTCAATAAAGGTGTAGCCCACAACTTGAGAACCCAACCGATCCGAATCATTGGTGTGTCCATTTCTTTCTCACACGTTTGTATGGATGTACATGAGTGGCGTCAAGGATTTTGTGACATGTTTACTTTTGTTTGGTTGTGTAAAATTTAGAAGTGGGATTTTATTTTCTCGTAATATGGTTTCGTTTGGCACCCGCACCTTAAGAATCTTGCAACTTGCAAGAGGTTGTAAATTATGATATCCACTGCCACTGAGATTCTTCAATTCTTTCAAAGAAGTTCACGTGTTGTCACATGTCACTGGAACATTAGTAAATGGTATTCATATAATTTCAGTACAAATAATATTTAAATACTCCAAGTCTCAAAACCAAATATTCACTATTTCAGCCTCTATTTGGTAAACTGTTTATAAATAGCAACGTGACAATATTTCATGTTAGAACTTTGTGGATAAAATTAATTCTGGCCAATTTGTGTGATTATTTAAGTGAAAATTGTTAGTCGATAAATGAGAAATTAAGATGATTAAATATGTGACAATGTTGAAAATATAGTAGAATATTATGAAATATTCTATAATTAATTTAATTGAAAAAATGTGTCATTTCATTCATTTTTCATTCTTACATTATCACATTGATGCATATTGACTTGAAAAAAAAAATTTGCATTTATTTTGAGTCGAATTTCATATTAAGAGAGTTGAAAACATAAAACGTTCTTTGGACTGTGTAATTTGGATTACTCCTATTACAAGACGTGGTCAATTATATTTTAGGAGATTAAGATCAAAAAACTGTTAGCACCCATACTGAACATTATCATCTTAAGATTAAAGAGTCGAACTCTGGCAGAATTCATATTCATGTATTTTTTTTTTAATTCATGTTTTGGATTTCGGTAAGTCGACCAATTTGTACACGTAAAATGTATGTTATACATGTTAATTTTTCCTATCGTTTTATTGGTCAATTTTATTGAAAAGTCAAAAAATAATGGACGAAATCTTTGACCAACTAGAATTATTAACTTTTACAGAAACAAATATCCAATAAAATGTTGACACTTGATCGTTTATAAACAAATTTTACCAAACAAAATTTATTTGAATTTTTCAAAAACCTCATGCCTGAAGATAATTAGCGACCTTTATGAAGAGAGAAGCAAAAAGCAGCATCTACTATTTGAACAAAATCTAAGAATGATATTTACATAAAAAACAAATTGAAACCATCAGAAATTAATGAGAAGAGTCTATTTAACAATTGTCGATTCAATGATAATTAAATTGGATTTTGTGTCGAGGATTGAGCAACAAAATTATCGAATATGCTCGACCTTTTCTTTGTTTCTCCCCTTTTCTGACGCTCAAAATATTTTTGGGCATGACTTGCCACTTGTGTTGGGGTCCTTGTCCGAACTTCATGTCTTGATATGCTCTTCCAATCTCCCTTACCATATTTTTCCAAGCCCACTAAAAATAATCTAATGTACATAAAGGTAAGAGAGTAAAACTATTAATTTTAAATTCAATCGAGTCCAAATATGTTATCCACATACCCACTAAAATTAATCTAATGTACATAAGGGTAAGAGAGTAAAACTATTATGTTTAAACATAAGTTCCAATCGAGTCCGAATATGTTGTCCACATAGTTGTTCTCTCAATATATCATATTTTCTTAGCAAATGGAAGTTTGTAAAAAATGTCAATAAATGTATTGTCGTCTTTCCATTCGCTAAAAAATAGAGAGTCAAATATGTCGAAAATGAATTGAAAGACAACCGATTGAACATCAAATTCGAGATAAAACTTGTTTCAAAGAAGTAAGACGGTGAGAAATATTTTTTGTCATATCTTCTTAATAAATTAAATTCATTGACATCTTATTTTCTAAAAAGAATTAAGAAGTCAATATATCTAAAATGTGCTAAAGACGACCAATTGAACATTAAGAGTGTCTTTGATTGCAAAACATTGTCCCATCGAAGAAATATTTAAGTGTATGATTGAAATATTTGGAATAGAAAACATTTTTCGAGTGCATTTAAAACACAAATAAGATAATTTTTTAAATTTTCTCATCATTTTTGTAAGAAAAAAATTTCTCACTTGCATGGAAAAGAATTTTTTTTTTCCTTTTCTTTTTTCATGTAAATCAAACATACCCTAAGTTGGAGATAAATATCTCAACTCGTTTCAAGGAAGTAAGAAAGTGAGAAAAATTAGTATTACAAGAATGTCAAAATCAAAATTGGAATTAAATTTTAGGTTGCCTAATATTTATAGGTACGAGTATACATTACCTGTGCTCCTCCTCAGTCCAGGGTTTTGCTACTCTTTTCTGCAACTTCTTCCCGGAATCCACCAAACACTCGGCTTCATCAGATTCCGCCGCCGTGTCGTCTGTATATATAGGTGGCGCAATTAACCCATCCTCGATTAATGCTAAATCATGCAACAAATCATCGTAATGTTCTTCAATTTCCAGTGACGATTTTCCCTCAAGTTTTGCAGCAATTTTAATTTGCTCCCATCGATTTGGAGTCCCTTCTGGAAATTGAACAAGATCAAACTCGAATCGCTTATTTTCTTCCCAACTCCAAGAAGAATTTGCCATAATTGCTTGTTTTCTCTTCTTCCCACGAGTTATATTGAAGATTTCTTCAAGTAATCGCTTTTTATATGCAGAGATTTTGGGCGAAATGAAAGATTTTAAGATTACTGAGCATTCCTTTATTTCCTGATTTGCTCCGATTTACTAACACTAATTTGCTGCATTCGAATTCGGTAAATTATTAAAAATCGAATTTGCGAACCTATTTTGGAAAGTCGGGGGGTTAGGGATCTCAATTTCAACCTCCAAAGTTACAAAGTGATAAAATGGGGAAATTTCACTGGAAGTCATCTATCTTACAAGTTTGTTTCACGTTGATCACACAATTTTAGTTTGTTTCAATTTTACCTTTCAACTTCGTTTTATGTTTCGATTTGACCGTTACATATGTAGCTGTTACTAAACATTGATGGAATGTTGATGCAAAGTTGGTGGTGTGATGACAAAACCTCATAGTAACTTCGACGATTTCAAGGCATGACATTTGCTTTCCTTTAAACTTTATTTGTCCCACAAAATAGTATGAACGAGGAATCCAAATAAGTCTTCAAGATACAATGAAATTAAAGTTTTGTTTGATGACGAACGTGCAATATCCGGAAACAAACCCGTACACAAAGACTGTATAAATAACATAAGAGAGCCTAGAATTCAAATCTGCAGTAATTGAATACTAGAAATTTGTATGCAAGAGAACAAGATAAGTTTAATGCAAGAAGATAAAAGCAAGTAGAGAAGAGAGGAGAAATTCAAGGTGTGAATGAATCAACCAACAATGAACCCCTTTATATAGAGCATCAAGAGGTGTATTGTCAATAGATACAACATTTACAATTGATACAACTCTTCATTGTTCAACCTTTTCACGAAAAGTCATGTAATACACGAAAAGGTGTAAGAAAATCCAAGTTCAAATCTGTCCAACGGTCATCTCGGATAACCAAGCGATCGCTTGGTTATACCTCAACCGATTGCTTGACTTTAAGTTTTCCCGTATATTTAACAAAGACATGTTACGTATGATTGCTTGGTACAAACTCATGCGGTCGCTTGGTACAAACTTTTTGACCCATTTTTTCATTCCATTTTTCTTCCTTTTCATCAACCATTGCATACCATGATTCATTTAGAAAATTCTTCTAACAATCTACATGAAAAGGTGGAAGAAAAATCCAAGTTCAAATCTATCCAACGATCATCTCAGATAACCAAGCGATTGCTTGGTTATACCCTCTGTTCTAAAAAGCTCGCTAACACTTACGCTTATGCACGCTTAAGCTTGACCTTCACGCTTTGTCACACTTTAACTGGACTTCGCTCGCGCATTGCTAGACTTTTTTGTGTTTAAGCTTGAAGCTCGATATCGTCGCTTCGTCATGCTTTATGCTTTTGGGAACACTGGTCATACCTCAAGCGATCGCTTGGCTTTAAGTTTTTTCAAATATTTAACAAAGACATATTACGTGTGATTGCTTGGTACAAACCCATGCGATCGCTTGGTACAAGCTTTTTGATTTTTTTTATTCCATTTTTATTCATTTTCATCAATCATTGCATACCATGATTCATTTAGAAAATTTCTCCATCAATTCTGCACCATTTTCAAAATGAATGAAGTTTTTGAAAAATCTCGTGTAAGTTTTCCAAACTTATGCATAAATGAAAATGTCTTTAGGACTTGAACATTCACATAGTAAAAGCGTTTCAAATGTCAATCAAGGTGGTGTAGTAGACAAGTTTTAAACAACGACTCTATGTAACTAACGGGAAACACCTCACACGCTCGTTTGAGAGTCTTTATTGTGTTGAATAATCAACACATGAATAGGCCATGTGTCCTATATCTTGGTTTTATTTTCATGAATATCTTGAGTAATTTTCCAAACTACTTTGGAGACGACACCATCCCCTACATTCATATAGGTAGATTTATCGAAAATGCCATCATATCTAAAGCATTTTATAGATATCTATATAAGTTTATTAAGAGCCATTTATCTTATCATACCCTTATTGATACGTTTCCAAACATTTCTACCTTGGGATTAATTTAAATGTTTGAATCACTCATTTAACGTACTTTACTCATTGAACCTAAGAGCTTAATGTCTCAAGTATTAGGCCGAGTTTCCATTATTGATGATTTAAATTAGCCATAATCACATTCTCATTGATGTTTTAGAAACTAAATTTCTTGCAACGCCTTTCGTAAAAGGATCTGCCAAGTTTTGACTTGACTTCACATAATCCACGGTAATGACTCCATCCGGAATCATTTGTCTTATCGAGCTATGCCTTAAACCAATGTGTCTTGACTTTCCATTATAGATTTGACTATATGCTTTAGACAACGTAGCCTTACCATCATAATGAATAGACACCAGAGGTATAGGTTTAGGCCAAATAGGAATTTTAATCAATAAATTCCTTAGCCATACCGCTTCTTTACTACATGAAGATAATGCAATAAATTCTGCAGCCATGGTGGAATCAGCTATACAAGTTTGTTTCTTAAAACCCCATGATATAGCACCTCCACCAAGTGTGAATATCTATCCACTAGTTGATGCATGATCTTCTCGATCAGTAATTCAACTAGCATCAGTAAATCCTTCTAAAACCAAAGGATAACTTGAGTAATGAATACCATAATCCATAGTGCCTTTAAGATACTTTAGTATTTGATTTACTCCTTGCCAATGCAATTGACTAGGATTGCTAGTATATTGACTCATTTTACCAATGGAAAAAGCGATATCCGGTCTTCTCTATGTCATTACATACATAAGACATCCAATAACTCGAGCATATTCTAATTGAGAAACTGCTCTACCAGTCTTATAATACGTTCTAACGTTTGAATCAAATGGAGTAGATAAAGACTTGCAATTGAAACGATACCAATGGAGTTCTTGATAGTGGACGAAAGTTCATCATATCATGGTTCCATTAGGAGACCCGGTCGAATTGACCTAGGGACTATCACCCACACGATGTACATTTGCATGAAATTCCCAACTGAAAATGCAATAGCAACTGTCAAATGAAGCCAAACTGAATCCAGGGCATGCTACACAAACGCCATCCGAAAATTCCCAGAACGGACAGTCAATATGATAAGTGATGTGGCAATGACCAACGTAGCTCCGGACCCTGAGATAGTGGTTGTCGGACTTGATGCAGACTTAGGAGTCATAATGTAGGAAAAAGATGATCTGACTGACTTAGATCCAAGGATGATGGGCGCAGAATGCCGCACCGTGAAAAGTTGGAGTGCTTCCCATTCGACCCTAAGGATTTCATGAAAGAATTGTAGACCGGACAAGACTCCGCATGGAAGTTCAAGGAGGAATTTAAAATTTTCCTTCGTCAAAACCTTGATGTATTTAGGAGGAAACACAACGATATAAAAAAATGTTAATAATAATAAAATGTGTAGAATACCTTTTGAAAGTTGATTCGGATCTGGGGACCGTAATGCATATAATCGAGTCAAGAATCGGTTTAGTTGAATTGGTAGTTTCAAGAGAATCATCGAATCGTTTCAAATTTTAAAACTTATTCACAACTTGGCAAATAATATGAAGGGAGTGGATCAAACTCCTATCTTTCCTTTCGTAGAAGCTAACCTGTTAAGACAGTTGTTTCTGACAACATATAAATATTGTTTTCTCTATAGAATTGTTACTTATACTGCGGGGTTTACACCAGCCCACATAAGGTGTGGTGTCGCTCACATGGGTGTGGAGTCGCGCTCATTTAATGAGAAGCTCTAGCCCTATGCAAGGGGGTGTCAACCCAACAGTAATCCCAACAATACATGTAGCATTGCCCTTTAATATACACTCTCCTAGCAAGCATATGTAAAATGCATTTTATATGTAAGTCTCTGTTTTGTAAACTGTTTATATACAAGTTTCTAAACAATGCATTTCCTTAAATTACTTTTTAATCACACATTTTTTTGAAACTACTTTTAATCATATATTTATATCAAAAATATCACATTCATTGTTTATAAATAAAAATATTTTACCAAAAAGTGGCTAAACTAAACAATCAAGTAAAAAAAATTAAAATAAACGTCTCACAAAAAGAAAATAATTAATGATTACTTTATAAATTAAATTCTATATTATGCAAAACTATAACTTTAAATCAAATATTCTAATAAAATCATAATTACAATATTAATAACCTCTCTCTCTCTCTCTCCAAGTTTTTTTTTTTTTTTTTTTTTAAGCTTTACGTTATATATCCTTTCAATTCCAGCAGGGCAAATAGGCTGATTCAGTTCATTTGACCATTAGTTGACCAAAATTGGAAACTTTTACCATACTTTGATCAAATTTACATCTCCATAAATAACACAATCAAAATAATTAAATATAAAATCAAAAGAAAAAAGAAAGAACCCCCACCCCACCCACCCCAAACAATAATCCATCTTCTTCCCTCACCTCAGCTCATAAATAATTGAAGAAGCACAAAGCAAAATCTAAAAAGCTGCCATTTGTTGCTTCTTAAAATCTACTGCCAGAGATTATTTCATTACCATTTTCTAATTTACCACACAAAAAGTAATTGTGCTTGTTTGAGGAGAAAAAGTTGGAACTTTAAAAGCAATCCCAAACCAAGCAGTAGGCTAAATTTTACCTTATTTTTTCTATAATTTGAGTTCATATTCAATTAGGACCGTCCAAATTCCTCGAGAGCTCTAGTAGAAATTCCAAGTGCTTGAATTATATTACCACCAGGCTATTAAGTTATTTAATTAAATCCTTAACACAATTTTGCTACACATTACCACAACACCATTTTGATAATTTATCTACAATTTCAAACGTTGTTTGCACCAGACCACAACAATTTCCAAATCCATGTACTGACACTTTCTTTTTCAAAAAAACCCACAGGCCATTTAAGCAGTGATTTCTTCAAGCTTTTGGGATGTCACATTCAACTTGAATTTCACCACCTGCATAAGGATAATTTTCTGTAAGATTCTCATAACAAATTTAACGACGAGAGATAAAATCACATAAAATCGAAGGCCAGCAGGGATTACTCTTCAGGTGTATCCCTAGATTTGCTTGGGCATCAGCTTCAGTATTTAAGTCCTGATAAGAGAGTGGAATAGCTTTTCGGATGAGAAAAAAGTGCATGACTTAAATGGAAATCGGAATAGAAAATAAAACTACACGTGAAAAAAGACATACATATATAAACATTTCTTTGTATATAATTATGGAAAAACTAGAGTGCAAACTTCAAGGGGAGAGAGAGACTCTATTTTGCGAAATATGTGATATATCCAAAATATTCTAACACAAGTGTTGTACTTTTTCAGCCGAAATAACATCCAAAAATATAAAAATCCTAACCTCATGCAATCTCTTCATATAAGAATGAAGTGCAAGAATTAAGTGAAGAGAAACATATTTAACGTACTCTTTCAACGTGACAGATCTGAAAAGTTGCAAACTGATCCTTGAGCTCTTTAGCCACCTTGCATAACTCGGCCATATTTTGAACTTTTGTTCTCCATATTCCCTGGACCTGTCCAATAGATATAATTTCGGTAATAAGTAGGGGAAAAAAAGGGATCATACCGAGGCAAGCACAGTAATATTTACAATCACCACAATTGCACTAGGGGGAAACCCTGAAGAGAGATACAACCAGATAATAGACAAATATTGCCTATATATTCGCACAATTTTCAGAGTATGACCCAATAGATGATGTATTATTACCCACGCAAGCTTCTAAAGCCTAACACTCTGTATAATTAGCCTCTATTTAGGAAAGATTATCACTAACATTTTAGAAGGAATAACTGTGGGGACCACGAAATATATGGATAATAATAAGTACTGACTTTAACTGCTAAAAATGTTTAGCAAACAGAGGCTAAATCTACCATTTTTTTTCTGATTTTTCTTCTTATTATTTAGGGAAATCTGCGCCCACAGTCCCTCAAACAATTCCACTTGCCGAATTTGGGTCCAAATTCAATTTATTTTTCATAGATTCCCAATCTTTCATTACTTGGTGCAAGTAACCAGTAAGTCCTAATGGATGAACACTTCTGTATTTCTTTAAATGACAAATGACTTGTGCATGGCCTCCTTTTTTAAGGATATTTGGGTCTACTCAATCCTTTTTTACAAAATAATATAAAAAGGAAAAAGATAAAATAACGAAGAGTTCAAAATAATATGTGAATGATATTACATTTAACCCTATCTAGTAGCTTAAGCTTTTTAATCAAGTGGTTCAACATATTATTAGAGTAGGCAAATATCCTGATTTCAAGTCTCACAGCCACCAATTTAAATTAATCGTGCATGTGTCAGGCTGTGATGGTTAAAAATGAATGTCTATACGTAAGGGGGCATGTCGAAGATAATAGTTAAATAATATATATTTGACCTTATCTAATAGCTTAGGTTTTTAGTTTAAGTGGTTAAATGAGAAGAAAAAGGAAAATAACCAAAAAATGAGAACTAAAAAAACTAAGTCTACGTCCAACTTCTAGCACCCCATCACTGCCAGCATTACCGCCATGAAGCCACCACTACCCTCCCAAACCACCACCCCCCCCCCCCCCCCCCCCCAAAAAAAAAAAATCTCCTATCATTACCACCTCTCTATACCATCAAGGCCAACCATTGACTTATCATAATTCTTCTTTGCTGCCTCTGCATCCCGAACCCCTCTAAAATGCCAGCCAAAATCTTCTCAAGATCACTCGAGTAATCCAGCTTGTGAACAATCTCGCTCTGTCATAATGTGATAATATTGATTCCTGTTTTTAGTGAATGAGTGATTTTGCTCTATCCAAATTCTAAGCTTTTATTGCATAAGTCTGTTGAAACTGGTAAGAGGCTGATGCAGTAAATAATAATGGTGGAAGCAGTTGGAGTAGCATCTGGTAGTGGAGGCACTGGGGGTGGTGCAGATGGTGGCTGAGGCAACAGTGCACAGTGGAAGAAGCAAGACACGTATGTTTTCCTTTTCCCTTTTTTCTGTTTCTTTAATTGTTTTTAAAATATAGATTGAATTGATCAGATAGCCCCCTACTTAAAATGATCATGTGCAAGGCATGAGATGTTTTAACAGAATTTTGGATGGATTTATTTGGACCGACTTGCACCAAAAATGAAAGATTGGAGATTTAAATGCCTAAAAAATTTGAAGGGGGACATAACTGCAGCAAATGGTATAGTTTGGGGACCGTGGGTGCAAATTTCACTTTTATTTATACATGTTATAGGGGTTATATAGGGGGTATACATTTTTATTTAGTCACAAAAAGAGAGAATAAAAGTAGTGTGAAAATGAAACTAAACCTGCATGCAAACAAGTTTAGAGTCTCCTTGAACCCGTATATGTTTGAACCCCTTTTGCAGAGCATATTTCAACCCCAAAATGGCACCACGATATTCAGCAACATTATTAGTGGCAGTACCCACGCCTTCACGCAAACGAAACACCTATCAAAATGAAGTTCAAGGTCATGCATTTTAGCATTTACAATGTCAGAGTTGACCAGCAAGAAGTGGATACCATGCTTCCATCTGCTGTTCGTAGCACAGCCCCTGCACCAGCTGGTCCAGGATTTCCCTTTGAAGCGCCATCAAATTCAATAATACAGGAACTCTGTACATGCAGGGAACTGATGTTATAAAGTATGCTTTGCACTATCACAGATTAAAAACTAAGGAAACATATTTATTAGAAAAAATAAAGATAGATAAAGTAGCAAGAAGCTTCGAACTTATGCCCGACGAGGAGAAATCTCAAAATGGGACATTGTATTCAATGGTAAACATGTTAGGCATCCAAGAGAGTGGTATTAAGGGCATTTTAGAGATATCTTCTGCTTGACTGCTTCTGTCTTCTATAGAAGAGTTTCCTAAGGAAGTCACCTGGCCAACTTCCTCTAAAAGCAATTCTAATTATACAAAGTGCTTTCAAAAAATTATCAAAATAAACCCAAAACCAGCTTTTAGTTTTTCAAAAGCCATACCATACGCTCCTAAGATAAAAATGATTTTCTATAGTTGGCAACACAGAAAACCTCATTTCACTAGATAAACCAAAGGATTACAAATTTGACATGAAGACTCAGACCAATTATATTCTTCCACTTAGAATGATAATTCAGTACCACAAATATTGAAGCACACAGTATAATTCATAGTTATAGTAGCGCCTAAGCACCAAGAAAGGTAGGTATAGGAGAGATGGACCAATAGAAGCCTAGGAAAGACACTTCCAAGCTGGAACTCTAAGCCAATACTTTACTTAACATGATATGTGAATTTAAGGATTTCGAGTTAAAGATATGAATCAGGGAAAAACTTCATAATGAAATTATCACGTGAAAGAAACTTACACAATAAGAAGAAACTGGTGGAACTTGGAGGAAATCCAATTTGGCATGCTTTTGTTGAGGATTTATTGGAAATGAAGCTGATCCAACAACATCCTGCTGAATAGGACAGATATTTAAGAAAAATGAAGAAACAACAATTATTGAAAGAAAAGCACAAATATCAGAATCCAATACATTCCCAATGGAAAAAATGACAAAAATTGCCGTAGTTTGGAGAAATATCCACAATGATAGCAAAATATTGAAAATTTACATGCTTCATATTATATAAATCAAAAACCAAAAACTTTGACGTCATAGAACATATAACAATATCAATATCAATTTAGGAAGACAGGGAGTGGATTGCACCTTCAGTTTAAATAACAACTATTCTAGACCAACACATTGTTAACTACAAATATTCACTTTAAAACAAAAAATCAAATAAGTTCATTCTAGCCAAAAAATTATTGAAGATCTTCCCATAACAACTAGACATGCCAAGAAAAACTTGAAAAAAATAAAAAAAATAAAAAGGTTCAAGTAAATCAATTCAGCATTAAAATTTACACAAGACTTCTGGCTGCATCTAACATTTTAATATTAATTTCACGAATTCTAACTGAACATTTGCATTCAGCAATTACCTGTGGCCTCTTCTCTAAAAGATTCTTGCCAGCGACTTTGTCTTTAGAAGAATTTGGATGCTGTAAAAGAAAAAAAATCTCAATCCTAGAAATTTCATAACAATATCTTGTGTTACACAATTACAATGTTATGTGGTTACATGCAGTAAGCAAAATATTTTGACAACATAACGCCAAATTACATATATATTATAAGTACTTAGGGTCCGTTTGATAGCGAGTGTGGAATTAAGGTGGAAATGAAATGAATTTCAGGGAATTGAATTCTTGGGAATTCATTTTCCTAAGGATTGGAAGTTTAATGTATTTGATTAATTTAAATTTCTAGGTGGAAAAAGTAAGAAATTTTATAAGTTTGGTTGTTTGATTGATATTATTTTTAGTGGCAAATAAAGTAAAATTTAGCTATTTTAAAAATATATTTTTTAATTTTTTCACACATTTGTACTTGATAATAATAATGTTAATTTTCTGAAAAAAGATAAGTTAATTAACAACAATAAAAAAGACCAAACGTGACGAAAATGATTTGTTATCCAAGGTGGCAAACCAATTCTCACCAAAGTGTAGAGAATTGGTTTGTCTTAAAAACCAAGAATTTCATAATTCCCAACCAAAATGAGGCAAATGAATTCTCAGGTAAAAATATACAATCAAACAATCAAAAAGATGAAAAATGGCAAAAGTTTTCCTACTTTCTAGGCAAATCCTTGCCAATCAAACACTACCTTATATATTTAGTTTTGATTATTTTCCAAAGCAATATGAAATAGTGTACATAATCAAAAACTGCAGGAAAGCAGCTGAAAAGACTAAAAGAAGTATATTATAAAATAACCATATTCATATCTAGAAGAAACAGTCAAAAGGCAGCTTATTAAACAAAGCCTATAAGCTAGTAAATGTTCAGCTACCTAAGTTGCACGGACACCTGCACACGACACGGATACGTTGACACGTGATTTTTTTAAAAAGTTAGGACACGACACGTTGAGGACACGCAAATTAATTTTTTAAATTTTTTATTATTTAAGTCTTATTTACAAACAACACATTGTATATTTATTGAATCAAAATAATGAGGATATCAAATAAAAACAAACTTGTAAGTTAGATTTACTATTTTTTTAATTGCATGCATTTCGCCTATTCCCTTTCTTCATTTTGATGTATAATGTGTAGCTTCGACACGTGTCGGAGAGTGTTGGTGTCGGACACGACACGCTGGCTCCCGACAGAGTGTCGGTGCAACCTAGTCAGCTACAACACAAATTCTTTCAAAGTGGAAATCATGATAAATATTTAAAGCACAATTGCAACATCAAGCAGCTTTACATACTTGAAAGGTAGAGAAAGAAATGACTAAACTAAAGTATCTTTCATAAAAAGTGCTTTGTTTGGGTTTCATTATAAGTTGCTGAATTATAATGTTATATAAATGAGTAGTGGACACATAGGTAGTAGTTGTTGGTCCTATGAAATGTAAGGTTAAAAACTTTAAATTAAAGTTTGATTTTGACTTTTAAGTTGTAACAAGATTATAATGAAGAGCAAACAAGCCCAAAGTCAAGAATCTAACCCGAAATGGGCAAGCGACAACTTTTCCAAAAAGATCATCTTGAACATCACTGGCATCGATAGAATAAATTGCATTCTTGAGGCCATGAGAGGAAAGGTATTGCTCAGCTTCTCTAGACAAGCCATACCCCTTAAACACGCTCACAGAAGGGTCATTCGCCTGGAGGAGGAAAACCCATATAACAAATGTGGAACCATTTTTATGTAAGTACTCTTAAAACTTTTGAACCGAGTTCTTAAATATAAATGCGACAATCAATTGTCATTTCAGTTTTCAGCAATCAAAAAATTTCCAGTTCTACTCTATCTAAAAGAACTGTCACCAGAATGATAAACATGAAACGTTGACCAATTAGATGAAAAGCATAACCTACATAAGAGTGCATAATACGGACAAAGATACAATACAGATAGATGGACACACACACTCAGAGAGAGAGAGAGAGAGAGAGAGAGAGAGAGAGAGAGAGCATATAACAATGATGCAAACTTTAAGGCATGTTGGAAATTGGAATATCAGATTAGGATGAAGTCAAAGATAGAACAGCATAGAGAAGGACCCTGTTGATCTTTGTAAATTCACCCTAGAAGCATTAGAAAAAGGAATTTTAAGAGTGACAAAGGATGACTTCTTAAATTTGTACATCTTCTGTTCATTTTCATAATTTTCTAGTTGTGAGGCATTTTTGAGTTTCAATTTCAGATTAGCAAGAAACTGCCAGACATTTTTCTTTTCCGTTTTTCCTCCAAAATTATAAATCAAGTGATGCATTAGAAGGCTAAAAGACAGCACTCAAAATGTATCCATATAAGTAGATAACAAAAGAGAGAAATAATATCTTTATCTTATTCTCACCCATCCTTCTAAAGCCAACCATTGGAATCTTCCCCAAAATTTCCATGCATTTCAATGCAGGACAATCACTGAATTTCTAACAAAGGAGTTCAAATATAAACAATTAAGAAAAAAAAGACAAGCAACATGACCCATTGAATGTTAAAATGCATGTATATGTAATAGTAAAAAATAATAATAATAATAATAATAAGTTTTTGAAATCTTTACTCTTTACACACACAAAAATAAAAATAAAATAAAAATATACTTCCAGATTTTTCAGTAAAAATTTGCTAAGCGAAATATAGAGAAAATTACAGAAGATCGAAGAACTGCTTGAAGATCACTTATGCTTTTATAGACCCCAACATTGTCCCCTTTCCGTACTACATAAAAAGCGTCCTTCTCATCCGCCATTTTTGGTTAGTCTTCAACTTCAATCACCTGTACCAAATCCGACTCGGAATATAAAAACTAATTACCCACTCAAGGAATACCTTGCTTCCAATTATTCACATTGAATGCATTACCAATGTGAGAAGTAATCGAAAACCCTAATTATTAGTAGGATTAATAATCTAGCGGATGCAGAATCAATAATTCAATTTGTTTTCCTTAAATTCGAATAAAAATACAGCTTAATATTTTTATGAAAGGAAAATATCTGACCTTTTCAGCTCCGATTTCAGCGTGGTGTCAAGACTGAACACGCTGGCCAAACAAGAGTAGTCGCATAAACAAGTATGTGTTTGGCCAATTCTTTTTTTTGTTCTTGGAAAGTGATTTGAAAAATACGTGGTTGGGGGATGGGAAGTGATTTGAAAAAAATAAAAAATACTTTGTTGGAAAGTGGTGTGAATGTTTTTTATGAACAAAATTATCAAATTACGTGATTGAAAAGTGATTTAAAAAAATATATGATTAAAAAGTTATGCGAGTAGTTTTTATAAACAAAATTATCAAAATCATGCTAAGTTTTTATTCACATTTCCTAAAATTACTTTTTAACTACAAGTATTTTTGGAAATCACTTTTTTTTTTCTTTGGGAAAAATAAAGCCAACTTTCATTAATTCAAATATGTTCGGACAAAGTCCAAAATGAAACGAAGAATATAATCAAACCAAACAAAATCCCCACATATAGAAACACCAAACGCAGAAAACGTATAAGCGACTTTATTAGTTCCTAGGAACATGTAACAAGACCCATTAATCTACACATCTACAATCAGTAATTTATCTACATCTACATCTATATCTACAATCTATCTACAATTCTACAATATCTAAAAATTATGAATATGAGAGAAACTTTTGATTTCCTACTAGAAGTAAGCACATGTTTTTCACGTCTTATGATGAATGCTAAAGTAATAAAATATTTTTAAGTGCTAATACTTTTTAAAAATAGTTGACGTAATTGATATTATCAGGGATGGCAATTGATCGGGTTCGGGACGGGATGGGGCAGGGTCACCATGCCCCGAAATCCCATTACCCCGCCCCGCGACTGTTCGCGAGGCGACCTACCCACCCCACCAACGACCAGAATTTTTTTTTCTTTTTTTACTTCTCAAAATTGGTAATGAGATTTTAGGGGAAAAAAACTTAGGCGTCGAATTAGTTAGAGTTTTTAAGTTTGAACTTTAAAGATAATATGTATATATTTGAAGGAAAAAAAATCAATAAACATAATGGTATAGTGGTTGTGTATTCTCACATCCCTAAATTCCACAAATGTTCAATTCTTCTTGACCTCATTAAATTTATTTTTAATTTCTTAATCCAAAAAAAAAGGGTCACAGGGCGGGTCCGCCCCGAACCCGCCCCGAAACCCGTCGTGGGGGGAAAACCCTCCCTGCGAACCCGACGGGGCGGGTAATTTTCGGGACGGGTTCTTCGGGTTTTTTTTGTCATCCTTAAATATTGTTAATAAATGAGTAGGTTCTTCAATAAGCATATTACAAAAATAATTAATTTTCTGCTATCAACTTTTTATCACCATTGATAAATTGGTAGAAAATTTAAATCATTTCATCATTTTGAAAAAAATTGGTATGTTTAAAAAAAATAATAAATAAAATATATTAATTAATATATTGGATTTCGAATAAAATATATGTAAACAATATATTAAAAAATAAAGTAATTAAAAATTATAATATATTAAAAGGAAAATAGGTGATAAAGTTGACAAATTTTTAGAGGAAAACGTAAATCAAAGTCAAAAGAAATTTTGTATAAAAAATTTAATTAAATGTCAAACTTTGAGTGGTGCGGTACACTGAGTGTACATGCAGAATTTTTTTTTTTTTTTTTTAAGTTTCAAATTCAATATCATGTGTTATGTAGGAAATGAAAATATTGGATTAATGTATTTGAACATACATAAATGTCATACAATATTTATGTAAATGTGTTACATTGAAAATGAAAATTTTGGATTAATATATTTTAAAATAAATAAATATATGCTATATAAATTTGTTAAGTTAGAAATGAAAAAATTGAATTAATATATTTTGAAAATAAATAAATGGAATTATTGAAATTTACTTCCTAATATGCCAATAAATGAGTAAGCTCTTCAATACGTATGTTACAAAAATAATTAGTTATTTTCTATCAACTTTGGCACCACGTATATTTTCTCTCTCCAATTTTCAATCACTACTCTTTACCTCAAAATTATAATTAAAAGTTTATAAACCAAACGGAGGCTTAATCATTTCATCATTTTGACAAAAATTGACATGTTTAAAAAAAATAAAATAAAATATATTAATTAATATATTGGATTTCAAATAAAATATATGTAAGCAACACATTAAAAAATATAGTTAATAAAAAATTATACCATATTAAAAGGGAAATAGATGATAAGGTGGGGAAAGTTTCAAAGAAAAACGTAAAAAAAAGTTTTAAAAAAAATTATATAAAAAATTTAAATAAGTGCCAAAATATAAGTGGCACGGTATACTTAGTGTACATGTAGCATTTTTTATTTTGAACAGTTTTGTCTTTTTTAAAGTTTCAAATTGAAATTCTATTTAAATTATGTGCTTTATTTGATATGATTGAATTAAGATATTTTCAAAATTATGATTTAAAAATTATATATTTCGTGTATCGCACGGATAGACAACTAATAATAATAATAATAATAATAATAATAATAATAATAATAATGACATTTAAAGAGAATAAATTGAATGTTAAGGATACTATTGACTATAAATATTAAAAAATAAGGGTAAAATGGGAAAATGAAAGTTTCTCCCCCATCTACACTTTGGGAAATTATATTCACAATACAATCTATACTATATTTTAAAACAACAAAATCTGACGAGTTAACTTCCCGTCCTTTTTTTTTTTTTCTTTTTTTAAAAAAATCAAAATTTACGGTTCAATGTAATCAACTTTTTCCTAAATGCTTGGTCCTTTTGGTGTCAGCCGCTGACGGCTGACACTACCCTTTTTTTTAATTTTTTTTATTTTAACTTTATTCTTTCATTTTTTATTCTTTTTAAGGATCTGTTCGGTTGGGATTTAATTAGGAGAGAGAAGAAATTTAAATTATTTTGTCGATTTGTTTGTGTTTTCTAGGTAAGATGTGGAGTTAAAAATTGAAGAGAGAAAATGTGAATGGTTAAAAAGTGATTTGAAAAATTGTGTAATCATTACAAATTAATGAGGCAACCGAACGGACCCTAAATTTTTTGTTTTACTATGTATATTTTTATAAATCAAATTATAATATATACAAATTTTCAAACTATTTTTTAACCATACATCTTTTCGCTGAAAACGGTTGACACCATTTTCAGTTTTTTTTTTTATTTTTTTTTTCATTTCATTTTTTTAGAGCCTCTATTTGGCAAATATATTTAAAAACAAGATTTTTTTCAACAAAATTTCTCAAATAACTTTTTAACCGCTCGCATTTTTTTCTCTTCACTTTTGAACAACACATTTTATCTAAAAAAAAAAACATGTTTTTAAAAAACAAAACTTTTAACAAGCTGAGCCTTAACTTTTTTTGTCTTTGTAATTTGATCTTTTAATTTTTAATTATTTTTTTTCATATTTATTTTATTAATCTTTTGTCTGTTTGTCTCCATTTGATAACAACGTTTGATTTATGAAATAATTTGTTTAATATTTTGAGGTAAAAAATAGTTATTTAGATTTGAAGAGAAAATGTGTATTTAAAAAGTGGTTTGAAAAATTGTGCAATTTATAAACATATTATAAACCATTTTTTTACTTTTACCAAAAACGTACTTATTCTTTTTTTGTCTTGCTATGTATATTTTTTTTAGTTTGGTCATTTGTAATATGTCATTTTTATCTTCTATTTTATAATAATATATATCTATACTATATTATTATATTTTAAAACTGAAAAGTCTTGGTCAAGAAGCTAGCGCCTTTTACTGTTCATTGTTTACAATATTTTTTTATTTTTAAACGTTTGCAGGGCTTACAGCTTGGATTGCTTTCATAGCAATCCAAACAATCTTTTGTTTATTTGTCTCCATTTTATAACAATGTTTGATTTATAAAATGATTTATTTAATATTTTGAGATAAAAAACAATCGTTGAAAATTGAATAGATAATGTATTTAAAAAGTGGTTTAAAAAATTGTGCAATTTGTAAATAGGTTTACAAGCCATTTTTTTTACTTTTACCAAACACGTGCTTATTCTATTTTTGTCTTGCTATGTATATTTTTTTAGTTTGGTCTATTATAATATGTCATTCTTTTCTTTTATTTTATAATAATAATTTTTAATACACGTACAAGTATTAAATTTCTGAACACACATTCTACAAAAATTTTACAAATTACATTATTTGAAATAGTGATTTTTTTAGAATATAATGTTAAAAGTAGAATTTTTTTTATTTGTATATGGATTATTTTATTGGTAAAATGTAGCAAAAAATTATGGATTATTTTATTGTAAAATGTGGCAGATAAAGAGTTTTTTAAAAAATGATTTTTGAATATGTAAAGAGAAAATATGTGTGGATAAAATATAATTTAAGAAATTATGTTGTTTCAGCGGCTAACATCATTTTATCTTATTCTTCTTTTGTCTATTGCCTCCATTTGGTAACACCGTTTGATTTATAAACTGATTTATTTATGTTTTTTATGTAAAAATAATTGGAGAGAAAATGTGTGTTTAAAAAAATGATTTGAAAAATTGTGTTATTTATAAACATGTTTATATTTCTTTTTTTTACTTTTACCAAATACATTATTATTATTATTATTAATATTATTATTATTATTTTGTCTTTCTATGTATATTTTTTAATTTGATTTTTTGTAATATTCATTCTTCTCTTTTATTTTGTCATAATCTATACTTCTATACTATTTATATTATTGATAAAAGTGACAAATATGTTTAAAAATTGGAGAGAAAATGTGTGTGGTTAAAGTATATTTTTTTAAAACACAAAACTTTTAACAAACAGAGTTGTTCTCTTTTTTGTCTTGCTATGTACATTTTTGTAATTTAATTTTTTTGTGATGTGCCATTCTTATCTTTTAGTTTGTTGTAATAATTTTTAATACACGTACAATTATTAAATTTCGATCGCACATTTTACAAAAATTTTACACGTCACATTATTTGAAATAGTAAATTTTTTTAGAATGTAAGGTTAAAAATTGAGAATTTTTTTTTAATTTGCGTGTAGATTATTTTATTAGTAAAATGTGGCAAAAAATGAGTTTTGAAAAAAAAAAAAAAAGATGTTTTGAATAAATAGAGAGAAAATGTGTAGTTTAAAAGTAGTTTAAGACGTGGACAGCCACGACATTTTAATTGTTTTTTTTTTTTTTTTTTTTTTTTTTTTTTTGCATTTTTTTTTCTTTCTTACTTCACTCCATCTCAAACAACTTTTTAATTACACATCTTTTTTTCTCCATACTTCAACCACAAATCTTATCTATACTATATATAAAAATGAGAAATGTTACTAAAATTCCCACCATTAATTGTTCCTTTTTGACCAATTTTTTTTTTTTTTTAATTTCATATTCAAATGGGATTGACTGACATCCCATTTGAATATTTTTGTCTTGATAATATACTGCTGTCTATATGAAAGCCACGTTATTTTAATTTTTTTTATTATTGTTCGGTAATGATTTTTTAATTTATAAACCAAATTATAATCTACACAATTTTTCAAATCACTTTTTAATCACATATCATTTCTCTCTCCACTTTTCAACCACACATCTTATCTTGAAAAATGGAAAAACCCAATTTATAAACTTGGATAAATATCCGAACAAGGGCAGATATTAATATTTGACATTTTTGAGGTTTCTTTGTCTTTCCTTCTTTTGAATTGTTTTTCCCCTCTTTTTAAAAGAAAATAAAAGTGATATTTTAAAGTTATTTAATATATTATGCCTCTATTTGATGTTGATTTTTTTTGTTATTATAATTAATATGTTATTATTGTATGATGTATTTTATTTGTTTGTTGTTCTTATTTTAATATTATGAATTATTTATCCTATGTATTATTATGTGATTGGTGTTTTTGAATGAAAATTGAGGAAAAAAGGTTAAAATACGTGAAGCAAATGACAGTAATTTATTATTTAAATATATAAATTATCTTTTATTAATCAACGAAGCTATTATAATTTGAAATAATGAAACCCATTATTGTGATTAACGTTTCTGCAAGAAATTTCATGAAAATGTTAAATACTATAGGAAAATGCGAAAAAATGTGAATACTATGGTTAATAATGAATTATATTTTTTAATCATTCTTAATTTTAATAGTTGCGTAAAAGAAAAACAGTTATATTGTACACGATTTTCAGTATAATTTTTTTACTTCAACATTTCATATTGTCATATCATGATAATTGTTAGATTTACGTAATTATTATTCTTGACTATTTGATTTTTATAAGTAAAAAAAATATAATTTTATTGGTCAATACAAATAATCGTGGGATTAAGTTAAGCACACATTTTTAATTATTTTAATTGATATTTTTGAATGAGGATTGGAAAACTTAAATACGAGGGGAGAATGCAAAAATTGTAAGAAATATATTGATATATTCCACAAAATTAATATTGTACTCATAATATTACATCAAACATGATATAGAATTAAATAAATTACTAAATTTGCATTTTCTTTGAATTTAATGATAACTCAAAAATTATTGAAATTAACAATCATGTATTGTGATATAATATTATTTTTCATACATTTTATATTTGTTTTAATTATGTATAAATATTATAATTTTTCAAATACTTATCGAAATTAATATTTTTGAATAACTTCCGTGCATCGCACGAGAGAAATACTAGTTATTGTTAATGACACCACATTTTAATTACAATAAATGTCCATATTGTTTTGCTTTTTTTGAAAATTATTCTTTTATTATTTTTTTGTCGTATTCTTATTTTTATCATTAATAATTAATTATATATCTTACCTCTATTGACAATTTTATTTTAGATATTTTATTACATTGGAAAAAATATTTTTTGAATTCTTGTAATTATTATTTATCTTGTTTATTTAAATATAAAAGAGGTAAAGAAATAAATTTTTTTCACTCCTAAAAAATTCTTTAGCCATCATTAGCGCATTAAACTGTGCTAATTAATCAAAATTGAGAATAAAAATAAGATAAAAAACTAAGAGATATAAGTGTAAAAAATAATAAAAACTAAGGATTAACATTGCAATTAAATTGTAGTGCATTTAACAAAAAATGTGGTGTTAATATAATTATCTCTACACTTTTAATATAAGTTAGATTAGATAGACTATTTTGCCCTTATATAATTTCTCTTTTTATAGTCAATAATATCATTTGAACTTATTAAAACTATCCATATTAATACCTTCTCATTAATTTACAAAAAATAAAAATTTAACTTTTACAATTAAGAGAGGAGAAAAAAACTCTTAATATTCCGTTAGCCTACATGTTAATACACAAAAGAAAATAATAAATAAACTAAACATGCCTGTTTTGTTGCCCAATGTGGGCAACCTCCAATGGGAAAGTGCCAGTGTCCCATTTAAAAGTTAATCGGACACTTGGTACATTCTCATTGGAGGGTGGACAACATAATGTGGACAACATAATGTTGTCCACCATGGGCAATGGAGCAATTTCGATAAAATGAAATTTTATAATTAAGAGAGAAGAGAATTAAGAAGATCAAAAGATTCTTCATGTTGAATTATTACCCATAACCCCATTCATATAATTATTTTGTTTACATTTTTGCTAAACCATCATTATTTATCATAGATAAAAATGTTCTTAAATTGAAATATCTGATATGTGTTTTTCATTATTTTATTTTCTTTCATTTACAGGTAACTTTGACGTATATATTGAGTTACAACTTAAAATTTCTATTACTTATAAATAATCATTTTTAGTGTCGGATATCTTCTCTGAACTTTTAATTAATTTTTTTTTTTGAAACTTCTCTCGTAATACATTACAATTGTATTATATCTAAATGCTATGTCATTGGTCAAAATTTTATTTACTTTATTTATATTGTTACAAATATATTTTATACTTAACTCATTCATGTTCATATTATTATATTTTTGTTCAAGAAACTTGTTTTTTTTTTAATTAAGTTATCAATTAATCAGTTATTTTGATATCTGATCAGGATTTTATTGACTTTGTTTTTTTTTTTTTTTCCCTTTTACTAGATGTATATTTATTATTTGAAGTAGGTGTTTAAAACTTTTTTTTTAGAATAAAATTGTTACAAAAAGCTTTAATTCTTATGATTTCTTTGAATTTGCATATTGTGCTTCACAATTTTAATTTAGACGAGAGACATAATATGTAATTACAAAAATCAACATTATAAACTAAAAATATATTAAACTTTAATTTCAATTAATATTATTTTAGTGTCGTTACTTTTTAATTTGCTTTAGAATATTGTCCCATCAAATTTCATTTTTCATGATAACTCGATTGAACAATTCAAAAAGTACGTTTATGCGTTTAATAGTTTTTTTTAATTCAAACAATTATCCTTTAACTCTTTGTTGGACAATATTATTTCGTTTCTAAACACTCATTGAACAATTAAATCAACATGTTTATGTTTCTAATGATTTTTCTATTTATAATTCAAACAATTATGTTTTAGTTATCGATAAATTAGAATTTTTTATTTTTATTTTCATAGTAGGGTGTCTGTGAAACTTTTTTATTTTTAAGTCCACTTAATTTTTTATCAAAATCATCAATTAATTTATATAAATAGAAAAATAATTTTTTTAATTATTTTTAAATTAAGAATATAAAATCTATAATTTCAAAACTCTTTGAAAAAGGGGGAAAAAACTGAAATTTTATTTTAATTTATATAGTCATTGTTTGATGAATATTAAATCATATGTGTCGACGTCACTTTTTGGTCAGAAGCTAGTCAACAAAAGTCCACATTGAGATTTTGACTTTTCGCGTATGTTTACCTTTTTAGTAGGAATTTTTGGTTAAGTACATAGGTATTCCATTTAATGATAGAATCTAAAGGAAGTAGGAAAACAATAAATATAAACGAATGATTAGATCTGGAGTGAACTGAAATTATAATGAAATGGGTCAGTTTTCAGTTCGATGTTGATCTGACAATCAGCTCAGAAATTAGAATTAAAGTGACGAGAGTTGAGAGAATTTCTTGTATTAATTGTTTCTTAAATGAGCATTTATTCCTCCCATTTATAGTAACATAGGAGGTGGAGACACAATTATTACAATACATCTTGTTGTCGATCGTGATTGACAAATTATTACACGACATATTACAAGTAATGATGATCGCTAATGCACAACTGATTGATTTGACTATTTCAAAGAGCCTCCACTTTCACATCGGTTCGATCATTTTAGGTCGCCTCCACGAATTCACCTCGTGCATCTAAAATCAGATCACACATTAGAATCACCTCGTCTCTGCATTTCAACTCGGTGATGAAAATCAGCTCAGTATTTCCCTCTTGACAATTTGCTCTGTAATTGTATTCTCCACCTTGGTTCGTTGGTGGATAAGGTCAGTTGATTTCAACATTAGTTCCTCTTTTATTTCGATTCATATCGTGTTTGATTTGTCCCCCTTTTCCATCGTTAATTGTGAGCTATGTATTGTTCGTTGACTATTTGACTTGTTCTACCTAAGCTCTATGTACAAAAATATGTTTAATATATTTTGATAAAAATTAATAAAATGAGGTTGAAAAGTTGTGGGTTCGATAAAATGTGTAGTTAAAATTAATTTTTTACTTTGATTTTGATTTTGATTAAAATCTTATTTTAATTTCTCCCAAACATGAGCATAATATTAAAAGAAAAATCATTATAAAAATATGTTAATAATTAATTTAATTTATCTTTGCACAATTTTTTCACATTTTTTTGCAACTTATCATAAATATTTTATAAAGAAATTATTGATTTGCCTAATATTTTATGATATCGAATTACTTCTTCATATATCAAATGGGATTTATTTGCTGTTGACATTTTAAATAATTGTCTAATATATATTTCGAAGAACTGGATGAAAATTTTTAATAAAATATTAATATATTAAGAATTGAATTGAATTTAAAATTTATAATTTTCCTCTGACAATATGAATTACATCTACTAATTTCGAAAAAAATATTAGTACTTGAAAAATGTCACTTTAACATTCATCATATACACAAGATGCACGTGCTTATTGCTAGTAAACCCAAAAAATGAATAAGTTTCCTGTAAAATGTGTCCATTCGGAGCACAAGAAAAGTCAGAAGCAAGTCCTTGGACCACTTGCAGGAAATCTGTTTCCACAATATTGGGCGAGATTCCACAAGATTGCGCGAACCGAATACCTTCAAGCACCACCTTGGCCACTATGTCTACCACAACCAGCACTCCCTCAAAACATCTCGATTGCGTCCCCAATACAATCCCTTTATCATCCCCAATCACTACTCTCCACTGAGTATGTGACGCAAGATTTTTCAAGACTTTTGCTCTGATATCACCTTGTGACGCACGACCAATTTTTTCATTTATTTTTAATTTCGATGCCAACAGGAGACATGCGGTAATTTGTGAAAATACTTTTATCTTTCTTAAATAAGTCGGTGACGCAAACGACGTCACTTAACTGAGATTTCAAAATCACTTTATTTTAAAATAAAATTCATTTATTTAAAAAGTAACTATAAAATATTTAATATAAGATCTTAACTTTAAAACCTTTTATATAAACAATAACAATAATAAAATAGAGAGTTTAGCAGTTCAATTCCAAGATCTCATTCAGTGAGTCCACAACTCATAGATTGTCACCTAGCGCGGCACTATTTGTCTCGCCATTTGAAGATAAGTATCAATTTCCTTTTACATTTATGTTATTACCTGAAATTTTAGATATCGTGGGATGAGCATACACTTGCCCAGTGAGTGGATAATGGTGCACATGTGCTATTGCACGTAGACAAGTCAACCTTATATATTCAAGATTCGTGCAAGTTTTACTTATTAAATCAGTCAAACTTATATTCTAGTCAAGTCATATTCAAGTCACATCAAGTTCAAGTCGAGTTCTATGTTCACGTCAAGACATATATCCAAATCAAGTCCAGTGCCAATGTTCATGTACTATGAACAATCAAATAATAGATGAAAAAGTTAATGATATAGATCATCTCAATTTTCAGTTAAGTAAATTGGGAGACAATTTACTTATTGTTGTAGAAATTTAAGAATCATAAATATTGAATTAAAATATAAAAATTAATATCATGTCATAGTTAATTATTTTTTAAAATCTAGACATAACAGTTAGGACAAAAAATCATTAATAACTATATAATTTCAAAATAATATAAATAAATTTGTTAACCTCTAATGTTAAAAAATGTGATATGAGACTTTCGGAATAAAAAGTTAAATAATAATTAAATGTAATTGTAAAAAATTATTTTGATAAATAATCTGATATAAAAAAGAAGGTTATTATGTATATGAAACAAAGAACTTAAACGTATCATTATTTATAACAAAATTTAGTACAACTTGATTAAATATTCGATATAAATGAAAATGAAAATTCGACATTGGATTTGTATGACCGAATGAAATTATTCATCCATATGATTAAGAGCAATAAAACATCACAATTATTGTAAAAAATTATTTACGTATTAAATGTAACTTTCTATAAAAATACTAATTAACTTAATAGAACGCAATACAAATGAGCTCGAATTTTTAGATGTGCTAAATAACTAAAAAAATAAGATTATTTATAAAAGTTTTATACGATAAGGTTTATTTAATTAATTTAATAAAATGCAATATAAAGGAGCTTGAATTTTTAGATGTGCTGAATAACTAAAAAAAAAAAAGATTATTTATAAAAGTTTTATATGATAAGGTTTATTTAGTATTAGATGCTTAATACAACTTCGATATAATTTTGAATTGAAAATTTTACATTGAATTTGTATGACTGAATACAAATACTTATTTGTAAGATTCAAAATATTAAAAGATCAGAATAATTTTCTTAAAAAAGAGGTTTAAACACAAATAACCAGATATAAATAAGTAAAAAAATTTCTCCATAAAAATACTTAAGTGGAAGTAGCAGCTTGAACAAAATAAAAGCTGAGTTTTCCGGCCAAAACTTAGCTGCTTTTATATATTAAATATAGACATAGATATAAATTTGTATAACTGAACACAAATACATATTTGTAAGATTCAAAACTTTAAAAGATCATAATAATTTTTGAAAAGAGAGATTTAAACACAAATAATCAAATATAAATAAGTAAAAAAAATTCTCCATAAAAAAAATACTTAAGTGGAAGTAGCGGTGTGAACACAATAAAAGCTGAGTTTTCTCTCCAAAACTCAGCTGCTTTTATATATTATATAAAATATAGATTATATAGATTTCAAGTTATAACTAGTCCAGTAAAGACAATTTCATATATTTACATCAAGTCAAATTCACATATTATAGTCAAGTCATACTTTATATATTTAAGATCAACGTAAATACATGTCTTATATATTTAAACCAGTTAATTCCTATACTCAAGTTATATAATCAAGACAAGCCAAGACGAGACATATATTCAACATAAATGCATGTCTTTTCATATTAATGCCAGTCAACTTTTATAATCAACTCAAATCCAATTCATCTATTCAAGTCTAGTTAACTTATAATTTTAAGTCTGGTGCAAGTACACGTGTTTCCAAGTTCATTCAAGTCATAAAATCAGGACAGGACAAGACAAGGCAAGGCAAGACATATATTCAAGTTGAGTCAAGTTAATATATTTAAATTCATAGTAGTTACATATTAATCATCTCCAGTAGAGTCAAGTTCATATACTCAAGTCAAGTCTAGTCTCAAGTCAAGCTCACATATTTCAATCAAGTCAAACACATATATTTAAGACTTATGCAAATGTATATATTTTCAAGGGAGCGTGACTTTTAATGGGATCCATATTACAATGAACTACTATCCCAGGGCGTATAAGCAAGGAATATAACTCTGAGTTCAAACGTGGAGTTTATTCCACGAGTTCTCTTACAAGCGTAGCTTTTATCCCACGAGTCTCAAATAGGGAGTTGAGATCCCTGAAATTCATTAATGAGCGTAACCACATTGTGATCTAATTACTAGACTTCATGACACGTATATCAAGACAAGCGTCATAGGCGTGTTAACAAGTTGGATAGAGTATGACTATAATATCATGTAAGAAAATTATTTCCATGTCATGCATAAGAAAATAACTTTAAAAACATGAAAATCCTTTGAATCAATGCGTAATAAAAGCATATCACGAAATAGCATTTAAGATCACGTACAAGTCGAGTCAGACAATTTCATATATTCATGAATTACAGATAAATGAATTAATCTTACATATTCAAGATCAAGATAATATTCAAGTGTCGTCAAATTCATATAATCATGTACTTTAAACAAGAAGATAACATATTATTATCTGTCAAGATAGGATTATCATCTTTATTATGTTAACAAGTCTAGGATAACGTAAAAAAGATTAAGATTCCTTTAAATATCAAGATAGTACTAATCCGTATATCATGTATCGATACATGTTAATATGTATCGATACATAAAAATGGGGAAACAAATTGTTTAAATATTCAATATATCGATACATCATATTGCAATTATCATTTCTTTTTCAATTTAGATGACAACTCAAGAACCATCAATGTTATAGTACCATTTAATAGTTATACATTTCGATATGTTCACATAATCATATATTACGTCATTTAACAAGTTCATGATATACCAATCACTGTCAAGATTATATCACTATTTTTGATAAGTTAAGTATCATGTAAGCAAGAACAATGATTACTTTAAACATCTAAATAATATTGGTTTAGTACCTCATGTATCGATACATATTTAAATGTATCGTATTGGTTTAGTACCTCATGTATCGATACATATTTAAATGTATTGATACATGATGTTAATCTTTTAAAAGTATGCCATTGATAACAAGATGATAACATAGTTAATCATCTTCCTTATGTTAAACATGTGGATGTCAAGATAATGTTAATAATGATGATCACATATTAAATGGGGAATACTTATAATAAGATTACATAAATAATTATAACAAGACCACGATAACGTCACGATGATAATAATATTGGACTTATAATGAGATCATGATAATATTAACAATATCATATTAAATATGGAATTACAATGAGATCGTGTAATCAAGTAAACAATTAAACATATTTCACTCACCTTGATCCAGGAGTGCCTAAAAGAGGTTCTATATATTCTGCTTACAAGATGTACCAATACTCCATGAACATGTATCAATACATGTTCATCTTTAAGCTTCAAGTATTGATACATGCAGTCAGTTTCAGCATCTCCAATACTGTTTTCTAAGATTTCCTCAAGAGTTTTACTATATTTGATTGAGCATGATTTCATTTAGGACATCAAGAACATGTTATTACTTAACAGTTTCTTTGGCCTTCTTTTGACGTGAAGATTTATCAAGACCTAGATATTTAGAGTTTAGTGAGTGGAAGCGTATGACTGACTTTCTGTGTAAAGAATAGTTTCAAAATCAAGGATATGTATATAAAAAAAATGGAAGAAATGAAACCATTCTTATCTCACGGCTTTAGGCTTAATTTTTTTGGTGTCAAATTTCATTCAAATGCAATACTATTTATAGGTAAAGAGAAAGAATGAGGTGGAAGAGCTTTTCCATGCAAGCACGAGGTGTAGAAGCTATAGTGGATGACAAATCAAAGCTACAAGGAGGTGGTGGCATTTAGCTTGGACACCTCATGCTTAAAGATTTGGAAAATTTAGTTTCAGGGATGCTGTTTTGACATCAGATTTGAGGTATTAAACGAGATCGAAATCTAAAGTTCTTAGTACCATTTCGAATTACTCACAACGTACTTTAACGTAAGAAATGGATAACTGAGAAAAAAGTTATGGCCTTTCAAAATAGGCTACTCAAAACATTTTTCGGGTTAACCATTTTTACCATAACTTTAAAAATTCACCGAGTGCTATCCATTGATTAGAATGACAAACTCTATTCATATTCTCGAATTTCACTATTAGAACTTGCCAATACATATATGACATGTAATCAAATAAGGTCGGGAGTGATAGAAAAAGTCTTGTGAAAAGAGATACTTAAATACGTTTTTGACGTAACTTTTCTTTTTATAAAAAATTCTGTTTTTCTTTCTTTTTCTTTCTTTAATCAAATAAACTCTACAAATACTTTTATTACGTCATACTGGACTGTTAATGACATCAAAGTCCTCAGGTCGTTATAGAGCAAAAGCCTTCCTCCACACAAATTTCAGCGTCAGTACTAATCTTGAGTCTCCCAGACAGCAGCAACATCCAACCCAACTGCCCCTCACTACTCCCCGACAGCTTCCCTACTAGAGGGTGTACATCACCATCCCTTCTTGAGTTCCACTTCGAAAATCCATTTGCCACTTCCAAAACCACCGTAAAAGGCCGTCTTGTACCTCCATGATGTGTTATGTTATGTTCCCCCAAATGACCCAAATAAATCCTCCTAACCAACCAAAATCGGACATGTAGTTTCTACATAATTCATGGAGGATAGCCTTTTCCTCCATGGGTTCCAGTAGTCTCATAATCACGTGCCACCATCCCGCTTCTCTCCACACCCTCATTGCCCATTCACATGAGAATATAACATGCATACTTATCGCCACCCAACCATAGTAGCCACACCACGCCTGTAAGGCCGCTTTTTATTTTTACGTGCAATTTTAAATTTCACGTAATATTCATGTGAATGTTATTATAAATTATAAATTTATGATCTTTAATGTCTATAAATTTAATTATTTTGCAGTGGAAGAACTTGGACGCCGTCTCGAACAATGTACCAATTAAAAGTTTATAAATTGTTTATTTTAATAGTTTATGTGTAATTTCAGGTGATAAATTGTTTTATTGCCTAAACATGTTATTTTCTATTTAATTGTGTTAAATGGAAAATTGGGAGAAAGTTTAGTCACAATTGGAGAGTAAATAAAACTTATGGGCTTAATTAGATAGAGGAGGAGACTTGAGGGAGTAATTTGCAAAATTTCAAAAGATTAAAATCTTAATCCTAAACCTAACCCACCTTAGATTCGTCTCTCTTTCTCGCCTCACGTCCCTCGCTCTCAGCCTCTCGCCCTCATCTCTCCGTCTCTCCCTCGGCTGCTCTCTCCCTCCGACCATCGCCACCACGACGCCCGCAACGCCCACCACCAGCCACCACCCCCAACAGTAAGCCCCTCCTTCTCCTTCATTTGCACACATGCAGACGCACAACCCTTCACCGCTGCCACACAACGCACGCACACACACATTCACCCACACACAAATGTATGTATATGTATATGTATATGTATATATTGATTTGTGTATATATGTGTATATATGTTGAGTGTGTGTAAATATGTAAAGATTTTCATATTTTCAGATTTAAGTTAGTTACATTTTCGAATTATAATTGTTAAATTTGGAGAATTGGGTAATGTCTATAGATGTATTGATGTAAATATCATCCTTAGGTATTAATTTCAGATTATGGGTTGTTCAGATTTTTGAATTTTAAGTTGCTAATTTGAGATGTTGGACAATGTGTGTGTGCAATTTCAGATTTATGGATTTCAGATTTCGATAATGAAATACTTACGTATATATATATATATATATATATATATATATATATATATATATATATGTATTACGATCCAAAGTTTTAGTTAAAGTTTCAGATTTTGATTTTTGTTTAGATTTTTAAATCATAAATTGTCAAATTGAGAATTTGGTTTGGAACCTTGATGAGTTATTTGAAATTTTAATTGTAATTGTATAACGTTAAAGCTGTGAAAATTTGAAGTTTAGTTAATGACCTCGTGGTAAAGTTTGTAATAATTAGTTATTTTTAGAAGTGTGAACTTGTTAGAATCACGATTAAGTAATTTTGTAAAGTTTGACTAAGTTATAATTTAGTTTGAGATTTGAGTAAATGGATTAGTACAATTCGTAAGTTGCATGAAATTAAGTCCCTTATTTCAAATATGATTTTTGTGTGAACGTGAGTAATAATTATAATTACTAGATTTTGAGAAAATTGTAAAGTCGTGTACATTTTTCCAACTTTGGTTTTATTTAAGTACTTTAATAGTTAAGCTTATAATATTGAGTAGTTTTGACTTTTGAATAATTTGACAAGTGAGATTTCGATGTTTCTTACTCTTGAATTTAAACACTTATTTCGAATGTGATAGTATATGTGTTTGACATGATTTAAGGACACGTTGGAGTTAAATTGTGAGTCTAATAGAAATGTTAACCTCAGTTATGAGTTTTGTTTATAATATTGAATAGGATGATGAACGTGTTTGTTCCAAATCTAAAGTTATACCTTATTTATGAATGGATATAATTAGGAATTGTGGTACATTGACGTCATGGGCATCCGAGACTTTCCCACTTGCAAATTCAGAAACGGTAAATTACTAAGGACTGCAGGTAAGTAAACTCCCCCCTATTTTTTATCAAAGTTGAATGTAAATGTGAAATTAATGTGTAAACGACTGCCTTGCAACTTAATTGCTTTGATGAATTTTCATTTACTTTATGAAAGTATATGTTATTGAGAAGAATGTTCAAGCATGCACATTATCATGTCATTACATCATCAAGCATGCATTGCCATTGAAATTGGGAAGTCAAATGTTTTTAACTGAAGGAAATGTGTCAAGGTGCAAGTTTGTTCAAAAGTTATGCATCCCAAGACTTTTTAAGAAACAATAGGGAATATTAAACCGCTTTGCGGTGACGATTGCTAAACCGCTTGACGGTGACAAATATTAAACCGCTTCGCGGTGAAGATTGCTAAACCGCTTGACGGTGGAAAATATTAAACCGCTTTGCGGTGACGATTTCTAAACCGCTTGGCGGTGGCAAATATTAAACCGCTTTTCGGTGACGATTGCAAAACCGCTTGGCGGTGGCAAATATTAAACCGCTTTGCGGTGACGATTGCTAAACCGCTTGGCGGTGGCAAATTTTAAACCGCTATGATGTGGAAAAGTGATAACCTGGTTCTAAACAAGGAAAATTGCCCACTGCATTGTGATTGGCTAGAAGATACACTAAGTGAGTTCACGATATGAATGAAGTTAAGTTTTGGAAATGTTTAAGTGAAAGTTGGAAAGTATGAATGTCTTGAAAAGTAAAGTAAATGGGGGTAATTACTTTGAATGGTCTAATGAATTTCATGTCATGAGCATGCATCATGTGCATAAGGTTTACTTACTGAGCTTTAGCTCACCCCAATCCCTCCCCGATATTTCAGGTGATGAAAGCTAGATGAGACGAGGAGAGCACTTGGCGACAGACTCAGGCTATACCTACCTTCATTTTTTTGAAAATAAAGTTAAATTAGAATTCATTTAAGTGTTGCACTAATTATTCCTTCAATTATTATTGTTAATGGTTTTGATTGCAATTAGCTTTGAATAAGTATTGGTGTAGTATTAGAGGTTAGATGACCTCTTATTTCATTTGCTAAAGTTTATTTACTTGGAAATATATCGTTGAGGAGTTTGAGACTTATTGAATGGTTTTGATGATGTATGGGATTGAATAAGTTGAGATGCATGATTTAAAATGGTTTTGAAGTCCCTTTACAGGTTGGTTAAGTCCAATTTACAGAGGAGACTCTGTTGAAATTTTTGTAGAATTTTATAATAGAAAAGTAAAAATATTGAGGCTTTAAATGTTTGGTTTCCGCATTTAAAGTGAAAAGAAGTTAACATGCCTAAGTTGAAGATTTTAAACTTGGGGTGTTACAACGCCTGTCTATACAGAAACGTAGACTTACTTTGATACCACGCTGTAACGCTCCGAGTTTCGTAAACTCGGGAAACCACGTCATCCTTTAAAACTAACTTTTGAACAAGCTTTATTACGAAAACAATTGAATTTTAAGTATCACATTTATTATATTGAAAATTTTCAACGATAACTAAACCAAGTGAAGTTTAGAACAATTCATTAAAAAAAAAAACTTAAATTCTCAATTTTCCATGAAAAGTAACGATATATAAATAAATTGACTGTATTCATAAATTGTGTATTCAATAGTAAATTCATTTATTAAATATGTCACCATTGACTCTCATTCGCCTCCGTCTCCGAACTCTGCAAATGTTGTTAAAATAAGGGAATGAGTATTTCGAAGAAATACTCAGTAGACTCATCGCATTTAATTAATTTACAAAATAATTAAACACATACTTATGCAATTTATACAGTGATATCATCATCATCATCATCATCGTCATCATCATCATCATCATAGGCTTTTAAAATTGTAGGGTGATAGTAGTCTCGTCTCATGTATTAAAGCATATAAGTTATGCACATGCATAATAACATCAATTTCACATTTTTATCTCGTAAGAAATAGTCTCGTTTCATGTATCAAAGCATATAAATCACATAAATTCACATAATACATGCAGTTAGAGTTTAAACTAATTAATGGGGGTGAGTCTATCTCAAATTTTACGAGTTCAAAAAAGTGGAGTGGGAATAGCATGGCAATCTCTTAATTCATCAAATGCTTCGTCTAGTCAAAAGAAAATTAAATTGATTTAGTATTTCGAAATTTAAAGATTAAAGTGACAAAAATAAAATTTTGGGACTAAATTGTAATTTTAAAGAAACTAAATTTAGATAGGGCTAAAAAAAAAACATTTCGAAAATAGTGAGGCTGACTTTAAGAGTTAAGGACTCTAGGGTCTGATTTGTTAAATACTAAAACTTTGGGACTGAATGCGAAACGCTTTTAAAAACTGAAATGACTAAAATAAATATACTTTTTAAACTTAGGGTTTAAAGAGCAATTTTTAAAAATCAACTTTTCTAAAATAAAATAAAAATAAGACTCTGTTTGGCAAACAAGAAAAAAACACGTTTCTAAACACAAAAATTTTAACAAATAGAGCCTTATCTCTCTCTCATTTTGGAAAATAGAGAAGCCGAGAGAGAGAGAGAGAGATAGAGAGAGAGAGAGAGAGAGAGAGCGACGACAACGGAGGGGGTCTACCCTTTTCTTTGATCCACACTTTCGGCCAAGTTGACGATGGCGCTGTTGCATGGTGCCGACAACGAGTGGGGGAGAAGATGAATTTTTGGGTGATTAGGGGTGCAAAAATCGAGTTAAACTGAGGTCGAGTTCAATGTTTTTCTGAGGATACTCCGATCGTAATGAGGTAAGTTTTTTGGATTTGTTTTGGTTGGGGATGAGGAGGTGGGCAGTGGCGGTTGATGGAGGCGGCGGTAGTGTGGTGGTTCGTGCAATTGATGGTGTTTTGAATATTTGCAATCAACAGTGGGCGTTCGAGGTTGGTTGATGGCTGCCTTGGTGGTGGTTTGACTGTCAAGGGTGGTTTTTGTAGACTTGATGGAGGCGGCGGTTTGTGGTGGTGCTCAATGGTGTATGTAAAATCTGAAATTATAGATTGCAAGAGGCAGTTGGTTATGGGGTTCGGAATTGGCTTAGGATTTCTATGAATTCATCACCGTTGGTGCTAGAAATTGATGTTCTAGCATCCACGTGAGTTTTCCAAATGTAGGATTGAATTAAATTAAATAAACTTGAGAGAGGAAAAGATGCATACCTAGAAGCTGTTGAAATTTTATGCGTGTTTGTGAGTTGCTTGTGTTTGTGTCGTGAGGGATTTTGTTAACTTATTTAAGTTGACATTTTATATTTTTCTACATGTTTGTAATTTAAGTGAATTTAATTTAATTACTAAATACGTGTGTTTAGTAATTTCTTAAGTTTAATTAAATTACTTGATTATTTCTAGGAATTAATATTGTATTTATCTCCTATATGTTTGTGATAATGATTTAATATTTGGAGATAATGCTTGTTACTTATCTTTTATGATAAGGATCAAGAATTGTGATAATATTTTACTTGGCTTAAAATTCTATCTTTACCACTTATTATTTTTTTATAAGTATTTTGATAATATTTTAGCCGTGTAAAAATATTCCTATTGGCTGGAAATCTTGGATTAATTCTTGGTGTCCAAGTTTGTGTTTGTCACTTGATTGGTAAGTGTTTCACTTATGGTAAGATCATTTTGTTTCATAACTAATCTTGATTATCTTACCTTATCTTCACTTATGGTAGGAATATTTAATTTTTGATTATTTTACCTTATCCCTATTAACTTGTAATTATCATTAATTTATTCCAGGTAATAGAGATCTTGCACAATTAGGAGTCTTGGAAGACAAGCAACTCGTGTGTTATATATATGGAGAAAGACGAGACATTTTTCTCTTAAGTCATTGAAGCCAAAAATTGAGGATGTGCTAAATACATATATGGCTTCTTCATATTTGTGACTTCAGAAGTCATTGAAGCCAATAATTTCGTGTGGTGCTAAAAATACACGACTTCATCAACATTTTCACTTCGTTTCTCCTGGAGGAGATTTTCAATCACTAGGAAAAGAAAATACTTTCAGCCAGAAGATCAAATGGGAGTTTTGAATCGAGATCGAACGGGAGTTCGGATTTGCTGAAGATTGTTGCAATTTCAAAGAAAGCTACTGAAGAGTGGTGGGACACCAGCTCATATTATACGCCATAGAAGAATCAAAGAATGATTTATTTCTTGGGTGTTTGATAAGTCTATGTGTAGATTTATCCTGTAACTTAGATTGATCTGTGTAAAAACTTTTCTTATATAGTAATTGATTTTTTTCCGCAGGGTGCGGGCACGTGGGGTTTCCCTATTAGGGTTTTTCATACGTAAAGCTCAAATATTGCGTTCTTGTCTATTTACATATATGCATCGTTTATACTGGTCTGTTCACATTTTATAATCTAGACAAATCTGTGTCAGTAAGATTCATCTGGTCTTGCGCTAAGACAAAAACTTCACGTTTCACTGTTGATTCGTAATTGTCTAGAAAAATCTGTGACAGTCAGTTGTGTCTTGATTAAAAATTAGACAACTTTAAATTTTCAGATTTCATAATGGTGGTTGTGTGTTAAACATGGTAAATTAGGGTAAATCTTTTGGAAGAATTGCAAGAATTTGGAAGGGAAATTGACTGATTGACGAACAATAATGGGAAACGTGGGGGAGAGGAAAGGGAACTTACCAATTGGGATTGATTCTTTCCAAAAATTCGGTTAAGGAAAGATCATTTCATCGTTTTAAAATTGATAATAAATAAAAGAAATAATAAAATAATTTGGAATCCAAAATAATTTTAAATTTGGACAAATCCTAAAATTGAAATTGGAATTGGAATTCATAAGTAATTAATGAAATTGAGACATTTTAATTGGAATTTGACTAAGATGTTAAATAAGTTTAATTTTACTTAAAATGATCGGACGAATACGTGTTTAAAATAAATGGGTGGAGTCGTAGCAACATCTCTTTAAGAATTAAAAATATTTATTTAAATTAAGTAACGGAAAATTCTCGATCGCTACAAATGTGTTAGTCCATATTCACATTAAATTGCATTATAATAAGGATTTATATTTTTACTTTTATGAATGAATGAAAGTTGTATCCCATTCCTGAATGTCTAGACTAATAGGTAGAATATCAGATACATTCAAAAAGTAGGCATCATTTTCATGCTGAATTTGTTTCATTTTTGTAGAAGTCTGATTACCAAGTTCAAAACCTTCCAATACTATCAAATGGATGCTGCCTATTTAAGTACTGGATATGGAAAAATTTCAGTATAATATCTCAAAATATATCACTTTAATTAATTTTAGGAGATGGAGAACTTCAAAAGAATTATACTCAATTAATAGCCATGTACTTGGTATTCTAGGCAACACTTCAACCATAGAGTTCACTATCCTGCATCCAATGTTTATTGATTTATGACAGCATCCAATGTTTATTGATTTAGAGACCAACAAAATTACCAGCAAAAATTTATTCTACTGATTGGAAACTCTAATTACCAACACACCGTATTCCAATATTCATTATCATATAGACCAATTAATCATATCATAATCATCATACACAAACAATGCAAAGTTGATTAATGAATCAACACCTGAATCAAAATTTGCAGAATATATTCGAAAATATCAAATGATGCCAATGCTTACTTCTCCACACACCTAAATTTATTCAAGTTCCCTTCACAAATAAAGACCTATGTCGACACAAACATGTACATGATACTCAGCACTTGAGATGGGATTTGAGTACTTTTACATTCTTTGCACATTTTTGAAATGAACACAACTACATCCAAAAAGATAAATTAAATGATGATCTATAAATTACATCGAGCTCTCCATTGATAAGTGTAGCCTATGAGATGTTGTATGTCTGCAGAACATCATCATCACGTACATCATTCCATCTGATTCATTTATAGATTATTAGGTCATGAAGTGAAGTTATAGAACCATGAGAAAATATAGAATAGTAATATTTACTTACCTTAATCTCACTCATGTGGTACGTTTTTTGCTTATTGTTCCTCCTGGCTATAGTTGGAATTGGATTGCGGTAAGTCCTGCTACTATTCCCATAATTATCACACTTTCCACAACATGACGTCTTCTTATACTCAATAGAGAACTCTATTTCGCTCTCTTTTGGTCTACCAAGTCCCCTTTTAGATTTCGGCAGTAGAACTACCATCTTCTTAACATTATCTGGTATGTACCAGATTTCTTTATTGCCCAATAGATATATAATAACCTGGTATGCAACAACGTACTTTTCTTGACTGAAGTAAGTCGAACAGTATTCGTGCAATGAGTAATTTTGTTTTGAGATTAAAGCAACTACACCTGGGCATGGCAAATGATCTAGTTGAAACCTTCTACATGTACATGTACATGTCTCATCTTTCATGTTGACAACGTACGTTGTTATCCCATCATTGACTTGATAAATGTCACTAGATGGGAGTACCTGTATAACTTACAAATCAAATAAAAATCTATATGGTAACTATTTCAAATATAGTCGTTAGTCAAGGAGATGATTGCTAACCCGCATTGTCATAGATATTTTTACCCTCTCATTTAACATACTATTATTGAGAGATGTTTTAAGGCTCATTTCACATCACTTAGGTTCTTGAAAATTCATTTCTGGATTGTATAGTTCAAGCACTCGAGCATAGCTTCAATGTGGGTACTTTTTAGCTTGTTTAATGGCCGAGTTCATAGACTCCACAATGTTAAACTTCATAGTTGAGTACCTTTTAGTCTTCCTGTGCACTCGAGACTATCATAACCAGCCTTCTCTTAACATCATATTTTCAAATGTTTGCAAACATATCGAAAGACTTATTCATTTTGAAAAGCAACCAAGTAGATTGTTCATATTTACCAAGTAACCCCTTATCTCATCATCAGTTACATCCAATCGTCTCATATATTTACCAAATTCAATTTTTTTATAAGCCCTTTCTACAGGATTAAATGGTATTCTAATTAGGAGCGGGAATATGGATCAAGAAAACCAATTGAACCGCTCGAACTGGACTAAATCGGGAGGGTTTAACCGGTTTCAACGATTTTTCGGTTCGGTTGATGTTTTGATTTGAGCAAACTTGACCGGTACGGTCTGGTTCTCGGGTTACACAATTAAAACCCGATGTAAACCGAACAGACCCTGAACCGGCTGAACCCAATGATAACCGAACCAGTAGATTTAGTTTTTAGTACTTTCATACAAAATCAACATAAAAATCCTAATCACGCAAAGGCCCAAAACCTAAATACCCAAAAACCTCTTCATTTGCTTCACTTCAGCAGCTAATGTGGCGCCTCATCTGTGTGTACGACTGTGAGCTGCGACCTTCTCCTTCGAGTCTTCTACGACCGCCGACGCCTCCTTCATAAATCTCTCAATCGTCTTTCACCGCTCCAGTCGCCATCAATGGACATCGACGATCTTAGGCAAGGTAAATCCATAATTCATTCTGTAATGAATATATTGGATGTCATACGGTCGGGTGAGGACTGAGGGCACGGTAATCTTCTGACGAACATATGCCACTATAGAAGATGCATACGTTGATACAAATCACTGAATAGTCTTTATTTTTTTAACAATTATTGGAAGTCTTCATTGTTCTTACACAAATAGTGCAAAATATTCGAAAAAATTTACACACTTTAAGTTTGAAGCCGAAACCACCCGAACTCGACTCAAACTAAATCAGGTTGGTTGATGTCGGTTGGAAAGACAAATCGGGTTGATTGCGGGTTACCTTTGCACTGAACTAATTTGGTCGGGTTGGTTGCGGATTGAGCCCAAACCCAAACCGACCCGCCTGATGTCCACTCCTAATTCTAATCCCTTTACCCTTTTTTTACCAAATATTGACCTTAAGTTTTTAAGCAAATGATAAGTACAAGATCATACAATGCGTTGGAGAATACTTTATCCACTGCATGCTGTATGCTTCCATGTCAGCCTGATACAATACACAACCCCTCTCGCTCACCATATGCTTCTTGTAGTCTCAACATGAACCATTCCTAGGAATTATTGTTTTTTGTATACTCCCACTTCAAATATGAGAATGAATATGTTGTTATTTGGGTCTTGTGTGCAATTCGTGAACAAGCTACCGCGATAACTATTGGTTAAAAACATCCTATCCACCACAATGACTAGTTTGCAGTATTTCTAACCTACAATCGAAGCTCCCAATGTAATAAAACTAAACAAAACTATGTTATCATCATTGATTTTAATCCTAGTATATGATCATGGGTTAGCTATTTTAGTTGTATACATGTAAGCTGGGAGATTCCTATACGATTATGCTGGATCTCTCTTAATCATCAGATTGCAAGTTCACATGATTGTTATGCTTTATCATAGCTAATTGTCACTCCATAAGACTATTGTATATCCTTGATGACATCATTAGGTGTGTATATTCTCCTAGCAGATACAAACTTGATGTTTATGCAATTAGCAATCACTAGATTAGTTACTTTTCGGTGGTCACCCAACATCGTCCCAACAGAACATTCAACCATCCTTCCAACCTTAAAGTTTATTACCAAGCTAATTCTCGATGACCTAAAGGTCAAGTGGTAATTTTTATCCATAAATTTTATCGCATACAACTTGTAGTCGTAATTTTTTTTACTCGAAATTGAAAACGGTTTTTAATTGCAAACAAATTGACCATCGTGATAAGTAGATCCTTGTTCTTGAAAAGTCTCCCCACTGCAACGTCATTCGCACTTAGACAAGTTAATATAGTGGATGATGATTTAGAATTGTCATTGTGCTGTATTATTACAAACTTTGCTAGTTCTTTACCATTTCTTCAATTGTTGGCATAGCATGTTCCACTTCCTTAGTAAAGGGTTCAGATATCTTGGTAGACCTGATGACCCATGAATGTGAATGAGTGCTTTCAACATCTATTTCAAGCATTGAAATGGTTCTGTCATCTGATTATCTCGATTCCAGTTCACAGACATCAACACACAGTGGGTAGCTTCGTTTATCAACCTCCCCTTTTGTTATCTTCAAGTAAAATGACAACGAATAATAATTTGTTATTCGAACCCGAGGACCTCTCAACATTTTCTGATAACACAAAGTGTACTGATACTTCTCCAAATCATTTTCAAATTGAAGAGTCCGGTGTATATATAGTCTTCTAGCACAATGACATTGCACAAGAATAGCCACAGTACGTGTTAGATTCATCCCACAATCCATCAAAGTGAAGAAACACCGTAACAGAAGCCATTTTTGGGTCCTGTAAGCATCGATCAGTGGAATATGTGAGTTAACATTTGGTCAACAAACTTGTAAACTTTATGAAACTTGAATGTAAAACAGTAACAAAAAAAAGGTCTCTGGCCGTATGAAATTGATTTTAAAAAAAAATCTTGCATTTTAGTGTAATATATCATCTAAAAACACCATCTAGGACCTGATAATGACATAAATAAATCACTGCATATTTTCTGCATTTACTATTAATTCTGACAATCGAGTCTATATCTATGTCGGTACAATGTAACTCATCAATGTAGAGAGGAATACGTTTGCATCATCCTATTCATTTATCTAATACATCCAGCATCTTCAAAATTTCTCAAAAGTTTAGTATGTCATTAATTATATTTTAGTTTCAACCATATGTAAGTGAACATTAGTCTTTTCAATGAATGATTTGATGCATATGCTCTGTGAGGGCTTTCCCAAATGAATGATTTGTATTTGATATCGTAATAAGTTAGCAACGATGCATGATATCTCCAGTCCCAACATTGTAGCATATTGAAGTTGGTGAGATTATTTTTCGGTTACAAAATCTTTGTTGTTTGTAACTGATTTTTAATAATGAGATATGTTTTCCTTATTTTCCTCACTTCACTAGATATGAAGCATTTATCATATATTTATTGTTGGTATATTTTTCAATATATAATGTATTGGGTTGCATTATTCAAGAGCAAGTTTCATTTGTTTGTAATCAAATTCCCCTAATTTTCCATTAATATTTTTTTTTACTGATACTCATGTTTGAAACTGAAACTTTACAGTTGACCCATTGAAATTTCAATCTTAAAAAACTCATCTTCAAATATTTTTTTTTTTCAAAATTATTATGTTTAGTTATATAAGAAAAATTTGGAGCCAAAATAATCGTCCTAATTTTTGCGTTGTCTCAAAATTTTGTACTAATTTGTGCATCGTGTCTCAAAATTTTGTGGAGCCATGCGTCCTCTTTTTAACTCAGAATTCTCATTATCAATCTTTACAATTTGTACAACATTTATACGAAGAATTCAAGATCTAACTATCTAACAAATTGAATAACAAGAATAACTAACTTAACTAACCCGCTTTCCAACTAACTAACTAACTATTTGCTTTCTTTTCCATTTTAATTTCGGTTCATTTCTCCTTTATTTCCATATCATCAATGTAGGTTGCAAGACTCCAACACTGATAAACCAATCTTGTTCGAAATCGTATGGAATTGAATCATTTGCTGCAACAATTGGGAGCTCAAAATATTTGAAACCAGCTCATTGATCTGAGCAACCAAGAATACGTCGAGAAATTATCTATTGATTGCAATAAAGGCTCTTTCGTACTCTCTTGTGAACTCAAATTAGAGCTTTCCAACAATGAACTGTTGATTGAAAAACATGAAACTTATGTCAACCTTGTAAAGATCATTTCCTTGCTTGAGGAGGTTGATTCTTACATTTAAACCTCGAATTTCTGAAACTCGACAACTTTTGTCCCTCTCTACTTAGATTTTTTGGTTGACGTTTACTTTTCAGTTGAAAAGACGATACGAGGATTATTATCATCACATGTAGAAAACAGTTTCATCATTTGAGGTTATAGCAGCTTCAAAAGCAAGAAAAGCTTAACTACTCTTGGAAGGCTCCAAGCCATGTCCAAACATACCTTTGCAGCTTAAGGAATATAATTTTATTTCAAATTCGTGTGACAAGAAAAAAGATCACCAAAGACATGCTGAGAGTTAGCTTGGGTTTGTATGAAGTAAGCTTGTCTGATCAAAATGTTCTTGTCTCGTTTCTCAACCATTGTTGGTTTTTTTTTTAGATTGGTATTGCTTTAGTATCTTTGTTTAGGTTATGTTGAATAGTGATATCAATTCTAGTTTCAATTGATATTAGCCTACCTGCTATATTTATTGTTAGAAAAATTCATCGCATATAATTGTTTATCTATGATCCAAAATCATCATACTGAAATTATCAAGATTCAATAACTGAAGCGGAAGCGTACCTTAATCAGAGATCGTTCACGATGATTGATTTTAGCAGTTGAATCTTCCAAATCAACACGTAGTCCTTATTTCCTATTTGATCATGGGATGTCAGATAGAATGAACAGTACGTATGATTCGAGGATCATAACCGTGTTTTTATACTTAATTGCTTGTTAACCTAATTTGGCCCATCATGAAATTAGGAATAATGGCCTTGTATCTACACATAAAAGCCCATACATTAATTAGACGCATTAAATCCCATTATACCAAATCCTTATTAGATCACTTTAAATGGACTTAACCAAATTTGATAGCCTTTTATTCAATACACAATATTTCACATATAAGCCTACGCGATTGATTTAAACCTTACAATCTCCCACTTGGGCTATATGTGTAACCTTACAATTGTGTATCAACCATAACCTTATGAGTACTCAGAATTTTGCTATAATTACTGAATGCATCCTAAAACAATCCAGTCCATCAATTATATCAACATAGGATCAAAGCGACTTTCACTACATTTATCTTAACTAAACCCATCAATGGTCACGTATATCAACATAACCGAATGATATGGATCAAGTATGGATGTGTAGCATGAAAATTACATGTAATGTATCTTTAACATGCCTATTTCCAACTGGTCCAACTTTATTGAGATCATCCTTAAACGAGTTCAGAGATATAAACCTGAAACCTTACAGCTGTAAATAACTTTAACTTTAAACTGTATCCAAAAGGACTGTCAATGTGTCTAAAGCACCCAAAATACAAACTCCCACTGAAATCAAATATCCTCAAGAAGTACAATACCCATATGAGCAATGTGCTCATGAAAGACCTTGGGTGGTAATACCTTAGTAAGCGGATCCGCAATTATGGAGTTTGTCCCAATGTGCTCTTATTGATACGTGTCCACTCTGAACTGTATCCTTCACAACCAGGAACTTATGTCAATGTATTTTTACTCAGTTGAGCTCCTGTTGTTAGTGGAATATAAATCTACTGAGTTATTGTCACAATATAACTTTAGTGGTCTTTCTATACCGTACAGAATACACAGCCAAGTAACAAAATTTTACAGTTATATTCCATAATTAGATGCCCCCAAAAAATGCTACAAACTCTACTGTCATGGTGAAAGAAGCTAAAGTGTCTGCTAAGCACTCCTTCCGGAAATAGCTCCTCCAACTAGCAGATAGATGTAGCCTGATGTGGATCTCCTACTATTTTAGCATCTACCAAAATCATAATACCATATGATCTCCAACTGATCCGATTTTCTGTATGTGAGCATGTAATCTTTTGTTCTCTTTAAATACCTTATAACTCATGTTTAGCTGCTTTCCAAATGATCCATCCCAGGGTTACTTAAATATTTCCTTAGCATCCCAACAATGTATACAATATCCGAACGCGTACAAATTTGAGTATACATCAGATTCCCTATAGCTAAACTATATGAGATCTTCAGAATTTCCTTAACTTCACGATAACTTTTTAGGCATTAGTTAAGACTAATTTGTCTCCCTTAGCGATAGGGGTGTCCCTTGATTTACTGTCTTGCATGCCAGACCTCTTAAGTATTTCATCGATATAGCCCTTTTGTGACAATTCAAGAATACCCCGAGAGCAATACCGGTGTATCTGAATCCCTAATACGAAAGAGATGTCACCAAGATTTTTAATCTCAAAATTTCTTGACAAAAAATCTCATAATTTTATGTGACATGTATATCATTGGTGGCAAGCAATAATCAACATATAAAACCAGGAAAATATACTTACTTCCATTGAACTTGTAATACGCACAATCAACAACATTAATCTCAAGACCAAATGAGATAATTACTCGATGAAATTTGTATTACCTTTAATGGGAAAATGGCTAGAGCACACAAATAGATTTCTTTAATTTGTAAACCATATTCTTTAGGTCTACTGACACAAAGTTTTCTGATTGCACCATATAGATCGTCTCACCAATGTCGCTATTGAGAAACGCCGTCTAGCATCCATTTGATGTAACTTGAGGTAAAAATGTGCAACAACCTAACTTTCCCTGAAAGAGTCTTTAGTTGAAACCAAAGAAAAAGTCTCTTTATAGTCAATGCCATCATTCTGTGTAAAGCCCTTAGATACAAGATGAACCTTATATCTTTCCGCATTACCTTTTGAATCCCTCTTGGTTTAAAAATCCATTTATGACCAATGGGCTTCGCACCTTCTGGTAATGGGACAAGATCCCAAACTTTATTTTCTTGCATATGCTTATAATCATTATTTATGGCATCAATCCACTTTTGAGAGTTAGAACCCTGCATGACCTGATCAAAATTGATTGGACCATCTTCCACCATTCCATTATTTCCTTATGTTCCTGGAAGAATACTATTAAATTGTCTGGAATAGTACTTTTTCCTTCTCTCGTAGATTTTCTTAATGACTTTGGTTACTGAGGTTGTTGAGTTTGTACTTCTGAAATTTACCTTATCTTGGATGGAAGGTTCTTCAAAATTGTCTAATTGAGGTTCCAGATATGCTTCTTGATAAGTGACATACATAGAAACTTGCACATTGTCAAAAGCAATGGTAGGAATCGAAGCCGATCATTCCTCAACTTCTTCCTTAAAGACAATATCTCTAATCTTATTTCTCCGCCCAAACTCAACATCGTCAAAAAAATGTTTTAGTTCCCATTTCAAAATTGACTTAAGCGTGGGATCATAAAATTTAATGCCCCTCGATCGCTCAGAATAACCAATAAAGCAGCTACTTACTATTTTGGAGTCCAATTTCTTTATGTGGTACAGAAGGCCTAGCCTTAGTGACGCGATCCCAGTCGGGGAATCTCGTCGAACAACGCGGAATAACGAAATCTAAAACCCTAGGAAAGATCTAAATCAGATCTGACACGAAAAATAACAAGAACACGAATAAATAGACGGAAATTAAAATAAGATTGACGATAGGACCTGGACCCAACAATCACGACGCAATAAATTGACAATGGGGATTGAAGAACCGAGGTTTTCGAAACACCACAAGGGATGCCAAACTCCTTGATAAGTTCCTGATTGGAACGCCAAAAACATTCAGGAAAGAATATTTGACAAGTTCTATAAATCGTTCTTCAAGAACAAGAAAAAAGGAATCCTCCTTTTCGAGAGAGAAAATCTCACATTCATTCAATAATATCAAAGTTGTCGTTTCATAATGAAAAACAAAGCAATATAATGTCAAAACTGACCTAACTAGGTTTTTGACGCTAATTGGGCCCAAAACATAAAAATAAATAAAAGAAACGGAATTACATTAAAAACGCGAAACCTGGGAAAATAAGGTGTTACGGCCGTAACAATGTCACTTACGGCCGTAAGTGACTCTCTGTCCAGCGTTTACGGTCGTAACAATAACTCTCACGGCCGTGAATATCAAATTGTTGAAGTTCTTCAATTCCACCCGAGACGGCGTTACGACCGTGAACTATATTCTTACGGCCGTAAGTATTAAAATCCTTGAATTCTTGCTTTTGACCCGAGGAGATGTTACGGCCGTGAATACTGGTTTTACGGCCGTGAATGAGCTCTTGGTCACCAAACCTTAACCCTTTTGATTCGGCTCGATCCCTTTGTCTCCTCGGCTCGCTTCCAACATGAAACTTGTGCCATTTCCCGCGTAGATCACTGTCGCATTGGCGATGGGTCGACTTCTCCTTTGGTCTCCTACTCCGGATCACATCATCCCCCCTTTCTTGGAAAGGATTCGACCTCGAATCCGTATATGGTCTCTCCTTTATGTATCCCTTTATTTCGTTGGTTTGAGTGACCTGTTCCTGTTTTGTGCTATGCATCATCCTTTGGGGTTGTTCTATCCGGCAATTAATTTTCCCTTTGACCTTAGTTTTGTAATTTGATTGTAGTACCTGCAAAACAGAATTAGCCAAACTAGGGAGGGATGTGTTAGCCAATGCAAATAAGCTCATTTTTGTGGTGGACTCTCTCTTCTTTTTCTTTGTACTCTCAAGCTCACCTTTTCTGAGGTCGTGGCCTCAACTCTCTTGTTTTCAATTTTCACACCCTCTCCTTTTTCTGAGGTCGTGACCTCAACACTCTTATTTTTTCCCTCAAACTCGCTCTTTATTTTCAATTGGTCCTCTTGGACCTCTTTAGGTGTTAGCGGAGCAAGAGTGATCCTTTTTCCACCCTTCACAAAAGAATATCTATTTTTGAACCCATCATGCACCACTCTCCTATCATGCTGCCATGGCCTTCCCAATAAAATATGCCCAACATTCATAGGGACCACATCGCACACCACCTCATCTCTATAACCCCCAATGGTGAATTTAATATTAACCTGCTTGTTTACCTTAAGTTCTCCCGACTCGGTTAACCACTGTAATTTATAGGGGTTGGGGTGTTTCACCTTAGGCAATTCCAACTTCTCCACCAATAATGTACTAACCACATTAGTACAACTTCCCCCGTGAATTACCATCCCACAAACCTTTTTCCCCACCAAACACCTCGTGTGGAAAAGATTATCCCGCTGTTCATCAATCTCAACCATCTTAGTTCGAGAATTTAGGACGCGTCTATTCACAAGGGACCCTTTCACCGCATAAGTTAACCCCTCTTCATCGCTACTACTAGCCCCAATATCTACTAACTTAGGCATTCCCTTAAATTCGTCCTCAGAACTAATTTCACCATTATCACGCAAAAGCGTTACTTTCTTATTTGGACACTGTGACGCTATATGGCCCATCCCCAAACACTTAAAGCACTTAATATTTCTATCCCTAGTAGGTTGAGAATCAGAAATATTTTTACCTTTAGTTGTAAGTTCCTCCTTTCCCTTCGGGACGTGCTCATCATTTTGATCCTTCCTCGGTTGTGATGTAGGATAAGTTCCCGGTGATTGTTTAGATGTCCCCTTTCGCCTCAATTGCCTTTCTACCTTCATTTCCATGTGCACCATATCTTCCAGTTCCACATAATGTTGTAACTTAACGATGTTTGCAATATCTCTGTTCAGCCCACTCAAAAATCTAGCCATTGTAGCTTCCCGATCCTCCACCACGTTGGCCCTAATCATGGCTACCTCCATGTCTCTATGATATTCCTCTACACTCCTAGAACCCTGCGTGAGCCCCTGCAACCTTTGATAAATATCCCTATGATAGTGGCTTGGGACAAACCTCTTCCTCATGATGGTTTTCATCTCACGCCATGTATCCACCGGCCCTTCACCATTCCTCCTTCGATCCTTTACCAACTGATCCCACCAATTAATGGCATAATCGGTGAACTCAACAACCGCTAGTTTCACCTTCTTTCCTTCAGAATAATTGTGGCAATCAAACATCAATTCTACCTTCTTCTCCCAATCTAGGTAAGCCTCCGGATCACTCCTCCCATGAAAAGGTGGAATAGACATTTTTATTTTACCTAGATTATCATCTATCTCATCCCGATCACCACGATCTCTTCTATTATTTGCCCTTTCATTCCTATCTCCTCTACCCCTTCTCCTCCTTACACTATCCAAAGATGATTGGATACTACTTCCTTCACTCGCAAACTCTTCATCATCAAACCCATATCCAACCCTTTGATTATGTCTCCCCCTATGACCCCTCCGGTCTTCCCTCCTAACTCTAGGACCCGCATGAGTTTGTTCCCTACGCAACTTGTTAATAGTTTCCTCCTGCCTATCCATCCTAGTCATCAACTTCTCAAACTGCTCATGTAAAGTCTCCATCACACCTACATCATTGTTATTCACTCTATTCATACCTTTCGATCGTTTGTTGTGGCTCATTGATGAAGCTGCTGGTTCCCTTCTGTAAATCCCCTAGTTGTCCCCAACTGATGAGGATGATGAATCCCGTCGGTTAGACATTATTAGTCTTCACAGAAATAAGTAGAAAATTCCTCACAAAAATATATCGCTCGTGTATCACTCAAAAGAATTCCCCTTCCAAGCCCTTCAAAACAATTCCAAAACTCAATCAAGGATAGGACACGATAGACACGAGTAAGAACAAGAAAACTTGAAAATTGAGACAAATCCGGAATATTTCAGGAAAATAATGGATTTTTTTTTCTAAACTGCTAGACAATCTGACTACGAATATGGCGAAAAAAACGGAATTGGATTTGGACGAGAAACGAACAAGAAAAACACTTTTGAAATTTTAGGACTGACTCTTATGGATCAAACTGAAGAAAATTATGAATGACACGAAGAACGCGAAGAACAAGAAACAAAAAAATCAAGAAAATCAAGAAACGCAAGAATCTGAAATAGATCCAAGCTCTGATACCAGATGACGCGATCCAAGTCGGGGAATCTCGTCGAACAACGCGGAATAACGAAATCTAAAACCCTAGAAAAGATCTAAATCAGATCTGACACGAAAAATAACAAGAACACGAATAAATAGACGGAAATTAAAATAAGATTGACGATAGGACCTGGACCCAACAATCACGACGCAATAAATTGACGATGCAGATTGAAGAACCGAGGTTTTCGAAACGCCACAAGGGATGCCAAACTCTTTGATAAGTTCCTGATTGGAACGCCACAAACATTCAGGAAAGAATATTTGATAAGTTCTATAAATCGTTCTTCAAGAACAAGAAAAAAGGAATTCTCCTTTTCGAGAGAGAAAATCTCACATTCATTCAATAATATCAAAGTTGTCGTTTCATAATGAAAAACAAAGCAATATAATGTCAAAACTGACCTAACTAGGTTTTTGCCGCTAATTGGGCCCAAAACATAAAAATAAATAAAAGAAACGGAATTACATTAAAAACGCGAAACCTGGGAAAATAAGGTGTTACGGCCGTAACAATGTCACTTACGGCCGTAAGTGACTCTCTGTCCAGCGTTTACGGCCGTAACAATAACTCTCACGGCCGTGAATATCAAATTGCTAAAGTTCTTCAATTCCACCCGAGACGGCGTTACGGCCGTGAACTATATTCTTACGGCCGTAAGTATTAAAATCCTTGAATTCTTGCTTTTGACCCGAGGAGATGTTACGGCCGTGAATACTGGTTTTACGGCCGTGAATGAGCTCTTGGTCACCAAACCTTAACCCTTTTGATTCGGCTCGATCCCTTTGTCTCCTCGGCTCGCTTCCAACATGAAACTTGTGTCGTTTCCCGCATAGATCACTGTCGCATTGCCGATGGGTCGACTTCTCCTTTGGTCTCCTACTCCGAATCACATCACTTAGCTGGACATCCCCAAATGTGGAAATGCTTTAGACTAGGTTTTCTGCCTATCAAAAACTCTTAAGATGTTTTAGCAGCAGCTTTAGTTGGTACTCTGTACGATCTTTCTTCAAATGTCCAGATTTCTGACAAAAGAAACAATCCTCAATGTTTTTATGTGGTTTCTTTTGGTTTGGAACCTTTGCAACTATATATTCTTTATTTGTTTTCTTGACCTTATCTTTAGAGGTGTTTGTCATGTCAAAACTTTCAGTTTTGTCCTACTTCAACTTTTCTTCCGCTTGCACACAAAATAGAATGAGCACATTTAGAGTTCATTTATCCATTTGATAGTTACAACTGACCTTAAATTGACTGAATTGTGCAAGAAGCTTGCACACTATGAAATGAGCTCATTGAGTGTCCATTTCTTCTTTGACAGTTATAACTGACCCAAAATTGACTGAATTGTGCAGGAAGCGATATCAATACCAAATGCATGAGCAAGTTATAAGACAAATCGAGTATTAGTGCCTTAACTTTTGAAGCAGTATGAGACATCTACATGATGTTGATAGGGTGCATAATTGTTGTTTTATTAGTGATTCTTCTTCTTAATTCAATGACTTTAAATGCTTAAATTTTGAATATTAATCATATTTTATGTTTTGTGAATTAGGTGGGGAATTGAGATCAATTTGACTCAAATATCACAAATTAGGAAGAAGAAATTTGGAATTTAAAAGTACACAATCAGAGGAGTACTTGACATAAGTCGTGGGCACGCCTTATTGTTGTGGAAGTCAGCTGTCTCAAATTATTAAGGGGCTTTACACAGTTTTGGTGGATGAAATTAAAAGGCCAGCAACTCAATTCAACTGGAGGAGACTTGGGCCAAAAAGTGGAACAACATTGACCTAAGAGTGGATTAAAGGAATATATTAAATTGAAAGAAAGAAAAGTTGACATATATATATTTAAGGAAAGAAGGCACCACAAAAGAAAAGAAATATAATTGGAAAAGATTAAAGTAAGGAAAGACAAGGGAATATTCAAGGAAAGAATGAAAAGTAAGGAAAGAAAAGGGTTGGAGATTTGCTGGGACACTACTTCACGTTGGAGGAGAAAAAGAAAAAAAGAGGAAGAAAGGAAGGGAGAAGAAAAAGGGAGAAGAAAAAGAAAAAAGAAAAAAGAAAAAGAAAGGAGAAGAAAGAAGAGGCTGCAACACGTTTCGTCAATTTCTAAAGTTTGATATAATTTTTTATTATTATTTAATTTAGTTTTTATTTTCCAAATGTTTATGGGTAGCTAAATTATTATTCCAGTTCAAGTTTATTCGAAGTTTTGATTCACCAAAAATTGTGAGATCTAATTAAATTTAATTGTTCATTTGATTGTTTTCTATTTATATATCTTTTATTTGCATCAAAGTTGTTGTTTTGATTTATTAATACAAAGTGCACGTTGTTTTAATTGTCAAAACGATACTTAGCCAATTAGGAATCTAAATCCGTAATTGTTTAGATTTTCTAATACAAGTGGCAAATAACATAGTTAATTATAGACTGATTTTTGACTCATGTTATGAAGATATATAACCTAGCTTAAATAAATCACGCGTGTGAATTTGTTGGTTAGAATTGGTTGTCTCTCTAGAAATTAATGCTATTGGTAAATTAAATCCTACGATCGTATCTAGGGTTGTTTATTAATTAGGGGAATAATCAACGAGCGTCTCTTGATTATCGATAAAGTAAGGAGAGATAGGTTGTTAGATCGTATCAATGACCATAACCAATTTAGAAAATGATTTAAGGATTTTATTCTTGCATCCATGATCAATTCTGTGAATCAATAATGAGATTATACCTTGGGCTGAATATTTGTTTAATTTGATGTTTCTAAAAATTTTAATTTCGCACTCGTTTATTTACAAATTGATTTTACATTCAAAATTCAAAATCCCCCATTGTTTTTAACTCATTGCTTTTAATTTTCCCGAAGAATTAAATCTAACCATTCTCTGTGGATTCGACCTTGCTCACCACTAATAAAATTTATTTTTATAAGAGGAAGAAAATATTATTATTTGTTGGATTCGACACCCATCAAATTTTTGGCGCCGTTGCCGTGGACTGATGTTAAATAGATTTAATTTCTTTTTAATTTTTATTTATTTATTTATTTCTTTTTTATTTATTTTAAGCTCAATTGATTCATCATTCAATGATTTTGAGACGGCAGAAAAAAATGGCCAATGAGGAAAGAACTTTAAGGGAATTGACTGCACCAAATGAAAATCAACAACCACTTTGCATTCTATATCCGATCTTAGATGTGGGATTTGAATTGAAATCTGGACCGATCCATTTGTTACCCAAATTCTATGGTCTTGAGAATGAAGACCCCCACAAACATCCGAAGGAATTCCATATGGTGTGTTCAAGTATGAAACCACAAGGAGTGACTGAAGAACAAATCAAACTGCGAGCTTTTCCATTCTCATTAGCTTACAAGGCAAAAGATTGGCTGTTCTATCTACCACCAGGTTCTGTAGCTACGTGGACAGGGATGGTCATATTATTTCTTGATAATTTTTTCCCATCTTCAAGAGCTGCAAATATCAGGAGAGAAATTTGCGGAATCAAACAGAGTGATATTGTAACACTTCATGAATATTGGGAAAGATTTAAGAAGCTATGTGCAAGTTGTCCTCAGCACGGGATTTCAGAACAATTACTCATTCAATACTTCTATGAGGGATTGTTACCAATGGAGAGGAAGATGATGGATGCAGCTAGCGGAGGAGCTATAGTGAATAAAACCCCAACTGCCGCTAGGGATTTGATTTCTATCATGGATGCTAACACACAGCAGTTTGGATTCAGACAAGGCACTCCTGTAAAAAGGGTGAATGAGGTAAATGTATCTTCTCTTGAAAATCAAATAGCAAATCTAACCTCTCTTGTTCAACAAATGGCTGCAGGAAATATGCAACAGGTTAAAGCTTGTGGAATTTGTTCTGCTACTGCTCATCCAACTGATAAGTGTCCTACTCTTCAAGATGATTCTTAGGCTAATGCAGTTGGAAGATTTCTAGGCCCACCTCAAGCTAATTATGATCCTTATTCAAATACTTATAACCCAGGATGGAGGGATCATCCCAACTTTAATTATCAAACCAGGCCACAATTCCAACAATTCCAGCATAGACAACCTACTCCTCAACCACAACAACCCTCTTCAAGTTCAAGTATGTCTCTAGAAGAAATTGTTAAATCACTTGCAATTAATACACAACAATTTCAACAGGAGACGAGGACGGGCATTAAGAACTTGGAGAATCAAGTGAGTCAATTAGCATCAGCTGTGAGTAGATTGGAATCCCAAGGTAAATTGCCTTCCCAAACTATTGTCAACCCAAAACAAAATGTTAGTGCAATTACCTTGAGAAGTGGGAAGGAATTGAAAGAATCTAGCAAGATGAAGCAAGGCAATTCAGGGGAAGAATATGAAAAGGAAGTTATCCCACAACATCAATCTGATAAGTCTGAAAGCCTCAATAGAGAACCACTGAAAGTTTATGTGACAACCCCTCCGTTCTCTACAAGATTGATGAGATCCAAGAAGGAGGAAGACGAGAAGGAAATCCTTGAAACTTTTCGCAAAATTGAGGTATATTCCCTTAATTGATGCAATTAAACAAGTACCTCGTTATGCTAAGTTTCTCAAGGAGTTGTGCCCCAACAAGAGGACGTTGAAAGGCAATGAAAAAGTAAGTATGGGACAAAATGTTTTGGCTATCCTCCAAAAGAAACTGCCTCCAAAATGCAAGGACCCAGGTATGTTCACTATCCCTTGCAAAATAGGTAAAGTAAGGATTGAGAAAGTAATGTTAGATCTAGGAGTTTCAATAAATATCATGCCCCTGTCGGTTTATTCATCTTTGAATATTGGTCCATTAAAAGAAACGGGTGTGATTTTGCAACTTGCTGATAGGTCTAATGTTTATCCCGAAGGAGTTTTAGAAGACATTTAGTACAAGTAAATGATTTGGTTTTTCCTGCTGATTTTTATGTACTTAATATGGATGAAGACTCTAATTTTAATTCTACACCAATTCTTCTAGGAAGGCCATTTTTGAAAACATTTAGGACAAAAATTGATGTGCATGATGGTACACTCACAATGGAGTTTGATGGTACAATTATTAAGTTCAATATTTACGATGCCATAAATTGTCCTAATGGTGCTAATTATGTCAATTTTATTGATATTGTTGATTGTTTAGAACAGAAAGTTTTCAAAGGTAGTGGAAAAGGTGGCTTGAGAATTGCCAATGGTAAGCATCACAAAGCGGATGATCATGGATATAAACCTTTCTATGAAGGTCGCCAAATGGAGAATGTGACAAAATTGAGCATTGAGAATCCAATTGATCATGGTTGAAGAAAGAAAAAAAATGAGTCTAGCCAAAGACGTAAAAGAAAGGCGCTTCCGGGAGGCAACCCGAGTTTTTCTTTAGTTCTAGCAATAAATTTTATTTTTGTTTTCACTTATTTACTATTATTTGTTTCATGATATATATATATATATATATATATATATATATATATATATATATATATATATATAGTGAAATTGACCTTATTTTGATTTTTGGGCAGATATGAATCTTCATTAGGACGTGGACACGCTCTATGAAGAATACAATGGATTGAAAGAATATTGAAATAAGGCGTGCCCACGCCTTAACCAAAGTACATCTCGAATTACAAGGTCATTGTTCACAACTTGGAATAAGGCGTGCCCACGCCTTAACCAAAGTGCATCTCGAATTACAAGGTCATTGTTCACAACTTGGAATGCCCACGCCTTAACCAAAGTGCATCTCGGATTACAAGGTCATTATTCACAACTTGGAATAAGGCGTGCCCACGCCTTAACCAAAATGCATCTCGGATTACAAAAAAAAATCGAAAATCAGACACAACCCTTACGACTCTCTCTCCTTCCCAATCTCAACTGCCGCGACTAGCACTGCTCATCACCACCGCCTCCCTCTTCCCATCATCCTCCTCGTTGTAAACCGCTACACCCGGTTCATGGGAATGTGACAACACTTGTGCGAGTTGTGGGAACACTGTGATTTTGCTGTGGGATTTGTATGGGCCGATACCATGATTTGGGACCTGTAGAGGAAGAGTTTTGTCATGGATCTCAAGTAAATGAACTAACAAGGAATGCCATTAAGGAAGTTTGTTTTCTCGCCCGCCTTCACATCGACATCTCCCGTTCAACCTGCAGGGGAGTCCTCTATTCCTATTCTCTTCTAGTTTTCATAATTTATGATTTTATTACATTGAGGACAATGTATGGATTAAGTGTGGGGGAGGGTTTTGATGTGTGTCTTTTCTTAGTTTTTAAACATTGATTCATTTTAGTGCACCTCAATTTCTATTATAATCCATGTTTGCTCTATTTTTCAAAGAATTTTTTTTAAAATTCTCTTCTTAATTTTAGATTTTGGCAATGTCTATCCCTTTATGATCTGAATTACTGTGAATTATCGAGATGAGTTGAGGCACAGTGGGAATTGCATGAGTAGTTGAATTTTCATTTACTACACGGTGATTGATTGCTCTTGATGATGGATTGAATGAAGGGTGTGTGGGATTTAATGCGCATTAACCCTATTTTGTGAGCTTTTGAGCCTCTTGAGCAATTACATTTAACACTACGACATGCTCTATTCTTTTGATTGTGTGATTGTCAAGTATAGTGGATATCTTCTAGAACTTGCTTTTTTATGCATGTTGAGATGCCTCTTGGTAATTGAATGCACTGAATAAGTATGGCCACTTAGGTGAAGCCAAATTTAGTTTTCTTAAAATGCCTACCTTGAAATATGCCACTAGAAAGCCACTTTTGAGCCATAACCTTTTTGTTGAAAATCAACCACAATACAAGCCATGAGAACTCCTATTCTTTGCTAATATCCCAGTCTCTTGAACCTTGCATTGAAGGAATATATGGGCTTACTCACTTGTGCTTCAAATTATTTTGGTTGAGAATAACAAACATTTAAAATCAAAGACTTGTGATGTGAAAGAAATGTTTGGGGGGATAAAGTAGTTGAGTTGCAATATATACCTAATTGAGTCAAACCAAAGTTGATGTGTTGTAACACCACTCCGATTGACCTAACTCCAATCTTTTTAGCATTAATTTGAGTTTGAAACTAGGACCAAGCAATGACCTATATCTCATAAATGGATGGGAGCAACACATATAAACCGCAATTCGTGAGCATTTGAGCCTATGAGCTATTTTTATCTTTATATTAAGCTCTTATCCTTTAATGTGTGTCCTGCATGGTTTGTTTATTCTTGGATGTGCTCTCTTGTACATGCCGTTGTAGTTTCTTGACTCAAGTGCAAAATATAGTAAAGGCATTAGGTGAAACCCAATTTGGCCTTCTTAAAGAGCCTACCATGATACATGTACCAATAGAAGTCTTATTGAGCTTTAGCCTATCTTTGGAATTTTGTTGCCACGCTACAAGCTATGGATTCCCGTTCTTTCATGTAACCTCTATCTTGAACCCACAAGAGAGGAATTTCACAAGCTTGTATTGATTGAGAAGTATGAGACAGACTTAGCTTCAGAAAAATGGGAGCTTTCACTTTGTGCTATTCAATGTTTAAGTGATAATGTGGTCAAAAAGAAATCAAGTTATAAAAAAAAAAAAATCATGTGAAGAGAATAAACCCCACGTGCATAATAAGAGTCAAGGGCTGAATCGATTGGATGCTTGGAAATTATGGAAAAATCATATTGAAAGGTGGAGGAAGAGATATCATTTTGAATTGAACCAGCTTGTGAACTCTCCTCTCAACTTAGCCTAAATATTTTCCTTTTATCCTACCTAACTCGAAGCCCCGTTACAACCAAATAAAGATCTTTACTTTGCACTTGTGTTATTGTTAGCTCCAGTCATGACATCTGAGCAGTCTGTGGAAATGAATTCTCCATGCAGTGAGCTGAGTGAAAATTCTCACCCTTATACACTTTGTGCGAAGAGAGAAATACCTTGTGAGAGTGTTTACTCCCATTACATATGCTTATGAGTGGTTTGAATTGCTTGGTCTATATTTAGTGTCTTCAAGTTGATTGAAACTAACACCCATATTGTAATTCATTGATAGTTGTTGAGGGGATACTCACAAGAGGTGAAAGGATATAAACTACACTGGGGTATGGAGTGATATGATTGAAGTACATGAATTTTAAGTGAGTTCTTACGAAGAAGTTCATATAACTCCTTCAATGAAAATCGCCAAAAATGTATCCTTTTTATCTCACCTTACCCAAGCCCCATTACAACCAGTGTTAAGACCCATACTTTGCATTCAAAACCATTGGTGGCTCCAATGTGATTTATTAGCAAGCCTATGGTAAGAGTTTTCTATGCTTTGACCTGAGAGTGCATATAGACTTTACACCCAAAACACTTTGAGCGTATTGTGTGACTCTAATGTGAGGTGTTAAATCCCACCACATGTGGATTTTGAAATTTTTTTTGTTGAAGTGACTAGCCTTGTGTTGAATTGTGGAGGTAGATGAATGAATGATGATGAGAACCAATACATTAACTTGAACTAGTTTATACTTGAGGACAAGCATTGTCTAAGTGTGAGGGGGATTTGATAGGGTGCATAATTGTTGTTTTATTAGTGATTCTTCTTCTTAATTCAATGACTTTAAATGCTTAAATTTTGAATATTAATCATATTTTATGTTTTGTGAATTAGGTGGGGAATTGAGATCACTTTGACTCAAATATCACAAATTAGGAAGAAGAAATTTGGAATTTAAAAGTACACAATCAGAGGAGTACTTGACATAAGGCGTGGGCACGCCTTATTGTTGTGGAAGTCAGCTGTCTCAAATTATTAAGGGGCTTTACACATTTTTTGTGGATGAAATTAAAAGGCCAGCAACTCAATTCAACTGGAGGAGACTTGGGCCAAAAAGTGGAACAACATTGACCTAAGAGTGGATTAAAGGAATATATTAAATTGAAAGAAAGAAAAGTTGACATATATATATTTAAGGAAAGAAGGCACCACAAAAGAAAAGAAATATAATTGGAAAAGATTAAAGTAAGGAAAGACAAGGGAATATTCAAGGAAAGAATGAAAAGTAAGGAAAGAAAAGGGTTGGAGATTTGCTGGGACACTACTTCACGTTGGAGGAGAGAAAGAAAAAAAGAGGAAGAAAGGAAGGGAGAAGAAAAAGGGAGAAGAAAAAGAAAAAAAGAAAAAGAAAGGAGAAGAAAGAAGAGGCTGCAACACGTTCGTCAATTTCTAGAATTTGATATAATTTTTTATTATTATTTAATTTAGTTTTTATTTTTCAAATGTTTATGGGTAGCTAAATTATTATTCCAGTTCAAGTTTATTCGAAGTTTTGATTCACCAAAAATTGTGAGATCTAATTAAATTTAATTGTTCATTTGATTGTTTTCTATTTATATATCTTTTGTTTGCATCAAAGTTGTTGTTTTGATTTATTAATACAAAGTGCACGTTGTTTTAATTGTCAAAACGATACTTAGCCAATTAGGAATCTAAATCCGTAATTGTTTAGGTTTTCTAATACAAGTGGCAAATAACATAGTTAATTATAGACTGATTTTTGACTCATGTTATGAAGATATATAACCTAGCTTAAATAAATCACACGTATGAATTTGTTGGTTAGAATTTGTCGTCTATCTAGAAATTAATGCTATTGGTAAATTAAATCCTACGATCGTATCTAGGGTTGTTTATTGATTAGGGGAATAATCAACGAGCGTCTCTTGATTATCGATAAAGTAAGGAGAGATAGGTTGTTAGATCGTATCAATGACCATAACCAATTTAGAAAATGATTTAAGGATTTTATTCTTGCATCCATGATCAATTCTCTGAATCAATACTGAGATTATACCTTGGGCTGGATATTTGTTTAATTTGATGTTTCTAAAAATTTTAATTTCACACTCGTTTATTTACAAATTGATTTTACATTCAAAATTCAAAATCCCCCATTGTTTTTAATTCATTGCTTTTAATTTTTTCCCGAAGAATTAAATCTAACCAGTCTCTGTGGATTCGACCTTGCTCACCACTAATACAATTTATTTTTATAAGAGCAAGAAAATATTATTATTTGTTGGATTCGACACCCATCAGATGTACTCCCTTATGTTCACATTGCCTTTATACTTTATTGAAATCAAGCTTTGCATAAGCGTGCTTGTTTCAGCCTTATCGTTTTCGTAAAACATTTCCTAATTTCGGCAAGGAATTCCTTGGCATTATTTACCACCTCGAATACTGTGCCTCCAAAGGCTTCCAAAATAATGCACTCAAAGATCATTAGACTTATGCGACTTGAGCAATCTTACTTCTCAAAGTTCATCCTTTGATTATATAAACTTTCATCCGTCGGAGGAGCCAGTTGCTCAATCCTTAGTGCACGGTCTAGATCCATGCAGCCAAGAAAAAAATTAATGTTCTCTTTCTAATCCTTAAAGTTTGTCCCATAAGCACAGAGATTAAATTTAAGCTTGTAGAGATACTACTAGCAGAATTTGAAACCGTACAGAAAACACTTATACAAAATAGCTCACATAAGTACCTTATTATGTAAATCATAATTTCACATCACAAGATACCTAAGATACCTAGCACAACATCAATATTTAGTCTTTGGACAGAAATATTGACTTGTAAGTGGTACTCTTGGTGTAGTGATTAAACACTGACAGTAAGACATGTCAACCAATAAATCTTTCTTTTGACCGATTTATTGATTAGACGTTAAACCAAATAATCGTTATGTGTTTATCACCACAAGTTCATGTGAAATTCGAGCCAAATATTGACCTTCCTTTGGGCCGATCAATATCCGCATGGATAACACATAAACGCCTAATTTTCCCTTAGTGTAGTGATCAAATACTGGTAATAAGACATGTTAACCAATAAACCTTTATTTGGACCGATTTATTGATCACACTTTTAAACAAAATAATTGCCACGTGTTTACCACCACAGGTGCATGTAACATTCGAGCCAAACATTAACCTTCCTTTGGACCGATCAACATCCAAAATGAATATCACACACACAAATACCTTCTAATATTTTAAGTTAATTAATATCCACAAGAGAGGTTGCTTTGGCAACATGTTGTTTCAACTAACTTACTTTCGAATATTATATCTCTCAAAAGAGTCCGTAGTATCAAAATTTGAAATTGAAATCCACTGATTTGCATATATACTTGACTTTAAAATTTGAATTATTGAATTCAAAACTTTAGAATAAAGCAATCCTTAAGTTGGGATGGTCAAATTGCAATATTCTTAAACTTTTGGTGGTCAATTATGAAAAATTTTAAGCTTGAAAGACTTAAATAACAACTTTTCCAAAACCTTATTGGCCAATTTAGAGAAATTCCAAACTTTAGGTCCCAATTTGAAAGAAAATCAAACTTTAGGAGCCAAAATAGAAAATTTTCAAACTTTAAGGACTGAAAATGAAAAATTTCAAACTTTAGACACCAAATTAGAAAATCTTCTAGCTTTATGGATTGAATTAGAAAAATTTCAAACTTTAGAAACCAATTTTCAAAATTTAGGGACTGAATTACAAAATCTGAACTTTAAAAGGCCCAACTTAAATAATTTTGTAACATTAGGGGTTGAAGTTATAAATTCCAGAACTTGAGGATTTAAACTTTAATTCAAAACAATCAGGGAGGACCAGATGTGCAAATTATTCAATTATCCAAAATTGCACAAACCTCCCTGAAGACTTCAAATTTTCGACACAAGTCCCTTCCCTAAAAATTGATTTCGCAGGGTTAGGGCTTCCGTTAACCTTAACCGCCGCCACCTAAATTTGAGGAACGCGGCGGAGCCCACCCGGCCACTCCCATTGCGATGCAGCGCCATCCTCGGTGTTGCTCGATTGCGGTGCCTCACGCCGCGCAAATCCCACCATTGCGTGCCCATTGCCAGCGACTGCTTAATCACGGGGTCGCGCGCAGTCTAGCGCCATACCACCATCAACCGAATTCATCCACACAATATGAAAATCCAATTCACAACCAGTCGAAACTTATTAAAAAAATCCACAGATTCAATTCCCAAACTCCAAATATCTGAATCTTAATCACAAAATCAAAGCCCAGATAATATCCATTGATATCCAGCACCCCAAAATCAGATTCAAAATCATCCCATAAGCAGATTCTATATTTCAACAACTAAACTCATATTTATTTCAACGGAAATACTCGATGTCGTAAGGAAGTTAGAAAAAAAAAATTAAGTGAGAGTTTCTGAATCCAAATTCTTAATTCCATACAGATCCACAACAAATCATACATAAATGCACACGTATACAAACATATGCACAGTCCAAATATGAAACTATATATTCAACACCAACTGAATCTATATATTTCTCAAATTGAATCAAAACTTGGATTTCGAGTTCAAACCATACAATAAACACATATCTGATAATCAACAGGATGATTGGCTCTGATACTACTTATTAGAAATTTATCACAGATAATTGTTTATCTATGATCCAAAATCATCATACTGAATTATCAAGAATTAAATAACTGAAGCGGAAGCTTACCTTAATCCAACATGGTTCACGATGATTGATTCTGGTTGAGTCTTTTAAATCAACACGTAGTCCTTATTTTTATCTGATGATGAGATGTCAGAAAGAATGAACAATACGTATGATTCGGGGACCATAACCGTGATTTTATACTGAATTTCCTGTTAACCTAATTTGACCCATCATGAAATTAGGAATAATGACCTGATATCTACACATAAAAGTCCATACATTAATTAGATGCGTTAAATTCCATTAATTTGATAGTCTTTTATTCAATACACAATATTTCACATATAAAATCTTACATTTATTACCTTTTCATTTATGATATCCAAGCATTTGTGTGGAAGATTTGTAATCAGATATATGGTCTACAACGTCATGGGTTTACAAATTAGATTGTGATAACCAACATCGATTTATATATAACGTATACAAAGCGTGCTGAACCTGCACATGTCATTCTGTGTTCATTTCTATTAGATGATATGCTTCAACACTTAACAAATTCAATTTGAATTGTTTTTAATGTACCTGTTGTGATTATTATCTTTTTATTGGTGATATCCAAGCTATTGTGTGGAAGTTTTTTACTCAGATAGATGTTCTGTTGCGCAATTTGTTTAACCAAATTGTGTTAGAAAATTTTATTACAGATAATAATTTATCTATAATCTAAATAATCATCATGTTGGAATTATCAAGAATTAAATAACTGAAGCGGAAGCGTACCTTAATCAAACGTGATTCACGATAAACAATTCGGTTGGTTGGATCTTCTAAATCCATACGTAGTCCTTTATTTTCTTTCTGATGATGGGATGTCAGACAAGATGAACAGTACGTAGGATTCAGGGACCATAACCGACTTTATATACTGAATTGCCAATTAACCTAATCCGGCCCATCATGAATCAGGTAATGGCCTGGTATCTACACATAAAAGCCCATACATTTAATTAGATGCATTAAAGTCCGATATATATTAAATCTTTATTAGATCACTTTAATTGGGCTTAACCAAATTGATAGCCTTTTATTCAATACACAATAATTCACATATAAACCCACACGATTGATTAAAATCCTTACAATCTCCCACTTGGGCTATATGTGTAACCTTACAATTGTGTATCAATCATAACCTTATGAGTACTCAGAATTTTGCTATCATTACTGAATGCATCCCCAAACAATCCGGTCCATCAATTATATCAACATAGGATCAAAGCGGCTTTCGCTACATTAATCGTAACTAAACCTTCAATGGTCACGTATATCGACATAACTGAATGACATGGATCAAGTATGGATGTGTAGCATGGAAATTACATGTAATGTGATCTTCAACATGCCTATTTCCAACTGGTCCAACTTTAGTGAGATCATCCTTAAACAAGTTCAGAGATAATAAACTTGAAACCTTACAGCTGTAAATAACTTTAACTTTAAACTGTATCCAAAAGGACAGTAAATGTGTCTTATGTACCCAAAATACAAACTCCCACTGAAACCAAATATCCTTAAGAAATACAACACCCATATGAGTATTGTGCTCATGAAAGACCTTGGGTTGTAATACTTTATCAAGCGGATCCGCAATTATGGAGTTTGTCCCAATGTGCTCTTATTGACACATGTCCACTCTGAACTGTATCCTTCACAACCAGGAACTTATGTCAATGTATTTTGACTTAGTTGAACTCCTGTTGTTACTGAAATATAAATCTGCTGGATTATTGTCACAATATAACTTTAGCGGTCTTTCTATACCGTACAAAATACGCAGCCCAGTGACAAAATTTCGCAGCCATATTCCATAATTAGATGCCCCCAAAATTTGCTACAACTGTGCTGCCAAGTGAAAGAAGCTAAAGTGTCTGTTAAGCACTCCATCCGAAAATAGCTCCTCCAACCAGCAGTTAAATGTAGCCTTATGTGGATCTTTTACTTTCTTGGCATCTAGAAAAAATCGGAATCATAATACCATATGATCTCCAACTGATCCGATTTTCTGTATGTGAGCATGTAATCTTTTGTTCTCTTTAAATACTTTATAACCCATGTTTGGCTGCTTTCCAAATGATCCATCACAGGGTTACTTAAATATCTCCTTAGTATCCCAATAACGTATGCAATATACGAACGCATACAAATTTGAGCATACATCAGACTTTCTATAGCTTAACTATATAGGATCCTCTGCATTTCTTTAACTTCAAGATAACTTTTTTTTGGGAATTAGTCGAGACTAAATTTGTCTCCCTTAGCGATAGGGATGTCCCCTGATTTACTGTCTTGCATGCCAAACCTCTTAAGTACTTTATCGATATAACCCTTTTGTGACAATTCAAGAATACCCCGAGAACAATCCCGGTGTATCTGAATTCCTAATACAAAAGAGACGTCACCAAGATTTTTAATCTCAAAATTCCTTGACAAAAATCTCATAATTTTATGTGACATACCTATATCATTAGTGGCAAGCAATAATCAACATATAAAACCAGGACAATATACTTATTCCCACTGAACTTGTAATACATACAATCATCAACAACATTAATCTCAAAACCAAATGAGATAATTGTTTGATGAGATTTGTATTACCCTTAACGGGAAGCTGGCTTGAGTACACAATGGATTTCTTTAATTTGCAAACCATTTCATCAATGTCTCCATTGAGAAACGTCGTCTTTACATCCATTTGATGTAACTCGAGGTCAAAAGTGCAACAACCTAACTTTCCTGAAAGAGTCTTTCGTAGAAACCAAAGGGAAAGTCTTTTTATAATCAATGCCATCATTCTATGTAAAGCCCTTAGATACAAGACGAACTTTATATCTTTCCACATTACCTTTCGAATCCCCTTTGGTTTAAAAATCCATTTAAGACCAATGGGCTTCGCACCTTCTGGTAATGGGGGAAGATCCCAAACTTTATTGTCTTGCATATGCTTATACTCCTTATTTATGACATCAATCCACTTTTGAGAGTTAGAACCCTGCACGGCTTGATGGAATTGATTGGACCATCTTCCACCATTCCATTATTTTCCTTATGTTCTTGGAGAAATGCTATTTAATTATCCGGAATAGCATTTTTCCCTTTCTCTCGTGGATCTCCTTAATGATTTTAATTATTGAGGTTGTTGAGTTTGTACTTCTGAAATTTACTTTATTTTGGATGGGAGGTTCTTCAACATTGTCTAGTTGAGGTTCCGAATATGCTTCTTGATCAATGACATGCATAAAAACTTGCACGTTGTCAAAAGCAATAATAGGAATCGAAACCGATCATTCCTCAACTTCTTCCTTAAAGACAATATCTCTAACCTTATTTCTCCCCCAAACTCAACATCCTCAAAAATGTTGCATTTCCCGTTTCAAAATTTGACTTAAGTGTGGGATCATAAAATTATTAGCCCCTTAAACGACTTTATTTTCTTTATTTGTTTTCTTGCCCTTATCTTTAGAGGTTTTTGCCAAGTGAACACTTTCAGTTCTATCCTGCTTCAACTTTTCTTCCTCTTGCACACAAAATAGAATGAGCTCATTTAGAGTTCATTTCTCCCTTTGATAGTTACAACTGACCTTAAATTGACTGAATTGTGCAAGAAGCTTGCACACTATGAAATGAGCTCATTGAGAGTCTATTTCTACTTTGACAGTTATAACTAACCTTAAATTAACTATATTGCGCAGGAAGCGATATCAATACCAAATGCACGAGCAAGTCATTAGACAAGTCGAGTTTTATTTCCTTAAGTTTTGAAGCAGTATGAGACATCTACATGATGTACTCCCTTATTTTCCCATTGCCTTTATACTTTATTGAAATCAAGCTTTGCATAAGCGTGCTTGTTTCAGCCTTATCGTTTTTCGCAAAACGTTTCTTAATTTCGGCAAGGAATTCATTGGCATCATTTACCTCCTCAGATACTATGCCACTAAAGGCTTCCGGAATGCCGCACTTAAATGATCATGAGACTCGCGTAATTTAAGCAATCCCACTTCTCAAAGTTCCTCATTTGATTAGATGAACTTTCATCCGTAAGAGGAGTAGGTTACTCAATCCTTAGTACAGGGTCTAGATCGATGCAGCCAACGAAAAGTTAATGTTCTTGTTTTGATCCTTGAAGTTTATTCCATAAATACAGGGATTAAATTTGAGCTTGTAGATTCACTACTAGCAGAATTTGAAACCGAATAGAGAACACTTGAATAAAATAGCTCACATGAGTACCTTATTATGCAAATCATATTTTCAAATAATGGTAGGGCCCATCACAAGATACCTAGCACAACATCAATATTTAGTCTTTGGACAGAAATATTGACTTGTAAGTGGTACTCTTGGTGTAGTGATCAAGCACTGACAGTAAGACATGTCAACCAACAAACCTTTCTTTGGACCGATTTATTGATCACACATAAAACCAAATAACCGTCACGTATTTATCACCACAAGTTCATGTGAAATTCGGGCCAAATATTGACCTTCCTTTGGGCCGATCAATATCCGCATGAGATAACACACAAACACCTAATTTTCCCTTAGTGCAGTGATCAAACACTGGCAATAAGACATGTTAACCAATAAACCTTTCTTTGGACCGATTTATTGGTCACACGTTAAACCAAATAATTGCCACGTGTTTATCACAACAGGTGCATGTGAAATTCGAGCCAAATATTGACCTTCCTTTGGGCCGATCAATATCCGCAATGAATAACACACACACAAATGCCTTCTAATATTCAAAGTTAATTAATATCCACAAGAGAGGTTGCTTTGGCGACATGTTGCTTCAATTAATTTACTTTCGAATATTATATCTCTCAAAAGATTCCGATGTACCAAGATTTGAAACTGAAATCCATTGATTTGCATCTATATTTGACTTTAGGATTTGAATTATCGAATTCAAAACTTTAGAATAAAGCAATCCTTAAGTTGCGAGAGTCTAATTGCAATATTCTTAAACTTTAGGTGGCCAATTCTGTAAATTTTTAAGCTTAAAGGACTTAAATTATAATTTTCCCAAAACTTTATTGGCCAATTTAGAGAAATTCTAAACTTTAGGTCCCAATTTGAAAGAAAAACAAACTTTAGAGGTCCAAAATAGTGAATTTTCAATCTTTAAATGTTGATTTTGAAAATTTTCAAACTTTAGGAGCCAATTTAGAAAATTCCCAAACTTTAGGGACTTAATTTAAAAAAAAAAAATTCAAACTTTAAGGACCGATTTTGAAAATCTCCAAACTTTAGTGACCAAATTAGAAAATTTTCAAACTTTAGGGACCGAATTAGAAAATTTTCAAACCTTAAGGGACCAAATTAGAGAATTTTCAAGCTTTAGGGACCAATTTTGAAAATTCTCAAACATTAGGGGCTGGATTGGAAAATTCTCAAACTTCAGGGGCTGAATCATAAAATTCCATAACTTGAAAGGTCCTGACTTAAATAAATTTATAACTTCAGGGGCTCAATTTATAAATTTCAGAACTTTAAGGGCCAACTTAAATGGTTTTAATAACTTCGGATTTAAACATTATTTAAAACAAATGGGGGGGACCTGATGTGCAAATAATCATAATTATCCAAAATTGCATAAGGAACCCTGAAGACTTCAAATTTCCGGTGTAAGCCCTTCTTCAAAAATCGCGACAGCTAGGGTTTTGCAAACCCTAGCTTCCGCCGCCGCCGTCGCATCCTAAACCAGCGAACGCGGCACCATACTCTGATCTCCTGCAGCGCAGCGCTAGACCTGGCGCTGCGCGCCTGCGTCGCCCGCAGCCACTACCGGCGCTGCACCTCTGCGCGTACATGGTGAAGTAGCGCCTGCGCGGCGCTACTCTCCTGTGACGCCGCACGCAGTTCAAACCCCGGCGCTATGCGCCCTTTGCCGACAGTTGAATCCATCATCAGCCGTTCAAACCTCAACCACAACACTCGATTCGAACAGATTATGCATCGCAAACCAGATTCAAAATGCATACAGTATACATACATGAATCCGATTTTACCCAACTCCATAAATCAGATTCAAAACCAAATTTGAAAAAAAAATTGTCCCTTCACCGAGAATCTTAATCCAAAACTCATCACCAAACTCAAACCGAATTTACAAATCCATATTTTCAATTCTCATATACAGTAAGCATTAAGCAGAAGTTATCCAATTTTGAAACCTTGTTAAACCATCAACCAAATCGTATAAGCCAAACTTAATGCCCAAAACCTTCAATTTCATTACTCAAACCGTACGCACATATATTTTCATCTGAATTTTGCTTGTTTTGTCAAACTAACAATACGAATTGATCTGATAATTCAACACGATGTTGGCTCTGATACCACTTGTTAGAAAATTTTATTACAGATAATAATTTATCTATAATCTAAATAATCATCATGTTGGAATTATCAAGAATTAAATAACTGAAGCGGAAGCGTACCTTAATCAAACGTGATTCACGATAAACAATTCGGTTGGTTGGATCTTCTAAATCCATACGTAGTCCTTTATTTTCTTTCTGATGATGGGATGTCAGACAAGATGAACAGTACGTAGGATTCAGGAACCATAACCGACTTTATATACTGAATTGCCAATTAACCTAATCCGGCCCATCATGAATTAGGTAATGGCCTGGTATCTACACATAAAAGCCCATACATTTAATTAGATGCATTAAAGTCCGATATATATTAAATCTTTATTAGATCACTTTAATTGGGCTTAACCAAATTGATAGCCTTTTATTCAATACACAATAATTCACATATAAACCCACACGATTGATTAAAATCCTTACAAATTGCACGTAGCAGCATCGATGAATACCAAAAACTCAGCACGTTTCTTCTTCTACACATGTCATCCTCGTTTCTATCCTTATCCATTAAAATCAAAATTCGCAACGACAAATCGGGATAGGAAACAACTCAGTCATACTCTGTTCGGCTCCATTTAAATGGAATGTAAATTATTTTATTAATTTATTTGTGTTTTCTAGGTAAGATTATAAAATTGAAGAGAGAAAATGTGAATAGTTAAAAAGTGGTATGAAATATTGTGTAAATTAATTTATTTTTTTTCATATGTCTTCTAGCCAAATTAAAGGGCGCTGCCAAATGGACCCTAAATATATTCCATCTTGAATGCAGTTAAACATTTTATCCAAAAAAAAAAAAAACAGTATAAATTGTTGTAATCAGCCTAAACATCGTGGACCATAATCTAGAACAAAAAAAAAAAAAAAAAAAGAAAAAAAAGAAAAAAAAAAGACGACTTTTGGATAAAGGATCAACGTAAACTAGATTTGGCATCAATCATACTAGAGAAATCAATTAATCATGAAAATCCTACCACTAAGAAGATATCAAAATGATATGTCAAACATTAATCGGTCATGAAACCAGATGAAAATATTTTGTGCAAAATTAAAGAATATAGGGAAAATTGGTATAATTAGTGTAATGGACCTTAATTTGAGCAGCAGAACAGAAATTTGGAATATATGGATCAAGAAGATAGATGTTAGATCAATGTAAGTAAACACAAACAGGAATTAACCCATCGAATTATTCTAGTTTCACAATCTCATTCACAATGTGGATGACAATTCACTCACATTGGAATGGAACCCTCAAAAGTGAGATTATGATTGTAGCAAGATTGTTAACCCATCTATACATCGAAGAAATCAGTGAGACACCTAAAATCGAGTGCAATTTTGTTCACCCTCACAAAAGACAAAAAAGAAGGGCCCACCATTATTCAAATTTTGATTTTCTTTTTTCGAAGTACACATCCTTTTCTTCTTCTCATTTTTTTTTTTTTTTTTTTGAGAATATTTTTTAAAATTTTGTATTATTTTTTTTTAACATTTTTGGCACTTTTTTTAATATTTGAAGCAGTTCCCTTTTTTACTATAATATAAAATCGTCCAAAATTAATTTAACTTTTTATTTATCAAGTAAATTGGTCTTAATATAGAATAATTTAAATAATCATATTGCAAAAAAAAAAAAAAATCTATTTATTGGCTACGAAAATGATTCTAAGCTCTTATTTGATTCTGATTAAAATCTGATTTTAAGTCCCTGTTTGAGACCAGTTATTTCAAATAATGTAATTTGTAATTATAATATTTTGAAAAATTTGTGATTAAAAATTAATAATTTTTTTTTGGATTACGTGTAAATTATTTTATTGATAGAATATATGGTTGAAAACGAGTTTTAAAAAATTGAAGTTTATTCTGGAGTTTAATATGTTAGAGATTATTATCGCAAGAAACTCGAATGATAGAGATCATTTGTCCTAATTTTATCTCAAATCAAAGTCAACAATTAATTTTAATCATACATTTTATACGACCCAATACTTTTTTACAATATTGATAATTTCATGTTGTTTGATGTTGACATCTTTGGTATAGATTAAAATAAGATTTTTAGTAGATTTTGATAAAAGTTGATGAGATGTGTGGTTGAAAAGTTGTGGATCTTGTAAAATTTGTGATTAAAATTAATTGTTAATTTTAATTTGAAATAAAATCAGATTTTAATCAGAACTAAATATGAGCTAAGAATCATTTTCGTAGCCAATAAATAGATTTTTTATTTTTTTTATTTTTTGCAATATGATTATTTAAATTATTCCTTATTAAGACCAATTTACTTGACAAATAAAAAGTTAAATTAATTTTGGATGATTTTACATTATAATAAAAAAATTAAACTGCTTCAAATATTAAAAAAAAGGTTTCGAGAAAAAAAAAAAACAAAACTAACGCAAAATTTTTTTAAAAAAAATTTGAAATGAATGTGTGCTTTGAAAAATGATTCAAAATTTGAATAATGGTGGACCCTCATTTTTTGTCTTTTTTTTGGTGGGGGGGGGGGGTGTGGGGGGATGGGATGGAACAAAATTACATATAGCTTTCTTTGTTTCTCATTTCCATTTCCATTGCCATTTTTCAGAACGAAAATTTATTTGACACCAAGAATTTCATAAGTGACAAATCGAATCGCACAAGTATTAAAAACCCAATTAATTCGGCCCCTAAAAGTATTTAGGGTGCGCTTGATACACCTTTCTTTTCTATGGAAAATCAAAATTCCATTCAAAATTTTCAACTTCTAATGTTTGATTGGCAAAATTTTCTTTGAAATTTGATTTCCAACTAGAGACCCCACGTACCAATTTCCTTGCAAATTAAGGAATTAATTTTCTTACCTACCTAGGTGAATTTATTTTCTAGGCAAATGAAGAATTGATTTTCCATCGCGTTTGATTTGTTTTGTTGTTATTAATTGACTTATTTTTTTTTCAAAATATAACATTATTATTATTATCAAGTACAAGAGATGACAAAAAAATCTGATTTGACTGGTACTCGATCCGAACCCCCCCCCCCCGACTCGCGGGGTGGGTATGGGACGGTTTCCCCCGATAGGACCGATCGCGGGGCGGGTGCGGGTTTGGTCGTCTCGATCCGAACCCGCTCCGAATAAATAAATTAATAAAAAATAATAAGAAAAAAATAAAAATACAAAAAAATTAAACGGGGCTGCGGAGTTGACCCGCCTCGTACCCGACCCACCCAGAAATTCGAGGGGCTGGTGGTAGGTTCAGGTTTCAAAAAATTTGGCGTGGCGGGCCGGGGAGACCCGACCCGAACCCGCCCCATTGCCATCACTATCAAGTACAAATATGTGAAAAATAGAAAAAAAATATTTTTTTTATTACAATATTTAAATTATATTTTATTTTCCATGAAAAATAATGACAATCAAATAACAAAAGTTGGAAAATTTTTCACTTTCTCCACATAGAAAATTAAATCAATCAAACACATTAAGTTTCCATTTCCCAGGATTTAATTCCCTGAAATTCGTTTTCTTTCTACCCAAATTTCACCCTCGCAATAAAACGCAGCTTTTCAGTAAAAGTGAATTTCTAGTTAGAGAATGGAACCTGAAAATTTTCTAAAATATATAAATAGTTTTCTCTATTCATTATAACTGAATGGGGGAAATACCAATATCGGAACCCCAAGCTTCACGATCTCAAACCCATCATCTGCAATCTACACGACGCTTTCTTTTCATTCGTATAAGAGAAATCAGCCACTGCACACTCATCCCATTATGCCCAACCCGCCTAAAACCACAAAAATAAATAAATAAATAAAAATAAAAAAACTGAAAATGGACCAAAAATTGCTAAAAATCAAGAATTGGTGATCAAAAGCCGAAACACACTATGGCTTTAAGTATGTATATTACGGCTGTAAGTCATGTTCCACGGGAAAAATTTTAGAGATCTAGTTATGGCTGTAACTTATGAGCAGAATATTTTTCTTTTTTGATTGGGAGTCTATCTTTGGAAACTCTTTTTGGGACTCCTAGGGCACAATTTTGAGGACGTAAAAATGAGAAAATAAGCATAAAAAAGGGTGAGAAAAATAGGGTTTTGAGGAGAAGATTCTTGGGCAATTTTCAAGCAAGAAGCATCAATAAGAAGGTGAAACTCAAGACTAAATTTAAAGAGTTCACCTTGACCATGCTAGGCTAAAATTCCTTGTCTTGTTCAAAGGGAAAGTTATGTCAATTCAATTTTGTTATTTTCTTTTCCTACAAACTAATAACGTAGCATCTAACCCTTCCCTTTCAATTGTTGAATTATTATGTTTTGAATGTTAATTGAGTTTACTTGATTAATGAATTTGATTTGGCCAGTTGAATTACTTAATCTTTAAATTTATGTACATTATCTGTAATTGTCATTAGATCTTGACTCATGGTTGCAATTAAATCTCGTGCAGGTTTAGTAATTTTCATATTAGCCTTGCGTTAAATTCTAAGAGCTTGTTTAGGATTACCCATTGGTTAAAATTGAATCAAAGAATCAGTTTTGATTTAATTTACATAAGGCAGAGTTGTGATAATCAAAGCTTGTTGATTATCTAAAATTGATAAATTGAATAAGGGATATAAACGCGTTGCAGGGGAAAGTATAACATTAAATGAGGGTACAATTGAACCCGAGAATAAGATCTTCTCTCATATTGATTCTTTGACTTATCTAATTGTTATTTTATGCATACTTTTCATTCAAGCGAAGCCAAACAACAAACCCCCATTCTATTCTAATTTCTCAAGCAACTAATTAGGTTCACTGTTCCTCATGGGTTCTACTCTTACTCCCGTTACTACATTATTAACTGATATTTGGTGAGTAAGGAATTAATTAAATTTTGGTGTATTACGACAAGCATTAAATTTTTGGTGTCGTCGTTGGGAACGGTTAACTAATTTAGTTGTTTAAGTAATTAAAATTTTATCTTTCTACATTTTATTTTTATTTTTATCTCTATTTCTCTATATCTTGTATGCATAAGACTCGATCAACTAATATTAAGTATTTTAATTTTGATCCAAAGATTGAGAGAACTTTTCGACAGCGAACAATCCACTTTGGAGTTACTTAGAAGTGGTTGGATTTAAACACTGGATTAGGTCTGATAAGTGCTATATTAACGTTTATTTTGGGCACTTATATCCTTGAATAAGCAATAATGTGATTCTATCTAAGTATTATTAATGCATTTTATATTTTATATTGTATAGGATCATAAAAGAGGAGAAAAAAAAGAAAAAAAGGACCAAAATGCACTAAAAACTGAAGTTTGGGGAATAAAAACACGTTACAAGGAAAAGTATAACATTAATTGATGGCACAACCGAACCCGAGAACAAGATTTCGTCTCATATTAATTCTCTAGTCATATTTAATTATTTATTTTATGAGTAGTTTTCATTCAAACAATTCAAATAACAAAACCCCCCATTCCATTCTAATTGATCGAACAACTAAAATTAGTTTCCGTTCCTCGTGGGATCGACCCTTACTCTCACTACTACATTATTAATTAATATTTAGCGAGTAAGGAATTATTTATTATTTTGGTGCATTGCGACACGCATCAAATTTTTGGCGCCGTTGCCGGGGAGCGGTCAACCAATTTAGTTGTTTAGTTAATTAGAATTTTATTTTTTTTTCTGCATTTTTTTTATTAATTTTATTTTCACTTCATTTCTATAATTTTTCAAAAAAAAAAAAAAAAAAAAAATTTATTGCCTGTCTACTTCTTTGCTTATATGCATAAAACTCGATCAACTAATTTTGAATTTTTTGATTTTGACCCAGAAATCGAGAGAACTTTTCAACAGCAAAGAAGAGCTGCACAACCAATGGCAGTAGCTAACAATAATCTGACTCTCAAGCAACTAGCTACCCCAAATGTTGCTCAACAACCGCTATGTATCACTTTTTCGGCAGTGGAAGAAGGCAGAACTTTTGAGCTAAAATCCGGACTGATCCATCTTTTACCAACTTTTCGAGGACATCCCGGTGAGGACCCATACAGACACCTTAAAGAATTTCATCTGGTATGCGACAGTATGAGGCCAACGGGCATTACCGAGGAGCAAATAAAAATGAGAGCTTTCCCATTCTCATTGAAGGATGCGGCCGCAGACTGGCTTTATTGTCTACCATCTGGAACAATCACTACTTGGAATGACATGAAAAGGCTTTTCTTGGAGAAATACTTCCCCGCATCTAGAGCTGGTACCATCAGAAAGGAAATATGTGGGGTGCGCCAGAACAATAACGAAACATTGTACGAGTATTGGGAGCGTTTCAAGAAGCTCATCTCAAGCTGTCCCCATCATCAGATCTGTGAGCAACTCTTGGTGCAATATTTTTATGAAGGACTGCTGCCGATGGACAGGAGTATGATAGATGCCGCAAGTGGAGGTGCGCTAATGGACAAAACACCGAAAGAGGCGAGAGCCCTGATTTCTAATATGACTGAGAACACTCAACAGTTCAACTCCAACAGGGATATGCAAGTTCGACGCGTGAATGAGGTAAGTAGTTCCAATATTGAAAGTCAATTGTTTGAACTAACAAATCTTGTTAAACAACTTGCAGTAGGAAAGTTACAACAAGCCAAAACCTGTGGAATATGCACGAATTTTGGACATCCAACAGATACTTGTCCAGTGTTGCAAGAGGGAAATGGTGAACAGGTAAATGCTGCAGAAGGTTTCCCGTTCCAAAGACAGCAGTACAATCCATACTCTAATACCTACAATCCAGGATGGAGGGATCACCCCAACCTAAGCTACGAAATTAACAAGCCCCCGGGTTTCATTTCCAACAAACCTCAAGGGAAATTTCAGCAACAAGGAACCTTCCAACAACAGGGTCAATATCAGCTAAAACCTCAAGGCTCAGGTACTTCTCTTGAAGACATGGTAAAAGCCTTGGCATCTAATACACTTCAATTTCAACAGGACACCAAGTCTAGCATTCAAAATCTGGAGAACCAAATGGGTCAAATGGCTACAGCCATCAATAGGTTGGAATCACAATCCAGAGGTAAATTGCTATCTCAACTCGAGATAAATCCTAAAAACGTGAGTGCCATAACCCTGCGGAGTGGAAAAGTGATTGAAGGTTCGCGAAAGCAGGCCCCAGTAAATGAAGAGGAAGAGGAGAAGGAAATTGAAAAGGAAGTTACAACTTCGCAAAACCCGCAGGTAAAATCTAACTCTAACTCAATTGTTAAACTAACTCCACCTCCTTTTCCCAGCAGGTTAGCAAAAGTGACTAAGGAGGGCAAGGAAAAGGATATATTGGAGATATTCAGGAAGGTGGAGATCAACATCCCACTATTGGATGCGATCAAGCAAGTACCCCGGTATGCAAAGTTTTTGAAGGAGTTGTGCACCAACAAACGAAAACTGATGGGGAATGAAAAGGTAAGAATGGGAGAGAATGTGTCGGCGCTCTTTCAGAGGAAACTACCTCCCAAGTGCAAAGATCCAGGTATGTTTACCATACCTTGTCAAATAGGTAATAAGAAAATAAATCGTGCTTTAATAGACTTAGGAGCATCTATCAATGTAATGCCTAGGTCTACCTATGCTTCATTAAAACTTGCCAAACTGAATGAAACTAATGTTATAATTAAACTAGCCGATCATTCTAATGCTTATCCTGACGGGGTAGTTGATGACATTCTAGTGCAAGTAGGCGGGTTAGTATTTCCTGCAGATTTTTATGTATTGGACATGAATGATGACCACTCCCCCAACTCTACTCCTATTTTGTTAGGCAGACCATTTCTAAAAACATCTAAGACCAAGATAGATGTTAGTAGTGGCTCACTTACCATGGAATTTGATAATGAAATGATTCAGTTTAATATTTATGATTCTGTGAACTACCTTGATAATGATAATCCTGTTCATTCTGTTAATGTTATTGATTCTTCAGTACAGGAAACTTTCAAACTTGGTGGAAATGGTGAAAAGCCAGGTAAAATCTCGTGCATTACATTGCCAACTTCTGATGACATGCTTTTGCCCCTGTCTTTCAGGCCCTAATGAAAAATATGAAAAATAAGTTGAGCTTTGGAAATCCACCTAATCTCGGTTGAAGGAGGAAACAACAAGTCTAGCCAAAGACAGTAAACAAAGGCGCTGCTCGGGAGGCAACCCGAGAGGGGAGTTTCTTTACTCCCTCAAATTATTATTTTTTTACTTTCATTTTTGTCATTTTCCTTATTAGTTAATTTCATTCAAAAAAAAAAAAAAAAACATGTCCCCTCTTTTGTTTTGTATTGTCACGCTCCACATTGAGGACAATGTGGAATTCAAGTGTGGGGGGGGGGATGATTATCTATTATCTTTTTTTATCCCTATTTTATTCATCTTCATTCAATTTTTTTTTGTTAGTTAGCTTTAATTGTACTTAGACCCACATTTCGGTTTAATAGGAAGCAGTCACACTTATGATTATTTTTGAACCACCAACTTCCTAAATTGCATAATCGGATAAACAATGAGCACATAGAGATGAGTTTTCCAATAATTTCTGAATTAGTTTGAAAATGGGGACAAATTGAAAAATTTCTGCAACCTAATTGAGTCAAACCAAAATTGAGATGATAAAATACCGCCCCGAGTAACTTCATTCTATCCTTATTCCCTAGATTTTGAGTTCGGAATGAAGACTGAGCAATGACCTATAACTCATAATTGGATGGGAGAAGCACATATAAACCATAATTTGTGAGGTTTTGAGCCTATGAGCTACTTTTACTCTTTATATTAAGCTCTACTCTTTGATGTGTGTCCTGCATGGTTGGGTTATGCTTGGATGTGCTTTCTTGTGCATACCGTTGTAGCTTCTTGATTCAAGTGCAAATTATAGCAACGGCAATAGGTAAAGCCAAATTTGACTTGCTAAAAGAGCCTACCTTGCTACATGGACCATTAGAAGCCCGTTTGAGCCTTAACCTTTCTTTGAATTTTTATTCCACGCTACAAGCCACGAATACCCTTTCTTTCGCATTGTCTCTGTTTTGAACCCATAAGAGAAGGGATTTGCAAGCTTTTGTTGATTGAAAATTGTGCTATGGTCTAAGTCTAAGAAGTTGAGATGATTATCTTGTGTTGGAAAATGGTTGTGTAATGGACTGAATTCAGGGGATTGTAATTCTATCTTGTGCCAATTGATGACTGCGTAATGATTTGAAAAAAAAAGAAAAAGTTGCAGTCTATAATCGAAAAAAAAAATCGAAAGCGAAAAAGCAATGAAAAGGAAGTTAGTCATGAAAATTAGTAGTTGAGGATGTCAAACACTCAACTTATGAAAAGAAAAGAGAGAGAAAAGAAAAGAAGAGATTCAAGTGTGAATAAGGTTGGGTAGCGGGGAACAATAAAGTTCATATTAAGAGTGAAGGAAGTGATGTATTTTGAATCGACTTAGTTTGCGAAATTCCTTCTCAACTCAGCCTAAATATATCCTTTTTCCCTACCTGACCTGAAGCCCCGTTACAACCAAATAAAGACCTTCGCTTTGCACTTGTGTTATTGTTGGCTCCGGTTATGACAGTTGGGCAATCTGTGGTACTGGCTTATCCATGCAGAGAGCTGAGCGAAAATTCAACCCCTTATACACTTTGAGCGAAGAGAGAAATATCTTGTTAGGGTGTTAACTCCCATTACATATGCTTATGAGTGGTTTGAATTGCTTGGTCTAGGGTTGGTGCTATGAATGTGGTCGGGGATACTGTGTTGACTAAATTCACGTCACGAACAACTCGGTTTACGCAACTGATTTCCACTGGAGTTGGGCGAAATTATTCTCCTTGTAGTCACTCATAAATGATTGGGAGGTGAGTGCTCACGAGAGGTGAAAGGAAACGAGCCATGATTGGGATGGGAAATATAGGGCGTTGCATCTCTAGCACACACTAACACAATCCGATCATGCAATGGGACATTTTTGTTAAAGATAAGTGGGTTGCAACCTCAAGTCTCTAAATTGTAATCTATTGTTTGAATCATATTCTTTTCTTTGCAAATCTTTGTTCGAGGACGAACAATGGTTCAAGTGTGGGGGCATTTGATAAATGCTAGATTAACGTTTATTTTGTGCACTTATATCCTTGAATAAGCAATAATGTGATTCTATCTAAGTATTATTAATGCATTTTATATTTTATATTGTATAGATCATAAAAGAGGAGAAAAGAAGAAAAAAGGACCAAAATGCACTAAAAACTGAAGTTTGGGGACTTAGGTGCAAATACAGTTACGGCCGTAAGGTAACAAAGTCACAGCCGTAAAAGTGTTGTTGAAGCAAGACGAAAATCAGCAGAAACCTCTTTACGGTCGTAAGTGGAAATGTTACGGCCGTAACTTCAAATTAAGGAAAATATGCAGAAACCGTGTTACGGCCGTAAAAGAAAATTCACGGCCGTAACTATTCAAGTCAAAAATTTCCATAATTCAATTCTTTCCATAATTTTGGGATTTCTTGGTCCCAAAGCTAGGGCACGAAATTGAGGCTATAAAAAGGGAATTTCATGACAAGAAAAAGAGACTTTTATTATTTTTGAAAGAGGCTACACATTGAGGAAAATTGAGAGAAAAATATAGAGCATTCTTTGGAGATTTTCAATCGCAAGAATATCAACAACAATGGAATTCATGAAGCAACTTGAAGAATCTACCACAATCATGCTAGGCTAAATTCCATATCTTGTTCAAAGGGGAAGTTGTGTCAATTTAATTATGTTATTTTCTTTTCCTACAAATTAGTAGCGTGAATTTAATCCTTTATTTCAATTGTTGGATTATTATGTTTTGAATGTTCAATTGAGTTTATTTGATTAATAGTTTAATTTGGCTAATTGGATTATTGATCTTTGGATTCATGAATATGCTATGTTTAGATTCTTGATCCGTAATTGTCATTGAATCTTTACTTTAGTAGCAAATAAATCTCGTGCAGGTTTAGTAATAATTCGACTTGGATTCTTTAATTCGAGCTTGTGTAATTAACGATCCAATTCAATCTATTCTTCTAAATTTTCATACTAGTCGTGCATTAAATCCTAAGAGATTGTTTAGGATTGTCCATGGGTAGAATTGGTTCAAAGAGCTTATTTTGAATCAGTACAAATAAGGAAGAATTTAGATAATCAGAGCTTGTTGATTATTTATGATTGATAATTGAATTAGGAATAAAAACACGTTACAAGGAAAAATATAACATTAATTGAGGGCACAACCGAACCCGAGAACAAGATTTCGTCTCATATTAATTCTCTAGTCATATTTAATTATTTATTTTATGAGTAGTTTTCATTCAAACAATTCAAACAACAAAACCCCCCATTCCATTCTAATTGATCGAACAACTAAAATTAGTTTCCGTTCCTCGTGGGATCGACCCTTACTCTCACTACTACATTATTAATTAATATTTAGCGAGTAAGGAATTATTTATTATTTTGGTGCATTGTCACACTTTTCGGGGATTCGTTACACATCATGACGTCAAAAATGCAGAGTCACTGAACTCGATATTCAGAAAAGTTCGAGAGTGTTTAGTACTTGCTTTGGTCGAATATATCAGGTGTAAGTTTCAAAAATGGTATTATAAGAGACGCGTCAATGCACTAAGTATACAAGCCCTAGCAACGGAGGAAATTTTTTAGAAGAAACTTGATTTGTCCAAAAAGTTCATAGTGGATCCTATGAATGAATATCAATTTGATTTGGGTAATGGCATCAAGCATTTAGTTGTTAACTTAAAGACAAAAATTGCAAGTGTGGGCAGTTTCAGCTGGATAAGTTTCCATGTGAGCATGCTATCGTTGTTGCAAGACAGATGAGGAATTCTGCACATGATTTTTGCTCTCAATATTACACTACCGTTGTCAAGAGAGCAGCATACGCTGATGCTATAATGCCTCTACCAAATGAAGTTGACAGGGAAGTTCCAGAACACCTTTCGTGGACGTTAAGGGGGTGTCCTCAACATGGAGTTTGAGGAATTTTATAATTCTATAACATTCCACATAACCTCAATATGAAATTTTATAGAATCTGTCAAAATCCAAGGTCCTCAATATAGATTTCAATTAATTCCATAAAATTCTGGTGTCCTCAAGATTCTATGGATTTTAATGGATTTCTAATATGAATGGATTGAAAGGGTTTTGATGGATTTGAAACTATAAATATGATGGAAAAAATCTTCAACAAATATGACCATGACTCCAGAATATATATTACCACCACAAATTCTACTAAATACATCACATTATATTACCATTACTCATGAATTCCCTTCTCCCTCAACTCGCCTCTACCATCTCCAAAATATTTTTTACACTATAAAAATGAAAAAAAAAATTAACTAAAATATTTTAAAGATTACAGAAATAAAAATAAAATTATTTACACTTTAAAAATAAAAAATATTTTAATATTATTACAAATTGACTTCATGCTAGAATTGAGGTATTGTTGTGGCATATGAGAATAATTTTCTCGAGAAGTTTCATTATCATTCCAATAAAATGACAAGAGGAAATAAATGAATGTCTTAGATCAAATCGACTTTCTTTTTCATATGATTACAAAAAATTAAGTCTAACTCGCCCGCCTTTTAACAATCTCCAAGTATTTGGACAATTTTCACCTCTACAAGTTTCATTCAAACCCAGAAAACTAGAAAAATTAATGCTATATATACAAATATATCTATAATTGAAAAAAGATGTTGCTGAATTAGAAAATGAAAAGGGGGGAGAAATTATATTTTGTTGGTTTCTTGGATAATTAAATTTCAATTGAAAAGCAAAAATAAAAAATAACAAGAACAACAAGAAAGTTTAGAAAAATAAATATAAAGAATAGAAGATGATTATTTTAAATGAAATGCTTGATTTTTTTTTTTAATCAAAACTAGACAATGTTGTATATTTTATTTTTCAACAACGCAGTTCGAAGATTTTTGTTTCTTTTTTATTTTTATTTTTTGATGATCAAGAAAGAAATCGTGTCATTTTTTTCACTTTTATCTCAAGTTCACATTTAACTTGTATAAAATAAAATAATAAATAAATTACTCGGCAAGAGGTAAAATTATATGAAATTCTAAAATCCATTAAATTTCATAATGATTACACATTTAACAAATTTCATCAAAATACAATGAAATCCACTAAAAACGTGGAATTCTATTAAAATCTATAAAATTCATAACAATCAATGAATTTAAAAAATCCACTAAATTCTATATTGAGGACACCCCCAAGTATCTTTCCACAGTTGAACAAACCAAGACAAAGTGAACATAAGTGCAAAGGTAGGATACCTTTAATTGTAGAGTTTCCTACGACGCGTAAGTGTGGTAGATGCGGTGCATCTAGGCACAACCAACTTCACTGTAATGATCAAGTGCCACTATCTGATAGAACAATAGATTAGTATTTGTTACTATTATTGACTAATATTTTTCATTTTTGTAAGGTTATATAGTATTGTGAGTTAGATGTTGATCTTATGTAATATTGTCCGTACTTATAAATGGGCTATTATCTTACCACGTTGATTAAATGGAGTAAATATAAATTGTTCATTTATGTGGTAGGTTAACGATCTAGTCAGTCATTGGGTAGGTACAGGTTAATGGGTAGGTGCACCTACGCATTAACTGACCGTATCGTTAATGAGTCCAATTTTCGTTTTGGTTTTCTGTTTTAATTGCACACGGGTCCTTTCTTCTGATCTCGTTTAATTTAGTCCTCATAATTTCACTTTCCATTTTAATTAGGCACTTTTATATTTTCACCATAGTCCTTCATCTTTTGGAACTTTAAAAATTGGTCATCACTTTTTCCTTTTTTGTCTGATTTAAGTCATTTTAGTCACAACTTCAACCTCAATTAATAAACTTGATTGAATGCGACACACTTAATATTGATCAACATTTTGATAGATTTGAGAAATACACAACTTCGATCGCAGTTACTAAACTTGATTGAATAGGTCACATTTAATATAATGATTGACATTTTGATTAGAATTGAGAAAATTACAACTTTGACCTTGATTACTAAACTTGATTGAATTTGTCACACTTAATATATTGATCAACATTTTGATAAATTTGAGAAATACACAACTTCAGTCGCAATTACTAAACTTGATTGAATACGTCACACTTAATATAATATCAACATTTTGATTAGAATTGAGAAAATTACAACTTTGACCTTGATTACTAAACTTGATTGAATGTGTCACACCTAATATATATTGATCAACATTTTGATAGATTTGAGAAATACACATCTTTGATTGCAATTACTAAACTTGATTGAATACATCACACTTAATATAATGATCAACATTCTGATAGATTTGAGAAAATCACAACTTCGACCTCGATTACTAAACTTGATTGAATGCGTCACACTTAATATATTGATCAATGTTTTGATAGATTTGAGAAATACACAACTTCAATCGCAATTACTAAACTTGATTGAATACGTCACACTTAATATACTGATCAACATTTTGATAGATTTGAGAAAATCACAACTTCGACCTCGATTACTAAACTTGATTGAATGTGTCACACTTATTATATTGAACAATTTTGATAGATTTGAGAAATACACAACTTCAATCGCAATTACTAAACTTGACTGAATGCATCATACTTAATATAATGATCAACATTTTGATAGATTTGAGAAAATCACAACTTCGACCTCGATTACTATACTTGATTGATTGCATCAAACTTAATATAATGATCTACTTTGTGATAGGTTTTAGAAATACACAACTTTGATTGCAAAATAGACCTGGTCGGTTATCAGGTAGGTTAATTGACTTCATAACCGACCTGGTCGATTAAGAGTCGATTAACCTACTAAACAACCTAAACCCTCAAAAACTGACTTGATCTATTATTTACTTGGTTAAACCCTCAAAAATCAACTAGGTCAGTTATGTGGTAGGCTAACCTACCAATTAACTGACCTGGTCGGTTAATCGACCACATGAATGACTTGGCATTAACCAACTCCATAACCTCCATTTTTAAACATCCACTTACAAAATCTACAAAGTTTATACAAGTTAACCAACTCAATAATTGACCAGCCATCATCTAAATAATACAATTTAGTTTGTGAATCGGTTCACAGCTAATACGTATAAAACACACAAGCTAAGCATGCAGAAGCAAAATATAATAATATAATAGAAAGAAACGAAAATAGTCATTTACAAAAGTTCAAAGATCATAATCAAGCCCGCATAAATCAATCGCCAATTTCTTTATCCACTGGAACATAAAAAGGTTACAGACTTTTTCACCTTTCTCTACAGCACTTAAAAATTCAATAAACTTGATGGTAAAAATACGACAATCTCCACTGTAGTTATGGAGATAACAAAGAATAAATATATATTACAAGCAAAATAATATAGACACAATATATATCATTGGTAAAAAAAAATATTGTGTACTTTGCTTTGCTATATTCTCGACCCTTTTGATTGTAAATACACCATCCACAATATATATGCCTACTTTCTTCGATGAAACTAACTTCAACTGCAGGCTAGTGACTATTTTCTAGGACGGGTGTATACAAATGCATACAATCTCGCCATCTCTTACCCAACTTTGGAGAATGGCCAGCTATCAACACATTGAATCACCTCTGTCAAAGCAAACTGTAAAAAATGCAGGAATACTAAAAGCAAAAAAACCTATTATCAAATAGTTCAGAAAAGCATATAATATGTGGTAAAATACTTAAGCTTTACTTACATAGGAGTTGATTCAGGCACCTGAATCCATAACATCCTTAAACCACTTCTTCATGTCATTTATTTTGACCTAGTTTAATTGATGTGCGACACTAAAAGGACAATATAAAGTAAAGATCGCTTATTTTAAAAAAAACAATGTAATTGACAATATAGGTAGGATATTTACTTGTCATGTAAACGTGAGTACCAAATATGGAACACATTCTCCTTCACTGGCTCAATCTTTTGAAAGGGAAGAAATGTTGTGCCGTCCACAAATCTTCTCTTCTTTTCCTTGACTGTGGATGGAGAAGATAAATACTTCGATCTTTTTTGAAGTCGCTTTTCCATCTATCCAACATCGACTTTGAGTATTTGATAGTTCGATTTTCTCTTATTACGTGAATATGTTATGTTTATTGTCTGTATCATAGATATCTCATACTCTACCTCATTCGCTGCCATACCCGTCTCTCGTTCCTCTATTGCCTCCTCACGTGCTTAATTTTCTATCCCTGCCTCTCTCACTTCTGCTTCCTCTATACCGCTAGGATCTGCCACCTCCATCTCCCTCACGTTCGCTGCAGCCTCTATATCTCTAGGATATGACACATCCATCTCCATCTCCCTCACCTTCGCCTCCGTCTCATCTATATCCCTAGGATCTACCACCTCCATCTCCAAGCCATCGTTGGACCATCCTCCTAGTACCGATAATTTCCATTAGTTTGAGGGTAGCAGTACCTCAACTCTATCATTCTATCAACTTTGTTGTCTAACAACTGTATATTTGACTGCATATCGCTAATATTTATCATTACTCGCTCCTCCATTTGGTCTATATGTGTTCTCAATCTGTGCTCTATCGTCTCTAAATGTGTCCTCAAGCACTCCTGATGCAATTCCTTGTAGGAATTGCGACGACGACGTGAAATAAAATAATTGAAAATAAAGGAAATATCTAAATTCGGAAATAACAATAAAGATTAGAAAATAGGACCTTGATCCAAGCTTCACGACACAAGAATTGATAATGCGGAAATAAGATCCAAGGTTGTCAAATGCCACAAGGATTGTCTAATTCCTTTATAAGTTCTAGGTTGGAACGTCACAAGGATTGGAAATCTTTGATAAGTTCGGGTTGTTCTTGAAGAACGCAAAAACGAATCCTCACATTTTTCAAATAGTCTAAACACTCAAAATTGATCTTAATGAATCAAAAGTTATCTTACAATGATGACAAAAAAAATAATACAATGTCAAAAGGGACTAAAACTAGGGTAGCCGTAATTGGGCTTGAAAGGACAGAAAACAATAATTAAAAAGGAAAATAAATTAAAATCCACTAAAAACCTTATTTCCGAAAGCCGCGCGATTGCGTAGTGTAAAATGTTGTGATTGTGTGGAAGGACAATTTACTCTCGGGTTAATTTTTGACACCTCTTATGATCACGCCTCACTTAAATTACGTGGTCGTGTGGTTGTATTTCTGGTCTGAATTTTCCCAAATTCGTCCTTCAACTTGAATTTCAGCTTCCACCCGCTTTCACCCATCTTGGGACTTCTTTTATCACTTTTTTTCGGTTCTTTTGAGCAACTGAACTTGTGCTTGAGCTTTGATACCTTGTAACTTGACCTCTTCTTCGAATTCCTATCCTGGATCACAGTATCTCCTCTTTATTGAAAAAGATTCGACCTCGAATCAGCATCTGGTCCAATTTTCAAATGTCTCCTGCTTTTGGTGGCTATTGGAACATGCTTAAACTTGGGGCTTTCCTTCAACTGTTTGGGTTTTCCGCTAAGTTCGGAATTTGACTTGGATGTCTGCAAAACAGAATTAACAAAACTAAGGAGGAATTAACCAAACTAGGGAGGTTTTGTTAGCGTGGTTAAATACAAAGGATGGTTCCTTGTACATCAACAGTTGTGTGAAGAAACTCATTTTTGTGGTCGTCTCTCCTTTATTTTTCTCTCTTATCGCTTCCTCTCATTTTTTGAGGTCATGACCTCACCTCTCTTAGTTCCCCCCTCATACTCACTTTTTATCTTTAGTTGATCTACTCGATCGTGTTTAGGTGACAAAGTAGCAAGAGTAAATTTCCTCCCACCTTTCAGAAAACTATATTGATTTTTAAAACCATCATGTACCACTATCCTATCATGTTGTCATGGCCTCCCATATGCCCAATATGCATAGGCACCAAGTCACAAACCGAGGTCTTTGTATTAACAACAGAAAAATTCACCCTAACTTGTTTGTTGACCTTAGTATCCCCCGATTTGGTCAACCACTGTAATTTATAAGGCTTAGGATGTTTCATTTTAGGCAACCCAATATTTCAGCCAATATATTACTAACAACATTAGTACAACTTCCCCCATCAATCACCATTCCACATACCCTTTTATCCACTAAGCACTTAGTGTGAAATAGATTATCCCTTTGTTCATCCACACCATTCACCTTAACTCTAGCACTAAGGGCACATCTATTAACAAGTGAATATTTTACAGCATAACTTAATTAATCACTATCGCTAGCCCCAACATCCTCTAATTTAGGCATTTCTTCAAATTCATCCTTTGAAATAGTTCCCCATTACGTATAACCATTACTCGTTTATTAGGACATTGTAAAGCAATGTGCCTTAAACTCAAGCATTTAAAACATTTTATATTTCCAGCTTTAGTAAGTTGGGAATCAGAAATATTTTTACCTTTCATTGTTGGTTCTTCCTTCCATCTTGGGACATGATCTTCATTATTTTCCCACATTGGTTGTGAAGTATGATAAGATCTTGGTGAATGATTTGTTGCCCCCTTACGCTTCAATTGTTTTTCTACATTCATTGTCATATGCACCATGTCCTCCAACTCCATATAGTGTTGCAGCTCAATCACATTGGCAATATCCCTATTTAGCCCACTCATAAACCTAGCCATAGTAGCCTCACTGTCCTCCACAATATTGGCACTAATCATAGCAATCTCCATATCCTTATGGTAATCTTATACCCTCCTAGATCCTTGATTAAGCCCCTACAACCGCTATAAAATATCCCCATGATAGTGGTTGGAATAAACCACTTTCTCATTATTGCCTTCATCTCACCCCAATTTCCCACTGGCCTCTCATGGTTGGCCTCTCATAGTTCCTTCTCGTACCCGTAACTAATTGATCCCACCAAATGATGGCATAATCAGTAAATTCCACCATAGCTAACCTCAATGTTTTCTCCTCTGAATAGTTGTGGCATTCGAACATTAACTTAACCTTTTCCTCCCAATCTAGATAAGCTCGGGATCACTCCTCCCTTAGGAAGATGGTATGGTCATTTTTATATTTCCTAGGTTTCCATCCACTTCATCCCTATTGCCATGATGTCTCCTATTATACCTCCTTTCATACATATTTCCCCTATCCTTTTATCGTTTTCACACTAGCCACAGAAGACTTTACACTGTCCCCTTCACTTCCCTCTTCATCAACACGAAATTCATGCCTAAGATTATTTTCATGCCTATTACCTCTCCTAGAACCTGTTTGAGACCGCTCCCTTCGTAAATGAGCAATATTCACCTCCTACCTATCCATCTAAGTCATAATTTTCTTAAATTGTTCCTGCATGGCTGTTAAATCTACTTCATGTCTACCCCCGTAATCATACATTTGAGTTGTTTGTTGTCACCCAATGAAGATGACAATGAAGATTCTTCCATGCGAGACATGATTAGTAACAAGAAAATAAATAAAATCTTCCTCATGTGATTATTGCTCGTGTATCACCCAATTCGGCTTTTGCCCAATATTAATCTCACCACTCTTCCCTTTTCCACTCTATATTCCCTTTTCCAATTTCTCCAAAGAACAATTCAAGTACTCAAGTGACAAGGCAAAGGAAGACACGAAGAAAACAGAAAATTGGGAATTTCTTTTGTACTATTTTCAGAATTTGGTGAATTTTCAATATTTTTAACTTGAAAATTTGACTATGAATACGGTAAAATAGAGGAAACTAAATTTGAATAAAGATTGGAGCAAATAAACACTTTTAAGTTTTTTGGGGTTTTTTATGGATCAAAAACTCAAAACTTTATGAAGAACACGAAGAACGCAAAAATTCAAGAAAACAAGCAAGAACCTGAATTTAGATCCAAGCTCTCATTCATTGTGGGAATTGTGTTTAAGACGTGGAATAAAATAACTGAAAATAAAGGAAAGATCTAAATTCAAAAATGATAAGTTCTGGGTTAGAACGTCATAAAGATTGTAAATCTTTGATAAGTTCGGGTTGTTCTTGAAGAACGCGAAAAGGAAATCCTCATCTTTTTCAAAGAGTATAAACACTCCAATTTAATCTCAATTAATCAAAAGTTGTCTTACAATGATAAAAAAACAATAATATAATGTAAGAAACAAACTAAAACTAGGGTAGGCGCAATTGGGCATGAAAGGACAGAAAATAATAATTGAAATGGAATATAAATTTAAATTCTTGAAAAACCTAATTCCGAAAAGTTGCATGGTCACACAATGTAAAATGTCGTGCTCGCGTGGAAGACCAATTTACTCTTGGGTTAATTTTTGACACATCACGCCTCAATTAAACCATGCGATCACGTGGTTGTATTTTTAGGTTGAATTTTCCAATTTTGTCCTTCAACTTGAATTTCGGCTTCCACTTGCTTTCACTCATCTTGGAACTTATTTTATCACTTCTTGCTGGTTCTTTTGCACCACTGGACTTGTACTTGAGCTTCGGTTCCTTTTAACCTAACCTCTTCTTCGAATTCCTATCCTAGATCACATCACCTCCAATATGAAGTCCAAATCACTAGAAGGCCGATGTACTTGAGGAGCCAATTGACTTGATCGTGGAATTCCATGTGTCTCATCAGGTATTAAAGAGGGAACCTGACAAACAAGATAATTAAAAGTGAGCATGTGAGCACTAATTCAATGTAGTGATGATTACGTAATAGAGTTTTCAATATATCTAGATTATCTACCTATCTTGGCTGAGAAGTCAGATTTCTCCCGTTGCCTGGATCCTCATCATGTCTAGGAGGAGAGACTATATCTCCCTGGTGAAGATCCACATCGTAGATATATGCATGCATTGTTGCATAGTCTCCTCCTTTGTAGCCATCAGTGTGACACAAACTCTGAGCTAAAAATTTGTTCAAGTTAATGTTTACATAAAATTTACATTATTGTATGAAGGTAATAAAATAACCATTTAATAGTTACTCACCTATGGATGGTTTAAAATTGAACTAATTTCATTTTGGTCGAAACCTGAGTAGTTGTCCAGTTTACCATCAGAAATTTATCACCTGCTTCCTTGTATCAAAATCATTGTTGATGGCCATAATCCCATACCTACAAATAGACATAGTCATTTATTCATTGACACATCTATAAATAAAGCACAATATAAGGTATAAGTGTTTGCTATTTACCTGCAATGCGTAAGGAAAACCCTCAAGGCAGTAATTATACAAGATCTTCCCCCCTCTCTGAATTTTGTAGAAATTTCTCCCCAGCTCCTAAAAACTGCATATATCGCGCTATTATAACACCTCCCCCCGGTGGATATTTATTAAATAAATACTCGTCCTTGACTATATCTAAGATAAACATATCAATAGACGTCTTGTGGTGTTTAAATCTCAAAATTGACCGTAGACATACACCAAACCCAATTTGTACTTGTCTTCCATTTCTTCGCAATTTCCAAAAGTAACTTTAATTTGGTAGGAGTAATCTTAGTAGCTCAATCAAAATATGTCGCTGCTAGTCTATTGGTCAGTGGCATTCTGTCTTTGTGCAATTCATTCTTATTTATCGACTTAAGAATTCTTTGCTAGACCATAGATGAGTTGGCCAAACATTTTCATTTCCCTCATTAGATAGAATTTTAGAAAACAAGATTATCGAAAATCTATTTGATGCTCTTCATCTAATGTGTTGTATACCTCATCTATAGCATATAGGCTACATTGGTTCGTACATTTTTCGCAAATAGATCATCAACATCTATTTGAAACTCCATCTTGCATGATATAAGACAATTTTAGTTAAATGAGTGTGCTAATTATACGATGAAATGGACAAGAAAATAAAGAAGAAACACACAAAAAGATTAAAGAGCAATATAGAGTACATAAGAAATTTCTAACAACAAAGGGTAGGTTAACCAACTTTGGGGGTAGGTTTACCTACCTTCTGAATCTGAGGGTAAGTTAACATACCTTTTAACAAACAAGAATTACAAAAAAACATCGTTGTAGCATTTCTGTAAATTCCCTAGCTATTTGCTAAAATAGAGGGAGAAAAATATGAAGTAAATGAAATCATAGTTGAGAAAACTTGTTGAATTGGGCTTATCCAGTGCAATCAAAACTAGTCATGCAAATTAAGAAATGCTTCACTGGCCATTTGAGCTTCATTACTTATATATTGATGTCTTAAACATATATTTTACTATACCCAATGCACTCCACATAAATGAATAAGAGGTGGTTTTGGATGCAAGTTAGGATTTACATGCACAGAAATGATTAATCTTAATTATGGTATGACTTACTCAATGCCAATCAAAATCAAGCTAGGACTAATATTCAAGCAACAAGGTCGGTTAACCTACCTAATAAGTGATTGACAAACAAACCATGCAAACCACTAGAGGATTTGTTAACTGACCTAAGGGTATAAAAACGGAAAATTGTCTGAAAACAGCAAAGAGAACATGACCTTAATAAACCAAGTTATAACCCACTTTTGTTAACTAAGGAGAGGCCAAATTACATTATTAAAAGAGTCAAATTTCAAAAATGATGTTAATAAGTTGAAGGTAGGACTAAATTCCACTTTGGGTTAAGTTCATAATTACAAATATTTAGGTTTAGAAAATTTTGTAATCAGGTAATTTGTAACTAATTACAAAAGTATCAAAATAATTATCAAAATCAGATTTATTATTATTATTGTTATTATTATTATTATTATTATTATTATTATTATTATTATTATTATTATTATTATTATTATTATTATTATTATTATTATCATAATCAGATTTTGTAATTAATTACAATTGTAACTTTATTTTGCTTACAAGGACCTACCTTCTTAGCAATTGATGATGATCGAGATGCAGCTTCATCTAGTTGATCTAAACCATGGGGAAAATCGTCAGTTGAGATTTAAACCTCTACTTATCAACAGGTTCCAGTGTCAATTGCTGATCATAGAGATTGATTTGAGATTTGCTTGCCCAAAAGAAGGACATATTTTTCGTAATCGTTGCCATTGTTTGAAGATTTGCAAATGGTTAGTATCTCCCAAAAGGTGTCCCTTATATCTGTAGGGTGATTCCCCTATTGAAATAGTTTGAATCGTGATTGTTCTATGTTGCCGGGAAGAAAGTTGAATTTGATACCAGAAAATCAGGGTCAGAGAGGAGGACGAAAGGGAAAATGAAAGAAAGGAGAAATATAATTGATTAGGATTGGATTTATATTTACTTGATTTAATAATTTTTTTTATATTTACCTAATTTAATAAAATTGTTTATATTTACCTGATTTTAAAAAGTGGTAATTACACCACAACATGTATATGTTTTCCCTATTTCACTCTCACATAATTATGCTAATAATTTCATGTATCATGTCTTAATTAATATATTTAAAATATTAATTAATTTTATAATTAAATACATAGACACCTACCCTGCTAACTCCCACGACCATTTTAGAAGATTACTTTAATTTCCTCTCAAGTAGCTGCACTTCATTGGAAACTGTTACCATGTCGGTGACTACTTAGCGAGTGGTGACACTAGATCGGTGACTAATCAGAGAGTGGTGATGCTAGATTGGTGACTACTCAGCGAGCGACGACGTCAGATCATGCATAGAGCGCCGCCTTCACAACCACGTCGTCGTATCCAGCCGGACATTTTCCTCACAACTGTCCCTCTTGCAAGACCAGTAAATCACCATGTCGCCACTGCTAGATGGAAGCAAAGACGTTGCTGCTTAACTCAAAGCAGTGCCGCGTTGCTTCGATCCAGTTGCGGAGGAGCTACTTCCTCGTTGATGGCACCGGTGTTGCTTTGATCCAGTCGTGTCTAGTACTTGGGTTTGTTTGGGAAGATGATGGTGATAGTTTGGTGAGCTATGATGGTTGTGCAGTGTGAGGAGGTGACTTGTGTGACGGTGTGAGGAGGTGGGGGTGGGGGGTGGTGGGGGGCAGTGATGGTGGCATTGACATTGGTTAAGGTCTCGTCTATTTTCATGGGATGACATTGAGGCTGAGCTGTGACGGTTGTGCAGTGTGGTCACTGGTGGTTGTGTGACGGTGGTCAATGGTTGTACAATGTGGTCACTGGTTATGCAGTGTGGTCATTGGTGGTTGTGTGGTTGTGCAGTGACCACACTAGTGGTTGTTTGACGGTGTGAGGAGGTGATGGGGTGGTAAGGTCAGTGATGGTGGCGTTGGCATCGTTTAAGGACACATGTCGCACTTTGAGTTCACTGATGTTTTAGTTCACAATAACACATGTCACAAGTTTTATTACATAGGTCATATATTAATTTCAACAAGTCACAGGTCAATGATAACATGTCCAATCCACAGGTCACAATTTATACCACAGGTCATATGTCATAATTTGAGATCACATGTTCAAGCCACAGGTCACAATATATACCATAGGTCACATGTTGCACTTTGAGGTCACATGTTATAGTTTATACATTTCAGATCACTTGTAACACATGTCACTAATCATATTACATTGGTCACATATCAATTTCAGAAGTCACAGATTCAAGGAGTGTTGATAAATTGGGAACATATTCTGGGTAATCCTGAACTAAGAATTTTAGTAAGTTAAACTCCTACTTCTATTTTCCCATCCTGCGTCCATAATCTTGATTTGCAGAAATTTCCATCCACCATAAATTTGTGAAGTAACATTTTTTTTTGGTGATGATGGTGTGGTGGTTGTGGTGTGCGTCTGAGATGGTGGTGGTTGTGGTGGCGGTGATTGTGCATAGAAGCTTAGAATGTCATGGCACTGGTGATGGTGATGGTAGTGGTCATGGTGATAAGAGATATGGGCGACGGTGGTGATCGGAGGTGGTGGTGGTGGTAGGAGGTGGTGGTGGTGCAATGTTGATACGATCATGCCTTTTGGGAAATTTAGATTGCACGATAGGGCTGGTGTCTAATTTGTATAATTATCATAAATACTTTTATTTTCACCTGATTGATGAAGTTTTAAAATTTCTTCTTTAAATTTGAAATGTGGTATAGTAACCAATTTGTTTGTGTATTATTCCTTTTTTAAAATTAGAGAATAAAATGTAGGGCTAAGTACACAAATACAAGACTTTAAGGGTCTTTATTTTTAAAATCAGGTATTTTAAAAGAAATTTTAAGAATACAAAACATATTGTTCAAATCAGGTAAAATATGTTGAGAAGAAGAAGAAACACTCAGCATCATCCATGGCCCTCTATGTCTCAATTTCAGCACCCATCGCTTACATAAATTGTTTTGCCTATTCAAGAAAATATATAGTTTCCATGTTTTTGACCTTGGCTTGGCTCGGCTCGGCAAAGTTAAAGTCCCTCACCCCAGCCCGCCCCCCAAAAGGGAATTATTTGTGTGTTTCCTCCTCCTCCATCACCCACCCACTCACTCACTCACTCACTCACCTCCTAATAGTGGCGTACAAGACTGGAAGAAAGGGATAAGAAGACGTATTTGCAACCAAATCCTCTTTTTATAGGGAAAGGATCAACCTCTTTATGTGAGAAAAAGAAGGCAGAAAGGCAGAATATGAACGGTCTATGTTGGAAAAGACGGAAGAAGATTGGAATGCTGAGAGTTTTTGGAGAAAAGGACACATCGAAATGATTAATATGGCATAAAATTAATAAAACTGATATTAATTCAGCCATATTGGGGGGTAATTGTTGACGTCCAAAAAATACCCAAAAATACAAGAGGCCTAAACTTTGGCCCAAACCAAAAGAGACCCAACGTTAAAGACTCATTATAGGCAAGAAGTTGGACAACTGGGCGATTGTGCGACAACTAGGATATTTGGGCGATAGGGCGAGCAATGAAGCAGTTGGGCGAATAAGCAGGTAGAAGCAGTTTTGACACTTATCTTATGATCACGTAGCCAGTTGTTGATGAAGGTGGCAATTGAAATGACGAATTATGGAGGTTACTTAGAGCGACGTGACAAGCGGATGTTACGAGGACGTGGGCGACGGTTATGCAACGTGGAGGAAGCAAATTAATCCATGCAAATGTTACAAAATCAATGGGTAAACCAAAGATTCAAATATTGGCAGCGGTTGAAGGAAGTTCGTGCATTTGTATATATTGTAAAAACTTAGTCATTTGAAAAAAGATCAATCAAATCTCAACAAGAGAATATGTAATTTCCTTTATCTTTACTTTTACCGTCAAACTCTTAGTGTATTTTGTGTGCTTGCGCCCCTTGGAGGTGTTTTGTCTTCACTGTAATCTTCATAAATATAGAACCTCTCGTTGGGACTTTGTTTTGAGAGGTTTGTTCCTTACACATTCGTCTGATCCCCATTTGGTAATTGTTGCCGATGTGACTTCCGCGCAAAACATATACTTCTACTTTTTTATATATAAAGATAAAGATAAAGATAAAGAATATAAATATTATTACATGTAAATAATGATGATCAGAACAGTAATCAAATTCATTCCGACGTTGAGAAATCTAGAATTGACAATGGACCGCTATGACCAAAACCAAGACTCATAATAAGCAGCCCAAAAGAGTTGGGGAAGATTGATGGGATGTGTTATATACCTGATTTTGAATAATATCTTTCAAACAACTGACTTTTCAACATAGAAAGTGCGAAAACATGATTTTGGGTAATTTTCCCTAAAATATATTAATGGGAAACATACATATATAAGGTATTTAGAATACACAATTTCAATTTTAAGATATAACTTAAAAAATTTCAAAAATCAGGTATCTATTTAACTAAATTCAATAATTAGATTTTTTAATTAATTATATAAATTCAGGTCTCAATACAAGATAAATTCAGGTTACAAAATGTAAATTGCTTAAGTCACAAATAATTTTAGGGTCACAATTTATCAAAATAGTAGGTCACAATAACAGTTTTATCAAGTCACAAATAATTGCAAGGTCACAAGTTTTAAATTAATCAATCTCGAGTTATTTCTAGGTCACAGTACAAGATAAATTCAGGTTACAAAATGTAAATTGCTTAAGTCACAAATAATTTTAAGGTCACAATAATAGTTTTATCAAGTCACAAATAATTGCAAGGTCACAAGTTTTAAATTAATCAATCCCGAGTTATTTCTAGGTCGCAACTTATCAAATTATGAGGTCACCAATCTTTTAAATCACAATTATCATATTATTAAGTCACAATTCACTTATTAATTATTAGGTCACAGTATATCCGAAAACTTGCCCACGTCACATTCTCACCACCATCAGCTCACAACCACCACCATCTCAACGTCGAGGCCCACCGCCTCATCGCCGCTGCCGCCAAAAAAAATAAAAATAAATTATTAGGTCACAAATTTTATTAAGTCTCAAACCCCAGCCACTAACGTCGCCGCCACCTAAGCCTCAGTCAACCACCATCAACACACCACAATCACCGCCACCACCTAACCTCACCACCGCCACCACACTCGCCACCACAACCATCGCACAAACAAATGAGCCACCCTACTCTAACCCCACTCCTCCACCATCACAGCCATCACCGCCACCACCACCCGGAAGCAACCCAACTATCACCATAGCCAGCAACCTGCCTGCACCCACCACTAAAAAACACCTGCACTGCCACGAAGACTCAATCCACCACCACCATCTTCGGAAACACAACCACTACAACACCCCCACAACCAATACTTGCCTGTCGCTCCCAAAACCCCCCATCGCCACCACAAGTTGGCCCAGTGGCGATCATAAGTTAGAAGTATCTGCTTTCGATGAAACAACTCATACACACCCATCGCGACCATAGATCTACGCGCGATATCTCGCCGCTTCCCGTGGCACAACGCCACCACGGCCGTCACTTCGCACACCACTGCACACATTTGCTGTCCACAAACCACCACAGAATTGCAGAAAATCAGCGGCGCCTATGCCTGGATCAAGCAGGGGGACGTTGCTGCTAGAATGAGCGGAGGTGGCCGGATGAAGGGACGGAGGTGGCCAGATGACGGATGAGGAGCAGAGGTGAAGATCGCCTAACGAAGGAGCTGCGCCATAAGGGATTCTGAGAGTGAATAGGAATAGAAAAAAAAAAATTAGGGTTTGGTATGGTGTTGTATTTTATGTTTAATAAAATATTATAATACCATTATTACCTGAATTTTGAATAAATCACAATTTTCTCTTATTTTTGAAATCCAAATTTAAAATACAGGTTCCATGTAATTTCCACTACATTAATAGGCCTAATTAGCCCTTCCACTTTCCCCTTACTACTTCGAGTGATAATTGACGGCCCAAGCCCAATCCAGCCCATTCATCTAATCGAAACATGGACCCAAAAAATACCCAGAAAATCGTACCACCATTTCTTGCGAGTCGCAACCTTTAAAACACCCAGAAAATCGTACCAGTTACGACCATTTCTAAATTGCAACCTTCAAAATACATAGGAAATTCAGTTGTATTAATGGGAGACCTGAAGCGGAAAAGAGGACGAAAGCCAAAAAATGCGGTGGCGGAAGCTAACGCCGCCTCATCAGCCTCCACTTCCACCGCCGTGGATGACGGCGCAGTAGTCAGGGCACCTACTGAAGCTACGAATCAGGATTCTCAGACCCATCGCCGTGGCCGTGGACGCCCTAAGAAGGGAGGTAATCACCCCGAAGATGATAGATGTGACATCGCCGCATCGCCGGAAAGGCGAGCTCCTAGGTTACACGACCACAACGGCGCTGGAGACTTAATCGCGCATAACGGACACGTGATAGTTGATGCTGTGGCGGCGTCTCCGCAGGTCAGGTGGGAGAGCGTGGCCGCGGCAGCTAAAGCAGCTTCGTCGATGGATGCGGTAGTTAAGGTGTTCTGTGTCCATACGGAGCCTAATTTCTCTCTTCCTTGGCAGCGAAAGCGGCAGTACAGCTCCAGCAGCAGCGGGTTCATCATAGGTGGGAGGAGAATTCTGACCAATGCGCACTCCGTGGAGCATCACACACAAGTCAAGCTCAAAAAACGCGGTTCTGATACAAAATACCTGGCCACCGTCCTTGCCATCGGTACAGAATGTGATATCGGTATGAACTATGCACTATTTTTTACCGGGTTAGAAACACTGTCATTTTCGTTTCGCTCTAGTCCTTCAACTTATCTTCCAATGAATTTCCGACCTCTCTCCTTTTTTTTTTTTTTTAAATCCCCCCAGTATACACATGATCTAAATTAACATTAGTAGCTTACCGATAGTATGATTTATGAAGAATGTGTTAGCGCCCTTTTTTGTTCATAGTTGAACTGCTGCTACTTTTTAAATGCAACTTTCCAAGATAACATAAAAACAACTAATACTTGAAACAAGAAAGAATCTTTTAATTTCATTCCCCGAATCCCTGCAGACCCCTCCCCCTCTAAAACGGAAATGAAATTGGGAAAGAAAAAGTTCAGTCATCAAAATTATGTAACTCTGTAAGTTGAATACTAACAATAGTTTTAACCCAGTTTTCACCTCTGACGATACCTTTATTTGCCTCTGTTGTTTCATATGGACTTCTGGCAATGAAACAGCAATGTTGGCTGTAAGCGATGATGAGTTTTGGGAGGGAGTATTACCTGTAGAGTTTGGAGATTTGCCCGCACTGCAAGATGCTGTAACTGTTGTGGGTTATCCTATTGGCGGTGACACGATTTCTGTGACAAGTGGCGTGGTTTCGCGCATGGAGATATTGTCTTATGTTCATGGCTCGACAGAGTTACTAGGTTTGCAGGTTGAATTCATTGATCTATTCATGTTGACTCTGTGGAGTATGATAGATTATTAATTTAAGTAGTAATTTTATTTGTTCGATCGTTTATGTTGCTGGTCCCGCTGTCTATTCAGATAGATGCTGCAATCAATTCAGGGAATTCTGGTGGACCTGCCTTTAATGATAAAGGCAAATGTGTGGGTATTGCGTTTCAATCACTCAAAAATGAAGATGTGGAAAATATCGGTTATGTCATTCCGACTCCAGTGATTATGCATTTCATTCAGGACTATGAGAAAAATGGGGCATATACAGGTAGGATGCCTTAAATGGGGCAACATAAATTTGTAATGCTGAATTGTTTTTTTGTTAAATTACTTAGATCCACGTATCGTGAAATTTATTTTGTCTCTGAAATTTCAGGGTTTCCAGTCCTTGGGGTTGAGTGGCAAAAGATGGAGAATCCTGATCTGCGCTCATCCACAGGAATGTCCCCCGACAAAAAAGGTGTCCGCATTCGAAGAATTGAGCCTACAGCTCCAGAGTCTCATCTTCTAAAGCCATCTGATGTTATCCTCAGCTTTGACGGGGTTGATATTGCTAATGATGGAACAGGTACCATCAATTTAATTAATTGGTGTCCTTTTTCATTACCATTAGCACTCTGCCACCTGACCGAACTATTGACCTTGCCTTGGCTTTGCGATTTGAACGCGTTCTCTAGTTGTGACCCATATTTATAAAATCTCATCTTACGTAAATTTTAGAAGGACAGCGAATTATTTGCCAACTTAATGGAAATATCCTTTTTGTTCTCATATATTGTGCTGAAATAATCTTGAGGGGTTTGATTGAAGCATTGTTTCAAGTTTCAACTATTACAATTACTGATAAAACTATTGGACCATTTCTTTGTTCTGCATTTGTTGAATACAGTAACATATGTTTGTAAGTTATCTATTATCATTCTTCAGCCTAAGATTTCATTGTAAATTGCTCGTGACAGAAATCTGTAAAAGTTATACAGGGTTGATATATAACAGTTGGGGCTTGCAAAGTTTATGTATGCTGTCTCTCTTCAAAAATCGGAATAGGTGATTTCGTGACAAACTGATTTCAGGTGTTTATTTTAAGGTTATGTAATGGAGGAAGTCCTAAATGCAAGGAAAGTTAAAGATATTGCTGAACATAAGCGAGTACATTTGGATTATTTTTTTGTTTTTGTGTATTAGGTTTTAACAATGTCTGCAACCAATTTCAGCAATACACCTTTTCATCTATTTTGTGCATGCTTTATCGTTGGCTAGTCATCTTTTAGCTTTTTACTGTAATTTCTGCCAGTATGTCTCGACTTTAGTCTAATTAGTCCCCTGTTTGAGCCCCATCTTTGAGAAAAGAGTTTGTAAAATGTAATTTTTTTTTTTTTTTGGTTTGTGGGGGATGGAAATTTTTTGAACGTGCAAAATTATTTTATTGGGATATTGTGTGGTTGAAAATAAGTTTGGGAAAAACGAGTTTAAAAAAAGGAGCTCAAAAAGGGGCTTAATTCAATCTCAAATAATTATCTTATATTGATGTCTAGTACAAAGGGAAACCTATTTATTGTTTGCTACAGTACAGTAGGCATATTCTGAGAAACTTCCTCTAGTTGAAGCAATCTAATTTTGTTTAACTGATTCGGTTTTCAGTTCCATTTAGACACGGAGAGCGGATTGGTTTCAGTTATCTCATCTCTCAAAAGTACACTGGAGATTATGCTCTGGTCAGAGTCCTCCGTAACTCCAAGATACTCGAGTTCAACATAAAACTAGACACTCACAAAAGACTTATCCCAGCACATATTAATGGCAGACCACCTTCGTATTACATTATTGGTGGATTTGTGTTCTCTGCTGTTTCTGTTCCATATTTACGTTCAGAGGTGAGTGTTGAGATCAACGCCGCTTGTTATTCTATCCTAGTTACCAACTTCTTCTGCTTAGGTGCATCTTTTACATATAAATAAATAAGCCATGAAATAAATAATATTTTTGTTGGTCAAAGTTGGATTAAGCTATTTATTACTACATTACTATTAAAGAAACCTCTTCTGAAAAAAAAAAAAGTAACATGTCCAACCATATTTTGAAACAAAAAAACCTCATCCACTTTCTAATGCATATCTTATTCAAGTCCAGTATGGAAAAGATTATGAATTCGACGCTCCAGTCAAATTGTTGGACAAACTTTTGCATGCAATGGCACAATCAGTAGACGAGCAGCTAGTAGTTGTTTCTCAGGTTTTCCCCTCTCTTTTATTAACTATATACCTCCATGAAATATTCTGTGAAAAACTTCCAAATTCAAACTAATCATTACTCAACTCGTTGAGATTGTATTAGGTGCTTGTTGCTGACATAAATATTGGATATGAAGATATAGTCAACACTCAGGTAGAATAATTTTGACGCAATGTTGCTGGCAATTTCAGCATTTGATATTACGAAAATTCTTTCAACTGTTTATACACATATATAGGTCCATGCCTTCAATGGGAAGCCCGTCAAGAATCTAAAGAGCTTGGCTAGCATGGTGGATAGCTGTGAAGAAGAATTTTTGAAGTTTGATCTTGAATATGAGCAGGTTCGTAAGAGGGGGGGGAAAAGAAGAAAAAGGATGTTCTGGGCTTAACCTCAGACTTAATTGACCACCACACTGATCATGTTTGGTTTTTTTTTCTAACCGTATTCATCTCTACTATGTGTAGATTGTGGTCCTACAGACTCAGAAGGCAAAGGCTGCAACTAAAGATATTCTTGCAATGCATTGCATCCCTTCAGCTATGTCCAATGATCTCAAGACATGAAAGCCAACTGTAAGGTTTGAAAGTCTTTAGTCCATGATAGCATCTTCTAGTTTTTGTATCCACTTTTGCTCCCTCGTCTCTGTTATATAATATGCTCAATTTACTTGCAAGTCGAGTGATGGGGTCTTGAAGCTTATGTACCTGTCTGAATCTAAAGATAGTAAAGAATCTCAGTGCTAAAATAATCCTGACATTTTGTCACTGTAGTCGAGATTAGTCTGTCAAAGTTCTATCAAGAGAACCAGATTTTGTAGAATTTTCATCACGCTTTTGCATAATGAAATTCGTCAGGAGAATTTTTAGGCAAAGAAAGATAGTTAGCTTATGTTTCTTTTTAGCTTTTACCTTCCAATATTTGGATTTAACAATGCTATACAAATATGTTACAAAGAGAATTACTCTCTGCATACCCATTCATAACTATATTCTATACATATATCTGTTTACTCGAGAGAATGAGGTGGCATTCTGTTTATATTTCGATCTTTTGTTTTTAATTTTTGAAAACATTTTCTGTTTCAGTTTTCAAATTTGATGAAAACGTGTTGTTTGCCACTTCTTAAAACTATTTTTGAAAATGAAAAATTGAAAAACACGTTCTGCTTGTAATTTTGCAGAATTCTAATTTGAATATTGAAATTAATTTGCACATGGATTAAATTATAAAATTTCTTGTGTTTTGAAAGTTTACTTTATATTATAAGAAATTAGTTTAGCTAATTTTTGTTCAGTTAATTTAATAATAGCTAAAAAAATTACAAAAAAACAGATAAAATCAATCATGTTCAAGGAATTTTCTGCACAAATCATTCACAATATAAGAGACGCAACGAAAAAGTATTCTCTCTTGACTATCAAATCCAAGACTGATCCTAACAATGCATATGTGATACCGGGGGCGAATCCATGGCATGGTAAGCTCTTGCGCTCGTCCGTGCTGGATCTATCCGAAAAAATAAAATAGTAGGAATTTTTTGCATTTTTTTGTTGCTACTTGAAAAATTATTGAAATCCGTCCGTGCTGAAAAAATTTGCTGGATCCGCCACTGTGTGATGCTATTCATTAATTGTATCACCTCTTTCCTTCAAGTGCCACCTTATTCAATCACCCATTCATGCAGTCTTGTGAATAGCAATTCTTGAAAGAGGCTGAACTCCATCACCCCTTCAAGGCTCACCAAAGCCAAGAATACAATCAGCAGAGCCATAAAAACTCGAACCCAATATCTGAAATTAACTAAACCAAAAACAATGACTTATCTACAAAAAAATAGATCAATAAGTTCCTAATCAGTACCTCTTACCTTTACATCTCTGAACTTATATTTTTGGCTACAATGGTCCCTATCGGAGTAGAAACTGTAAATTTTCCATCAAATATTCACCACATAGCGACTTATTTGAGAATTGTATTGCGTCCATTTATACGCCAATATGGAACAAAAAATGTTACACCTTGGAACTTTAGGTGGCGTTCTGTTTGTATTTTATTTTGTATTTTCATTTTCGAAAATGTTTTGTATTTTGTGTTTTCATTTTTGTTTTCAAATTTGCTGAAAACGCGTTTGGTTTGTCATTTCTGAAAACTGTTTTTGAAAATGAAAAGCTGGAAAACACGTTCTGTTTGAAATTTTGCAGAACACTATTTAAATTATTTTTAATTAATTTGCTTGCAGAATACTACTAACTCCAACTCAAATTTCCTTTCACAATACACTAAAAATATGGTTACATGCAACACACTAATGTGAGCATTAAGAGTCTATATTAACACAACTTGGTCAGGTTCGAGACTTGAGAAAGCTCTACTTCTATTAAAATCTAGAAAATGCAAGTTCTTTCAAAACCACCAGAGTCCATTTATCATTGCATTTTTTGAAATATAACAACAAGAATTCTCATTTAATTTTTTTTGTAATGTTGATATTGAATTCAATAAAATTTTATTTAAACTAAGTTCCAAGTTAGGATAATTCTCAAAAAAAAAAAAAAAAAAATTCTTTATTTAGGCTTAGTTCCAAACTAGGATAATTCTAAAAAAAATAAAAACTTTATATTAAGCTTAGTTCTAAGTTAAGATAATTCTATAAAAAAATAAAAAAAATTTCCAAAACGCGTTTTTCGCGTTTTGGACATTTTTTGTCGAAATACACACAAAACGCCCAAAACGATGTTTCGGGCGTTTTCTGTTTTGTGTACAAATTTTTTTTTTGTTTTCCAAAATGCGTTTTCGAAAATGGTAAAGAGAATGCGTTTTTAACGTTTTCGAAAATAAAAACAGAAAACGACCTCAAAACAGCAAAGAGAACAGGGGCTTAGCTTCCTTTTCTGAGGTAAAATGTTGTATATATTATGATGAAAATAACCCTTTAGATTATGTGAGGTAAAAGATTGATGATTTTCAGTTTTCATTCAATGGGAATGAACGTGCATTAAAAATGGAAGTCTGAGAATCTGTAAGTGTACCACGGTGACAGCAAAATATATTCAACGGTGAGAAAACAGGCAACCAATAATCCAGTGTGATCGCAATTAATGTAGAATTTGATGCTCGGAGGAACCATTCATTCTTGAGTCACTATGATACACGTGCATCAATATTCACAATTTACAAATCCAATAATTTGTAAATCAATTTGTAATAATGTACTAAAAAGTTAAAAACTCTAAAACAGATAAAGGGGAAAATGGGATTCACAAGTGACTCGCAAAAACCACCTTAAATTAACGCAAGACAAAATTCCGCTAAACTGTCGCTTGAGATTTTGCTGGGAATGAGAAGCAAGAACACACCCCTGTTTGCTGCCTTGCTGGGAGAAGAAACTGAGAAGAAGCCAGAAGGGATGCTAATTGTTTGCTGCCACTCAAATAAAAAATAAAGTACGTTAAAGTAGGGATGGCTGGGGAATCCCAAACTCGATGGGTCCCCGATTCGAATGAGACTGAGATGATGATGAAAAAGTATCACCGAATCTGGGAGGGGCGGGCATGACGAAGACGGCCCTAGCTCTAAACCTGACCTAGACCCGTCCTTGATTAACAAGTCCAATTAAAAAAGTCCAAAAAATTAAAAACGTCACAAGCCCAAAGATAAAAATTTGATCAATTGCTCATTTCAAAGGTCAAATAATTTTCTATGAAGTATATGAAACTAGCAAAATTTTCTATTCAATTCTACCCCACTGGCCTGAATCAATAAAACAAACTAATCAAACATCATTTTGCTACAATAAATGAATTCACATTAACTAGGATAATATATTGTACTACAAATGAATTCCTAGAATGGAGTTATGTTTACCATAGTTACAAAATGCTCGTGAGTTTGAAAGTCGAACTGAAGATGTGTATTACATCTCCAATGCTGCATTATATGATTTTGTCGACTCCAATTGACTGATGTTTGTTCTATGTAAGAATGAAATAGAACTCATTTCGACGAATTTGTGCAGAGAGTTACAACAATGCATTAGAAAAGACAATAAATAACTACCTAGAGCCAAGTACAGATTTCTATTACTTCAAGTGTTATAAAAAGCGTAAAGCGTGACAAAGCGACGAGACTAAACTTCAAGCTTAAGCTTGAAAATGCCTAACAATGCGCGAATGAAGCGCGGGTAAAGCACGAAGTGTGAAGGTCAAACTTCAAGCTTAATGTTCCCATAAGTATTGATTAATGTAGTATATAAATCAAAATAATTTAAGAGTTTTAAAAATATATAATAATAAATGGAGATATGAATTGGGATTTTGTCATCCCTGTCCCGTCCTCCTTTTTTTTTTTTTTGATATTTTCTAGGTAGATGTGTTATTGAAAATTGGAGAGAGAAAATATGTGTGATTAAAAAGTAGTTTGAAAATTGTGTTGTTTATAAATTTATTTATAAATTGTAATCATTACATAAAAGAACGGTGTAATATTGCTATTATGAGTCACGTAATACGGATTGTTTCTATCACATTTAACCTTTTTGAAGGGATCTCCAATCACAAATGTTGGGTCACTCCTGGAGGTGGCTCCCTTACGGGCTTAAGTCCATCCCCCTCTATGATTTATGTATGTCCATCACATACTACAATTTATTCATGTCCCTCTTGAACAAGTAGTTTTGTACCATCAATTTGCAAATCTCTTATTCCCTCATTGCCCATTTGCAATTCATCGTAGAACCTTTTTAAAATACTAATTTCACACATTTAATTATATAAGATAAATTCTTGAATTTTCTAATATTATGATCTATTTGGCTAGATGCATCCGTTGAGCTCTTGCATTTCACTTGCAAGTATACAATTTAATTTTAACGTTTTTCCAAAGATAGTATTACGGCAAAGAATAATAATGTATAAGGTATATATCTACTTGAAATTCTTAATATCCCACACTTCAAATATATCCAACTTGGATTTGAGTAAATATATAGTCTTACAATTTCTCTCTTTCCATAGAATCTGTTATAAAATATAAGAATTTAGGCAAATTTAGGTAAAAATATCAGTGAATGAAAATTACTCTTATGCCCCTGTAAAATTTATATATTACGATTATGCCATTATCCAATATTACGATTATGCCATTGTCCACCCCTATAAATAGGGGCCTATATTCATTATGAAATATTAAGAATAAGAAATTCTCTCTGATTCTCTCTATATTCTCTATTGTTTTACAACACGTTATCAGCACGAGTCTCTAGCCAATTGAGTAATAACGGGAGTATGCTCTACAGTTGCATCTAAATGATGAACCTCTGTATCAGAAACCTGATTATTACTAATCAATGTTTTATTTTCTCTCAAACTGAAAAGAATGATTCCGGTCAATCCAGATATTCGATCGGCGATCAGCCACCGCCATCAGAACGAATTTGTCAAGGAGAAGCCTCGCCTGAAATTTGGAGATAATCCGACGGCTGAAACAGAAGATATCGACCGGAGAAGAAAAGTTGAAAAAACCGAAACTTTCAAAGCAAATTCACGCCAAACCATAAATCCAAATGACGATCGGACAACAGATCCATGACGACGGCGACGGGACGATCCTCCGGTACCAGCGCGTGTCGACGGCTCCGGCACCGGCGCGGCGGCGCGTGAGGCGCGTGAAGCCCACGCGCAGACGTCAAATCGGCGCGTGGCTGGGAATCCGGCGACGACGTCAACAGGAAGTTTGTTCATATCGACGTTCTTGATTTTTCTATGGTCTTACTTTTCTGTTTGGTGCAGTTTTGGATATTTTCCGGCGGTCGAACGTGGCGGCGTCGTAAAAACTATTTTTAAAGCAATTCCGGCGAGATTTTGAACTTCGGACCAAAAGTAAGTTTGTTCTAAATTAAATTTCAAACCTATTGACGGTTTCGATTTATCCATATGATCAATATATTAAAATATGGACGATTTTGCCCTTAATGATACGATAAAATATATTAATCGTGATTTAACGAAATTGATTAATCATTATTAATGATATGATGATAAGTGTTAATAAAATATATATTCTAAATTACTTAACACTACTATGTAGTCAATACGATAAATTAAAAGATTTAAAAGTAACATAATAGTTGCCATACCGTGATGGATTGAGTTTTATGGACTGGATTTATACCTTAACTGGAGATGACTCATTATCATAACGGATTGGACTATTATGAATACCTTGACTGGATTTGAAGATACGACTCGCTCACTCATGAAAGATAATTATTTCATTATGTTGTTGCCACCTACATGGTTGGTTCTACCACCTACATGGTTGGTTTTATCAGTTTAATTATTTCATTATGTCGATTCCGCCTATATGGCCGGTTTAATAATTGACTATATAGAATACTTTACATATATTCATATTTTATATTATTTCAGAAACACCTCAATTGTTGGTTAATTCTAACATATTAGAGGATGTTGTCAACATATATACGTGGTGATATTATTATTGTTTAACCTATATACATGGTGATATTATTGTTATTTGATACTTCATCAAATGATACCAGAAGTTATCATTACCAAAAAGTTGGTAAATGTTGATAAAAATATTTCATCCAATGGTACCAGAAGTTACCAATATCTGAATTTGAATGGGTGGATGAAAATTATTCAACAAGAGAATGTTGATGTATGATAAAATAATATCACATGATAGCTCGGATATGACTAATGTGAAAATAATCTCATCAGTATTATGAGATGAATATTAGATGATAAAGTGTCTGAAAATGTTCTTGCACGAGCACTTATGTATTCCAGAAGAAGTGTATATTTACTCCAGAAGAAGTAAAAATTATTATCTAAACATACTGAAATGATATTATTATTATTGCTCCTGAAGAAGCATAAACTAGTCATACATGCAAAACGCAAAAGGGGGAAACATTTATGATCCTCAAAATGAGAGATGTGTTTCGGGAGTAGCCGTATCCTACCACCTCTGACCTTTTGAGGAAATAAAGAAAAAGGTGTGTTTCAAGAGTAAGAAATACTCCATACTCTACCATCTTAAATCTTTGAGATACACAAATATAAACAAAATCCTAGAAATTTATGGTGTGTCTCAAGAGTGAGAATACTCCGTACTCTACCACCACCTATTCTAGGGTTCACAAAGATAGATTTACATTAACCGGACTCCATTTTCGCTTGATTCCCCTTCCTTGCGACCAATCTATCTTTACTCCTGCTGGATCTTTTATTGGAATATATGATTGCAACTTATCCAGCAGTTCCTCGATAGTAGGAGCAGAAATAAGGATTCTCCTAGAAAATGGAGATGAATCCCTGTTCCACAGCATAATCAAGAAATGTTAGCAAACCATCAAAGAAATTGTTTACATTTAAAAGCCCAATACGCTTAGTATGGAGATCTAGTTGAGCCCATGAGGTAATATTAAAGATTTCTTCTAAAGTACCAAAACCTCCAGGCAGAGCTATGAAGGCATCAGAACCATATAGCATGCAAGTTATGCGTTCATGGATAGATAAGGTTTGTACTTCATGCCCTCGTGTTTTGCCTGCGATATCAGCTAAAGGAGTAGGTATAACACCTATCACTCTTACTTTCTCTGCTAGAGCGGATTGTGAAACACAACCCATCAATCCACTACTACCTCCTCCATACACGAGAGTGATATCTTTCTCTCCCAATTTCTTTCCAAGATCCACTGCTGCTTCTAGATACCCAAAACCTTTCCCTACTTTTGATCCACAAAATACACAAATAGTTTTGATCTGTCGAAGTTTTGATCCTTCCATCTTTGAAAGAATAAGGAAGGAAAAACTTAGGAGAAAATGATATTTTGGGATGCATAAAATGTGAAAATCATTGGCTTTTAAACTTGAAAAACTTCACTATTTACTACTCGTATTTCGAAAAAGTAAAGATTTACTTTTGACAAAATCACCCGACTCACCTTTCGGTGATTTAATATATTTAACCAGCCTTTATAAAAACTTGTGCCAGTAATTATATGTACAAATGAAAAATATTTCACAGTCGTAGATGACGACTTGTTGCGCGCAAGATTTTTCATTGAACTGGCATGACATATGGTGGATGTGACTATAATCTAAATCACTAGCTTGAGCTCTTTGATATACCAATGAGTGAGATCAAAAAGTGTGATTCTCATCTCGGTATTTTGAGGGTATTCTTTGATGTACCAGTTGATCGCGGTACGTTGGGATTTCAAGTAAAATGATTGTAGATTATATGTCGAAATTGATATCTATTTCAATGATTGATTATGCTCCTGCAAATTAGAAATTGCAGTTTATAAAGTGCAAGAACATACATGTATAAATCATTGAAAGATTCAATATGCCCAGATTAGTATCACTATAGGATGATACAAATGACCCCCATAATATAATATGTTGAAAATGAAATTGGAGTGTACTATTATTATATTTGAATATTTGGGCATGCAATTGATTTTCAATATGCAAAATTATATTATCCACCGGAAATTGATTATTCACCAGAAGTGAATATGAAAATGAATATTTAATTATTCATCAGATGTGAATTCTAGATTTTGATAGAAGTGAATCAATTCTAGATTTGAGTAATGCAATCAGTCAACTAAATAAACATTGCTTAATATAGCATGTTATGACATCATAAATGAGCTATGAATGATTTATATAAAGCTCATCATGAATGATATGTTTTGATGAAAAGATATGAGATTGCATCAATATACTTGTGATATTCCATGAAAAGGAATAAATACGCGTTGCACTCTTTTTCCCTTAGCTGAGGTTTTTCCCACAGGGTTTTCCTAGCGAGGTTTTTAATGAGGCAACAATTGAGGCGTATTGATGAAAATTAATGAGAATAATGTACTCTTTTTCCCTTCGCTGAAGTTTTGTCCCACAGGGTTTTCCTAGCAAGGTTTTTGAGGCATCATCATAACTATCAACAAGCTATAATTTAGCAACACATTGTTATACTGGAATGATATCAACAAATGAAGAAAATCATACACATCTTATGAAGAATGTTATGATATCGGCTACACACAAGAAGATTTTCATATATATTCCAGACGAAAGATGATATCAATGTTCGAGAAGTTCATGAATCCTCAATTGCACACTTCAGGGGGAGAATCATGCTGTACTCTTTTTCCTTCGTCCAGGTTTTGTCCTACTAGGTTTTCCTGACAAAGTTTTAACGAGGCAGCGGCTGTACTCTTTTTCCTTGATTCAGATTTTATCCCACTGGGTTTTACTGACAAGGTTTTAATGAGGCAGCACTTCAAGATTCAGTACATGATTTGTTGGAATGTAAGACTCAATGATTCACTATGGCCAACATCAGGGGGAGCAATTGTACTCTTTTTCCTTCACTCAAGTTTTATCCCACTGGATTTTCTTAGCAAGGTTTTAACGAGGCAGATAATTGAGCAAGCGAGTAATATGTCATTCAAAGGGGAGTGTTATAAAATATTAGAATTTAGGCAAATTTAGGTAAAAATATCAGTGAATGAAAATTAATCTTATGCCCCTGTAAAATTTATATATTACGATTATGTCATTATCCAATATTACGATTATGCCATTGTCCACCCCTATAAATAGGGGCCTATATTCATTATGAAATATTAAGAATAAGAAATTCTCTCTGATTCTTTCTATATTCTCTATTGTTTTACAACAGAATCAAACATTGTTATATTTTTTATACACATATTTATCAACCTCCATGATCGGTACAATTTCCCGATCCCATCATTCAAGGTCATGGGCTATGACCTAAATTATTACAGATCGGCCCAATCAAGACCCATAGGTCAGCCCATGTGCCCGACCTTACTTGGACACTCATCACAAGCTCATTGGGTCAGACATTATTCTCGGGCTATATCTTAATAAGGTCGGGGCACATGCCCATTTGTCTTGACCATAGATATTGAGGTCAGTTTTGCCCGGCCTTGGGGAGCATGAGGCCCATATAAGTAAGTTACGGATTATCCTTTGTCCATGGGCTTTGTAATTGGGCCTATCCCTAAGATCAATAAATGAGGTGTAATCTTGTAAGGAAAAATTACATAAATCCTTATATTTCAAATATGTAATTCGAAAATCATGTGAATGAAATTATTTTTTTAAAATTCAGGTGCTAATTTATTTAATTAGGTGTTTAATAATTAAAAATAAATATAATAATATATATAAAACAAACATAATTATCTACTATATATTATATTAAAACTAATATAATATTAAATCAAAATTTCAAATTTTGACGTCACAACCCACCACCACCCCGCCCAACCCCACCCCACACCAAAAATAATTTTTATTTTTTTTCCTTTCGATGTTTTCCTATCATTCCTCATCTCACCCCACCCCACGTGATCAATGCCATGATTGCAAACTTCGATGTCAAAAGAATACTCGTAGATAATGGAAGCGCAGCTAATGTTCTTTCCTTGGAAGCTTTTGATAAGATGTAACTTCCGAAGGATAGGCTTCAACAGGTACTTACTTCATTAACAGGTTTCGATGGAGGAACAGTGTGACCAGAAGGCTTGATAGAAGTTGTTACATTAGTTGCATTGGAAAGACAGAACTAATGTCAATAGAACCTTCAACGGAAGAATGCAGTCACTGGTAGAAGAATTGGAAGACGTTCTAATCTCAGAAGGAAAAACTTTCACTATTGGAAAAAAACTTCCCGAAGTTATGAAGGAAGAACTATCACAATGCTTAAGAAGGAATCTCGACGTTTTTGCATAGAGCGTAGAGGACATGCTCGGGATTAATCCTGCACTTATTGTACATAGACTTAACGTCCAACTTGGTAAGAAGCCTGTAAAACAACGAAGAAGACAGTTTGCAACAGAAAAAAGGCAAGTAATCAAGGAAGAAGTCGATAAGCTCTTGAAAGCAGGAATCATCAAAGAAGTGAAATATCCAGAATGGTTAGCCAATGTGGTCTTGGTAAAGAATGAGAATGAAAAATGGCGTGTTTGCATTGATTTCACATATCTAAAATAAAAACAGTTATCCTCTTCCTCGAATAGATAGGTTTGTCGATTCCACATTTGGTTTCGAACTATATAGCTTCCTTGACGCATTTTGGGTTATCATCAGATCAGTATGGCTGAAAAAGACCAAGAGAAAACATCCTTCATGACTGATGAAGGAATATCGTAGCGACCGAGAAAATTCTATTATTATAAATGTTAAATTTATTAGTATATGTCGCTACAATTTCATCCATTTTTTTTAAGAAAAACGTGTTCGTCTAGCCAATTAAATTATTTTAAGATTTCAAGAAAGAAATTAAATCCGTTTAAATCTTTAAATCCGACTTGCGATTTTAAATTTGTCCAAAATTATTATTTCATTTTAAATCGAATTATTTATTTAAATCCAATATCCAAATTTTCTTTATTTTGATATTATTATCTTAAAACTCAATCCATACAGATTTCGTAACCCCAACCAAATCCATCCTTTCCACATTCTGTAACATCCAAATCTTTATTTAATAGCAGAATATTCCACCATCATTCACAGCCTTCAGTTTTTTTTTTATCTTTTCAAGTTTTGGAAACTGAAAATGCCTGAAATAAATCTATACGTTACACTCATCACATTCAGACATATATAAATAATCCTCTCCCTTTCTGCATTTCTCCTCCCCACATCTCTCGCTATCTCCTCTCTTGGTTATGAAAAGAGAGAGGAATTTTGTTATATAATCAAAATTTGATTTTCCAGAATCTCCCCTAATCCCCTCATGTTTCAAAAGTGTTTTAGTTCAACCCCTTTTATTTTTAAAGCATTAATCTTCAGCCCTTAGTCTTAGGCAGTTGTTATTTAAGCCCTGCAGTTTTAAAATATCCGAGTCAGTCCCCTATTATTCTGAAAATTTTATTTAAGTCCTAATTCTTTAAGTTTTAATCTTATAAAAAACGTGAAAGTTAGTCCACAATATTTTATTTTGTGTAAAACACTCAAATTTATTTCAAATTTCAAATTTAAATTTATTTCCTTTGGCTAGACGACGCGAACGGAAAGTTAGAGATTTGAAATTTCCCTTGCTCGAATCGAATTCATTAGCTTTTGAGGTAGACTCATACATAATAATTTATTTAGCTATGATTTGCATGTGAATGTGAAATTATGTAAATCATAATTGATGTTATGAGAAAAGTGATGTTATGATCATGTAATTAGCCATAAGGGGTAAGATGGGTCAAGACTCTCCTGAAAATGGCTTGTGAAAAAAAGAAGAAATGTTATAAGCGCTATAACTCTCATGCACATTTGCATGTTAAAAAAAAAAAGACAAGACGAGGCTACCTTCCGCACTTATGTGTTATATATTTATGATTTTATGCAAAAGATATGTTTAGCATGATTACATGTTTATGTGCAATTTATGGAATAAATGAATTATTTCGTTATGAGTTTACTAAGTATTTCTTTGAAATATTCATCCCGTTATTAACAATTTTTTTGCTGACTTCGGGAGCGGTGGCGAGTGATGGACACAAGTGGCAAGGAAATAAATAAATGTTTTATTTGAAAGTTCAACTTTATAATTTAACGTTCATATGAATCTTTATTTTATCGATTGTTGAAAAACTTGAACTTATTTTGGTTGGAGGATTTTAATAATATTTCATGCAAAGTTTAAATATCCAACTATTTTTCTGCTAAATTTATTATTTAGAAAAAATGAGTTTGAAAGAAAGTAGTGGCGTTCCGAGTAGTGGTGTTCCGAGTATTTAGAACTCGGGGCGCTACAAATATACTGTTACAAGGTCATGCCTTTTGGACTAAAGAATGTAGGGGCTACCTACCAAATACTTGTGAACATGGTCTTCTCTAAACACATTGGATAGAACATCGAATTCTATGTTGATGACATGGTGGTAAAGAGCTCGAGAAAAAAAGATCACGAGGTTGTGCTTGGACAAACAAACTTCCCTCGAAAAGAAGCCTTTAAGTGAGCATAGGAGGGCTTTCAAGCTTTACTAATAGGGGCTAAGAAGACTCTTCCTTCGGTAGGTGTGAGCTATGATCTGCCTTAGTGGCCCGAAAAATGCGTTAAGGAGAGTGAGATGAAGTGCTTCCCTTGAAAAGAAGCACGAGTGGGACCTAGAAGACATCTTTTCTACACTCTGCTAACACCGCATGAAGCTGAATCCTACAAAGTGCACTTTTAGGGTAAGCTCGGGAAAATTTTTGGGATTCATGATCACCCCCAGCAGGGCATTGAAGTTAATCCCGATAAAATCATAACCCTCACATCTATGGAAACTCCCAAGAACGTAAGGAAAGTCCAGAAACTTACAGGAAGAGTAGCAACATTGAGCTGTTTCATGTCAAGGGTAGCAGATAAATGCTTCCAGTTCTTCAAATCTCTCAGAGGAAATAAGGAATTAAAGTGGGACAAAGAATACGAGACTTCCTTCAGAAAGCTCAAAGAATACTTAAGGTCACCACTGATATTAGTAAAGCTAAATCTGGGAGATGATCTTCTTCTATATCTAGTAGTATCAGAACAAGCCGTAAGTGCCGTCTTAGTCAAAGAGGAAGGAAAGATTCAAAAACCGGTCTATTATGCTAGAAAGATGTTACTAGACGCGGAAACTAGATACACTGGCAAAACAGCTTTCGCTTGCACTGGTACTGGTCACAACAGCCAAAAAATTGAGGTCTTACTTTCAAGCACATGCCATAACAATCCTCACAAATCAACCTTTGAAACAAATCTTGTAAAAATCAGACGACTCTAGTCACCTCTGGTCGCCTCCTCAAGTGGTCAATTTAGCTTGGGGAATATGACATTGAATTCAAACCCCGACCTTCCATAAAGGCATAAGTCTTGGAAAATTCCGTCGCCGAACTCGCCCCAAGCCCTCAAGGGCCAACAAGAGATGATAGAAACAAAGAAAGTTGGAATTTACAAGTAGATAGAGCATCAAACGTCGTAGGCTCAGGGGCTGAAATCATACTAAAGAAAGATGATGGCACAATGGAAATTCAGTGCACTGTTAGGGTCGAGCATGTCAAGGTCATGAGTGATTCACAGTTTGTGGTAGAATAGGTTCATGGGACTTTTGAAGCAAAAGATAAAAAGATTTCATTTTACAGAATGACAATTCTTGACTTGCAAATGAAGTTCAAATCTTGCAGCATAGACAAGATACTAAGGTCGGCCAATCACAAAGGTGACGCCCTATCAAGACTTACTTTTTTCAATTAGGATATCTCGGAAAGAATCGTGTTTGTGATAACACTTCATGATCACAGCATTGCACTACAACCCGACATTATGGACATCTTGGAGCATGAGCCACGTTGGATGGATCTAATCATTGAATACTTGACATCGAGAAGATTTCCAGACGACAAAGCAGAGGCAAGAAGGATCATATCAAGAGCCCCAAGGTATACTATCTTGTAGAACACTTTATTTCGTCGAAGTTTCTCACTTCTCTACCTTTGATGCTTGTTACCGAAGGAAACTACACTTTCTATGGCCGGGGTTCACGAAGGGCTTTGTGGAGGTCACCAGGGAGTAGAGTCGTACCTATGATTTTGTAGACCTAAGTTTGTTCTTGGATATATGGGCCCTGGGCTTTACGGGGGTTTGGACCCCGATATTTTTTTTTTTTTTTTTGAAAAAGACTGAAAGTAACGATAAAAATTCATATTCACACAAGTCAAATGTGATAAATAATATACATATTCACCATAAAATTTAATAGTATTAACTAACATAAAACAACCAACATATGATATTTTAAATACTTATAGTTTTATATTAAATAACGGGGGGGGGGGGGGGGGACAAAAATGGGCCCCTAAACTATGGGCCCTGAGTTCTCAGTCTCACTTGTATCAAGATAGGTCCGGGCCTACCAGGGAGCAAGGACTCTGGTAAAAAAATTGGTAAGACATGGTTATTACTGGCTAGACATGAAGAAAGACACCCTAAATTATGTGGACTTGTGATAAATGCCAAATGTTTGCAGCCAGGTTACATCAATCAGCAGAAGAACTCTATCCTATCATGTGCCTATACCCTTTTACACAATGGGGAATCGACATACTTGGGCCCTTTCCAATAGCTCTTGGTCAAAAAATTCTGTAGGAATTTGGGGATTGAACACAGGTTAACTTCAGTTTCACACTTGCAGAGTAATAGGTTGGCAGAAGTCACAAACAGACTTATATTGCAAGGCCTACGCACTCGCCTTGATAATTCCAAAGGAAATTGGTCCGATCTCTTCCCTGAAATTTTGTGGAGAAATCGAACAACATTTAAAACAGCCACCAAGGAAACTCCGTTCATGCTAGCCTTTGGTATGGAAGCAGCAGTTCCAGTGGAAGTAATGATCCCCAATTTTTGCACGATAGCTACAAGACCACCTGACCATAGCAACGGGAAAAGAGAAAGTCTAGACCTCCTAGAAGAAGTTCGAGAAGATGCAGCACTGAAAATAGCTTCCTATCAGCAGGTCATGTCAAAGAAGTTCAACATCAGGGTTAAGAGGAGAGACTTCAGAGTAGGAGGTCTCGTCCTACGCCAAAGTGAGGTCGGCGGTTATCAACCAAGAAAACTAGGGCCTACCTAGGAAGGACCATTCGAGGTTATTCGGAAGGTCGGGAAGGAGTCGTACAGTCTCAGAACTATGAACTCCAAACCTCTTCCTTGATTATGGAATGTTGAGAATCTAAAGCTCTACTACAAGTAGGCACCTTTCCTTTGCGATTTAAATTTTTTTGTCTAGTGTTAGTAGGTTTTTAATATCATAGAGTCGGGTCTGTGTGCCCATTCTTTTATTTAATTCTGGGCTTGCATGCCCATCAATTCCTTTTTGTTTGCATCAGATCTGCATACCCAATTTATTTACATTAGGAGTCAAGGACGAGTACTCTTTTTCCTTATTTAAATTTTTTTTCCCAAAGGATTTTTTTGGATGAGGTTTTAACGAGGCTCACAGTTCAGTCCCCTAGTAATAAAAATATTTCTTTCAAGGAAAAGCGAGGAAGATAGCATTAAGTTACATTAGGAAATAATTTACAAGGTCAGCCTACAAGCACGATCTTACAAATTATTTCCCTAAAATTACAAAGTTAAGGACTTTACCCCTTCTTTGAACAAATAATTTACAAGGCCAGCATACTAGCACGGCCTTACAAATTATTCTCCTAAAATTACAAAGTCAATGGATTGACCCCTTCTTTGAACAAATAATTTACAAGGTCGGCCTATAAGCACGGCCTTACAAATTATTCCCCTAAAATTACAAAGTCAAGGGCTTGACCCCCAATTTGAACAAATAATTTACAAGGTCGTCAAGGACTTGATCCCTTCTTTGAACAAATCATTTACATGGTCGACCTACCAGCACAATCTTACAAATTCTTTTCCCAAAATTACAAAGTCAAGGGTTGGAACCCTTCTTTGAATAAATAATTTACAAGATCGGCCTAACAATTATTCCCCTAAAATCACAAAGTCAAGGGATTGATCCTTTCGTTGAACAAATAATTTATAAGGTCAGCCTACAAACATGACCTTACAAATTATTCCCCTAAAATCACAAAGTCAAGAGATTGACCCCTTCGTTGAACAAATAATTTATAAGGTCGGCCTACAAGCACGACTTTACAAATTATTTCCCTAAAATTACAAAGTTAAGGGCTTGACCCCTTCTTTGAACAAATAATTTACAAGTTCAGCCTACAAGTACGATCTTACAAATTATTTCCCTAAAATTACAAAGTTAAGGGAGTGACCACTTCTTTGAACAAATAATTTACAAGGTCAGCCTACTAGCACAACCTTACAAATTATTCCCCTAAAATCACAAAGCCAAGGACTTGATCACTTCTTTAAACAAATAATTTACAAGGTTGGCCTACAAGCAGAATTTTACAAATTATTTCCCTAAAACTAAAAAGTCAAGGGCTTGACTCCATCTCTGAACAAATTATTTACAAAGTTAGCCTACAAGCACGATCTTACAAATTATTTTCCTAAAATTACAAAGTTAAGGGTGTGACCTCTTCTTTGAACAAATAATTTACAAGGTCAGCCTACAAACAAGGTATGAAGTTAGGACTCAGTTACAATAGGAAATAATTTACAAGGTCGGCCTACTAGCACAGCCTTAGAAATTATTCCCCTAAAATTACAAAGTCAAAGGCTTGACCCCTTCTTTGAACAAATAGTTTACCAAGTTGGCCTACTAGCACTACTTTACAAATTATTCCCCTAAAATTACAAAGTCAAGGACTTGACCCCTTTTTTGAAAAAATAATTTACAAGATCGGCCTATAAGCGTGACCTTACAAATTATTTTCCTAAAATTACAAAGTCAATGGTTTGACCCCTTCTTTGAACAAAAAATTTACAAGGTCGGCCTACAAACACGATCTTACAAATTATTTACCTAAAATTACAAAGTCAAGGGCTTGACCCCTTCTTTGAACAAATAATTTACAAGGTCGGCCTACAAGCACGATCTTACAAATTATTTCCTTAAAATTACAAAGTGGACTTGACCCCTTCTTTGAACAAATAATTTACAAGGTTGGCCTTTAAGCACGATCTTACAAATTATTTTCCTAAATTACAAAGTGGGCTTGACCCCCTCTTTGAACAAATAATTTATAAGGTCAACTTAATAGCACGACCTTACAAGTTATTAAGTGCCCTATTCTAGTAAATTACTTCTTTCGAACGAAAAGGATAAAATACAAGGTAGGCCAAAGCAAGCACGACCTTACCAATAATTCTAAAGTTTGCGAATAATATAGAAGTAAAAAGGCACGTACTTAACAAAAGATTGAAGTTCTATTCACAGTATTCAAAAGAACAAGTAGTCCTCGAGGCATACCTAGGGTAAAAGACTTCAAATTTTACAAAAAGAAGTTGTAGAAATACATAAGACTAATCCTCAGGGTCGCTACCATCCTCGGCATCCTCTACCACCTCACAGACATCTTCCTCTTCAAAAGGAGTGAGGTCAAGATAGTCAGCACCCAAGGAAAACTCCGTCATTGGGCTGGTATCAAGTTCGGGGACTTTCAGAAGACACCAAGCTCGCGCCTGCTTGATTGCTTGAGTATAGGACTCAAGCGCGTAGTTACCAAGGGCGATTTTGTACTCTTCTGAGCCTTAAATGTCTCCACTGCAGAAGCCTGGGATGGAGTTCCCCCTCTCTAGCTTGTCGAAGCCTTTTAGTCAACCGGGCAACTTCTTCTTGGGAGTTGTCACGCTTTTGGACTGCAGCCTCAAGATCAGCCGGTGTCCTCCTCAGCTACGTTAGCTCAAGTGGCCTCGTACTGGATAAATTGGCCCGCCATCTCTCCACATTCTCGACCTTGGAGTACCACTCCTCGGGTGATACTGAGCATCTGTACACCAAGTCATAAAGTTAGAAATCTTCTTCATACTGCGGACGGAAACTCACATCCTTAAAAATAAGCGATCATTACTCAGAGGGCCACACTCATGATGTACTCGATCCCCTTATCAAGATCAACCTCACTATTATACTTCTCTACAAGGTCAGGATACAGTGAATCCTGCATCTGCCTCCTACAATCCCCCAATCTCGGGTTCTTTGGCTCAACTTTAGAGTTAGAAACAGGAACAGACCTCGAAGGAGCACGATCTTGAGGTTGACCACCTCTTGGAACTCTAGGAAGCTCAGTGCGAGAACGTGAGCTCTATCCCGGGCCTGATGGAGTTGATCGGGTTCTTTTTTGGGGTTGTCGTTGGGTCACCCCCTCTTATGCACGCTTCGCTTTTGTAGCCTGTGCTTTTCCCAGAGTTGCTACCTTCAAAGCATCATAGTCAAAGGCCATTCTTGAAAATATGAAAGTGAAATGGTTAGGACATATAAGCAAAATAGAGAGAGAAGAAGAAAAGAAGGACGATTATTTTTTAGATTATGTAATTTAAGGGGCTACACCCTACCGGGATGAAGGTCAAGGCCTGCCTGATCCAAGATGTCGTTATTAACAAGGCCATAAGCCTCTTCAGCCAAGAGGCCAAAATCGCATACTCTCACCGCATTGGCCATTAGCTCGGGTATGGCTCCCTACTGAAATATCCCATTCTATTAAAACTATCAACATCGGGTCTCCTAAAGGTTGGCCAAAAAAATGTCTCTCCCTCTCTCGGTCTTATATAGAAAAACTTCTCTTTCCAGTGCTTAATAAAGGAGGGGACCCATCGAGCCTAAAAACTACCCTTCCCACTAAAGTATGCAAAGCAATTACACCAGGGTAAATACTTTAGATCTAAACCACATTTACATGATCAACTGTAGGCTCAATCCCCAGACTCCTACGTAAAATAAAGAAATAAACTAGGATCCTCCATTCGTTAGGAGTGAGCTGACCCGGTACAATGCCCATGGTCAACAAAAAATCAATAAAAAAATGGTTGAGAGGAAACCTAAACCCGGCCGCCAGGGCATCATGGAACACCACTACCTCTCCCTCTCGATAGTGATATGATACGTCGTCCTTTTTCGAGACTCTAGCTATGTATGCATCAGATAGCCTAAACCTTCTTATGTCTACCTTGATCATATGTTCCTTCATTTTATTACTAAAAGTAGGAAACTCAAGGTCGGTATGACTCGACCTCCTATTGTCCCTATTTTCTTCCTCAACCTCTTCCCCACTACCCAATTCATCATCTTGAGAAGGGGTGGAGGTTGGTGAAAACCTAAAAGTTTGACCTCTAGAGGTTCATCCAAATTTTCTACTTCTCTCAGGTCACCCACAGGAACTTGTCTAACCATATTTCTAGGAATAAATTATCTAGACAAGAGAGGTCGGGTTTGATTGTGCTTACCTAATATGCTAGACTTTTTGTTGAGATAGTAGGTCTTGCTAGACTGCTATTGCCCGAGGAGTTCTCCGATCTTTAAAAATTCGTAAAGTAAAAAGAATGAGAGGATGGGAACCACATGTATATATATATATATATACACACACACACAAACACACAAAAATGGCTGGAAAAAAATCAAAATCTCCACATTTCTCTTTACCACGTGTCAAACATTAATAGAGATGACAATTGGTAGGGTATGGGTCGGGTTTGGAAAATCATACCCTACCCGCTAGATATTTATAATACCCATATACCCACTTAAGAGTGATGGGTCGGGTGCGGGTACGGGACGGGTAGGGTGCGGGTATACTTTTATACTCATTTAAAACCCGTTACATATTTTAATTTTAATAATTCTTTTATTTTTATTTTCTTTGTCATTGGTAATGTGTGTGTGTATTTATATAGAATATTTTTTCAACAATAATATAAGTATCTAATTATAATTTTTTCATGAATTTCACATGTAATATACTAATTAAGAATCCGTGCGTAACATAAAAATATCAAAATGAAATTAAAGTATAACAACATCCATTGTTCAAAAATAAATAGACCCCAATTGTTCAAAAATAAGCAAATATCAAAGAATCCATTTGTTCAAAATTATATACTATTAAAATTTAAATACAATAATTTTTTTAAAAAAAAAAAATTAATGGGTATATGGGTTGGGTATGAGTTTTTCTACAATAAGCATGCCCTACCCATACACATGTCGGGTTTCTAAATCAAGACCCATACCCTACCCACAAACTCATTGGATCGGGTAATTTCTACCCATTTGTGTAGGGTACCCAATGGGTTGCAGGTTCGTGGGTATTATTGCCATCCCTAAACATCAATTCAGGGACTGTTCACCTTCTCACGTTGGATAAAATAATATTAGCTGTCAAAAACGCATGACAATTGTCAAACATAAGTGCGCCTAGAGATCTAATCCCGATATCTGATGCATAGGAGTTAATGATCGGTACGATTTCCCTATCCCATCATTCAAGGTCATGGGCTGTGGTCTAAATTATTACAAGTCAACCCAATCAAGACCTATAGGTCGGCCATCTGCTCGACCTTACTTGGACACTCCTCATCACAATCTCATGGGCCGGACAATATGCTCGGGCTATAGCTTAATAAGGTTGGGCATGTGCCCGACCTCAGGCCCATTTGTCTTGAGTCTTTACTATAGATCTTGAGGTTGTCTTTGCTCGGCCTTGGGGTGCATGAGGCCTATATAGGTAACTCATTGATTATCATCTGTCTATGGGCTTCGTAAATGGGCCTAGCCCTAAGATCAATAAATCAGGCGTAATCTTGTAAGCCACTTCTGAGAAAGGAAAGTCCAATTCCTATAAAGATTCTTTCCCTGAACGGGTAAGTTTCTTCGATAAGAATTACTTCTCCTAGTAGGAGAAGGTAATGGGCTTTGGGCCTCATAAATACAGTTCATTTTCTATCAACATTCATTCATTATCAACATAGCTACTAGCTTTAAATTTTTTCTCTTTACTTTCTCTCTCTCTCTCTCTAGTAAATTAATTTTTACACTGGAGGGGCGACGGGGAGAATTATCTTTGCCTTTTTTGCAGGTTAAAGGAAAATCAATCCATCTTTTCTAGTGATCAAGCAGCTTTAGATCTCGTCATGTCAAGGTTCGGAGACTTTACAGCATCACTCCACATTTTCCTGATTTCCATCCTCAAGTATATTTGTAAATTCTTCGTCTATTTAATATATAAAAGTGGAAGAGGCTGTCCAAGTTTTCCCTCCTTGCCATCCCGCCTAAAGTCTTTCATCACACCAAAAGATCATGCCCAAAAGCTAAATTCCGTCCAAACTATTTTGTCCGAAAATTCAAATTTCTTCTATCAACGTTTAAAGTTTTGTCTAGCGTCTGTCAAGGCATCAGCAAAAAAGCTCCTACCGTCAACAGATAATTCCCATCCCCAAGGTATTTTTGAATTCGCATTTAATGTTATTTTCAGACAGTCCTCTCTCTCTAACAGAACGCTGAACGTGTTTTCTCTCTCTCTCTCTAAATCTCTCGCCGTAGCCCGAACGTGCAGATAGGATGAGAAAAATGAGGAGGAGTTCGGCGGTGTGACTGTGGAGCTTGGCACCGGTTGGATCGCCGGTGACAACTCATTTTTTCTAACAGTGAACACCGTTTGTGACCTCAACTTCATCTTCTTCGATGAATCGAAGCTCCATCTCAGCAAATTGTAAAGAATTTCACCAGGTTACCTCATTTTTGTACAGTCAAAAACTAGGGTTCAAGTTTTTTCTCTATCCAAGAAGCAGCGTCGATTTTCTCCTCTTTTTGATACCGACTTCATCTCTTTCGCGGCCTCTCACAAATTTTTTTAGCAAAAGTTGGTTCTGGAACTGTCAAGGTATGTATGTTTCTTCAAGAAATTTCTTGATGACTATTCTTGAATAATTATTACGAATATTGATTTTCGGCTTTCAGTTTGCTCATAAAGATTGCTCATAGAAGACAGATCTCCTTCTTGCCCTTGCTCATTCGATACTCAAAACTTTATTGAGTCATTAGCGTATTTCATAATTTAATTTATTCAAGTGTTGAACTCAACGATTCTGTTATTTCATAATTTTTATGCAAATGGTACTCCTAGCTATATGTCAGGATTAACTTCTATTTATTTCTTTAGGTGCCTTTCTAAGTAGAATTAATTGAGGTTTTTGTGGGGATGTGTGCATAATGTTTTATTTTTCAGTTCGGGGATGGTTTCACTTTTCTTTCTAAGTCAATTTTGACTAGCTTCCAATGCAGACATTTGCATTTGGTTTTTGTTGTTGAAATGCTGCAGCTTTACCATCCAATAGTAATGAGTATATTCGAATGGGTTGCTACGGTGGACTCAATCTGACGTTTACTTTACTATGTTTTTTCCATATGCAATGTTAGCCATTGCCACACTTTGCAGTACAAATCATGGGCCCTTTTGAATATTTACGTTTCAGTTTTGGGTGGGTTATTCTGGTATGAAACAATTGATGTTCTTCCATTGAAGTTTAGTTTTTTGATGAGTTTCAAAATTTAGGTAGTTTTTGTTTAACCTGGATTTGCTTGAAGTAAAATTGTGTTTCAAAAGTCAAGAAAAGATGGAATTTTTGCATTTCAAAAGTTAGAAAAGATGAGATCTCTGTAGGTTAGTTTAGATCTAATTATTTGATGAGTTGATGTCTATTGAGTCTGATCTGTGAAGGTCTAGAGGGAATTTTATATTCTGTGTTCGATTTGTAGTATTGAAGTTGTCGATATGTGGCAGCTGATGAACCTTTAGTCGATTTGGCTCACAAAGTTGTGGCAGCTTTTGTGATGTTACAGTCAGCTTTCTAATGACATTTGGCATGGTTTCTTTTAAATTCTATGAGACTAAGGAAATTAGTTCTCGCAGTCTCGCATCTTTTCTTTTGATTTTGATGGCACTAAGTGCCTGTTTGGTGCTGGTGCATGTAGTTTTTGGAGAGTTTTGGGAAATTTTGACTTTTTGTTAGTATTATTGATCCTTGCTAGAGAAAATTGTATAGTTCTATGTTTGATTTGTAGTATTGAAGTTGTCGATGTGTGTTAAAAGATGAACATTTAGCCGATTTGACTCACAAAGTTGTGGCCACTTTTGTGAGATTATAGTCTGCTTTCTCATGATATTTGGTACTTTTTTTTTCTTTTTTCTTTTTAAATTCGATGAGACTAAGGAAATTAGTTTGCACTGTCTTACATCTTCTCCATTAATCAGTTGTTTGATTTGTAACATTAAAGTTGTCAATATCTGATAAAAGATGAACCTTTAGTCGATTTGGTTCACAAAGTTGTGACAGCTTTTGTGATGGTGTATTCGGATTTCTTATGACATATGACACATTTTCTCTTTTCTTTTGATTTCGATGGCACTAAGGAAATTAATGGAGAAGCATTCTCCTATCTTCTCCAGTAATCTTTTCTTTTTTATGAATGTTTTGTTTGTTTTTTCATTTTTAATTTACTAATTTCTTCAGCTAGGTGGGCCAAGAATTCTTCATTGGAATCTTGATTTCTGATAAAGCCTTTGATGTCAACAGCACTAGATTGGAATGGAGATGCCATAGTCTATGCATACAGATCAAGGGAGATAATTCATTCACCAAAAAGCTCATCTTTTTTGTGACGCTTAAAGTTCTCGAGTATGAACTCTTCCACATATGTCCCATCAAGGTGAGTAAACTCCTAATTATCTTATCTCTCTGCTTCTTAGTATTCATTTTATATAACCTAAAGAAATCCATTGCTTCATGTACAGTATAATTACACCAGACATTTCATTTGCACCAATTGGGCTGCTAGAAATGTTTAACTCCGGTGGTGCTGTGGAGGAAATCGGAGTCCAATTGGATTTAGAGAAGAAAGGTGAGCACATTGATTGTAAGGTTGCCTCTGAGTTATCTGGTTCTTTAAGCAAAACCGATCTTCAACAGCAACAATTGCTCTCAAGGTCAGAGGATGTGGACATTTTGGAATATATTGTTGGAAACATCCACTGAAATGTACAATGGGCAATAATGAGATTGAGTTCAACTACGAAGCTGCAATTGGTTTGAATTGATGACTTTGACTATCACTTTTCCAGAAGTGGAAATGTACAAATGGAAAATTGAAGTTCAAGTCTAAGAAGTCAAGTATGCCTAGCAGTGTTAGAATCAAATTTTATTCATGTTCTCTCATGTCATATCCTATCCGTAACTGAATCTATCAGGATTCGTGGTCAAGTTTTTTTTTAAATAATTATTTTAATTAAGTAGATTATGTCTTTCTATATTTATAAGAATCGTTTTCATTCATTCTCCTACCGCTTTATGCTGTTACTATTTTATTGACGTAAAATATATATATATATATACCTTTTCATGTTTGGATTGTGCCTTGACCTTTCTCAAAGAGATTCGTATCATCTCAAACATTCTTAAAGATACACATTGCTGTTATTGGTGCAGTTTTTCTGTCTTGATGCTTGCTCTTGTGTTTTTGAAGGTTTCACGGACTGTTCTTAGCAACAGATTAGCTGAAGACCAAAGGTTCCTTTTTCATGCTTCTTTTGTCCAACGTGTACCAGCATGGTTCTCTCTTTTTCTTGAAAATATTTTACTTTGTTTCCTCTAGTCAACTTTGCATTCTATTTCAAAATATATAACAGTGATCTTAAGTCCACGATTCAGGAAAATATTTCGAAGCTTATCCACACAATATTTTCAGGTAATTGTGCTCTGTTTGCTAGCAGGATCACTCTGTGATTGCTTGGTCTAATTGTTTGCTGATGCTATTACAATAAAATTGTTTTCTTAAGTTTTATTTCCCATGTTTGGACTATTGATATTTTCAAATGTTGTGTATAATGAAGTTTTTCAAAATTTGTAATACTCGGCGCTTATTATAGACAATGGTTTTGTTAGTTTTTCCTAATTTTTTCCAATCCTTATATTTTAGTACATTATTTTTTGTCAATATAATATGTCCGTGCATCGCACGGGTGTGGATCTAGTTATGGTTAAAGCACAGATATATGGAAGTCATTTTCCCCTCTCTCTTCCACGAATTTGAAAAAGGGAAAATAAAAATAAAAATTGTGTTATGTTATAGAAACATGTAAAGCTTATTGACCAACAGGCTAAAGACGGGGGTCTACTTGTTAGGTGACTAATGTCTATTTAAAGCTATAGCCTATAGGATGAGAATATCAGTAGCATTTGTTCCAGTATAGAATACACAGTAGTTCCAGCTTCATTTCTAAAAGGTTGAACTCTAACATTAGGAGCCCTACAGCCTCCATCCTAGGATTGTAGAGAATGTAAATCGTGGGATTTACTTCAATGGAGCAGTGTTAAGAGCTTGTTGTTTAACTGCGCTTGCAAAGAGCATCATCCATACATTTGATAGGATTCGAACTCCCACCCTATAACTGTCGCTTAGTTGATATTTCTCACTCTCATCTTTCAATCAACTGAACTATGCCCCGGAGACAGTTCCAATTTCTTTTCTAGTTTTAACATTCCCATTCAGCCCCTATGTAAGCATTACAGTTTGTAAGGATTGCGACTCTAGTTTTAGAATCTCAATTTTAGAATAACATCTATATACATTGTATCAATCATATAACCCCTAAAGAAGCTAATAACCCCTAAATAAAATAGAACAAGACCTAATTGAAAATGAAGAGAATTATTGATTGTATCACCGAGACTCTTATGCCCTCCTTCCAATCCTCCCCGGAGGATAACTAATATCAAAATTTTATTTTAATTCATTATTTTTAACAATTATTAATTGAACAAATTTCGTTAATTAAAAGATAGCAGTTAAGAAAATGTATTTGTTTTGACAATGTTGAAAGAGTCACATAAATTATTTTATAATTTTATAAAATTTCATTAACTTACTAAAATGATTTTTATTGATTGTACGTTAGAGTTTAGGGGGGGAAAAGATAATAAATCTTATAAAAATGGTTAAAAAATATTTAATGAAAACCAATAATTAGATAAATAGTATGTAAAATGTATGTAATATATAAGGTGTGATTTATTATTTCATATACTAGTGTTACACCCGTGCGATGCACGGTCATTTGTTACTCACATATATCAGTTTTATATACTAACATATGAAATGAATATTTAATTAAAAATGAGAAACGAAGGAAGACAATTAATTACAAAAAAAATACAATTACACATACCTTGACTTTTTTACGGTTCGTATGTTTATCGTTTCAGGAAATTTATGCTCGAAATTTTATTAAAATGAAAAGTAAATCGATGAACGCTCCAATTTTATTTTCTTTTATTTTCTATTTTTAAAGAAAAAATAATTATGTGATTATGATAACCTTTTTTTTTTTTTTTACAAATTTTTTAAAAAAAATTATAATTGATTTTCATATGTTAACGTATAAAATGAATATTTAATTAAGAATGAGAAATAAATGAAGACAATTAATTACAAAAAAGTACAATAACACGTATCTCTCTTTTTTTTTACGGTTACTATGTTTACATTTGAATAAAATTTGTAATAAGTGAAAAAATAGATATATCTGTGATATACGCTCAGAATTTTATTAAAATGAAAGAAAAATAGATTGATGAACGCTCCTAATTATTCTCTTTTATTTTCTATTTTTGAAAAAAAAAATATTTATGTGACATTGACAACGTTTTTTTTTTTTATTTTTTTTTATACGAGTTAGAAAAAAAAATTGTAAATTTTAGAGAGGGAAGACATACTTAGAAATTTCGGGACGATTTGATCTTTGAGACGATTTTAAGGACAATATATTTTCAGTTTAATCTCACTGTTATCTTTATTAAACTTCTAGTTGAGATTTTCAATTTGACACCCATATTACATATTTTCTCGACTTCCAAATAATACAATAATTGTTAAAAAAGATTAATAATTAATTCAAAAAATAGTTTATAGATAATATTAAAGAATTTAAATGATATAATTTAAAATGAATGAGATATTGAGTAAAATTGAAAAATATAAAAACTTTTACATTTGATCTTTGAAGGGATTTTACAGACAATATGCAATTTGTTCTCACTTGTTAACTTGTATTAAATTTCTCGTTGAGATATTCGATTTGATATCCATATTACATATTTTTCGACTTAAATATAATAAAATCATTATCAACTGAATAATAACTATTACAAAAAAATAGTTTATATATTAAAATAAATTAAAATTTTAATGTCATCAATAGCATATTACGAATTCTAATGTTATTTTTGTGCATAGATTTTCAGATTTAGAGAAACTATGTGATTGTTATTTTTTGCATTGACTTTGTTTTTATAGATGTATAGATAGATAAATTACACTTTTTTCGACTTAAATATAATAAAATAATTATCAAGTAAATAATAACTATTACAAAACAAAAAAAAATAGTTTATACATTAAAATAAATTAAAATTTTGATGTCATTAATAATATTTGCACGAATTCTAATGTCATGTACCATAATAATAGCTAAACTATTTATTACATTATTTTTTGTATTAATTAAGTTTGTTTTGAAAGATTCTTTAAAATTTCTAAATTTAGAAAGGAGTTTAGGTAGGAAATTGAATTTTTCCTTCTTTGACATGTATTCTACTATTATATATAGAAATCATGTTACAGAAATCGAAAGTTTAACATAAAGTTTTACACCTACACACATGGCAACAATCTATTTATTTATACATCATATCAACTCTAAAATTAATAGTCCACAAAGTTTCGATCATCTAGGGTGGCAAAAAAAGGTGGCAAAGTAGCATTTCTCTTATATATTGATAGATTTTTGGTTGTTTGACTCTTTATAATGACATTTATATAAATATTCAACGAAACGTAATTTTTGTTACTATTTGGCAAAATATAGTATGTATTAGGTAATTTTTAAAATACAGTATGGAAAATGTAATTACATTCATTATACGAAATGTACTGTGTAAAACTATCTATATTTTTGCGTAGAATTATAAATATTTTTGTTAGAAGAGGGATCTCAGCCACGTTAAAAATTGAATTGAATAAACTGGTTTAGTAAAAAAAATCATTTCGGTTGTAAGCCAAAAATCAACAATTTAAAAGACTAAACCAACAGAGCAATTCATCCTTGTGAAAAGGGCCACGAAACTTATATAGCTTCCATTTGGAAAGAATTTATAAACTTTTTAATTTTTAAATACATAAATTAAAGTGATGAAAAAAGAATAATACTTATGAGTTTATTAAATATGTGATAGAAAATGAAATTTGCTTATTTATAAGTTCAACAACATTGTAGCAATTATAAATTAATTTATTTAGGTTTTAATGTAAAATTTATGGTTAAAAAGTGAATAATAATGAAATGTTGTAATTAAAAAATAATTTAAAAAATTATGTTATTTATAAATTGATTTATAAATTGTAATGATATCATTAAAGAACACGGGCTTAATTATAAATTAGCCAAAGAAAGGCACAATCTATTCCATAAATATTATACTCCATTCTTTAACGCAATAATTACAAGTTATAAATCAATTTATAAATAACACAATTTCAAATATCACTTTTTAACAACATGTACTTTCGAAATTATTTTTTAACTACACATTTTACTAAAAACATCGAAAATCCAATTTATAAATCCCCAAGAGTTGCATAACAGGAACATAAAGTCAATGTCCAAAACATACATTAGTATTTGAGTGAATTTTTTGTCACTACCATTTAAGACAAAAGATTTATGGTGCGTTAGCACTGTTGGTGGTGATTGCTGACTTTGCAGCACAATTTCAAGGGCTTCGTTCAATTATTGCACAAAGACTTGGATCTTTTATAATGTGTTGGATAAATTAATTTATAAACAACACAATTTCAAATATTTTTTTAAACACATGAATTTCTCACTTCATTTTTTAATCATACATTTTACCTCAAAAATATAAATAAATCAATTTAAGATTGTTATAGTATTTACCGAACAAAGCCTTAACATTTGTTTGGCAAATTAAATTTGTATATAAATAAGGACTTTAAATTTTTATGTAAAATGCACGATTTAAAAGTGATTTCGAAAAATGTGTGTGTTAATGCTATTTAGAACTATGCCCATGTGAGGATTTGTATAATTTTGTTTGTACAATTAGTTTAATTATGTTATTTATTTATTATGAGTAGAGATTGATTTCTACTCCACTTCGTCACATATTATTCATTGGAAAATAAATAGGTGTATATGTGCACATGCAAAAAATACCTCACTAGTATTCAATGATAAAATATCAACTTAGTAGAGATCAATCTCTACTCATGATAAATAACAGTACTTTTTAGAAAAATGTGTTAACAAATGTATTTATAAACCACTTAGAGTACGTTTGATACGCATTATTTTTCATGGAAAATATGATTTTACATATGATTTTTCAATTTTGCGCTGTTTGGTTGCCTAAGTTTTTCATGGAATTCATTTTTCCACTTGCCTCGAAATATGATATTTTCCTTGTTTTGAATGAATTCGTTTTCCAAGGGGAGAGGAGGTTTTATTTTCCATGGAAAATTTTATACCATTTTCATTATATTTGATCATTTTTGTTGATGTTAATTGATTTTATTTTTTTTTTTTAAAAATTAACATTATTATTATCAAGTACAAGTGTGTGAAAAAATTAATAAAAAATTATTAAAATAGATACATTTTACTTTATTTTTCATAGAAAATAATGTCAATCAAACAATAAAAGTTGAAAAATTTCTTACATTTTCCACCTAGAAAATTAAACCAATCAAAAATATTAAACTTTCAATTTTCAGGAATTCAATTCTCACGAATTCATTTTCTTTTTACCCAAATTCCACCATCGCTATCTAACGTAGTCTTACTGACGGGGAGGGAATCAATTTCCCAGCCCCCTCAAAAGGGTGGGCCACCTGCCACCCACTATATGGGGTTTTTTCCCCTCCCCGTGATGGGGAGGGGAAAAAATCCCCTTACCTAAAATAGACTTATTTATAATAAGTTTATAAATAATATATTTTCTTAAATTACTTATTAATTACAAATGTTTTTTAAAATCTTTTTCAATCACATAATTTACTGCGAAGACAGTAAAATTTTGTTTATAAACTTTTTTTTTTTAATGAACATAACTTAATTTTGATATCGAATAAAACATATTATAAAGTTCATGTTCAGTCACATTGATTTTTTTTTTTTAATTTGTTTATTAAATGTTAATTTATTTTAATTGAATCTTTGATATCAAATTTAATTTTAGTGGTGCTATGCACAATTTATATACAACGTGACAACCTTCAACCTCAAGCACTCTCCTTAGGTTAATACATTGTCGAGCTTGGGGCCGAGGTCATGATAATCTCTAGCATTTTCCTCGAGTTAGAAAATCATTAGGCTTGTTTGGTCAGGCTCGACCTCGGGGTATCCTTTGAATCCCCGAACTCGATACTTTTTTTAATTTTCGAGAACAAACCCTGTCAAATATATATAAACCTACATTCAATTTAATATGCAAGTAAACCTCAAACTCTTCTAGAAAGAAGTCGTAAATATCATTGATCTTTTGATTATTTATATTTTATATTGCACAACTTGTCATAGCCTCACCATCGTCCTCAGGATATGAGTGCTCAGGATACCTTTGCTCTATACTTGAGACAGGTGATCATGTGCGAACACGTGCCTCATCTTCACACTTGTTGAGCTAGTCTATCGGGCTCTATCTTCACAGTTCACAATTGATTAATTCAGTAAACCATAAAGTCTAACTCCTAAGACACACATTCTTAAGGATTTTCACTGGACAACTCATTCATAATTGTGCTACCCTCTCTATAAAAACAAGTCATACACCTCTCATTCAGGCACACAATTATTATACGAGTTCATAGCCTTATGCTTAATATTTCTCTTTTCGTTAACTTAAGCATCAGTGGAGAGACGATGACACATCGACACCTTTGAATATGGAACGACATAATTGAAAAAATTGTCCACATTAAGCATGTGCCTGTTGAAAAATATTTAAAAGGGAAAATTCAAAATAATATTTTTCGTTTAACTGACATTAATTATCATTAACTCACAAAATAACTTGCGAATCACAATCCCTATTCCTTATTTCGAAGACCATATGATGAGAATCGGGAAAGTCAAACCTCGATGCACGTGCCCGTGGGACCCATGACGAGATCCGAAGTTGAAGAGGTTCAAGATTCGAGGCTAAACAATGTGAATAAATCAAGAAAAGAAGTCAAGAATCAAGTTGGAGCCAAAAATGAGAAGTTTTGGAGTTTCAGCCACTTTCGGTCGATCGAACCTTCTTCCGGTCGACCGATCTTCTGCGGATGAATTTTGATCCAGCCTCAGGCGCTTTCAGCTGAGTGGCGGTCGACCGAAAGTCCAGTTTCGGTCGACCCAGTGATCGACCGAAATAAGTTCTGTCGACCGAAATACCCCATTTCACAAAAAACGGGGTTTTTGTTGCAATTTCCACAAAAACGGGGTTTTTCTTGTAAATACCGAAATTGCACATTTTCCCATTTTGTACATTATATTCACATTTCTCTTCATTTGTAAGAAACTTTTGGATGTTCATGTATTGCTCTTGAGAGCTAGGTCTTGAAGACCCCCTTTTGAGGTAAGGTAAAAACCTCTTTGATCTTGTATTTTTCTTGGAAGTTAATCAACTTTGCTTGAGTATTATTATTCTTGTGTTGTTGTTTATTTTTCGCCACCTTGGAATTTTTTTTAATCTCTCCATTGGGCTAGGGTTTGTTAATCCTTGAATTTTTGGTTAGATTTAAACTTGGGTTAAGGTGTTTATCCATTTATTTACCACTTTAGCTTTCTTGGGTTGGTATTAAAATTGTTGTGGGAATTTTCGGTCAACACACCGAAGGGGTTCGCATCATTTGGTATCAGAGCTTGGCTCTAATTTCGTAAACCTATCTTTACTTTCTTGTTGTTGTTCTTGTCATTGTGAAAAAAAAAACGAAAATTGAAAAAAATTGGGGAAAATTTATATGCCCATGTGTATTGTTGATTCTATGTATTGGGTATATTGATTGTGAATTGTTGGGAAAATTCATTATTCATTCACTACAAAACCTACACTTTCCAATTGTGTACTCAAAGTGTTTGATCAATTGTCCCAAACAAAAATACTCCCTTAGTGCTTTATTGTTCAATACACATATATTGCTAATTACTTGGGGCTATCCAATTCCCATAATTGAGATTGTGTTATCAACATTTTATTCCATATATCACTTGCTCCATACATTGGGAAATTGTTGATCATTCATTCCTTACTAAATTTGGGTTGTTGGGGATTTATTCATATATCCACATAATACACATTCAAGGCCACTTCAATATTGAGTACAAAGTGTTTGCTAAATTGCTTCATTGAAATTTACACTCTTGTGCTTATTTGCTCTACATATATGCCTTGTCTAATACTTGTGGTTATTCAATCTCATTGTTGAAATTGTGATCCTAGCATCTTATCCCACATAAATATTGTTCCTTTTGAGTATAACAAGCACATAAATTCTACTTGCTATTTGTGTCTACTTTTTCTAAATTCCTTCTTCCTTGTTAGTGATTTCTTTAACTCTACAAGAATTATACTTTGTGGTTTAATTGATTACCTTCCTTGGAGAACTTGAGAAATGAGATTTTGAGTGGAAAAAGGCAAGAGTGGTGAGCTCAATAGAGGGTAAAAGCCAAATTTGAGTGAAACACGAGAGAAATATTTTCTTGTGAGAACACTTTCACACTTGCACACCATGTCCATTTTCAATTCTCAAACTCAAGATTTGAAGTACTTGTTGGAAAATCTTTCAACCACCATGGCTAGACAAATGGAGAAAAGTGGGGGTGAGTTGGAAAATTTAGGAACAAGAGGGGAGAGTACATCAACTAATAGTGGTGAAGAAAAATGGGATGGTAGGAGAAGGTTGAGGGATAAATGTGGGAACATTGTGTATAGGGATGGAGGTAGAAAACAAAGTGGGAGTTTGAATAGAAAAGAAGTTAGGGGTGAATGTGGGGATGTTTTGAGAAATAATGGGGATGGTGAACAAAATGGGAGTTTGAATAGGAAAAGAAGAGATGGGTTAGAAGGTAGGAGAAATGGAGTTGATGAAAATATTGATAGTGCGAGAATGCAAAGTTCATCACTCCATAGAATGGGTAGAAGTGAAGAAGTGGAAGAAGATTGGAGAATGGGTAGAAGACGAAGAGAATGGGTAGATAGGAGTGGAGATGGGATGGATGAGAAGGTTGATATTGAGCAAATGAAGACTTCATCATTCCATAGGAGGGACGGAAGTGGAAGTAGAGAAGTAGTGAAGGAGATGAATGCTAGGCTACCAAATTTTTTGGCCCATGACAATGAGAGGGAGAAGCATGGAGGAAATACTTTCTACACTAGATGCCTTGTGGGTGATAGGGCATGTAGTCTCATTATAGATGGGGAGAGTGACACGAATTTGGTGAGTGCTAGTAGGGTGGAGAAATTGGGGTTACCGGTTATGAAGCATCCTAATCCCTATGTATTGCAAAGGTTGGGTGACGATGGGGGAGTGAGAGTGAGTGAACAAGTTCTTCTTGCCTTCAAAATTGGATCCTATTGTGACCAAGTGATATGTGATGTAGTTCCCATGTATACTACTCACATAATTTTGGGGAGACATTGGCAAAGTGATAGGGGTGTGATACATGACAAGAGGAAGAACCGGTGTAGCTTCCAAATGAATGGAAAAAGGGTTGTGATCCTATCTTTGAGTTTGGAGGAAGTTCATAAAGATCAAATGAAACTCAAGAAGGAGTGGGAGGAAGAAGAGGAGAAAAAGAAAGACAAGGAAAGTGAAAATGAAAATGAAGAAGAAAATAAAAAGGAGAAAGAAAATGAAAATGAAAATTCAATTGAGAGAATTGAAGAAAACAAAAATGAGAGTAAGAGAGTTGGGGCCACATCCCTAGAAAAAGGAGAGGCAATGAGAGTTGGAGCCACGACTCCAGAAAAAGGAGAGGTGAGAGAAGAACTGAGAGTTGAGGTTCCTACCTCAGAAAAAGGTGAGGGAGTGATGAATGCCACAAAGAAAATTGAGGGGAGAGATCACACAAAAATGTTCTTTACTCTTGAATACTCTAACACTTCCCTCCCTAGTTTTGTCATGTCTTTGTTGCAGGAAATTGTGAGGCCAACTTATCAAGGCAACAAAGAACTCCAAAAGCATGCCTTATGGAAGAAATTCATGGAAACATTTTTCTACAACAACGAGTACAACCGAGGTAAAAAAAATGGGATAACCAATGCAACATTTAGGAGGTATGCTCCTAACATTTCTTTGAATGCAAGGTTATTGTGTTTTGAATACATTAGAGGGTTGTATGATCTTGATGTAGATTTGACAAGTGTGTTGTTGACTTGTGAAAATGTAACATGTGGTAAGAATCATTGTCATGATGAGTGCTTAATTTGTAAATGCAACTTTTTGCATGTGCCCAATTGCATAAGTACCAAATCTTTTTGTAAAAATGTTGCATATAGTACATATCATTGGCATGATAAATTCTTATTTTGTGAAAATATGTTTGACTTGCATATTGACTCTCTAAAGGAATTGCTAGTTAGGGGAGTCCATGGGAAAGATTTATTGGGATGTTTTGATGATAAAAGGACTTCGCTTCTAACATTTCTAGATGCTCCCTCATTCCGTCTTGAACATAGTAAGAGCATGCATGTTAAATATCCGAATTTGTTAAACATTTATGAATCATGTTGTGAGCAATATTTTGATGAATTTTATGGGCATGATGATTATTTGTTTTGGAAAATTGGATTGTTTCCTTGTAAATGTGCCATGCGTGAATTGACAGTGGGAGGAGCACATGATAGTTGTTTGATGGAGCGATTTAAAATCAACGGGGTTTTAGGGGTATTATGTGATCGATTTTATTGGCCTATTTTGAATATTGGTGTTAAACATGTTTGCACTTGTAGTAAATACCTAACTTGCAAAATGGCTAAACTTAAGTCTAAGTTTTTACCCCAAGAATTCCATTCATATTTGCCCATCATGAGTAAACCCGGGACTACTACTTCTATGAATTTTATAGTGGGTTTACTTGGAACACAGAAAGAAGATGAAGCTATTTTTGTGATTGTTGGTAGGAGAATTAAAATGTCACGTTTGATTGCATGCCATGAAACCAACAGGGTCATCAACCTAGCTAATCTTTTCTTTCAGGAGGTCGTGCATTTGCACGAAGTTGGTGCTAATTTTGTGGTTGTTAAATTTGCTTGCGACTTAATTGCTCATCATATTAGCAAGTTTTCTCCACTTAAAATTGCTTGTGACTTTAACCTATTAACTCTGTTGAACTTTATGCATATGTTTATTGAAGAAAGAGTTGGTTTAGGTGGCCACGAGAATGCACATTTGGTTAAGCCCCTTTGCAGGAGGCTCGAGCTTCCATTTGAGGGAATTGGTATACAATGTATTTCCAATACCAACCATGGTAGGAATCATATTCCATTTGACCCGGGCGACCGGATGTATTCCCATTCGTGGAAGGAGCGACCCCCCGATCAAATAAAATCCAAATTGCTACTTTGCAGTGTTGGCACATCTCAAGCTTTTGGCAACGCCTACAAATTGATTTTGCACGGTGAGTATGAAATTTCAGTTATATTTATTGTGTTTGAGTTTTCTATTTTTATTGTAGGTGTCGATTCATGGTCGAATCTCTTTCGAGATGGAGGAGATGATGAGAATCACGAAGGTCCAACTTCATTGCATGAACCTGTGGTACACAATGTTGCAAGATCAAAGTTCAAGGAGTTTCACGACAGTGCATTCAAGAAAGATTCGAGGTCGAATCCTTTTCAAGAGGGAGGGGATGATGAGAATCGGGAAAGTCAAACCTCGATGCACGTGCCCGTGGGACCCATGACGAGATCCGAAGTTGAAGAGGTTCAAGATTCGAGGCTAAACAATGTGAATAAATCAAGAAAAGAAGCCAAGAATCAAGTTGGAGCCAAAAATGAGAAGTTTTGGAATTTCAGCCACTTTCGGTCGACCGAACCTTCTTCCGGTCGACCGATCTTCTGCAGATGAATTTTGATCCAGCCTCAGGCGCTTTCGGCTGAGTGGCGGTCGATCGAAAGTCCAGTTTCGGTCGAAACCAGTGATCGACCGAAATAAGTTTGGTCGACCGAAATACCCCATTTCACAAAAAAACGGGGTTTTTGTTGCAATTTCAACAAAAAAGGGGGTTTTTCTTGTAAATACCGAAATTGCACATTTTTCCCATTTTGTACATTATATTCACATTTCTCTTCATTTGTAAGAAACTTTTGGATGTTCATGTATTGCTCTTGAGAGCTAGGTCTTGAAGACCCCCTTTTGAGGTAAGGTAAAAACCTCTTTGATCTTGTATTTTTCTTGGAAGTTAATCAACTTTGCTTGAGTATTATTATTCTTGTGTTGTTGTTTATTTTCCGCCACCTTGGAATTTGTTTTAATCTCTCCATTGGGCTAGTGTTTGTTAATCCTTGAATTTTGGGTTAGATTTAAACTTGGGTTAAGGTGTTTATCCATTTATTTACCACTTTAGCTTTCTTGGGTTGGTATTAAAATTGTTGTGGGAATTTTCGGTCAACACACCGAAGGGGTTCGCATCACCATAAGGTTGTAATGAATAGTTAACCTCGAACTTTGAGATAAGTGGCGGATGCAACAAATTTGTAATATTGGGGCACAAAGATAGACATTTGTTTTTCGATGTGGACATTACGGGTTGCCATCGATTATTTATATATTTTTTTTTTAAAGGAAGAGGCTAAAAAACGAAGTGACAAAATTTTATTATAATTGTTTTCTATGTTTTAAATATTTATCCATAACTGAAATAAACAGATAATAAAAATTGTAAACAAATATTTAACCAACATCAATTCATAAAACATATATAATGCACTGTTCGGAGGCGCTGGGTGAGTTTTTAAACCAATTTTTTGATTTTTTTTTTGCACGTATCTCGAGGTGATTTTAGGGTTAAAATTGGAAAGAGAAAATATGTATGGATAGAGATTGATTTGGGAAATTGTATAGTTTAAATTTTGGTTTATAAATAAAAAAAGGTAAAGATCCGAACACATGCTAAATTGGTTTATTTATGATTTTGAGGTAAAAAGTAATGAGAGAAAATGTGTGTGATTAAAAAGTGAATAATGCTATATATCTTAAAGTTGAGATAAATCGCAACCCTGTTGGCACTCTCCCATTGAAAACTGAAGAGGTGGCTTATGCATGTGCACATAGACATCTCTCAATTATCTAATGAATGTTTGTCAATTGAGTTGAGATTGATCTCAACCTTGTGATAAATAACATTACTTTTAAAAAGTAGTTTAAGAAATTGTGTATAAACCAAAAAAGTGAGTAATCGAATGGTTGCACAAATATACAAATTGGAAATCACAATGGTAAACAAATATTCAACAATAAGTATACTGCAAAAAAAAAAGTAAAAATTATTGTGGGGCACGTTCCCCGTAGGGGCCCGAGTCCACCAGTGTTGAGGATTATTAGAGCATCTCCAATGCACTTCGTGGATTGGGGTTAATGTGACAATAAAATAAACGGATTTCTAAAGAGCGTGGATAAATAGACGAAAAAAGTTAAAAATTTACTCTTCAATGGTTCCTTCTACATTTAAATAATATTGATTCTGTGGCATTTTTTATTTAAATTAAAAATTAATTACTATGCATAAATTTAGTCTTATCTGTAGGAATTCTCACTTTATAAAGAGTTCAAATAGAAATAACTTGTATCATAAAACATGATTGACCAACGTCCTTATTTATAATAATTAAATAATTAAAAAATAAAAGTTAATGCTGAGTCAGCATGTCTCATGGAGCGTCTAGATGTAGACGCTCCATCCCACAATGTTTATTTTTTTAGCGCCACGTCGCCTAACATCCTAATCAACGTTGTGTATTGGAGAGAGATTTTTATCATATTCCGTCTATTTGTTGACTTATTATGTGTATTTTCCCAATCCACGTAATGCATTGGAGATGCTCTTATTGAATGACCTCAATATCTTGCCAAAAGTGGCATCATGTAGATATCCCTTTGTTGGGTTTCAATTTTTTTTTGCACATGGGGCCAAAAGTGGCATCATGTTGCATTCGAGCTAATTTATGAGGACTTATCGAGTGTTTTCAGCCTCTTGAGCAAGTAGGTTAGTTTTTGTCGCTATGGTGATCCCATATGTCTTTCCTTGTCAAGAATATATCTCCAAAAATTGGAGGTCTTTATGCAAAATTTTAAATAGGACTTTGAACGAAAAAAATTATTTAAAAACATCGTTCAAATAATATTGTAAACCGTCAAGAGTTGAAATTAAATTTACTCTTTTAGTATTTTTGGATGAATTGAGCATTTTTATTAAAAATATTGAACTATCTACTAGATTAAATGGCTGGACTTTACATACTTTGAGGGACCTTCACACTTTGGGGGGCCCTATGCAGTTGCATGGATTGCATAGGGCCAAGGCTGGCCCTGAATAAATCTTGTCTATGCGATAAAAAAAAAAAGTGGGGTTATTTGCTTAAAATATTACAAAATTCTGAAAGACTGAAACATTATCGCAACTCTTCATTCGTCTAATTCTTTCTATTTTGGGGATTATATTTTTCAATTTTTAAATTTTGCCTAAATTCTTTTGTAAAATATGTAATTGATTTTTAAATTAGTATAAATGCATACCCGATAATATTCACCCCTGATACGTCTTTCTTAAATAGGTATATGGATCAGGCATGGAGGTCACAAATCTCCAATAGATCGGATGTGAATTTGCCAAATACGACTCATTGCCATATTCGGTGAACCCTTGTTTTTTTCTCTCTATTTTTTCCCCTTTTATCAACTGACTACTTTGACATGATTACGCATGTGTGATATGCTAGTTTGGCTATCTGTTTATTTAGTCCTTGTTTGATGCTCATTCTTTTTGAGAAAAAAGTAGTTTTGAGAAATCGTGTGGTTAAAAAGTGGTTTGAAAAGTAAAAAAAATTGTGGGCTTGACTTTTTTAGATGATTGAGATTGATTATTGTAGAAAAAAATAGTAAATTTTATAAAAAGGAATGAGCATCAAATAAGGGCTTATTTATTTTGGGAAAAAAGTGTTTAAAAATTTGTCTTTGTCCTAATTTTCAAGAAAATAAGGCTGCATTCTCTTTGACGTTTTTCAGCCAATTTCCGTTTTCCATTTTCGAAAACAAGAAAAACGCGTTCTCTTGCATCATTTTCGAAAAAAAAATTTGAAAATATTTTCAAAATTTGTAAAGGAAATAGTTAAGTTTTCCGCGTTTTCCAAATTTTGTGCCTATTAAGTGGAAAACGCGGAAAACGAGTATTTTCCACTTAAAAAAATAAAATTAAAATTAAAATAGTCAAAAAAATTTGAAATTTGTCAAAATTTGTCATTTTTAATTACATTATTGGTCCCTAATTTTCAAAACTTGTCATTTTAATCCTCAAATTTTGAAATTTCTTTCGAAAATACCCTAATTTATTTGCAACTTAGGTCCCTCAACTTCAGATTTTGTTACACATTAGTTCACAAATTTTACTTTTATTTCAATTTAGTCCTTCTCGTATTTGCTTTATAGGTCATTGTCTTCAAACATGCATAACTTTTGATGTACAATTCCGAATTGCACTCCGATTTTTGCGTCGAACTCCAAATTCAACCATCTTTCTGATGATGTATCATGTGCTTAGTTATTAAACATTTCTTTTTTACTTTTGTATTGTAGACACTTATTTTGTAAGGGCATCATTAATTAACGTAAATTGATTTTTACAAATTTTATTGAAACATAAATTTTAAACGTTATGAGTGCTTACTAGAAGGATGTTTATATATAAAGTATTAAATGGAACGATTACTTTAGAAAGGAAAATTACTACCCAAATATGAAACGATTACTTTAGAAAGGCAACATGAATTTTTGAACTTTTTTGGCATAACCAAATTGTGTGATAGGGGTTATTTCATTTATTTTTGTTGTGCAACTCAAATATGACATCTTTATTTCATTTATATTCACAAGCAATATAATTACAAGTATACGGAAATAATTTTCTTCAAAATTTTAAACAGAACGTGTTTTCCAGCTTTTCATTTTCGAAGACAGTTTTCAGAAATAACAAACCAAACACGTTTTCGGCAATTTTGAAAAAAGTCACAAAAAATGAAAAACGAAAAACATTTTCGAAAACGAAAATAGAAAATTGAAACACAAAGAGAACACAGCCTAAGGTTTTCCCTGAGCCATGCCTATTTTTCGATCCATGGGACAACGAGAACCAAGCTAAAGGCTTGTTTGTGATGACCATTAAGAATACAAAAGTTATTTTTGAGATTCAACAGCTATTTTGATTCCTTTCGTAATATATATATATATATATATATATATATATATATATATATATATATATATATATATATATTTTTTAAAAATGCTTCTAATCATAGAAGAGCTTTTAAAAGAAACTGATTAGTGCGATTTCCTCCAAAAGTACTTTTGAAATATGAAGTGTTTTTTAAAATTAGTTTTCAAAAAATGTTAATATAATTTTTTAAGGATGTTTTTTTTTTTTTTTTTTTACAAAAAGCAAAAACTGTACCAAACGAGGGTTTAGAATAGGGGTGAGCGTCGAGTGGTTCGCGCATCTAAAGAACCATAACCAAACCATACTTTTTTGTTCTTGTAAAATGGAACCAGTCAGTTCTATTGAATCGTAAGAACCAAACTAAAATCAACTATTCAATATTGGTTCTAACTCGTTTTTACAATAATAATTATTTTTCGGGGCCCTCATCGAGGAGTATCAGGCCTCGAGAGTGAGCCAATAATCTGAAATAAACTTCTACTGAATATACCAAGATCAAGGATTTCAAAAATCCTTTCACTCGAAGAAAGTATAAGGTTCTCCATAAAACATAAGATATTCATAAACTAAAATAAGAAATAAATAGCCTGAAATGTTTTTCGAGCAGGGCAAGAAGCCATGATAAATTTGTATAGTAAACTTGTGGGGTGAATTATGAGTTTTAAATGTATTATTATTAATTGTTTTATATTTGTATTTAAATATTTAATTAATTCTATCATAGTCATTTACAACTTCGTTTATTAATAAGTTAATCTCATTCTATTTTTATTTACTAAGAATTTCAATTCAAGTATGAAGTTAAAAGTTATAATGAGGTAAAGACATAACAAATATCATAAAAAGAACTTAATAATTTTCACTTTACCCAAAAAAATTATAAAATTCTTTTGATTTTTAGTTTTAGGACAATCAATTAAAAACATCAAAAAAATAAACAAGGATCAAAAACCTTGTTCTAACTTCGATTTTTTGGTTCTAAAAGCGGAACCAAGAACCGAGTAGGTTCTCGATTCCAAAATCGATTTCCTATTTTATTTTTTTAAAACCATATGGTTCCGATTTTTTAGATTCGGTTCCGATTTGATCATGTTGATTTCGATTTTTTTGACCACCCCTAATTTAGATAAACAGTCATGCTGGCCAAATTTCAGTCTTGAGATTAAAATTTCATAAATCTATAATTAAGGACCGAGTGGACAAAACTCGCCACGCCTTCACATAATAAAATAAAATATTTCTTAAAATCAAGATTTTTTTTCTATTTTTTTAAACACACATACTACAAAAATCAATATTAAAAAAAAATATTTTTTCGAATTATGATACTTGTACAACCATTTTGTACCGCATTACTTACAATATATGATGTGACAAATTATAATGTATTAATTTTGAAAATGATATGATGTATGAACTAACAAAATTGTGTCAATCAAAATTGTAAATTAAAAGTTGTAAAAATAAATTGTACATCTGTCATAACTCTTATTTTTTCTTTAAAATAACATCAAATGTGGCTTATTTCAAGCAGTGAATTACATTCCCATTCCAAGCGCGTGGAAATGCACTGTAAATCTTGCGGAAAAGTCGAAAAGAGGCAAACCCGCCTCTAATTCACCACAAATCGTGTCTTTATTCATTAAAATGAACAACTTTCTGCCACGCTCAGGCCACGTTACTCTCCAATCTCACCACTCCCAACGTGCCTCTTAAACAGCAAGATTAATTTTTATTTTATGTACAAAAATGTCGACATTGAAATTCATTCTACTTTCATAATCTTTATCTCACCACTTTATTATTAATTCTCCATTTTTTTTTTCCTTCTCTCATCTTCTTCAAATAATACCAAAATTTTTACAGGGACGAAACCCTTGATCTGCTAATTCTGTACTTTTTTAAAGATTGGGTTAGTTATATAATTCCGTCGTTTTGATTATTTATTATTTTTTTGGGAATTTTTGTGGCGGATGGAATGAAGATGGGCGTGTTCAATTAAAGAGATTGCGTTGTATTTGAAATATGGATGATGTTATTTTAACTGGATACCATGGATTATTGTCATTTGATTTTTTTAATTCTTGATTTTATTATGGTTGGCGAGTATTTTTTGTTGGATTCAATTTATTTCTTTGTTTGTGTATTTTAGATTTTTAAATATTTTCGGCATGAAAATGAGTTATTTCTTGGACTCTGCTGGAAAGTTTGTTTTGCTACGTTGAGAAATGCAAATAATACATTTTGTCAGATTTCATTCTAATACCATGCAAGCCAAAGCAAAAGAAATTGTTGTTGGATGAAGTATTCTTGGACTTGGTTTCACAATGAAATTTTGTATTGAGTGAAGTAACTCAACTGGAGGTTTTTGTTTTGATTTTTTTAACCTGGACGGGTGAATTTATGCTCTATTCGGCAACACCGTAACAGTTTATAAACAATATTTTTACTGTTTAAAAAGTAAGATGTGTGGTTGAAAAGTGAAGAGGGAAAATTTGGATGGTTAAAAAATGGTTTGGGAAATTGTGTTGTTTATAAATTGATTTATAAACAGTAATGATTACGTTAGGGAACACACTATTAGTTTATTTTGATACAGTAATTGGACAGAGTTTAAGGTTTCGAAGTAGTAATAGTATCATTCATGCGATATTTTGGTGAAAAGGCTAATCAGAGTGAAAGTCTGTTCTACCTGGAAAGTTTAAAATCAGAATTCTGTTTTTGGGACAGATTCTGCTATTTCTTGGCTTCTAAACTTTATCTTAAGCTAGTAGGACATGGAATTTTATATAACGTGTTCAGAAATGTTTCATTTAACCTGGCCTTCATTTGGAAAATGGGTTTTCCCTTTCATTGTTGATTTTGAGAAAATGATTGAGAAAACTCCGTTTTACTTTGAAATATTAAAATTAGCATTCTCTTTATGGTGCAGATTTCTACTAGTTTATGTCTTGTAAGCTTTTTCTGAAAGTTTAATGTAGAACTTTCATAAGAAGGTGATCATAAATGTTTTGTTTGTCCTGACCTTTATTAAAAACATACTTTTGCATTTTAAATATTGAGAAAATGAGCATAGAGCATTATTTCTTGCAGAGCTTCAATAAAACGTATTCCCAGTATGCTTTTTTCTTCGATGTGTAAAAGTACAATCAAATTGCTACACTTGTAGCATAATAATTAAGTATTTCTATCCTTGTATCTTCTCTTAACTTGCAAACTGTCGCTTATGAAAATAAAGATGATGTGTTGAAGTTGCAAACCTTCAACATCTCAAATGTAACTCGTGATTTACTATCAGTTATGCTACTATGACTCTAGAGTTTCTTATAACTTATTATTTTAAATAATTTAAAAGACAATTTGATCATTTGTATCAAGTTTCTTATTCAGGCTATTGTGGACTAAACATTCAGAGCCTGATTGGTGAAGGAGAAATTGGTGAGATTTTTGAATGTGTGGTTGAAAAGTGTGTAAAGTGGTGGGTTCCATAGAAATGTGTGGTTGAAAATAAATTTGAGGAGAAAGTTGAAAAAATTCTCCTTTACCAAACAGAGGATCAATGAGTTAGTTTCTTTCTCTGCCACTCTCTTTTAGTGCTAGACTGATTAGGTTATTTTCCACTGCTCTTATTTTGACAGCAAACTAATTATTGGTTGACAAAATGTCTTCTCCTAGCAAGAGGCGAGATATGGATGTTATGAAGCTGTAAGTGTTTCTTGTTTCACATTCGCCATTACTAATGTCACTGCACCATTACTGATGTCACTGCATTATTTATTAGTTTACTTAACATATGTATTTTATCTCCCGATTATGTTACTCCAATTCAGATGACAAGTGTTGGGTATATATTCTTATATTAACTAGAACCATTATCTATAAGCTCCTGTTTGAGCACCATTCTTTGAACTCAAACTCATTTTAAACCACATTCTCCTAATAAAATAATTTGCGCGTAAATTCAAAACTTTTCATTACCTTTTAACCACACATTCTCCAAACATTTTACAAAATCTATTCTCAAAAAAATGGTTCTCAAACAGGGGATAAATGTTTCTGGTTTTACATATTTTTCATGTTTTTTTGGGTAGAATGATGAGTGACTACTCAGTGGAGACAATAAATGATGGAATCAGCGAGTTCAATGTGGAATTTCACGGTCCAAAAGAAAGTAATGTTACTGAATCTTTTATATCTCAAATGGGTTAGATATCGTTCAGTCTAGTCATTTGTCCATTTCATTTGTGTTAATGGATTTTAGCGTTCCTCTATTTAGCCCATTTCCTGCTCGCTCATATTTTTTCTTATTTGAGTTTCGTCTGACTACATTAGAATTTGGACAATAACCAACTACATTCATAGAGGAACTTTGTCCCTTTGCAAGTAAAATTGTACATGCTTATAATATCTGGTCAAACTGATGATAGCTATACTGACTGTAACTATATGCACACTGGAGCTTTGTATGTTTCAAGCATTTAGGGAAAATTAATAGCTTTTGGCGTATCTAGTTCTCGGACTGTTTGTTGATCTGTTGTTAAAAGAATTTCTGCATGCTACATAAAATCATAGCTCCTTTTTTTCTGAAAGATTAGTTAGGGAATCTCAGATATGGGATTCAATCTTCAATCCTGCGTAACTACATATTGGCTCATGAAATTTGAATCTCCTTTTCCCGTATGCCTCTTCTATAATTTTAGAGAGATTGATATTTTTTACAAGGCATCTATAGACACTGTAATGATTTGATGCATTTGCTACATATATAATGAGAACTGACTCTGATTTACTCCATATGCGGTGAGTGGCTGGGGTTTAGATCACAGTATCTTTATTGGATATTTTGAAAAAATATTAATATATCAAGTTTTAGGGGATTATTTGAATCAACAGTTGTTCCCCTTACACTTTGCTGCAGATTTTCGTCTTCAGAATTCCTTTGCATCTGAACCAAAGTTCTGAAGTCTCTTTATAATTGTTGTTTGTGGTTTCTCTCTTTTAGGTTGTCATGAAGAAAATGTTCACAATTCTTATACATTTTGCCTCGTCTCTGTCAGGCTTCCAAATTCCAATGTTTATACTTGTTTCGTTCCTGTCGAATGCAGGCCTTTATGAAGGTGGAGTCTGGAAAGTCCGCGTCGAATTGCCCGATGCCTATCCTTACAAATCTCCTTCCATTGGTTTTCTTAACAAAATCTTCCACCCGAATGTTGATGAGCTGTGAGTTTTCATATTCTTTTATTGTCTATTGTTCTTTCTTCAATTTCTTCTGAGTGACAGAAAAATCTAATATTTCTTGTACATAGAATGTTAGGGTTCCCATTATCTCCATTCACATTCAAGTGTTTTTCCACTTATATATCATACTTATAATTCTTCGTTTTTTTGAGTTACAGGTCTGGTTCTGTGTGCTTGGATGTCATTAACCAGTCATGGAGTCCAATGTTTGGTAAGTTTAAACAGTTCAATAACCCACAGCATTTCTTTTTACTAGATTTCTAAGTCGGAAGGTAAATTTGTTGAAATTAAGTCCAAGAGTCTCTCTCACACACACACACACATTGTCTCAGGACTCGCTAACAGGTTTCGAGTTTTCAGTCGTATTGGAATAATCAGAATAGGGGCTTCTGCATTACATCTAGAGCGTGTTCTATGTGCAGTATTAGACATGGATGGAGGACAAGATTTAGCCTATGTTATTTGGCTCATGTTTATATACTGTTAATAAACACTCAAGCTACTTTTTATTCACAAATTTCGAGGGCACTCCAAGTACTACCACTTATCAACTACTTTCTATCTATTTAATAATTTAAAATGTTTATAAACACTCCCCAAACATGTTCTAATAGTTTCTTTTACTTTGTTAGCATTGTCTACCACTTATCGATTGCTGTTTATCACTAACAATTTTTATTTTCCGACCACATGTATAGCCTTATATCGCTCATGTTTGGTACCTATTCAAAACCTCATTTGTTTTTTCAAAATTCATTTTCAATCATACATTCTATCAATAAAATAATCTTATTTATACACCAAACCCAAAAAAATCCCCTACTTTATATCTACACATTCTTCAAAATTTATTATTACAAACCATATTATTTGAAATAATGGATTGCATACAGGGGCATCATTTTTTCACTTTCTCACATCCACAATTAAAGCGAGGTCTAGATTTAAGATCATTCGGGCTGTTTGTATGATTTCTATGTCTTCATTGATTTATAGAAAGGATTTATTTAATTCATCTTGTATTTGTGACCTCTGGATTTTTGACATAAACAGCACTGATGAAATCTGTCCATTTACTTGTGATCCTTGCAAGGAATGGATTATAAGGGTCATGATGTTGAATGTGTGATTACATTTGCTAAAAATCTCATGTTATCTCATCAATATTATGTTTGTATGCAGATCTCTTAAATGTGTTCGAGGTCTTCCTCCCTCAGCTTTTACTTTACCCAAATCCATCAGACCCACTGAATGGTGATGCAGCATCCCTGATGATGAAGGATAAGGAGCAGTATGAACAAAAAGTTAAAGGTGAACCATTTTCCTTTTCACTCTTAAATATCTAGATAATTTTCTAGTGTCGAAATAAGTAACATATACTTAATTGTAATGATACAAAAGTTAATTAAAAGTGACTTTTAATTGTTTTTTCCAATCTTCGGCCAAAGAAGCCTCTGATTTGAGGGAAACTTTCGCATTCGAATTTGGAAGTGTCCATGTTTCACTTGACTTTTCGACGGGTGGGGAGCAGATTTCTAGACGGGTGGTAAGCTATAAGTAATAGCGCGGTCATATTTCTCACCCTAATTCTTATGTGGTCCAGAGTACTGTGAACGCTATGCAAAGAAGGAGCACATTGTTAATGCCCCAACTGATGGAAGTGACGAGGAACTAAGCGATGAGGACTTCAGCGATGGACGCAGTGATAGTGACGATGATGTCGCAGGACATGCAGATCCATAGAACCTCAACTGATTTGTTCACATTACCTATGTTCATTCTTTAATGTCATCTGTATTATTAAGATTTACTTGCTTGCATGTAATTTAGGAGCAGACGGGATAAAATTACGACCAGGATAAGTTATAAAATCCATGCATTATACTGATTTTGTAGTTGATATATTATTCATGTTAGTAGCAAACCGGTTGAAGAATCCGATGTTTGTTTGCTTGCTTTATTTAGGTCAAGGAATGGAAAAATGTCGTGCATATGTTGTTCAATCTAATTGCAACTTTTTGAATATCAAATGAACGTGTCATAAGGTAAACTTAGTCCCTGTATGGTACTCATTATTTCAAATTTCCTTTTTTAAAAATTCATTTTCAATCACTCATTCTACCAAGAAATTCTCTACTTTTTAATCACACACACTCTAAAATTTATTATTAAAAATCACATTATTTTGAAATAGTGGATCTCAAATGTGGCCATATATGGCACGGGTGGAACGGGAGTGGACCTAGCCTGTCTTTATATTTGTGTTCTAAAATGTGCACCTAAATATACATTTAGACTCGTATATATGCGTCTTTCATGCATCGTCGCACACATTTTTTTCGAGTTGGCAGTGTACAGGCGCTCATTAGCGTGCTTAGGCTTGATGGGCTGCCTCACACTACTTTACGTATTTTAGAAGCTTGCTTTTTATTGGTTTTATTTCTACTATGACTCTCTAAAGTGTTACATCAAGTACGTTGGTCGAGACCCATGAAGTCCAAAGGGTCATATAATCTAGTTATCATAAAGAGCGGTATGGATAGAAAAATTCCAACAAAAACCACATGAAGTTTGCATACATCAACAAGACGAAGGTTAATCTTGCTAACAATAGCAGTAGTTCAAAAATAGTTTCAAGTTTTACATTTCTTTCATATAAAATTTTATGTATCAGATATTTAGCCTCTATTTGGTAAACTAATTATAAACGATTTTGTATAAATATTGTTTATAAATAGAGATATGACAACATTTCGTTGATCAATTTTTTTGAAAAGTAAGAAATAGTTGGTAACACTGTTTGGTTTATAAATTGATTTATTTATGATTTTGAGGTAAAAAATAGTGATTGAAAATTGGAGAAAGAAAATGTGGTTAAAAAGTGATTTGAAAAATTGTGTATTTTATAAATCGATTTATAAACCAAAATTTTGAATTTACCCAACACGTGCTAAATGTCGTAACGTGAACACTTATAAACAAAATTTATAAAAAAATTTTGCCAAATAGAGGCTAATCAAAAACTCACACGTGTGTGAAAATATATATTTTTTAAAACGAAGTGATTAATAAACAATCACTTCGGCTATAAAATTGTGGATTATTTCTCAAGTCACTTATCTAGGTAGGATGAAAAATTAAAATGGTATACCTATTACCCCCCTCCTAAGGCCATCTCCAACCCTCATACATTAAATTCTCACTTTTACACTAAATTTGAATTACATTTACACTATTCCAGCTTCTCTACTTTAACCCAGTAACACTAAATCTTACATCAAATGTACATTATTCATCATTTTCTATAATTTTTATTTTTAAGAAAATACAATTTCATTACATTTAATAATTTCGGTAATTAAATAGAAAAAATGTTTTTATATTTTAATAATTAATATTTTATAAAATTAATTAATTTAATAATTAATTTTTTTGAACACTTAAAAATTAATTTTGTCGTAAACAAATTGAAATTCAACTTGTTACTAATTGAAACTTCGAATAACATACTTGAAAATTTAAAACACGGGATATGAAGTATGTAGTAATAACACAACTCGAAATAACATAGGAAATTTAGTTTTGGGAGTTGCTATACTCCTCCCACAGGTGCTCAATCAACGCATTTCTTAGCGCGATGTGTGCTTCCCTGTCCTTAATCTTTCGATGTCGAGCAAGAAACTCTCGAAATCGTTCATTCTCGTCCACGACGACCTCAACTGTTGGACTCGGTGCTTCCACATATGCGCCAATTGGTACACTGAGATCTCGTTCGTCCTCCACTATCATGTTATGCATGATAATGAATGCTGTCATTATGTCATGCAACACATTTTTTTTTCAAGATCGAGCCGGTCCACTGACAATCTTAAACCTTGATTGAAGCACCCCAAATGTTCGTTCAACGTCTTTTCTACAACTTTCTTGCCTCATTGCAAAATATTTTTTCTTAGGAGTTTGAGGATCATGGATCGTTTGTACAAGTGTTGACCACTTAGGGTAAATTCCATAAGCTAAATAGTATCCCATTGTGTATTGTTTTTCCTGTATGACATAATTTTTCGGTGGAGCTATGTCGTCTGCCAAGTCAGAAAATAGATGAGACGACTTCAACACATTTATATCGTTGTTTGACCCTGACAATCCAAAGTGAGCATGCCATATCCAAAGATGATAGTCGGCTACAGCCTCGAGAATTATTGTAAGAGATCCGCTACGACCTGTATATTGTCCAGCCCATGCAATGGGACAATTTTTCCATTTTCAATGCATACAATCAAGGCTGCCTAATATACCTGGAAAGCCACACTGCTGCCCAATGTACAATAATCTCGCAATATCTTCGACGTTTGGCGCCCACAGGTATCGTGGTGAAAATACCTCTACAACTGCTCGACATAATCGTTACAAACTCTCCGTTTCTGTTGACTCACCTATTTTCACGTACTCGTCAGTGGCATCTGCTGCAATACCATATGCTAACATCCGCATTGCAGCCGTGATTTTCTGGATAGGGGAAAGATCTAGCATTCCTAGACCGTCTCGTTTTTGTACGAAATACTCATCATGACTTTGCACCTCCTGAAGTATACGCATGAATAGATTTCGGGACATGCGATACCGTCGACGAAACCTTTTTTCATCGAACTGTGGATTTGCAGAGAAGTAATCGTTCCACAATCATTGATCTGCCGCTTCACGATCGTGTTCAATCACAACATGGCCGACAATTGAACCTCTACGAGTTGCATCATTCATTTGGTTCTCAAGCAGACGGGCCCGGCGACGGATGTTGTTTTGTCGAATGCGAAGCACAATCTCCTCTTGCTCATCAATCTTGTTGATATATTCAACGTACTATTCGTCACTGTTGGGGTGGGGCATGGTAGATGAGGACCCGTCTACATTGAAATTCATCTTTCTTAAATATTTGATTCAAAGTTGTAGTTTACATAAGTTATGCTGGCCTATTTATAGATAAGTTTTTGAATAATAACATGAAGTGTTGCATGATTTTAACTTTGCAGAGAAAATCTTTGCATGATATTTACTTTGCAGAGATAATATTTGCATGATTTTAACTTTGCAGAGAAAATATTTGCATTATTTGCACGTTGCAGAGAAAATCTTTGAAAATCTTTGCCCGTTGCAGAGAGACATAATTTGCATTATTATTACTTTGCAGAGAAAATCTTTGCATGATTTTCACTTTGTAGAGAAAATATTTGCAAGATTTTAACTTTGCAGAGAAAAATCTTTGCATTATTTGCACGTTGCATAGAAAAGCTTTGCATTATATCATCTATATTCAAACTTTGCAGAGATTCCTTGTGTATTATTCAAACTTTGTAGAGATTCCTTGTCTACTATTCAAACTTTGCAGAGATTCCTTTTCTATTATTCATACTTTGCAGAGATTCATTGTCTTTTTTTACATTGCATTCTTTTATTTTATTAAAACTTTGTTGACAATAATAGTGTTTTGTGTCAGGTGTTTTGGCCTATAAATGGTGGCAACCAATTTTGAACTCGTACATCATAATTTGGAGACTCAAAAATTAATTTCTGCAATTAAACATGAGTTCTAGCAGAAGATCAGCTAACTATACAGTTGATGAGGATGTACATATATCCCAAGATCCCATCGTTGGTATTCGACAAAAAGGGTCAAAGCTGTGGCAAAGAGTTTTCGAGGCCTATAACAACACTAAGTCACCTCAGATGAACCATCGTCCAGAACGGCCGATCTCAACACGTACGGGTGAAATTACCAAGGCTATCTCAAAATTACGAGGTTGTTTGCGTCAGGTTGAAAATTTGCATCCGAGTGGGGCATCGGAACAAGACATTGTAAGCATTCGTATTTAATATACATCGTTATTTTTCTGTCACACTTTATTAATAAACAATCTTACAAAAAATCTTGCAGATGGACAAAGCCAAAATGTTGTATGCACAAGACCCCACTAACAAGGGTGTTTTCAAATTTGATCATTTGTGGCTCCTGCTGAAGGAGATTGGAAAATTTAGCCCGACGCCGAATGTGGCACGCCATGAATTACAAACCTCCCAAAATACATTTGGATCTTTTGAACAAGACTACTCACTTGCTGGGTCTCCCACATCTCCTGGAATTTCATCATTTTCTCTGAACATGGAGGACGATGATGTTGGGGGTACTTCTTCTGAACGGCCAATGGGTGTTAAAAAGGCCCAAAAAAAAAAAAATTTGAAGATGAGACTAGAAAAGAATTGAATGAGATCAATGCTGAAAACAAAGAATTCACGGAGTTGGTAAGGAAGTGAGCGGCTGACAGGTAAAACTTTTATCAGTTGCAGATGTATAAGGAAGATAACAAAATTTTATTGACAAACATGGATTCAATATCAGATTCGATGACGCGTGAATTCATAAGGAGTGAACAACAACGGATCATTCGAAAAAGGACCCAAGAACAAATAAATGTCAGTCAATCTGACTCAAGCTCGTTCAGTCCACTATTCGATGATCTAGGTGACTCCGGAGCAAATTTGCCTGATTATTGAAAACAACTATCTCGTGTCGTCAAAAGCTATGTTATTATTTGTGACGTGGTCTAATTTAATTTTAGTTTCGTCCAATTATTTCAAAATTTTCATTATCTTTGTAGTCGCATCCGTTTATCATATTTTAATGTGTTACATTTTATTGTCAAAATTTTCTATTTGTCACTATATTAAAAATATAATTGTTAAATACCTTTGAATAAAAAGATAAAACACTACAATTTATTGAACTATGGAAATTAATGGACAATCTCAAATATACATCACTTTTTAAAATCAAACTAAACAAAAGTGTAGGGACCAAAATGGAGAAAAAAATGAAATAGGGACAAAAAATATATAAATTAAAGTTAAGGAACCCAAAAAAAAAAAATTAGATACAGCTGGTGCGGTATAATGAACAGTGCAGCGCTATTTTCCCGAGCAAAATGGTGCTGCGTTGGACGGTGATTGCAGCGGCCAAATGGCCGCTGCATTGGAGTTGCCCTAATTATAGATTTTTAGAGCATGTTTGCCTAAGCTTAAAATGTTTACTTACAAGTGAAAAAGTAAGTTTTAACGTAAATTGTATCAGCGAAAATTAAAAATAAACTAGTGATTTATTTTGTCAGTAAGTTAAAATTTACCTTTTAAAACTAGTTAATACTTACTACTAATAAAAAAAAAAAAGAGCTTATTTTCAAACATGCTTTGAGAAAAGTTGCTTACATTACCTTTTTCTTACGCTTGTCCAAACATGCTCTTACCGTGTTAATTATACCATAATAAATTAGTTGACTAAAATTGTTTTATTTGGTGGTACCAAACCCACTAGTATAATCAACTGTCTGTTTCAAGATTTTCTACAACTTAAATCTATGTTGCTGTTGAACTTGGCACCCCTACATGAAGAGGCGGATAAAAAGTTACACAATCTAATGCAAATTAAATGGTGAAAATAGCTCCATGAATTCAAGATAAAATAGTCAAAATCAAAATTATATTAGACAAGATTATAATATCTTTGTCAATAATTTAGGTGATTGACAAAGAATCTCATTTGTAAGTTGAGAATTTGGTTTGGTGGTGTTGTGGTGCACGTACACTACATGGGCAAACACTATAGGAACTTGAAATTAAAGCAAAGGATGAAACCAAGCAAAACACTTCTTTAAGAATCTTCATAAAGAATGACGTAGTGTGGCATCTAGGATGTAGAAGGTAGTTCTTGAAATTTTTTTTTTTTTTTTCAAAACTTCCCATAAATCCTTTTTATGATGGTCTCATCTAAAGTCATCCACCATCTTCTGACATGCGTGAATATACAATGGTGATTTCTAACATGATTACTTGATCATTAGACTACTCAACATTCAATAGGACATTATTTCAACTTGCGTTAGCTAATAACGAGATTTCCGTTTTATAAATACTCCACATATGTAACAGCACTCAATTAACAAAGTCGTCTCATTTTAAATGACCCGTCCTTAGCCTTTGCTTGGGTTTCACTCCCCTCCCTCCCCTACCCTCAGAGGTAGCCTTGAAGTTGTGCGAGATGTGCTTAAGTCATCATTTCAAATTGTCGCACAGGACATTCAAAATCTCAAGGCCGACCCTGCTTAACCTACCCCCAAAAAATTATAAGTCAACATAAATAAATGAAAAATAAATGGTTAATTCTTGTGAATTTTTACTAGCCTTGGTTTGAGCCCCATTCTTTTGAAAAAATAGATTTTGTAATAGTTTGAAGAATGTGCAATAAAAAGTGACTTTTTGTTTTTTAGATTTACATATTAAATTATTTTGTTGAGAGAATGTATAATTAAAAATAAATTTGAATAGAAATGAACTTTGAAAAATGAGGTTCAAATATGAGCTATAGGTATTGTTAAAATTTAATTAACTTTGAATTTTTTTTTTATCTATCTATCTATCCTAAAAAAATCCAAATAAGAAGCCACTGTTTGGTTCCATTAAAATCAGTTTTTCTTTTTGTTTTTTCGCGGATCTCGAGGTAGATGTAGGTTTAAAAATTGAAGAAAGAAAATATGTGTTGTTAAAAAATTGTATTGGAAATTGGAGCGATTATAAATTAAAAAAAAAACTTGGCCTCTGTTTGGCAAAGATGTTTAAAAACATATTTTTACAGCACAATTTTTCAAATCATTTTTTAATTACATATAAATTCTCTCTTTATTTTTTAATCACATATTTTATCTAGAAAACATAAAAAAATATTTTTAAACACAAAATTTTTAACAAACAGGGCCCAAGGTTACCGAACATTGGCTTATTTTCAAAATAAAATATATGATTATAAAGTTATTTAGAAAATGAGTGCTGGTAAAAAATTATTAGGGAAATTGAGGAAAAAAAAGAGTCCGGTTAATGATCGTTCGGCGGCTTCTTTTTCAATTATAAACATTTGTTTTTTCAAATCTCGAGGTAAATAAATGATTAAAAATTGGAGAGAGAAAATATGTGTGGTTAAAAAGTTGTATTGAAAATTGAAATAATTATAATCAAAAAATAAACAAAAAAGCATAACACATTAAATTAAAAGAATTATACTACATTTATACACAATTTGCACACAATACATTACACACACCTCACAATGGGTGGGGTCCACAAATTTTTATTATTTATTGGCCCACACCCATGTGAATGGTGTAGGCGTGGACATGGTTACATATGGTTCTGGTTCCTAGGGAATCGTACCGATGGTTCTTTTGAAAAAAGAACCATTGGTTCTTTTTGTAAGAGAAGATCCGAATAGAAACCGAACCGTTCGGTTCTTTTGGTTCTGGTTCCGGTTTCGGTTTCGGTTCCGGTTCCGATTTCCTAAACTAAAATTTTCAAACTTAAGCAATGAAACGATGGTAGAATCCGATTGATAAGAGTCGTAAGATAGTAAGGTCATCGACCTTGATCAATATGCGAATACAACAGTCATATTTGTCATTGACATCAAAATATTCACTCTCTTCCAGACCGTAACATATCTCCTCATCCGTGTATATGTTTTCCTTCTAAATATTCTTCAATTTCTGCTCGTAGTTCTCCACATTTTTAGAGAAAGTCGTACAAGTCCAGCAAATCCTTGAAAGCAAGATAACAACTGATTGTAAAATGGAGAGTGAAGATTTATTGTTTGTTGATTTTTGAAGAATTGACAGCTGAAGGCTTGAAGCTGAACGACTGATCCAGTGAAAGAAAAATGATTTTTGATCTATGAATCTATGATTTTTTGTTTATTACTTGTTTTGTTTATAGTTATTGTAATATTGAATAAATTAATAGTTATTGGGTAATTGATAATGATTAATGGACCGGATAATATGCACTAAGATTAAGAATTGATGATTTTTTTTATATTTTTTTAAATTTATATTTTTAGAAAATAATAATAAAAAAAAAAACTATGTTTTGTACTATGGATTAAGGTTCTTAGTTCTAGTTCTAAACCAAGAACCAAATCAAAATCGAACCGAATGGTTCTTGATTTTTAGAATCAAAATCGTTTAAAATTTTGAAAGAACCGAACCGAATCGAAATTGAACTGAACCGAATCACTAGTTTCGATTTTTTTGTCCAGACTTAGAGGGGTGTGCAATGTGGTGCATTGGAAGTGTAACATAGTTCAAATTAAAAAATGATCAGATCGCATCATTGGCATAACCTGAAGTGCATGTCATGTCATATAATCAAAATGTTGACCAATTCCCATCTTTTTCTTTTTATATTTTACTGGAAACAAAAGTGTCGTCTTTTTTGCATATACTCACTTTGGAAACTAGTGCCAGACCCGCCTTCGGATTCTAAATCCGTTTAAAAAAAAAATTTACACAGTAGAAGAAAAAAAACCCATCACTTTCACTTCCCCATTTTTCTTACATATATACAATACAAATAAATATATATACACACACTGAAAGTTTAATTATAATTGTCAGTAAGAGGGGGAGAAATTCAAGATTTCCATATTTAATTCCGTTATTCTCGCGGGCTGTTAGAATCCAGCATAAATCTGTGTTTTTAGGGTTTTGCTAAGCAATCGGGGTCAAGGTAGGTAAAAGTTTAATCTGCATCAGTCTTTTCATTTTGTTGTTGGGATTTTTCCATTTTTGAAGGAATTATGATTGTTGCCTTATTAGCACCGAACTGCCTTGTGGTTTAATATTGTGATGTTAGTCTGAGCAAATCTGAGGTTAAGGGTTTGATTTTTTAAAGTTTCTGTTGTCTGGGATTTGTATATTATGAACGAGGAAGAACATTAAAGTGCTTGTTTTGGTTTATCGTTCAACAATATATAGACCTGTTTAATGACAGAAATTCAAACTTGAAAAATTTTGTGATTATCGAAGGAGAAGGAGGATTTGTGAGAAATGAGGGGCAAAGGGATTGATAGAGAAAAAGTGAAACGGAAATTTTCTGAACATATGCATTTGAAATTGTCTTGGATTCAGCACCAAATCAATAAAAAAGATGGCATTTTAACATATCCACCTCCTGTTTATCCTGTATCAGCTTCCCCTTATGCCCACAAAGAATCGAGCCCTTCTCCGTCTTCTTCTGGTGCTAGGATTAGTCCTGCAGTTCTCTTCATTATAGTAATTTTAGCTGTTCTGTTTTTTGTATCGGGGCTTCTCCATTTGCTAGTTAGATTTCTTACGAAAAGTTCATCCTCCTCCTCTCAGTCGAACCGGAATTTGGTCGTTTCGGGCTCTGATGCTCTACAAAGACAACTGCAACAACTCTTCAGTTTACATGATTCTGGTCTGGATCAAGCTTTCATTGATGCATTGCCAGTTTTTATGTACAAGGAGATTGAGGGTTCACAAGAGCAATTTGATTGTGCAGTTTGTTTGTGCGAATTTTCCGAAAATGACCAATTGAGATTGCTTCCAATGTGTAGCCATGCGTTTCATATCAACTGTATTGATACTTGGCTCTTGTCGAATTCAACGTGTCCTCTCTGCAGAGGGACCCTTTTCAATCCTGGGTTCTCCACGGCGAACCCTATTTTTGATTACGACGATTTCAGGGAAGAAGATGGATGTTCCACTAATGTAGAGAACGGGAATTCTTTCGTTGAGAAGAAGGCAGAAATCGAGGAAGTTGCAGTAGAAAAGGCCGTTTTACCGGTTAGGCTTGGTAAATTCAGAAGATTGAATGAGGGAGAAGAGGAGTTAGCAGGAGAGTCTAGTGATAGTAAATTGGATGCTAGAAGATGTTACTCTATGGGTTCATATCAGTACGTAGTTGGCGGTGCTAATCTCCGGATACCCTTGACCCACGAACGAGCTCGTTCTGATGCTAAACCGGTCAAAGGGACGGAACAGATTAGTGAGGACGGGAAGAAGATTAGTATTGGGTTGAAAACTGATAGCTATTCTGTTTCCAAGATATGGTTGTGGTCGAAGAAGAGCAGTTTTGCGAGTTCTTCAGATCCCCAAATGGAGTACCCATCTTCTCTTAATATGGAGCTACCATGGATGCAGAGAACAGAAGGTGTCTGAAGGTACATTATAGTTTGTTTATGATTAATCTTGCAGTGGTGGCTTTCTACTGTGTTCAAATTTTATTGACTCTGATTCAATAAATTTGGTGATAGTTCGGTAACAGGGAAGATCCATATTTGATGCGAATTTCAATTTCTTTGATTTCGAGTTGTAATTTTGTGTATTGAGCATTAAGAAATTGATTATTTCAGGGCATCGACAAGTTATGCTGGAAACTGATCCAACTGCGTTTCTGGCTTGTTATGAAAAATTAGAGATTCCCCAATGTGTGTTGTTCATGAATTAAAGCTGTTGCTCGTTGTCCCCATTTTTTTTGAATATTTGCTCGTTGTCCTTTAAGTTGGAGAAGTATGAACAAAAGTTCTTGATTCAAGTTTATATAGGAATTAGGCTTTAGATGAGTGGTTTTTTGATACGTATGACAATCTAGGTGGGGATTGTAGATCATTCGACGTCAATTGTGTTACAGAAATCAATTTTTTGATCGAATGAATTATACTCACACACATATCTATCATTCATTTTTCTGTCAATCACATCATCATTAAAATCTATGGCTCAAAAACATTCTGTCACCCATTCAATCGTATTTTTCGGGCGAATGGGCATTTTAACATTTGACATTGCTATTTCATTATCTATTTGGCTACATCGTGTCAACATATTTTTGTAACACTTTTTTGAAAAGTAACAATTTTGATTGGCCAAAAATTTCTGTCTAACATATATCTAACTGTCTGTTTGGTAAAAAAGTAAAAAAATTAAAAATTAAAAAATGTGATATTTTTTAAATAAAATATGTGAATAAAAATGATTTTGAAAATATGTATAGTTAAAACATGATTCGAAAAAATGTTATCACAGCTTCGAAACGGATAAAAAATTAACCTATTATCAAGTCATTCTTTTAAACGATATTTATAAACACCGGTCGCCAAATACAAGATGCAAGTATCGTAAACATAATCAAACTGTATTTGATATTTCTCTTATAAAAAAAACTTTAACGTAAAATTACAGTATTATAATAATTCCACAAAAGAATAATGAATTATAAGCAAAATTAACAGAAACGGTAATTGGAAACGCGAAGAAACAGAATCAATTTATCAATCGACACTTATCGTCAAAACGTCAGATCAACCGGCTCTTCCTCACGCGAACAGTGGCGCGTCCTTGCCAAGCTCCACCGAACCTTTAGTTGACACCGGGAAAACCGCAAACGGGGCCGAAAAGTTCCGTACTGGCCAATCTTTCTCCAATTGGCCGTCTGGCCCCTGCCCTTCATCAAAATTCAAAGCATAACTCAAAGGATCGTACTGGAATTTTCCCGTTTTGGACCGGGTCTTCGTCCTATTGAACCGGCGGATGAACGTCTTCCATTTCGGACCGGCGACGACCTCTGACCATTCCCTAACCTTCTTCACGGTGTTTATTCCCTTTCCCCACAAACCTCCGGCGATCTCTTGCTCTTTCTCCTGCGTCGATACCCTCTCCCAGTTATCTGTTTGTCGGGTCTGGAACCACGGATAGTTCCAAAACCAGCAGCAACTATGGCAGGAGAATCCAGGTTCTTGCAATTCCTCCTTTAGGTTCACTTCTTTGGTGGAGAAATCTGAGTCCATTTGCGATTGGAAACCCATTTCCGGTCGAGAGAAAAGAAGAATGTGGGCTTCTGTTAAACCCTAACCCTAAATCCCTCTCTATCCCCCACCCCAACCCAGTCTCTCTCTCTCTCTATTTATATTGTATGTATATATAACGGTACTGCCACCCGGAGATACCGGCAAGTATATTACTGTAAACAAATGGAACGTTACGGCTGGAAACAACGGTTCTATTAGGTAAGCCACGTGGTACAACTTCATTGGAAGTTGTAACTAAAATAATAAGAGAGTGCAGTACATGATTAGTAACTTTGTGTGAGGGTATAAAAATAATATTTTAATACATAATAAATTGAATATGAATATCTAAGAGCATCTTCAAGACTTCAACGACGATGAATATGGATCGGTTTGATTCTGGTTTCATTGAAACCAAATCGAATCATGAACTGATGATTTTTTTTACCAATGAAACAAATCGATTTTTATAAAGATATAGAACCAAACTGAAACCAAACCACTCGATTCTGGTTTGGTTTGGTTTGGTTCCCAGTATATTACTTGAATTTTAAATTATAAAAGTAAATTATTATCACATACCATATCCATGACCATAAGTTAGTACTTAGTAATGATTAACGAAATTCATTTACCAAAATTCAAATTAATACACAAATATTAAGTTACATCTCCATACAAAATATTATTTAATAACAATGATTTAAAAATGTAGATGAATGAGTTATTGATAGAGATTAATTATATCAAGCTACATGGTTACGTCTTCATGCTTACCCAAAAACTATTAGCATAAAACAAACAAAATTAATGTACGAAACACAAGATGATGCCTATAATCTCATAATACATCTTTGAACTACAAATATCATATTTTAGGACGAGTTAACAAATGTCCAGATTTTATCAAAAAGGTGAGGGATATGTAATGCATGAAATCTTCCACCGAGTAAAAGGATATGTAGAGTCACATTGAAATATTTTCAGTTATACGGTAAACAAAACCTCTTGTAAGCTACATGCCAAAAATGGAAAAGGAAAAATAAGAGAGGAGTAAAGAAAAATAAATTTAGATTTCTGACGGTATAAACAAGCTAAGACCTAGATTACCAAAAGATTAGATAAAGTTAATTTTTTAACTTTTAAGAATAATTAAAAAAGAAAATTGATCTAAAAGTGGGCTTAAGCTTCGGTTCTTGGTTCTAGAACAAGAATCGGAACCGGAACCAAAACCGTTTGGTTCTCCATACTAAGAACCAAACCATTAATTTTTTTTTTTTTTGTAAAACCGAACCGAACTGAACTGCTTGGTTTGGTTTGGTCCCGGTTTGGTTCGGTTTGGTTCAATCCGGTCATTTGTCCACCCCTACTTCAACCTAGATTTAAATTGGGAAAAATACATAACTATTGTAATACCGCCTTTCATTTTCGTACCATTTAAATTTTCACGTCATATTTATGTTAATGTTATTTGAAATTTGAAATTTAATTAATCATGCGTCAATGTTTTGAGTTATTTTACAGTGGAAGGACTTGGACACCGTATCGCTCAATGTGCCAATTAGAAAATTATAATTTGTTCACGTGCAATTTTATGTAATTAATTAATTAATTTTTCCTAGGCATACTAATTTCTATTCATTGTGTTAAATTGAAACTTTATTGGCAATTGGAAATAAATGGAACTTACGGTATTTAAATATGCAAAGGAGGGGATTTAAGGGACCAATTTGCAAATTTCAAAAGATGAAATTTAAACCTAAACCTAAACCCTCATTATATCTCTCCCTCACTCACGACTCTCATCTCTCTCTCTCTCGACCTCGCTCTCTCTCGGTTCTCTCTCCCTCAACCCAAAAATCGCCATCCTTCAACCTCTTGCAGCCTCTCACATTGCCGGTGGTAGCGCCGGTCATCACCCCGGTAAAGCCGTGGCCTCCACCACCTCCCCTACCACGGTAAGGTTCCCTTTCTCCCTCCCTCCCGAGCGCAGCTGCTCGGACTCCTCACACCCGCGCACCCACACAGCCACACACTCGCACACATTCACGTATATATGGAATAATATACATCTATATGTGGGATTTCGGGTTTTATAGTAACTTGCAGATTTCGAATTTGATTGTAATTTCAGAATTCTTGTAACCTCAGTTGTTGATTTCAAATTTTGGATAATGGGTGTGTATATGTGTATATATATTATTATGTATATATGTATATATACGTAAATTTCAGATTTCTATGTATAAATATATAATTTCATATTCAAATTTTAGTCTAAATTTCATATGTTATGTAGCGATCTAGAATTTTCCGTGACTTATTTAAATATTATTTAAAATGTGTCGCTACGACTTTGCCCATTTATTTTTAAACACATTTTCGTCTAGCTATTTTAAGTGAAATTAAATTTATTTTTGAATTAAATATTAGTCAAATTACAATTTTTATTAAATGATGTCCCAAGTCTATTATATATTTTTAAAGTCCATTTTTATTTATTTATTTATGTGGATTCAATCTATTATTATTATTATAATCCCCAATTCACGTTCATTTTAATTTGAATCCTAAAATTTCTCCCCAACTTTCATTTTTCATATTAAGCACATTCTTCCCCAATCTTGCAAAATTTCCATGGCCAACTTCCTCAAATTTTTCCTAGCTAATCCTATCTCTCTCAATCATCATCAATCGTGCATTTACCAAAATTTAGCACAACTCACAAGATATATTTCCCTTCCTCTTTATCACAAAATCATCATCACCCAGTTGAACCACCATGACCAGCCACCACCGGCCACACAAAACATTAAATTCACCGTCACTGCCCCACCACCAAATTCATCCATCAGAACCAAGCCTCACAGTCACGCAGGGTTACTACTGCCATAGCCGAGACCCCAAAACCAATATGCAACAATCACACACACAGAAAACTCTATCATCTCCGACCAACATCGCCTACAATTCGACACACCCCAATCCACCATTATCAACCCAACTAAATGTCAGAATCACCACCGTCACCACCGGATTTAAACCACTTGAACACCACCAAAATCGCCCCTGCCCATCATCACAATCCGAAATCGAGCCTGCAACCACCATGGTCGAGCAGTGCAAGCACCACCACAAGACGACCAACACCAATTCCACCATCAACTCCAACCATTACCGTAACCCTCAAACCACCGTATCGAAATCCATCACAGCCTCCAACTCGCAATTTCATCACCACCGCATCGACTGCATCACCTACTGCCTAACTCCAATCCGACCCCAAATTCACAAAAATCAAACCAAAAACCCAAGAATCAAATAAACCCATATACTTACCTCAACTGTCGACCCATATTCACTGGTTTTTCGCCGGAGATCGCCCCACCCTTCACCTCGGTTTTGCACCTTTTTCCTCGCACCTAAACCGCACAAAAACCACCTCCGCCACCGCCAAGTGATGGCGGCAGCACCGCCCTGGCATCCTGACCGGCGATTTCAGCGGAGGAAGGGAGCCTCGTCGCCCGTCTCCTCTCAGCCTCTCTCTGTCAATTTACATAGAGAGAGAGAGAGAGAGAGAGAGAGAGAGAGAGAGAGAGAGAGAGAGAGAGAGAGAGAGAGAGAGAGAGAGAGAGAGAGAGAGAGAGAGAGAGAGAGAGAGAGAGAGAGAGAGAGATGAGACATATACATATATTCTTATAATTTTAAGTTTTGAAATTTATCCCTTTAGTCCCCAATTTTCAGAATCTCTTTATTTCAATCCTTTAGTTTTGAGAATGATTTAATCAGTCCCCAAATTCCTAAAGTATTGAATTCAACCCTTAGTTTTAAAATTAGTGATTTAGTCCCCTTTAGTTTTTTTTTTTTTTAAAGTATTATTTTGATCTTTTGGTTTTAAAATATTTTATTCAACTCGTAGGCTTTTGCAAATTATTTATTTTGATTTCAACTATTTTCAAATACCAATTATGTTAGATTTTAAATCCCTAAACTTTAATTTTTCTTTTAAAACTCTTTCAATTGAAACATTTGATTTCCAAATACCACTTTGAGGTTTATTTGTTATTGGCTAGAAGAGGCGCTTGGACATTTAGAAGAACAACGTGAACTCTCTTGCTCAACTTTCAAACTCGTGATTTGAGGTAGACTCGCCCCTACTAATTAGTTTAAATTATAATTGTATGTCTTATGTGAAATTACGTGATTTACATGCTTTGATGCATGAGACGAGAAAAGAATATCTCTTATGAGATAAGATGAGAAATGATGATATTATGCATAACTTATGTGCCTTAAGTGCACGAGACGAGACTACCCACACCCTATGATTTTGAAAATACAAGAGCCCAAGAATATGATGATGATGTCACTGTATGATTTGCATAATTTCGTGTTCAATTATTCTGTAAATTAATTATTGACAATGAGTCTACTGAGTATTTCTCGAAATACTCATTCCATTATTTTAACAGTTTTTGCAGATCTCGGAGAAGGCGGTGAATGAAATGACAGCGGTGACAAATTTAACAAATGATGAAATTTTTTAGTCAATTTTACGAATATTACTGATTAGATTATTTATTGTTAATTTATTTAAACAATTGAGACCTAAGTTTTATGTATTGTTCTATATTTAAATTAATCAAATTTTCGCTGAAGGTTTCAAATAATGAATGTGACGTTTTGAATTAAATTGATTTTTCGCAATAAAGTAAATTTTAAAGGACGACGTGGCGTCCCGGGCTCCGCGGAATTGGGAGCGTTACATGTTAAATTCCAAATTTAAAAATATGGAATTTAATGATGTCAGTGTGTATCTAATACATGGGGATTCACAGATTTTAGGAATAATGGCATAATGGGGGTGTGTGTTAATTTTCAAATTTTTGTGTGTAAATTTTCAAATTTAAGAGACTATTGGAACTTTAAATCGGAATCGTAGATTTTGGAATTTATTGATTTGGGAAGTATGGTATTGTATATACTAAGTAAATTTTTTGTTATTTATGATAACGGAATTAATTATCAGATTTTGGGGAAAACCTCATGAATGGTTTGAGTTGTTATTTAGTATGTGGTTTAAGTTAGATATAATTGTTTGAGTTGTATTTAAAAGCACAAGAAAATTTTCTAGGTTCACGTTGAAATCGTATCTTGTGTTTAAAGTGTGGCATGATAGGTATTTGATTTGACTTAAAACTTTGTTTGAGTTAAATTGTAAGTCACATGGAAGTCTTGACCTCGGTTAGGAGTTTTAAATGTGATTTTGAACTGAAAGTATATTTTATTTAATGAATTGATATAGATTAGGATTACTGGGTACATTGACGTCACGGGCATCTGAGACTCTTCCACTTGCAAATCCAGATAACGGTAAATACTAAGGACGTTAGGTAAGTAAACTTCCCCCTATTTTTATCAAAGTTGAATGTAAATATGGAATGTGTAAATGACTGCTTGCAACTTACTTGCTTTGATGAATTTCATTTACTTTATGAAAGTATATGTTATTATGAAGAATGTTCAAGCATGCACATTATCATGTCATTGCATCATCAATCATGCATTGGCATCGAAATTGGGAAGTCAAATGTTTCTAAATGAAAGAAATGTGTCAAGGTGCAAGTTTGTTCAAAAGTATGTATCCCAAGTTTTAAAGAAAGAATGTGTGTACTTCTAGTTCATGAAAGATGCGAGTGGGAAATGGGGCGCGGGGGACTGGCGTACCCGAATGTAATGAGCCGCATTGCGGTGGAATGAAGTGAATGAGCCGCTTTGCGGTGGAATAAAGTGAATGAACTGGTTTATGATGGAATGAATGTTAACCGCTTTGCGATTTTACTTGTAAATGTGATCTGGTTCCAAATAAGAATTGTCCACTGTTATCTGATTGACTAGAAGTTATATCAAGTGAGCTCACGATGGAAATGAAGAGAAAGTTTTGAAATGAAGTGAAAGTTTTGAAATGAAGTGAAAGTTTGAAAAGTTTGAAAGTTCTGGAAAGTAAAGTAAATGGGGATACATATATGGAATTTTTAAAGCATTCATGTCATAAGCATGCATTTCATGCATAAAGTTTACTTACTGAGCTTTAGCTCACCCCAATCCCTACTCAACATTTCAGGTGATGAAAGTTAGATGATCTGAGAAGAGCATTGGCGGCTGACTCGGACAGTACTCATAATTTCATTCCTTTTAGAAACGAATCAATGGTTTTCACAAATTATTTTATTGGTTATTCTTTTAAATTGATAAATCATTTTGAATTAGTTTGTCGGTTCTTAGTTAAAACAAGTATGGTATTTCCCGGTGATTAGTTTATACTATGTTTCGGGAATTTATAAATTTTTACTTCAAAGTATTATCGTTGAGGAGTTTGAGAATTAATGTTGGAGTTGAATTTTGGAATTTTGGTTGGATGTTGAATGTTGGATTTAAATGGGTTGATAATTGTATATGTATTGTAGGTATGATGTCCCTCTACAGGTTGGTTATGTCCAAGTTATAGAGGAGACTCTGCCGAAATTTTTGTAAAATTTTATAATAGAAAATGAAAAATTTAAATGTTTTAAACTATTTATTTCCGCATATAATGTGAATGAAAGTTAATATGCCTAGGTTTAAGATTTTAAATTTGGGGTGTTACAACTATAAACTTAAAACTATCGCTTTCAAAACTAGCAAACCTAGGATTATTTTTTTAAAAATCAGGTGTTAATTAGTAATTAATAAAAATAATATTTTATAGTATAAAAATAATTATCAATTATATATTAAATTAAAATTAATATAACATTTAAATAAAAAAAACTATCAAACAACATGGGTCACGTTCATCACAGCCTTGACCCCAATCCCACCCACCCAACCCCACCCCACCCGACCTCACCTCACCCTCAAAAAATGATTTTTTTCTTTTACTTTTTCCAACCCCACCCCGACCCCATCTTCGACCCAACCCTACACACCCCTCCCACCCCAAAGATGATTTTTTTTCTTCTACTTTTCCCAACCCCAACCCCACCACTCCCCCACCCCACCCCCAAATTTTTTTTTCTTCTACTTTTTCCAACCCTGATCTCGACCCCACCCCACCCATCTTATCCCATCTCACCGTAAGCACCCCCACAAAAATGAGGTTTTTCCCCCCCTTCTCTCTCTCTCTCTCTTCCCCCCTATCCTACTCACCCTACCCTACCCTACCCTACACTACCCCACCCCCAACTCAACTCACCTCACATATAAAGTGACAATTGATCACACAAAATTACAAATCAGAATTACAAATTTAATCACGAATTTTACTTCAATCCCATCCCCACCCCACCCCACCCCACGATCCCCACTACATCCAACTTCAACCCACATGCAAAATCACATTTGATCACACAAACTAACAATTCGATCACAATTACAAATTTAATTGCAAAATTTACCCCACCCCACCTCACCTCACCTCACCTAACATGCAAATTCATAACTGGTTACATAAAGTCACAATCGGGCTACAATTATAAATTTAGTTGTAAAACCCACCCCACCCCTCTCCACCTCACCCCAAAGTCACAATAGGTCACACAAGGTCACAATTCGGTCACACAACGTCGTAATTAGGTCACACAAGATCACGCTCCGCCCCAAAAATGATTTTTTTTTTATTTACGTTTTCCCACCCCACCCACCCCAACCCTAAACGATTTTTTTCTCTATGTTTTCCCACCCCACCTCACCCAACTCGCAAAGTCACAATTGGTTAGACAAAGTTACATTTCAGTCACAAATCACAACCACAAATTTCACCACATTCCCACCCCCATCTCCCCCCATCCAACTCTACCCCACATGCAAAGTCACATTTTGATCACACAAAGTCACAATTAATCACACCAGGTTATAATTAGGTCAAAATTACAAATTTAGTTGCAAAATCATACTCCCCCGCCCGCCCGCCTGCCCGCCCCAACCCAACCCCAAAACACACGATCACACAAAGTTACAGTTGGTCATATAAGGTCACAATTCAGTCAAAATCACAAATCTAATCACAAATTTCACCCACCCCACCTTACCCTACACAAACCACAAGTCACAGTTGGTCACACAGTTAGATTTCAATCACAATCACAAATTTAGTAGCAAATTTAACCTCACCCCTACCCCTACCCCACCCCAACCCCAACCCCACCCAATCCGACTTGCAATATAACAGTTGATCACATAAACTCATAATTATAAATTTAATCGCAAATTTCACCGCAACTCCATCCACCCATTAGTAAAGTTACAATTGATCACAAAAAGTCATAGTTTGGTCAAAATAAAAATTTAGTTGTAAAATTCACCCCACTCGCAAGTCACAGTCAGTCACTCAAAAGTCACAATTTGGTCACACAAGGTCATAGTTCGTTCACACAGATTCGCAATCCAGTTACACAAAGGTCACAATCTGATTATACGAGGTCAAAGTTAGGTCACATAAGGTCACAGTTTGATCGGTCACACAATGTCACAGTTAGTCAATATTTTGATCACATTTATATAATAATTAGTTACAATCACCTATAATTGATCACAATATATCACCCACCCCAAACCCCCACCTTACCCTACCCACCCACGTCTCTACACCAACCCCCACCCCACCACACCACAGTTGGTCACAATCTCTAATCTGGTTACAATCATTCATAATTGATCATATATTTTTTTATTTATTGGTCATAATTTACTCATTTCTTGACCACGATTAATCAATATTTTTTGTCACAATTTTCTATTAATTGGTCACAATCATCAATAATTTGTCACATATTATTTATTTATTGGTCACAACTTATTCGTTTCTTGGTCACATCCTGCATTTATTACAAGTCGCACAAAGTCACAATTAATCAATATTTTAATCACATTTACCTAATAAATGATCCGATTCAATACTCGTCACAAGTCTTACAAAGTCACAATTAATCTATATTTTGGTCATAAATACAAATTTAGTCGCATATGTGAATAATTTATTACTTCAGGGGGTTTAATTACAAGTTCCATATTATTCAGGGATTAAATTAATTTTTAATAAGATTTGAGAGACCTAAGATGCAAATAATCCAAATAAACCAAAATTGCACCTCAAGTCCTGTCTCCAACTAAAATTGCAACTCGGGTTTGGAAACCCAACCACAACCGCGCACGGGATCTGCAGAGGCGACGTCGGAATTGGATTTCGTAGCGCCAGACGAAGCTGCAAACTGAAGTCCTGCTACCGTTCGAGCAAACCAACAAAATACCATACATTTATGTCAATCGAAGTCCTCTCCAAAGTAACCAATCGAACATTTTCAAGGCTTGCCCAATAGGTTGGCCACACTTAATCCTATACTAACGACCAGCACCAAGTCGCCATCATCGCCATCCACACTTCAGTCCTATATGATCGACAAAGCAATAGCAGATCGCTGCTGCTATGACGAAGCAGCGACGCAGACCGTCGCTGCTACAACGAAAGCAGCGGCGCACTATTGCTATGAGATCGGGTTGGAGGGGACTGATGGAGGCTGCTAGCGGGGAGAGAGGTCATCGGTCGCCAATCGTCGTGAGAGATGGTGGAGAGAGAGAGAGCGACAGAGACAGAGCTTATGGTGGGCGTATGAATTGATTTGGTTTCTAATAATAAAATATTTATTAATAACTATTAATTAGTATTTAGTATCCGAGTTTTACAAATATAAAACTCACACCCTTAATATTACAAAGTGATATTTAAAACTAGGGTTCTATGTAATTTTTCCATTTAAATTTATTTCCAAATTAACACTTCGAAAATCAATTTTACATTCCAATATCTATTTTGGTGGATCTAAATCAAAATTGTACTCCAATAGTAAATGTAAATGTAAATTAAAACTTATAAATTTAATCACTTTATGCTATTTTTTTTTAATTTACACAAATATTATTTTTTATAAATTTCTTAAGTTAATTTATTTTTTATTTTCGTATTTATATTTATATTACGAAGGATCTGAAAATTTTGAAATTTGGTTAAGAAATTAAAAATCTAATTTTAATTTTAAAGGCTCATAAAGAAAACCTTGCTATATCACATATATGGGGAAATATATATATATATTCCATATTAATTCATACAAGTGTGCAGGATGTCACGGACTTGGAGATTTCAAGCTCCGTGTGACACTTAGCTCCTCAATATTCTCGTAGGATATTAGCTAAGTCAGCCTCGCTCCTTGACCAAGCACTCCCCAAGTGTTTACAAACAAATGACAAAGGAAAGCTAGCAAACTATATTAGAGAGAAATATACTCTGTGTATTAAAACTCTCCAATATTACAATACTCGACCAACACTTGAGACTCTCTTCTACAAGTGCTTTATACAAGCTCTCAAGCTCTCTCTATAAGCTAGCCACTCCAAATCCTTGGATCGTTACAAATGAGGACCCCTTCCCTATTTATACTAGCACCAATCTATCTTCTAGATTATTCTACAACAATATCTTATCACCTAGATAATTCTACACATATCTATACAAATATCTATACAAAGATTTATCATGAAATATCTAGATTATTCCTACTTCTACATACTTGTAGAACATTCTATAAATCCCTTTTCTTTGAGAATTCTCTTCAACATTCTAGAAAGTTCTTTCAAATCCCTTCCATGAAGTCTTCCAGATCTAGCTAGTTCCACCATATTCCGCAATCTTCTGGAACCTTCTAGAAATCTCAATTGCGCATCTTTCGTAAATTTGGCAGCCCGCCCTTTTCGTGCATCCTCGTGCACCCGTCTTGAAAAATTATCATATTTCTTCGATGGATCACATGCGGGGCGTGACAAGGAGGTGCAAAATTGGATATACATGTCCATCCAAATATGCATTTTTTATAAAAAAAAAAAAAATTATTTACACCTACTTTATACCTCTCAATTGGAGACCATTCAACAAATTTGGAGATCTAAATCACTATAAATCAAATATACACTACAATTGGAGATGTTTTATCTCTAATAATTCTTTTGGGTAATTGGCGCTAAATGTCCATATCTTTGAACTCTTTTTTGTGAATAACCTCATCTTTGATTTTTGCCAATTTCATAATCCCTTTCATTTTTTTATTTTTTTTTAAAACGTCTATGTAGTCCAATTTTATTTGGACATCTTTTAGTTTACCAATAAATTATGTATTGACCATTTGAATGAAGGTGAAAAAATCTTTTTCTCCTCCTCCTTTCACTCCCAACCACCCCCAAAATTTAAAAGCCCTCTCCCCAAAATTCTTGATGCTGAAGTTGCAAATGGAAACAGGTGGGTAAATTTAATAAAAGCTCACCGAATTTTAAGAATATAACCACTTACTCATTGAAGTTTAGAGTGTTACTACTTACTCACTGAACTTCAGTACTTGTTACTCATTCAACATCCGTTTCACCCCCATTTGTAGGCTTTAATGGTAAAAGCCGACGTGGCTAACGGTGACTGAACTGGCCCAATCATAGGATTCCATTTTTACACATAATCTGCTCTTTCTATTCCCCAATCCACCTAAGAAAATGACGTGTTCACCAAAAGTTATATACACTACGTAAAATTGAAATCTCCATGAATAAAACCCAAATTTCCCCAATCACAGCCCTAATTCGAAATCAAAATTTCCCCCAACGATTCGAGCCCTAACCGCGATTCGAGTTTATCACAGACCTCTGGTGTAGGGCAGTCTCAATCTTCTAGATGACTTGCAAGCTACTAACAACGAAGAACGGTCAAGAATGAAGGCTTGGGCAGACGTACAGAAGAGAAGACGAGTTAGGAGATTTTCCGATTTAGCTTGAACTCAAGTAAATATGTGTTAAGAGGATTCATATTTGTTGATTGGAATATTAAATACACATAATTTGATAGACTTGATATATTAATTCATCTGTTGCTAGAATTTGATGAAAGGGTTCACTTGCAGGATGAACAAGTGTGGCTTCATTGTAAGGAAATCATATTAGACTGCTCAAGACTGAAAATTCTTCATGGAGTGCTTCTATTGAAGATAATGAAAAATGAGATTTTTCTTGTGAGATCATATTAGGGTTGATTTTTCTTGTGATTTTTTGTTGATTTGGGGGTAAAATTGATGGCAGGTCATCAAGGGAATGTGGTTTAAGGGCTGAATTTGTTCAGAATCACGACTTCATGGAGCTAGCTAAGCAACCGTTAAAGTACCGTCAAGAAAATCAAACGGGATTCTCGTAAATGGTGGATGGTGGACAATGTTAAAACTTTAGTAAGCAACTAGCGACGTTACAAAGTTCAGTGAGTGTTTGCTAAATTTACCCGGAAATAGACTGCTTACCATTTCCATTACCCGGAAACCTGTAGGAAATCCTTCTATTTTCTGTTAGCTAAATCAATTTCAGTTTTTGCATGAGAAGAAATGCTTCTTAGAAATTTTTCTAAACACTGCTTTTGCATTATAGCCATGGATTTTTTGTGGGCTTGGGAGATCCAGGGGACAAATATAAGGGAAGTAGACACAACGTAGGCTTTGAAATGATTGATGCATTTGCTGCGTTCCAAGGGATCCCCATGGAATCGATCTTCTTTCAGGACACTTTCGGAAAAGGTTCATTGATCTAATTACAATATATACCTGCTGTTGGTGTGTTTTTTTTTTTTTTTTTTTTTTTTTTTGCTTATTTACAATACAATTTTTTTTTTTTTTTTTGGGGGGGGGGGGGGGGGGGGGGTGGTGGTGTTAATAATTGAAGTTGATGAAATTGGGCGGGGTAGAAGTTGAAGAATAGTTATCAAATTTTCATTTTGTTTTCTATTCTAATTTTCCTCTTTTTGTTTTTATATTATATATATTTTTAAATTAAACAATACAACTTTGCTCTTCGTTAAAATGATTAATGATGATTTATTGGTCAACTAATAGATGTTTAGAAGGAATTGGACGGAATCGACCTTTAAAAAGGTAGAGACATTGTGCAATTATCCAAAGGTAGAGACATTGTGCAATTATCCAATTTTTTTGTTGCAGTCACCTACGACATCACTTTCTTATATGTATATGCATTCTCTAGTTTTTAGCTATACATTCTTCAAAATCACTATTTTTAGTAGTCATTTGATTATGAGCAAATCATTGCTTTAAGGATTAGGATGGCTACATAAAAGGAATGGAGACTACATCCCCAAAGAAAAAAAAAGCATCAGATTGCACGAATTTATTAAGTTGGGGATTCAAAGTGTTGTGATAATTGTCTCAAACAAGTTCTAATTCTAATTGAATGCTTCTTCTATGTGTTTGAAAATGGTTTAAATTAGGATTATTTTGAAACTTGGAGGAATTCTATTACAAAAAAAGAATTAAATAAAGATTGAGTTCCCTTTGCAATCAATCATATGGTTTCCTTTTAGTTTTAGAAAATAGTTGGTTTGCCTTGTTGAATTGGGGACACTTTTAAGTAGTAATTGCTCTTATAAATAGATGATGATATTAATTATTATAGAGCATGCTGACTAGAGCATTTTATGAGGAAAAATTGTACTCTGACATAATCTTTGTTTTTTTTATTTTCTTTGTGGGTTGTACGGAGAAATAAAAATTGGGTAAATTTGGTAAAGCTTGAGTATTTTTCTTACAATACTCTGAGGGTTTGAGAAGTGAAATTCTATGTAATTGTAACAATTTTTTATATAGTAGAAAAGTTTGTCGGTTTGTAAATTTTGTGTCATATATTTATATATTTCTTTGTTTGCTATTTTTTTTGAACAAAAAAAAAAAAAAAAGATCTTGCAGCTAAATTAAAGGGAATTTTGTTCGATTCCCAACAAGTGGTATTTATAGCGTTGGGTGGTTCAAAGAGCTTGAGCAAAAAGAAAATATGTCTGTCAAACATGGTGTAGAAATTTGCTGGGAGAATCAATTCTTGCTTATGGCTAGTAAAAGGCAATGATGCATTGATTCAGATTAAACTGCACAAAGTTGAAATGAAAATTCGCTCTAATTTATGACAAAGATACTAAACCCAGGAAAAGTGATGATGATTGGGGGAATATTTGAATTTGAAGGTTGCAAGCAAAATACATTTTTGTTTGATCAAGAATGTTCTTGCAAATTTTCATGCAATATCTGCTACTAAGGAGCTTTTGGGAAAATCTAGAAGATAGATCAAGAGATGTATTCTACTATTTAAAATTCAGGTGTTTGAACTTGTTAATCACATTTTCAATATAATGTGATTGACTTAAATAATAGCCACACTAATTTTTGTCACTTTAATGCCTAATATGATATCCACTTATCCAAAATCTTCATCTTGAATGTGGAAGATATAAATCTCTTTTTTCTTTAATTTTGTCAATGTGAATACTCAAAATCAACATACAAGGAAATAATACAACACTTTTAATCACATTTTGAAATATAAACATCTCTACACTGTTATGTATGAAACCAAATGAAATAAGCTCATGCCACCTTATAAGAGCATGTTTTAAATCATATAACGATTTCACTAACTTGTATACTTTATGTTCATAACCGTGTAGAAACAAATTCTTCAGGTTGTTTCATATAAACCTTCTCATCGAAACCTCCATTTAAAATGCCTTTTTGACATCCATTTAATGAACACGCAGGTCATATATAGATGTTAATGCTAATAATATCCTTATTGATGTTATTCTAGTTACCGGAGTGCATACATATCAAAATAGTCTATTCCCTTTTTGTCAAAAACTTTTAGCCTCTAATCTAGCTTTAAAGATATTAAGAGAACCATCTACATTACACTTTCTCCTAAACACTCATTTACAACCAATAGGTTTAGATTTGGGTAGTAAATTAACAAACTCACAAGTGCTATTTGATAAGATTGAATCCATTTCATCCTTAATTACATCTTTACAAAAAATATTATCATGAGAAGTCATAATTTCTTTATAATTTTTAGTATTGGTTTCCACTTGTAGAACAAAAGGAAATGTTGTAACAACGTTCTCATCATTCCTCTACTATGTAAAGTAAAGTGAAATGAGTTTAGAGTCTATTTCATCATGTCCTAACAATTTTTCTTTTTTCAGTTATTTTGCTTCTTCGAGGTTCACTTGATTCATCAACATCTTTAGAAGATGTTTCATCTTGTATTGCATTAAAACTTGGATTCTTTTTGTGAGTTTTCTTTAAGTCATTATCCGAAGACAATGAATTATCGAAGAACTTTGCATCATTGGATTCAATGATCACATTGGTCTCCAAATTTAGTAATTAGTAGGATTTTCTATTGTTAGCATATCCTACACATGCACATCTTTTTTCTCTCAGACCTAACTTGGCCCTTTTTAGGATCCATGTTCTTGCAATAAGCAAGACACTCCCACACTTTGAAGTATCTAATATTAGATTTTCATTCTCTAATTCATAAGGAGAAACTTTAGTGGAATTTGAAGGTATTCTATTTAAAATACTGCATGCACTTAACAAGGCTTTACCATATAAATGGCAACTTAGCATAAGTTAACATGGAATTAATCATTTCAAATAATATTCGATTTTTCTTTCAGTTGAACCATTTTGTTCGGGTTTCCTAGATGCAAAACATTGATGAATTGTACCTTGTTGCTCATAAAATGAATTAAAATCGCTAGAAAAGTAATTCACCTCCTCCAACGCTTCTAAGTTTTTTTTTTTTTTTTTTTAATTTCTTACTTAAATGATTTTCAACTTCATTTTTATATGTTTTAATCATATCAAATGCTTCTTATGTTTCATTAAATAAACATTATTATATCTTGAGTGATCATCTATAAAGGTAATGAAATATTTATTTCCTCCCATGCCATTTTGTTCACATATATCAGAATGAATAAGATCTAAAATGTTTGAAGTCCTATTCACACTTTGATAAGGCTTCTTAGTCATTTTAGATTCTACACAAGTTTTACATTTATATGCATCATTTAAATTATAGTGAATCATGTCACTTTTAACATTCTTTTCATTGTACTAGATCATATGTAACATAATCAAACATGCCATAAAGTAAATAAGTCAACTGAGTAAACAAATTGATGTAATCCCGGGAGGGGTTCACGACGAACACGCGGAATAAACGCCGGGAGAGTTCCGAATTCAGGTTGGAACAGACGGTAACACTACGACCCGAGCCTCACGACGCAAGAATCAGGGGTATATTAAACCCGAGACCCGTTACGATGCGAAAACAAGAACCATAATGGGGGAACGCCACAAATGTTGTCCACGCCTTTGATAAGTTCAATTGGTGAACGCCACAAAGATATGAAAATCTTTGATAAGTTCGAAAGTTCATTCAAGAACAATATTTGGGAGAGAAATAACTCAATATAATTTTCATTCATCAAAGTCTTTTTGTTACAATGAAAGAGAATGAATATAAATAAGCGAAATAAACCTAGCAGCTAATTGGGCTCAAAATAGACTCTTAATTGACTTAAAATACTAAAATAGGAAAAGGAAACAAAATATGCGAAATTCTGGGAAGATTTGATCCGCCGCCCAGTTATGGCAGTAAATACGGGGCTTACGGCCGTAAGCCCCTCTCGGGTCCAAAGTTGATACCACAGTTACGGCCGTGACGAATTTGATTACGGCCGTAAGTTACGTTCTGCCCAAAAATTATGATAGCTGCGTTACGGCTGTAATTCCAACGGTTACGGCCGTAAAAGGCCTTCTGCTTAATTTTCTAGTTCTTTTCGACACGGTTTGATCTTCAAAGCTCGTCGAACCCGTTGAATTCTTGTTTTGGCTTGAATATTTAAATTTTCTGTCAAGCCCGCCATGGTTCTCATCATTCCCCCCTTTTTTAGGATGATTCGTCACGAATCATAGCTTCGTTAATGATGTTTCAGTGCACCCCCTGGATCAAATGGGAAATTATGGACTCCATGACATGAATTCAATAAATTGTGCTTCTTCAATTGGTAGTAGACAAGAAGGTATTGAAACACGAGCATGAATTGCCATGGTTGGTGTGACTCATACTCCCATGTATAATGATCAACCTGTAAGAAAGAATTAAGCAAAATAGGGTGGGGAATATTAGTTTCTCCATGTACAAGGTATGAATCCTTGTACTCATGATAAAACTCTTCCACTTCTTCTTTTCGTACCACGAGGCCCTTCTCTTCGCCTCCAACAGTCATCTCACTTTCTGGTTCATTCTCTTCTATTTCTTTTCTCTCGTGCACCTCTTCTAACTTTTCACATTCAACCACCTCTTCAATATTTTTATTGACAATTTCAACATTCTAATGTTGAACTTCTACCCCAACTTCCAATTCATCATTGTCAACAATGTTATTTTCAATCTCCTATTCCACAATTTTATTCTCTACTTCAAGACTCGGAGTTTGATTAACTACTTCAATTTTCAACTCTTCAAATTCAATATTCTTAACATGAGGCTCTACTATAATCTCACACTCACTCCCCCTTTGTAATTCAGGCTCAGCCTCCCTTTCACTTTCCCGTTGTAACTTGGCTAATTTTTCCCTTGCTCCCTTTGCAATCATCTCCTCCTTTAACTGCCTTAATATCATTCTCACCTCATCAAATTCATCCCTCATTTCCGAAATACCATCTCCTATTTTTGAAGCACCACCTTCCAATACTTTCAGCTCATCCCCAATTCCAACCCTAGGTTTATGATCAATCATATTCTCCCTCCTAACTCTAGGAACTGTTTGAGGTTTTCCCTGAATTTAGACATTGTGGAGTTGGATGTGGAATGTAATGGAAAGATTCGATAACAAGGAACTAAGAAACTCAAGGAAGTGGTTCTTGAATTTTGGAATACTTCCTCATTTTTTTTGGATGAAATTTCGGATTAAATAAAAAAAGTTAAAAAAAAAATTAGAATTTTTTTAAATCCGAAATTCGACAACAAACACGGCAAAACAAACGGGACAAGATTTGGACAAGAATCGAATAAAATAAACAAGATTGAATTTTGTGATGGCTTTTTGTATGGATCAAATAATGGAAAATTTTTACTGAGACGAAGAACAAGATATTGATGATTTTGTGTAGATTCTATGATACAAACACAAAATCAAACTGGATATAATAGAAAAACAAAACCTGAATACAGAGTCCAGCTCTGATACCAGATGATGTGATCCCGGGAGGGGGTCACGACGAACACGCAGAATAAACGTCGGGAAAGTTTCGAATTCAGGTTGGAACGGACGGTAACACTACGACCCGAACCTTACGACGCAAGAACTAGGAGTATATTAAACCGAGACTCGTTACGATGCAAAAACAAGAACCATAATGGAGGAACGCCACAAAGGTTGTCCACGCCTTTAATAAGTTCAATTAGTGAACGCCACAAAAATATGAAAATCTTTGATAAGTTCGAAAGTTCATTCAAGAACAATATTTCGGAGAGAAATAATTCAACACAATTTTCATTCATCAAAGTCTTTTTGTTACAATGAAAGAAAATGAATATAAATAAGCGAAATAAACCTAACCGCTAATTGGGCTCAAAATAGACTCCTAATTGACCTAAAATACTAAAATAGGAAAAGGAAACAAAATATGCGAAATTCTGGGAAGATCTGATCCGCCGCCCAGTTACGGCCGTAAATACGGGGCTTACGGCCGTAAGCCCCTCTCTGGTCCAAAGTTGATATTACAGTTACGACCGTGACGAATTTGATTACGGCCGTAAGTCCCGTTTTGCTCAAAAATTACGATAGCTGAGTTACGGCCGTAATTCCAACGGTTACGGCCGTAAAAGGCCTTCTGTTTAATTTTCTGGTTCTTTTCGACACGGTTTGATCTTCAAAGTTCGTCGAACCTGTTGAATTCTTGTTTTGACTTGAATATTTAAATTTTCTGTCAAGCCCACCATGATTCTCATCACAAATTCAACTTTATTTTTACAAACACTTTTGATACTCGGTTTACCTAGAAGATCTCCACTAATTAAGTTCTTATTCATGTTACATTTGTAAGGGAAACTGCATTCTTTTACGAAATGTTTCCACACACAAAATAATCTCCCTTGGGGACTCTTCTTGAACTTTTTTAATATCCTTGTTCAAGGGTTTCCTCTTGTTTTTTTTATTTGATGTTTTGTAACTTTCTAGGGCATTGGCTTTCGAAGTGCCTTCGTAATAATTATCATTCTTATCTCTTGCCCTTAATTCTTCCTCAATTCGAAGATATTTTTGAATTTGTTCTGATGAGTAATCTTCGAAACTGAAGAATCGTCTTCCTATATATCCTTTCCAAGTCCATGGGAGTTTAGATATAATTGCTCCCACTTGAAAAGTTTTTGAAAGTTCAATATTGGATGCTTTCAATTTTTTGATACGCACTTGTAGTTCATGCACTTTGGGTTATAGGGGAACATTTTAAATATTAAAGTACCTTGAGATTATGAAATTCTCTGTACCATCTTCTTAGAATTTGTATTTGTTCACCAAACCATCACAAATCTCCTTAGCAGGAGATGTATTGTTGTAAATACTATAAAGTCAGTTGGATAATGCATTTAGGATATAAGTGAGACAAATAAGTCCATCCTCTTGACTTTTGTTCTTCCATCTCTTTGCACATATGTATCCTCCGTTGGTTTCAGTAGTGGTGCAAATTTCGGATCAACGATGTAAAATATCTTCAATGCTATTAGAAGAAATCTCAATTTGTCTTGCCATCGAGTGAAATTCATTCTATCGAATCAATCTAACCTCACCAAATCTTGATTCATCAATTCAAAGGTTTTCATGTTAGTCTTGTTCTCCATTTCAAATATAGTTTAAGGTTGTTGTAACAAAACAATGAAATGGAGATAATAGAACTTACACAAAAGAAGAAGAAATGAAGCAAGAACATAAAAATCGCGAAAATTGACTTGAACATGAGATCGTTATTCTCAAATTATATTTGCCACCTTTAGATATAACTGAGCACTTAAAGGGTCTCCTTGACAAAAGGGTTGTAAGATTAAAAAGCTCTGAACAAAAAATAACTTAAGCACTTATTATTTCTTCTTTAAATTAAAATTGAAGAACGTTAATAAATAAATAAATTCAATGTACAAAGAAATTGGAATAATATCACTATTTGATTGATTTTGTGAGTTGCTGATTAATTGATATTGATTGAATACTACCTCCTATTTATAGTTTTCAATCAATTCCTCGTGAAATACCGCTAACAATTTATAAAAAGTTGTGTCCCGAAAGTTAGAAGTCAACAAAAAACCAAACGATCAGAGTAGAGGCCAAGTTATCACTGGCATCTTGTCCAAGCGATCACTTTGGCAAAATACTGTATCATGCAAAAAAATAAAAATAAAAAAATTCATTCTTCATTTTGGGTTCTTTTCTTCCATTTCAATGTCTAATTCTTCTTTAGTGATATCATTTTCAACAATCTGTCCAAATTTATTGAAATCAAATTCCATCCAACCTTAGAATTTCTCCTATAAAACCTCCCTACAATGCGAACATGAGTGAGGACTAAAACTCCAATTCTTGCAAATAATAACAGAACAGATATGACTATTCCTTTACCATTTACCATTGCTTGGCTGCCATTTCATAAAGGAAAAAGGAAGACGAGATGGTTTAAGACCTATCTATACTTTAATGATTTGAAAATGAACGAGTCAAACCACTGACTCGGCTCTCCCTTGAGGTGAGTCGTGGGATGAGTTGAGCCACGATTCACTTTCTCCGTGCTTGTCAACTCGTAAACCTAGTTAGCAAGGCTTAGAGGTGTCAAGACGAACGAGCCGACCAGGCCCGTGAAAATCGACCCGGGACCGCAGGCCGATCCGTGACCCGTGCGGGCGGTTCACGGGTCAAGAAGGTTTGAACTACGGGTTTCGCGGGTCAAATCTTCGCGGGCCGCGGTTAACCCGCTGGCCCGTTAAAAAAATTGTTTTTATTAAATATGGTAACATTGAAAATCTCCATTCTTCTACAAACTCTAATACAACTTTTAAAGTAAAATCTTTTTTTCTCCTTAATAGCTAAGAAACGTAATGTTCTTTGATAATAGTAATTAGAAATACATTTAGTATTTAATTGCTATTTGTTTATATTTTATTTAAATTTGCAAATTTAGAAGTAATTCATATAACATAAAATATAAGGCCGCGTTCTCTTTGTGTTTCAGTTTCCTGTTTTCATTTTCGAAAATGTTTTCTGTTTTCCATTTTCTGTGACTTTTTTCGAAATTGCTGAAAACGCGTTTGGTTTGTTATTTCTGAAAACTGTTTTCGAAAATGAAAAGCTGGAAAACGCGTTCTGTTTAAAATTTTGAAGAAAATTATTTCATATTGTTTGTGAATATAAATGAAGTAAAGATGTCATATTTTGAGTTACATAATAAAAATAAATGAAATAACCCCTATCACACAATTTGGTTATACCAAAAAAGTTCAAAAATTCATGTTGCCCTTCTAAAGTAATCGTTCCACATTTGAGTAGTAATTTTCTCTTCTAAAGTAATCGTTCCATTTAATACTTTATATAGATACATCCTTCTAGTAAGCACTCATAACGTTTAAAATTTAAGTTTCAATAAAATTTGCAAAAATCAATTTATGTTAATTAATTATGCCCTTACAAAATAAGTGTCTACAATACAAAAGTAAAAAAGAAATGTTTAATAATTAAGCACATGATACATCATCAGAAAGATGGTTGAATTTGGAGTTTTACGCAAAAAACAGAGTGCAATTCGGAGTTGTACATCAAAAGTTATACATGTTTGAAGACAATGACCTATAAAGCAAATACGAAAATGACTAAATTGAAAGAAAAATAAATTTTGTGAACTAATGTGCAACAAAATCTGAAGTTGAGGGACCTAAGTTGCAAATAAATTAGGATATTCTCGAAAGAAATTTCAAAATTTGAGGATTAAAATGACAATTTTTGAAAATCAGGGACCAATAATGTAATTAAAAATGATAAATTTTGACAGATTTCAAAATTTTTTGATTATTTTAATTTTTTTTTTTTTTTTAAGTGGAAAACGCGGAAAACGCGCGTTTTCCGCGTTTTCCACTAACAAGGCAAAAATTTCGGAAAACGCGGAAAACGTGATTTTCACGTTTTCCATTTCCTTTACAAATTTTGAAAACGTTTTCGAAAATGTTTTCCGAAAACGGCGCAAGAGAACGCGTTTTCCGCGTTTTCGAAAATGGAAAACGGAAAACGACTGGAAAACGCCAAAGAGAACGCAGCCTAACTTTAAATTCTGTGTAAATATTTTATGGTATAAATATGAATTTATCATTTTAATCATTTTGTATTTAGAAACTTGACAAAAAAATTGTTATAAATATGAAAAAGTCTATGATTTTATTCATAAGGGACCAAATCAGAACAAATCGCGACCCACATGAGCTCGACCAGGATGGGCCTGCGGGCGGACCTGAGTTGTAGTTCGAAATTTGTAGGCTGACCCGGAATCGGTCCGAAACCCGCAGCGGACAGACTTTTTTTCAAATGGACCGTTACCGGGCTTTCATGTTGACGGACCGATCTGACCCGGACCACCCAATATGACACCTCTAGCAAGGCTGGCTCGTTGGTTCGCGATCCCGTTAGTATGCAGGCCAATTTGGCCCTCCTATAGGTGATTGAAGCCATCTATGACTAACATGATGTCAATAGTTTGAATTTCAATTAAAACATTTTTTTCCCCACATTTTCTAAGGATTTCTTAACAACTGCTTTTTTACATTTCTTTACTTTCCTTCTTTATGTTCTTTCAAATTTTTGTATACCACTTTCTAGCCATATAACTTTGCAATTATTCCTCCAGTTATTCTTTTTCTTTTGTCATTATTTTTCTGGACGTATAACTTTGCCAGAATTCATTTTTTATTCTTTTTCTTTTGTAATTATTTTCTTCATCTCTCAGTTCTCTCCTACTGAATATTACTTTTTCCTTCTATTTTTTTTTTTTAATCATAATTCAAGGAGAAATGCCATGATCAGAACAAGTATTAAATACGATCTAAGTGTTGGGATGCAAACAATCACACATCGATTGTGAGGAAGGAAATAAACCACCATATAACCCAAGTGAGCTACTCCAGCCATCACCAATTGGTTTTGGGTTGGAACCTCACTTGGACCTGGGGCTTGGACTTGGGATTAGGAAAAATTAAAATATCCATGATCCCAACAATTGGTATCAGAGCGTCAGGTTTTTGATACTGTTTTGTGTATTTAGGAATAAATATTTTTGTCTATGCATGTGTTAGTTGAGCGGTGTTAGGTTTTATGTGATTTGATTGTTATTGGATGAATGATATTCTTATTTGAACAGATTTATGGCCATAGAATTTTTGTTGTAAATTCTTGTATTTGTATTATCGAGTCTTGTAACAAAAGGGGTGGATTACGACTCCATGTTTTCCCTTTTGATTTTTTATTTTTGCAATAGAATTAGGGTTTATGTTCTTTCTATTGTAATTGTAAAATTAGAGGACCAGATTATGCAGTTTCCAGATTTTTGAAAAATCAGAGCACCAGATGCGCAGTTCCAAATTCGGAGGACCATTGCTGCAATTTTAGAATAAGGTCTTCACTTCACCTTCTTCAAAGCAGAAGGACTTGCATTGCAAATTCGGGAAAAACATGAAGAAGACTTGCAGGTTATACCAGTACCGATTGTGTGACAGCGGCGGACGGCGGTTGATGTCTGGGCCTTAGGGCGTCGCCGTCTCTCCTTTAATGTGGCGACAGCAGTTCCACGGTGTCATTGCGTGAGAAGGTGCGACACCAGTTGTGTCACTGTCGCCATGTGCGGTGTGCGACGGTGCCTTGGGCACTGCAGTTCGCGTGGTCATGGTGGCCGAGACGGCACCACTGGGTGTTCGCCGCCTCTTGCTATTCCTCTCTATTCCCTTAACGGCGACTGGTGAAGCGAAATTCAGGCCAGATGTGGGTGGCCATGGCTGCGCTGCGGGTCATGAAGGCAGAGGCGATACACAGGCTCCGTTTTGTTGTCACGATCTTTTCATTCCCAGGTTTCAGTTCCCGGCGATGGCAAGTTTGGGCTGACCGCTGTAATTTCAATTTTCACAAAGATCTGTAGATACATGCAGATCTGAGGAAGGAGAAAGGATTCACAGTGTTGGGCTATTAATTCCAATTGGGCTTATTTTCTGGTATTATTCAGTTGGGCCGATTTTATGGGATTAATTAAACTTGGGTCAGATATGGATGAAATTAAATATGGTCCTGAAATTGTAAAATTGGTCCATTTTGATTAATTGCAATGTGGGCTAAATTGTTTAGCCGGGCCAATGCAATGTGGACTAAATTTTACAATGGGCTGGAATATTTAATTGGATCACTTCATGTTGGTATTTGACATTTGGGCTGAAGATTGAAGATTTACAGATTGGACCAGTTTGGTAATGAGCTGAGAAATATTATTTGAAGAGTTCAAGTAATGGGCTGGACACTTGCAAATGGGAATTGAAGAATTGGGTCGGCTTGTGGCTCAATTGAATCTTTAATTAATTTGTAATTTTTGTGTCTAGGTTTGGCCATAAATTATGTTCTTATTTATTTTATTATCGCATTTATTTATTGCTTTAATAATTTGTGAATGAATGTCATTAAATAACATGTCATGTAGATCGCATAAACACCGCTCTAGGTACTATACTGTCATGCATTGTTTTATATTATATTTTCTTTTCTAAATGTTAGATCAGAAAATAAATATATTTATTAATAATTAAATTGATTTTAAGAGTTAAAATTGATTGGGTAATTATTAATTAAAACCCAAGAGTTCAAAATATTAAGTGAGCGAGGGTGCAATTTTTGAACCCACGACCTCCCCTATTAGCCCATTAGTAAAAAATTTGTGTATGCCTCGTGCTAATCTAATTAGTCTCCCTATAGGAGGGCTACACTGTTTTGGTTACTAGATTGGGCCCAATTAGGTGATGATTTTTTAAGTGTGAATTAATCATGATTACCCTATAGGTGACATAATTAATTTGGTACTTGAAATATTATTAATATAGGGGTTAGACACTTAAATCAATGACATCGTGGGGACTTCCTATAGAATATCCAAACGATGTCAATGATGGCCAAATTTTAACGACTATAAATTAAATATTGCATGAGATGCTAGATATATTTAATTTAGTGGGAGGGTCCCAACCTAGCCATAAATCACATTTATTTCTCCTATAGAGAAACGTGTTTAAGATTTTGGGGTTTTAGGTTGTCGTCATATTATAGTAGTTTTGGGTCTACTTGTGCATAATTTTTTTATTCATGCATCATATATGAAAGTATTCATCATTTATGCAACTCGTGTTTAATACATTTATTTGAATGTCGTATTTCCACAACTAGTTATATATTTAGACATCACCAACTAATTTGCGAAAACTGTAACATGTCTCGTTATAATTCTTTCCACTTATGACATTTGTTCGTGCTAGAAGATCCTTGTTCAAAAATAATTATAAATCTTCCAATGAAAATGGTTTTATTTTGATGAGATGGTTTATTGCATAGTTTTGATTCTCATATCAAGTACTTTGCAATAAAAATATCAAAATGGGATACCATATTTATTTTCTCGATGGAAGGGTATTTATGATAATTTGAACAATTTAATTATACAAAATATGCTATCAAGCTATAATATATCTCTACTTATGAACCGATCACGTTTTTGCAAGAGACCATTTGGTAAAACATGATTGGTCACTTTAACGTGGTGGAGGTTCCACTTGCAAACATTGATTCATGTGACATAATGCTTGAGAAATCTTTTAAGATGATCTCTTACGGTTCAGTGTGGACTATATTCACAAGGATGAACGTGTCCCTGAAAGGTTCAATGTAAGCTATTCATAATGAAGAGATTATTTTAAAGCAACAGATAGTATGGTAGGCCCTCTAACCTTTTTGCTTTTGAGCAAAGATAGGATTAATGAGGAAGTAGTCTTTCTTGGAAACTCTATAATGGAGTAAGACTCTATTCATTATGTTATGGTTAGTAATTGAGTCTATCTTGATTATAGATTCTAGAGTAACTAATCACTATTGCAAGTTGTTGCAATATGGTCCTAGGTGACCGAATGACACAATGAGATAGAGTATACTATAAGGATAAGCACGGGTATGGTAATATGGAAAGAGCCGTTGGGCTTTTATGTTTGCGAAACAATTTGATTGTTATTTTGTCTCTTTATTATTTGAGCGGAATTATTTAGCGCTTAATCTCCAGTCATTAGTTGGAATTAAGTTAAATAATGCTCTTATTGTTGCGAGACAAATGGTTAACAATCTCAAAGCCTTGTAAATGGTTCTAAGTGTAATATTACTACAAGTGATAAGGGATAGATGACTCCTTGTATTAATGAACTCTTTGATAAGATCTTAAGATAATCATATTTATCTAAATAAGATTGAAAGACTAGTAAAGATAACCTCTAAGTATTTTGGAGGTGGAATCTATGTGGGCTTTTGAATTTTATTTAGAGGGTAAAATGATTAAGATTTTAGGCTTGGTTACACTTATCCAAAACTCGATTCTAATACTAGTAAGGGATGGACCTCAAAAGGATCTGAGGTGGAAACTATACTATTTTTCTGAATCTTGTTTAGAGGATTATATAACCAAGAGTCCTTATACATTATATGGACTTAAGAGTTTGAGGATTAATACACTTCGATATGAATGGATTCTTTTGTGCTCAAGATATGAGAGAGTACGAGTAATTCATCACTGTTATTGATGATCACTCCAGATCTCGATTATATACTTAATATCTCATTAATCCGAAATGTTGAAGAAATTCTAGAATTTCGGATAGAAGTTGAGAAGTAATTAAGAGAATCGGAATACTTCGATTTGATCGAGTTTTGTGTATCTCTCATATGAGTTTAGGAACCATTTATCGGAAAATGAGAACAATGTAATACCAAATCAATGATGAGTTATCCTCGTTACTAGTTTCATTTGGGAATGTATACCGGAGATAGTCAGGTTCCTTCATAGCCTAGTACTATTGATTCGTTTCCTGAAATACCCCTAGAGTTGTGGCATGGGTACAAGCTCAGTTTACACCACATTCGGATTTGGGGACTTTTGGCACACAAGCTGAAAGCCAGGATTGACGAGATGGAGGCAACAATGAAGGTTTGATTATAAGGTATGCAGCAAAACTAGAAATAATTTCTTCTATAGTCCTCTGGTCAAGAAAGTATTTGTTCAGTACAAATGTAACTTTCTTAGAGGATAAGGCATATAGAAGAATACAAATCCACAAGTAAAATTCTATTGGATAAGATGTTAGAACGTGGTTCAAACAACTTGATTCCAGGTTTCCGCATAGAATTAATCTTGATGATTTGGGACTTCCTACGGAACCGATGGTTGCTGATCCTAGTGGGAGAAATAGGCAAGTGGTTCAACCACTATTTTTGCCCGGTGAACCCAATGGACAGGGAAAAACCAAAGGTTGTGGTCGAAGTTGTTCTCACTATTCTGCCTCTTCTTTATGTTCATAAAGAGGTAGTGAAGAGGTTGATCCCAATTAGGGATATAACCAAGTAGTGGGAGGAGAGGAAGGGACTCTGTTTGGACATAATGGAAATACACTTCCAGCGACTAATTGGAGTGGGAGGGTTGTAAGACCACCTTCTTGATGATTATTCTACGGAGAGTCTTTTTAGACAGTCTCTACTGAAATAAGAGAAGGACTCCTCATTTAGGGAAGTGGTAGAAGTTATAGACTTGAAATCATGGAAGGTGAATGTGAACTCGAAATTAGATTCCTAGTAATCCAACAAGTTTGGATATTTGTAGACGCACCCAATGTGGTCAAACCTATAGGGTGTGATGATTTTTAAGATGATAAAAGAATGGTAGATGGAAAGGTTGATACCTTTAGTGCAAGGTTTATGGTTGTGGGTTTGTGAAACCCTTCTCGCCAATAGTCATGCAACAGTTTACCTGGATCTTTTATCCATTGTCGTTCATTGTCAAAATGAGGTACGACACATGGATGTCAAGATGTTGTTTCTTGAATGCATCTTGAGGAAATCATTTACAAAGTGTAATCTGATGAGTTCATATTAAAAACCATGAAAGTAAAATTCATGACTTACAAGTTTCCAACTTTGGATTTGGGTATTTGTTCAACATATGGAATACAGAATTTGATCGAATGATTGTGATACATGTTCTTGATCAAAATCTTGATATATCTTAAGTATACTTGAGTATACAGAAAGATGAGTCAGTTTTCGCGACTATTTATTTGAATGACACTCTACTAATGTGTGAGAGTATTTTCATTGAATAGTAATTGGCACCAGCAATTAGACTTGAAGGACTTGTAGATGACTGTCTATTTTTTCTAGACATCCGTACTTTTCGGAGTGGGAGAAAAATGAAATAGAAAGTCTCAAGTTTCATGTAATAATAAGATACTATCTACATTTGCAATATTGAAGTCTTGAAAGGAATAATATTCTTTGTGGACTTTATCTATCTTATGAGTATTATCCTAAGACTCATGGTAAGATAGAGAAGGTTCCTTATGCTCCGGCTATAGGAAGCCTTACTTTGCACTAGATAGGTCATATCTTATGCTGGGGATATTGTTGGTATTTATTAGTTTGATCCAGGATCAGATCATTGAATAGAGGTACAGCATATACTGAAGCGTTTTCGAAAAACGAGTAAATATTTGCTTATCTATTCAGTTGGTGATCTGATGGAATAAAACTAATTAAGATCTGATTTGACTAGGATTCTCGAGAGTCGTCAAAATTGGAATATAACTGGGAGATATTGTGGTTAATTGGTTGGGAATAACACAATCTTGGATTGTTTGTTATACAACCGTGACATACATCGAAAGGAGTTATCATCTTTGTTGAGAACATAATCATTAATGTAATGATGATGTTGACAAGATGAATGATTCGATGTTTCATGTATACTCTAAGGGCAAGTGGGAGATTGTTGGAATTATATATGCCTATAGAGTATAATTCACGACATTTAAAAGTAAAATATTAATTGATTGTATTAATATGATGTTGTGTTTGTCCACGGGTCGATTTGATATTACAAATTGAGTGTTTAAGTTGTTAAACACAGAAAGATTCAATTTGTGATTCGATCTAAAAATTAACGTTCACGATCAGTAAATAAATATGGACGATTTATTTTGATAAGATCGTCTCGATTTTATTAAAGTCTGTCTTTGACTTTGGTAATAAAATTGAGAGTACGTTTGGAACGTATTGGACGGGACCACGTGAAATTAATTTGTGACATTGACCATACAAATTTAATTTCACTTGATTATTGTACGTGGGACCTTAATCCTAATAGGATAATGGACTTCGATTACTAACTTGAAGTTCTTTGAGGTACCAATGGGTGAGATCAAATTGCTGATCAATATCTCGGTACTTTGGGAATTAAAGTGAACTAACGAGGAACATATATTCGTATTATGGAATCCGTCACCTTTTAGGTATGATCATAATCTCACTGGTTCTTCTAGTGGACAGTTGAATCTGAGCTCAGTAATTCGACAGTGACTGTTGAATTCTATGATGTGATGGGATCACATCGAACTGTCAGACACAAGATGAGAGTTGAGAATTTATGAATATTCGAAGAAGAGCATTTTGGTCATTTTAACTTGCTCCGAATATTCGAGTTGATCGACGGGGGTAACATGTAAGAACGATAAGTCAGAGGATATAATTATTGATTAATTGTTTCAGTAATTTCAATTTTACTAAGAGTGCAATCTCGTTCTTTTAGTGGAATAGAACGTGATTAATAAATTAATTTTGATGATCAAGAGTTGATCGGGTCATAATTAATTTATTGGAGCTTAGTTTAATTGGGTCCGATCAGGTTCCCTCGGTGGCTTCACTATAATGGGTTTATACAAGCTTTTTACCTGTATTGGGTTGTGCAGAAATGGGCCTGGGTTATGGTACTAGGCCTGGTAGGGTTTTGGAGTGTAAATAGGTTACAAATAGTCTCCCAAGACTATTTTTCTTAACCGAATTGGCAAAGTGGCGAAACACACACTAAAGTGTGTAGTGTGTGTTTCCTCTTTACAAAGAAACCCTAATCCTAGTTTAACCTAGGTCTTGAGAGAAGGTGACCACGCACCTGCACAGCTGCCATTGGAGAACACCGAGGAAAGCTTGAGGGTTTGAAGCTTTGGTGAAATCAAGAAGCAGCGAAAAGATATTATTGTAAAGCACGCTACAAAGGTAATATTATCAAAATCCTTTTTGTGTGCAAAATTATTTATTCCAAGTTAAATACATAGAACAGAAAATCCTGTAACGGGATAATCTATCACAAGAAATCAATTTTTGTGATTAGAGCAACCCGGGTGCCCAACACTAAGTTCCATTACAAGTGTCATCAATTAACAGATCAATTAGAATTGGCGTTTATTAAGAGGAAATTACATGATCCCATGTTTATTAAGTTCTAAATTCAAAATTCAGGTTTTGTCTATATCTATTCAAAACTCAGGTTTTATTTTAACTTTTTTAATTCATTAATTATTTCACCTACCTCACTTACCAACTACACTTCAAACCTATCATTTCTCTCAACTCTCTCAGCCTCTCCTTAAGCCCCACCCCATCCACAGCGGCGCCACCACACGGATTTCGTCGGCGACCACAGCTCCAGCATCACTTCCGTGGGAGCAGCGCCTTCGCCGCTGCTACTTCGATCTACAACAGAGACGCCTAAGTAGAGCCTTCGCCGGTGCGTACCTCGAAGAAGTAACGAAGGAGCTCCTCCGATCTAGCAGCGGCGTCGCTGCTTAGATCTAGTAGCTGCGCCGCTGCTTCCTTCTCCTTTGTTTTGTTTTGCTTTTTTTTTCGCTTTGGTTGATTGGTGGTGCGCAGTGGTGGCACGGCGGTGTGTGATGGTGGCGCGGTGGTTTGGTGATATGTTTTGGCGGTGGTGCTCAGTAATGGTAAGTTGTGGCAGTCACGTTGGTGCTTTGGAGAGGTGTGGCAGTAGCAGTAGCAGTGAGATGGTGGGGGCAATTAGGAGGTGTTTCTGTAGTTGTAGTGGTAGTGGAGGTGATTGGGGTTCGTCAGGTGGTAGTGGTTGTGGTGGTGGTGATGACTGTGATGGTGGAGAAGTGGTGGGTGATTTGGAGGTGGTGCGGTGGCTGTGGTCGTGGAGGTGATTAGGGTGCCTCCAGGTGGTGGTGGTGGTGGTGATAGCTGTGATGGTGAAGGAGTAGGGGTAAGGTAGGGTGGTTCATGATATTTTTGTGTGGTGGCGGAAGTGGTGGCAGTGACGGTGGTGTGGGTTGGTGGTGAGGTTAGGTGTGGTGGTGGTGGTCGGTGGCTGTGATGGTCAATGGTGGTGGTGGTGTTGGATGTATGTGGTTGTGGGGGGGTGGGGGTGGTTGGTTGGGTGATAAAGGATAATTATGACCTAAAAATAAGTTGTGGCCAATTAATTGTTGTGACCTATAAAATTTGTAGTTTGTGACCAAGAAATAAATTGTGACCAACTAAAATCGATAATATGTGACTAACAAAATGAGTATGACCGAATAATTTTATAAATTGTGACCTATAAAATTTGTGATTTGCGACAAAAAAAACTAGTGATTTGTGAAAATTGTGACATAAAAAATTCTGGATTTTGTATCCAAAAAAGAATTGTGATCAATGAAATTTATGATTAATAACGAAATTGTGATTAATTGACTCGAGATTTGCAATCAAAAAAAAATTGTGACCTATAAAATTCCAAATTTGTGATCGAGAAAAAAATTATGACCAATGAAATTTGTGATTTTTGACCAATAAAGAAATTGTGACTCATAATTTGTTAAGTTGTGACCAATTGACTCGAGATTTGCGATCGAAAAAAATTGTGACCTACGAAACTCGAAATTTGTGATCGAGAAATAAATTGTGACTGTGACCATAAACTTATGACCTGATTTGTGACTTGTGACCTAAAAAATTGTGACTTGTGACCATAATAAGCTGTGACTGAAAAATTGTGACTTGTGACCATAAACAATAAAATACATAATTAAATATTACCTGATTTTTGAAATAAAACCTTAAGTTTCTTAATTTTGAAAATGTGTAGTTTAAAAATCTTAGTTATGTATTCTTCCCGTTTATTAATGCATATTTTAGACCATCATAACCCATATATACTAAATTCTCACTTTTATATTAAGCCTTTGTTCGGTTGGAACATTAATTTGTAATGATTGCCAAAAATTAATTTACACAATTTTTCAAATAACTTTTTAATCATAAATATTTTTTTTCTCCAATTTTTAATTATACATCTTACTTAGAAAATACAAATAAATCAACAAAATAATTTAAATTCCTTCTCTCCAATTTAATTTCCAACCGAACAGAGGCTAGATTTGAATTACAATTGCACTGTTTAAGTTTTTTTTTTACTCTAACTCAACAAAGCTAAATCTTACATCAAATGTACACTATTCATTATTTTCCTTATTTTTTATTTTAAAAAATACAATTTCATTACATGTAATTATTTAGATAATTAAATACAAAAAAATATTTATATTTTAATAATTAAAATTTTATAAAATTAATAATTTAATAATTAATTATTTTGAACACTTAAAAGCTATTGTTGTCGGAATATAATTAAACTTTTTATTAATTGAAAATTCACGAAACAAACATGAGAATTTGAAAAAATGATATGAAACATGTAGTAATGGCACAACCCAAAAATTTGTCCGAATCTTTGTAATGCAATTGTTTGTCGTGTTCATTAATAAAAAAAATTAACGCGTTACATTTTATTGTAATTTTTTTTATTTGCTACTCCTTTATTAAAAAAATAATTATTAACTACGATTGAATTAAAAAAAAGCACTAAAATTCATTTAACTACAAAAATTTATGGATAATTTCAAATTTACGTAACTTTTTTAAAACAAACTAAATAAAATGTAGGGACCAAAATGGACAATAAAATAATGAAAAAGGGATAAAAACACAAAAAATAAAAGTGAAGGGACAAAAAAAGGGGGTAGGGGACCAGCTTTACCGTTGAAGCAATAAATATGGCGCTGCACTGTAGCTGCCGACTGGAGAAGGCCCAATGGCAATATGGCAATTTTGTCGCTAAGCTAGAGATGGTCTTACTACGTTATATTATTCTATTTCAATCTGATTACAATATAACAAGGATTTTAACTAATTTCTGAGCAATTTCAAATGATGATTTAATTGACCTAATTTTCTGTTGAGAAAATTTCTTTCTCAAGTGAAATATCCGCTTGAAATGAAGTTGACACAAACTTGAAAACAAAGAATCAAGAAAAATGCAAAAATTACAAAATGACTTAAATCGCAAACAATGCTATCCTAAAAACGAAATTTGCGCCTTCTCGTAATGAGAATGCTAAAGGGCCTCTAAGCAAATTGCTTTAGCGGATTTCAAGTCTCAAACAAAGTATCAAATATCACAATTGATAAACTTGGAGAATAGGATCAAGAAGAGCAAATTTGGAAGATTCTAAGTATAGAAGATCAAAGTTTGGGATGATAATCACAATTGAATGTATGATGATCAAAATGTTGTTTAAAACCATGAATTCTATGTCTATTTATAGAATTTCATCACCCCATTCGTGATCTACACAACTCTTCATGAAAGAGTGCCAAAAGTTGTTGAAAAGGTGCATGAGAAAATCTGAAAATTTTCTCTAACGATCAAATTTTATCTCCACGCGATCGCGCGGTATGAGTCTCGCGCGATCGTGTGAAGCCCATTAAATTAAACAGATTCAAAACCGTTCAACCACGTGATCGTGGGACCACCAACCACGCGATCGCGTGGTTTTCATTTTGGCCGAACTTCCAGGTCCAGTCCGGACCAATTGGTCCGTCCAGTTGAATTTGGTCCGATTTTCACACTTCTTGGACCGGTTCTCTATATTTTAGACCGGTTCTTGCACCTTTTCAGCTTTATATATATATTTGAACAACATTTTCATAACAATCCCCCACTTGTTCAAATATATAAACTCAACTTAGAATCATAAACGATGCCACGCATAAAATAAGGTATCTTTCGATTTTAACCTTATATTAGTGCTAACATTGCAAAGTAATATTGAGATCCCAGGTAGACTTTGAACCAGTTATCCCTTATGACATTATCGGCGATATCACACACGTGAACATTCTTGCTCGATACGTTCCACACAATTTACTTTGGCGCGTTAATGACCTTGCGCCCATCCGAGTTCATGAACTTTTCAGAAAGTAACTCCAAAACTTTTCTTGAAGCTGCACCACTTCTAAGTTCATATAGGAGAAATTCTTACAGTGTCTTGGTAACTTCATGAACATTCTTGCTCGATGCGTTCCACACAATTTACTTTGGCGCGTTAATGGCCTTGCGCCCATCCGAGTTCATGAACTTTTTAGAAAGTAACTCCAAAACTTTCCTTGAAGCGGCATCACTTAGGTTCATATAGGAGAAATTCTTACAGTGTCTTGATAACTTTTAAAGCCACTTGCACTAAGTACTGAATTTCTTTAAGATTTGTTCAACCATCCAAACAGTTACCCCAGCACTTAAATCCTTAGGATAGGGCCTTTAATTTATTTTCTAAGTGCTGCAACAATTCACTTATCAAATGACTTGTTGTTACCCTTTGAACCCGTTAATTACTCATTTCGTAATGATGGGTAGGGTTTCCGTCATTGGTGAATTTATAATAGGAGTTTTAGCCCCATCCTACTCGATGTTTGTCTTACCAACTCTTTGGTAAGTGGTTTTGTGAATGGATTAGCCAAATTTTCACTTGACCTCACATAGGTAAGTGATATTATTCCATCTTTTATCAATTTTCTTATGTAATCATGTCTAAGACTCATATGTCTTGACTTTCCATTGTAGGCTTCATTATAAGCCCTTGCTAGAGTAGCTTGACTATCGCATAGTATATATATTGAAGACTCATTCTTCGTATCTAGTGGAATTTCATAAAGAAGATCCTTAAGCCACTCTGCTTCCTTTCCAATTTCGGGTAGTGCAACAAACTCGGATTCCATGGTGGAATGTGTAATCATTGTTTTTTCTTTGATCTCCAAGAAACAGCACCACCTCCAAGTGTAAACAACCATCCCGAGGTTGATTTATTTTCTCCAGCATTTGATATCCAACTCGCATCGGTGTATCCTTCTAGTATTGCTGGAAACTTGGAATATTGAAGTCCAAGGTTTTTAGTTCTCTTTAGATAACCAAGAACTCTTCCAATCGCTTTCCAATGCTCAACACTTGGATTGCTAGTAAACCTACTAAGTTTACTCACGGCAAATGCATTATCCGATCTTGTGCATTGAACTGCATACATTAGACTCCCAATTGCACTTGTATATTTGAGTTGTCCAATAGCCCTTTCAACATTCTTTACAAGTTTAATACTTGAATCAAATGGAGTATTTGCCTCTTTAATGTTCAAATGTTTGAACTTTTCAATCACATTCTCAATATAATGTGATTGGGTTAATGCATACCCCAACTCATTCTTGATCACTTTTATACCCAATATGGTATCTACTTGACCAAGATCTTTCATTTTGAATGTTGATGATAGAAACCTCTTTGTTTCTTTTATTCCATCAAAAACTTGTTAGCTCAAAATAGTGTACCGCAAGTGCACGGGTTGCGTACAAGTAATAAAGTGGACTTTTTGAGTCCGGATTGTCGATCCCACGAGGAATGTATACTCTAGTTAATTTAATCTTAACAAATAAAACACACAATTAAAGATGAATTTTGGAAAATAACTAAAAGTCTACTAAAGATGGAAATATAAAAATACTTGAAAATCTTTGAGGAAAACGTGGTTGGGATTCATGGTTTCATTTAACCGTCGCCTAATTAATTTCTTAACATGCAAATTAAAAAATTACTCATTTACAATGTTAGACCCGATTTTCCAAGTTTAGCTAATTACCTCTCTTGAGTGAAATTAACCCTAATCAATTGGTTTAACCTACTATATCTCTATGTCGATTAAAACCCAATCAATTGCATTAACTTTTTGTGAAAATAGCTCAATGGATCATTTAGGGTTTAAGGTATATCTCTATCCTTAACAAGAACCTAGAGCATTTATTATTTGGTCTAAAATGCACAATATCTCTTGATTATCATACACTCCACAAAACATATATTTGGTGATCAATCAAACACATGTAATAATCTCAATAATAAATACACATGAAATAAGCATTTAATCATCAAATAGCAAATATTAGAATTAATCAAAGCTAGGTTAAACTACTACCATAAATCCCAACAAAATCAATTAGCCCATGTTATATAAATGATACAAATGAGAATATTTATAACAATACATTGCAATTTTGACAAAATAATGGAGAAAATACAAAGTTATAGATAAAACCCTTTTTGAAGCTTGGCTATGATTTCCCCAGATATTTCACCACTTTAGATGTATTCTCCTTACTCTTGATTTGTTCCCCAAGATTTATGAAGTAGTTGAAAGAAAAGAAAAAGAAAAGACAAAGAAAAGAAAAGAAAAATAATAAAAAAGAAAAGAAGAGGAAGAAGCGGACCAGTGGCTGGGAAAGAAAAAAAAAGTGAAGAAGAAGACGTCCAACAGTGTCAAAAAATCAGGTTTTAACTTTAAAACCTAGGAAATTGCAACATTAGTCCCCAAAACTTTGGAAGGTGTGCAAAAAGGTCCCCAAACTCTATTTCTCTCTTGATCCACGTGCCCAGCTCAATAATTCTGTGGAAAAAGATGAAATCAGATTTTAAACTGCTTCCAAGTCCCTCACTTTGATTTTGCAGCCCAAGTCCTCAACTTTTGACACTTGTGCACTTTGGTCCCCAACTTTACTTTTTGTGTGCGATTGATCTATTTTCACTCAAATTCATCAATTAAGCAATCATTTTGCTTTCTATTGTGATTTCCTCCTTGAATTTGAGTAGTAAACCTTGGTCCTCAACTTTTTGGGATGTTGCAATTGAGTCCTCAAACTTTTGATTTCTTTCAATTTGGTCCTTGAACGTCAAATTTGCTCATCTTTAAGCTCAATTGTTCTCCAATCTTGTCCATTTTCTTTCCAATTGAGTTTGTACCTAAATGTACAAGATAAACACAATTTATAAGTAGATATTTGCTCAATTTGTCAATTAAATTGCTAATTTAGGAACTAAATAAGTGTGTAAAGCACACTTATCACATGTGATTACTTATAATCAACATGTCATCCACGTATAAGCACACAAATATTACATGTTTATCACAACTTTCAATATATAAACATTTATCTACCACATCGTGTGAAAAACCAAAAGACATAATTGCATTATCAAATTTCTCATGCCATTTTTTAGGAGCTTGTTTTAAACCATATAGTGATTTAACAAGTTTACAAACTTTATTTTCATTACCCGGAAGAACAAAACCTTCCGAATGTTCCATGTAAACTTCTTCATCTAATTCTCCATTTAAAAATGCAGTCTTCACATTCATTTGATGCACATGTAAATCAAATATAGAAGATAATGCAAATAGAATTCTAATAGTAGTGATCCTATCCACGGGTGCATAAGTGTCAAAATAATCTATTCCTTCCTTTTGTCGAAAACCTTTAACAACTAATCTTGCTTTATATGTTTGGATCGAACCATTGGTATTGTATTTCCTTCAAAATACCCACTTGCAACCAATGACTTTTGATCCAGCCGGTAAATCAACAATCTTCTAAGTATTGTTGGACATTATAGAATCCATTTCATCATTGATAGCATCCTTCCAAAATGTGCTATCTCTAGAAGTCATTGCTTCTTTATAGGTTTTAGGATCACTATCAATTTGAAGAACATATGGAATTGTTCTTACTATATCTTCTTTACTTGCTTCAACCAAGTATAGAAATTTTTTTTGAGAATCAATCTCATCGTGTCCCAATACCTTCTCTTTACGAGATCTTTTGCTTCTTCGAGGTTCACTAGTCTCAATTACATCTTGGGAAGATGTTTCTAGTGATTTAGAAGCCGAGAATTCATTTTGAATTTCTATTGAATTTTGAGGAATATCATCAACGCTTAATGAATTCTCAAAAAATTCCACATCTCGTGATTCTATAATCACATTGGATATTAGATCAAGTAGCCTATATGTTTTACTATTTATAGCATATCCAACAAAGGCACTCTTGATCCCTCTTGGTCCTAGTTTTGTTCTACTAGGATTGGTGTTTTTATAATAAGCCAAACACCTCCACACTTTAAAATATCCAATGTTAGGCTTCTGACCTTTCCACAATTCATAAGGTGAAACTTTAAGTTTCTTAGAAGGAATTCTATCATGTATATGACATGCGGTAAGTAATGCCTCTCCCCATAAGTTATTAGGCAATTTAGACCTTGTTAGCATAGCATTTATCATTTCAACTAAGGTTCTATTTTGTTCCGGTGTTCTAGATGAACTACATTGGTGTAAAATACCATGTTCTTCACAAAAGATATCAAATTCTTTAGAAAAATATTCACCACCTCTATCACTTCTAAGAATTTTAATCATTTTATCCTTTTGATTTTCTACTTCACTTTAATATGCTTTAAACATATGAAAAGCCTCATTTTTATGTTTCATTAGATAAACATAACAAAAATCTAGAATAATCATCAATGAAAGTGAAAAAATATTTATTACCACCCCTAGTTAACATGTCATTAAGTTCACAAATGTTGGTATGAACTAAGTCAAGAATATTGGATGATCTTTCTATACTTTGAAAATTTTTTTTAATCATTTTTAACTTAATGCAAATTTCACATTTTTCATTCTTTGTAAAATCACAAGACAGCTTGCCATTTCTAATCATTCTATGCAAAGTAGAGTATCCAATATGTCCTAATCTATCAAGCCATAAATTTAAAGAACATACAAAGTAAGAAGAATTTATTTTATTGATTGCATTGTCAATAGTACACAATTTGACCATTCCATTAGTGGAATAGCCTTTACCAACAAAGAAACCATTTCGGGACAATACAAGTTTTCCCGAATCAAAAATACATTTCATGCCCGGTTTTTCCAACAAATCACCACTTACAAGGTTTTTATTCATATCCAGCACATGTAAGACATTTGTAAGAGTTACAACTTTTCCGGATGTGAATTGAAGATCAACATTCCCTTTGCCTATGACTTTTGAACAATGTTCATTTCCCATTTGAATTTGTTGACCATCATCAATCTCTTGATAGGTCTTGTATAGGGACTTGTCATAGAAAACATGAACGGTGGCGCAAGTATCATACCACCATCCCGGAATTTTTCATTTGACAGAATTTACTTCGCTTATAGTAGCAATAATTTCATTCTTGTCAATGGAATTAACCTTGCCTCCAAAGTTGCTTTGTTTTTTATGTCGGCAATCTTTCGCAAAGTGTTCGAATTTTCCACAAACAAAGCATTCGTCCTTGAGCTTCTTTTTGAATTTGTTGTTGTTGTTGCTAGTAAACTTTCTCTTGTTTACTTTGTTCACTTCGTTGTTCTCCAAGGCATTGGCTTTAAAAGTGCCAGCATGGGAATTCTCAATCCCATCTCTTGCCCTCGACTCTTTCTCAATTCGAAGATGTTTTTGAATTTGCTCCATTGAAAAGTCTTCGGAGTTGTGAAAAATTTTCTTCCTATATCCTCTCCAAGTAGAAGGAAATTTAGCAATAATTGCTCCTACTTGAAATGATTCCGGAAGTTCTATCTTCGCCGCTTTTAGTTTATTGACAATCACTTGCAATTCATGCACTTGTGGTAATAGGGGAACATTTTCCAAAAATTTAAAATCAAAGTACCTTGTTATAAGGAATTTTGTAGTTCCTTCCTCTTCGGCCTTGTACTTATTTTCAAGTGCATTCCAAATCTCTTTTGCAGATTTAATGTTGGTGTACAAGTCATAGAGACGATCCGAAAGTGCATTCAATATATGACCATGGAAAATGAGTTCATCTTCTTCTCGCTTCTTTCGATTGATCCTTGCTTGTTTGGTATCTTTATCTGAAGTTTCGGGAAAGTCCTCCAAATTAGGATCAAGAATGTAGAAGATTTTCAGCGCCGTTAGTAGAAACTTGATTTTGTCTTGCCACCTTGTGAAGTTGGTACCATCAAAGCGATCCAAGCGAACCAAATCTTGATTCATCAACTTGATTGTAGCCATGGTTGTGTCTCCTTCAGTTGTCATTCAAAATTTCGCTTTTAGATTGTTGAGAAAATTTCTTTCTCAAGTGAAATATCCGCTTGAAATGAAGTTGACACAAACTTGAAAACAAAGAATCAAGAAGAAAGCAAAAATTACAAAATGACTTGAATCACAAAGAATGCTATCCTAAAAGCGAAATTTACGCCCTCTCGTAATGAGAATGCTAAAGGGCCTCTAAGCAAATTGCTTTAGCGGATTTCAAGTTTCAAACCAAGTATCAAATAGCATAATTGATAAACTTGGAGAATAAGAACAAGAAGAGCAAATTTGGAAGATTCTAAGTATAGAAATCAAAGTTTGGAATGATAATCACAATTGAATGTATGATGATCAAAATGTTGTTTAAAACCATGAATTCTATGCCTATTTATAGAATTTCATCACCCCAATTCGTGATCTACACAACTCTTCATGAAAGAGTGCCAAAAGTTGTTGAAAAGGTGCATGAGAAAATCTGAAAATTTTCTCCAACGGTCAAATTTTATCTCCACGCGATCGCTTGGTATGAGTCTCGCGCGATCGCGTAAAGCCCATGAAATTAAACAGATTCAAAAACGTTCAACCACGCGATCGCGTGGTTTTCATTTTGGCCGGACCTCCAGGTCCAGTCCGGACCAATTGGTCCATCCAGTTGAATTTGGTCCGGTTTTCGACCAGTTCTCTATATTTTAGACTGGTTCTTACACTTTTTCAACTTTATATATATATATTTGAACAACATTTTCATAACATTTTCAACTTTTTTCAAGCAAGGGGAAAAAAATAAAACCAAAAGCTTGTTTACAGAAAAAAAGGTTGAGCAAGCATAGTCGAATTTTTTTCAAACGAACTGATTCTACAAAGCGAGCACGGGCTACTTCGGTAGTTGGCCAAGTCAAGCCAAGCAGAAGTTAATTATACTCGATCCATTCCCATCCCTACCTGTGCTTTCATAAATGTATACTGAATACTAAAAATTATAGTAGTTTTGGATTATTTTTGGGTAAATATATTATCACCACACTTATTGTTAACCACACCACATTTTAATTCCAATGAAGATTCCCAATTTTTGCTTATTTTTACATTTACCCTGCCAAGTTTTTTTTTTTCATCATCATCTCTTTATTAATTTCTACATCTTGTCTCTAGGGACGATTTTCAATCAAAATATTTGTTACTAGGGCAAAAATTACTTATTTATCGCTCATACTTTTAAATAATCAAAATAAATAACTAATATAAAAGTTAAACAAAATATTTCCCATATTTTCAATGCAAATTAGTAGAATATTTGAATAAAAATCATGATTAGAAACAAAATATATTAATTAATTGAATGTTATGAATAATAATGCTATTAAAAAATTGTTGAGGATATACAAGCTAAAGCAGCTCTATCTAAGACTTTCTAATTGAGATATGAATCTACACTAGGTTGTACAAAAAAGTAATTTTTGCATCAATCCAAAGCTCCAAAAAGGTTTTATAAGATAAAAAAGGTTCGTTGAGCACCTCATGGCTATGTCATAATAGATTTGAACACTTGCCCCGGATCTACTTCTAGATCCTAATTGCTGTAGTGAATAACTAAAAAAAATAGATAAACAGGAGATAGAAGAGAAACAAACTAATTATAGAAATATGTAAACAAACACTGGAGATCTTTCTTACAATTAAAATGTAGAATAAATATAAAAAGTGTTGTGTGAATATAATTACCCTTATTTTCCACTATACTATATTGACCACAACATTAGCCTATGTTTGATGTACATTATTTGAGAAAAAATTGTTTCGAATAGTAATTGATGTGATATTATGTGGTTAAAATGAAAGAAAATTTTTGAGTTTATATGTAGAAATTTATTATTAAAATGTATGGTTAAAGTTGAGTAATATAGAAAAAAATCCTTTTATTTTTAAAAGAGTATCAAATTGAGACATAATTTGCAATTTTTGATTAAAATATAAACAAACTTAGCCTATGTTTGTTAAAAATTTTTTGTTTAAAAACATATTTTTTATGTTTTCTAAGCAAAATGTGTGGTTGAAAAATGGAGAGAGAAAATGTGTGTGGTTAAAAAAATGATTTGGGGAATTGTGTAGAAAAAAACATGTTTGCCAAATACAACTTTAATAGCCCAAGAGTGACTAATCGAGGGGTGGGGGTGGGGAATTTGTTTATAAATTTTTTTCGATAAATAATCTCAAGCATAAAACCAATCGGTACAAGTATAAACACTTAGTGTTGGAAGAGAGGCAAAGTAACTTAAATATCAATGTAGAGTGTTATAAAGATATAAAAGTAAGTATAATACTTAGAGATTGTATTGCATAATATAGATTGATAAAATAGAGAGGTGCAATGTAAGTAAGTAAGTAAAAGGGATAAGAAGATGCAAACGATATTTAGGAAATCTTTTTGATGCAAATGATAATGAAAAGTTCAATGCAATTAAACAAAGTTTTTCAAAGAATATAATCTCTTATTAAATGATTGATTCAAGTTATGTACCAAAAGATGCCACACTTTAATAATCAACAATAAGCTCAGCTCAAAGTGTTTAGGTAATGGAACTTTGATGAATCAAATGATAATGAAAAGTATAGTACAAATAATCAAAGTTCTTCAATTAAAACTCCCTCTTTAAAATATTAAAACAAGTTTAGTGCAAAGAGAAACTTACACTTACACTTCAATTCAAATATAGTGTGAAGATCTTGAAGAAGTTTAAACAATATAAAATCAAAAATTTTCACAAAAACTTACTTCCAAAAACTTTGATGAATTTGATAAAACAAAGTTTAGACCAATCAAAGTTTTCTAATAAATATAGATGAATATAAATCAAGTAAGAATAATGATTTTTTCACAAGAAAGTTTTCTTAAAATCTCTTCTTAAGTTGTTTAAAATAAATGTAAGGTAGAAGACTATTTATAGAGCAAATTTCGTACATACTTATTTTTCCGGTTGACCTCTTCCTCCATGCGATCGACCTCAAAATAGTCGTTGGAGTTCAAAAATAGGCAGTGTAGTCGACCTGACTTTCCTTGGGGTCGACCTCAAAGCATGATGTGGTTGACCTCTCTTTTCTCTGGGCTGACCTCACCGACAGTATTTCAAAAATATGATTTTTCAAATATTTTGATCAAAGTTGATTAACTTAGGTTATAATAAACACAATTTCTAATACCATTTTTTAACCACACATCTTTCTCTCTCCAATTTTTAACCACGCATCTTACCTAAAAAATACAAATAACATCAATCATAATTATTTATAACAGTTGCCGAACAGGTCCTTAATGACTTTGAAAATGTTACTTAAGCTTATGAAGTACATTGCCAACTATTGATGCATTAACCTTAGATATGATGTAGAAGCAATTTGTAAATACTCAATTTCTTTGTAGGCTTCATTGTTTGGTCTTCATTACTTTGTGTCTTGAACATCGCATCTTGTGTTTTTTATTTTTTATCTTTGAGAGATCATTTGTACTTTGAATTCTTTGAATATTATCATTACATGAAACACTTAAAGCACACTTGTTAATAACACAATATAATATTATTTGTTATGATGAGAAAAAAAAGTTAAGTTAACTATAGGTTAAAAATAACTATCCATATGCAGGCACACCTCCCAATGCCCGTGAAGGGCATTGGTAAGAAAGCTAGTCTCAGTACGTGGCCATAAAAAAGAAAGAACAATGCTACAAGTACCGCGAAAGTGTACCGCGCACTCACATATGGGGGAATGGTGAAATAGTCATTACACTGCCCATGTGCCTATGCAGTACAACTCACGGTACACCTTCGCAGTAACTTTAGCATTTTCCAAAAGGAAAAACTTGTATGCACTCTTTATTCAAATGTAGGACCCTCATGGTCAATATCAAAACATGGCCCCACCAAACTATACCTCTCCCAATTTTTCAATCAATGTACACCAACCAAACCATCCACCCCATGTACCATGCATACATGCATTAACTCAACCTAAAACCTCTTCACTCTTCCTAATTTGTATAATTTGTGTATTCTATATCGTCTTCACTGCAGTGCAGTTAGGCAACGTTAACCAATTTTAATCATTTTCAATACTACGTAATATTTTGTGCACAAATTACTCAGTTTCAATATTACGCACATGAGAAGAGTTTATTTGTTCTATTATGCCGAGTTTCATATGCTTAATTAGTAACGAGAACCATTTTGCATTTCAATATTATGTCAACGTTAGCCATTTTCTTATGTTTTTGTTTATGAATAAATTTTCTATTATAAATTATATACCCTTAATGTGAGCCACTATTTCTATGTTTTTGTTTATGAAAATATTACAGAATTTTCAATGGCTGTAGATTTTTAATTTACGCGTATGAGACCGATGAGAATGATGTTTTTGGGCCGAATGCGAGTCTAGAAGCTCATATACTTATTTCGACGATGTTGGGGGTGAATAGCAACATGAGCAAAAGTCGTGAGGAGACACATTTCGTTTGCGATCCACTTCCAATTAGGACAAAGGGGTGCAGGAAGCGATTGAAGTCATCTAATGAGAAAGCTCTATCACAAAGCTCTAAAAAATGCAGAGTGTGTGGGGTGACTAGGCACGATAGAAGAACTTGTCTGACATTACAATCTCAGTAAGGAAATGTGATGTTTATATTCATTTTCATAATTATTATATTTTATTTATTTCTAGTATAATATGACAAAATATTTTTTCTTAACCTTACATATGATGTAGAAGCAATTTGTAAATACTCAATTTCTTTGTAGGCTTCATTGTTTGGTCTTTATTACTTTGTGTCTTGAACATCGCGTCTTGTGTTTTTTATTTTTTATCTTTGAGAGATGATTTGTACTTTGAATTCTTTGAAGATTATCATTACATGAAACACTTAAAGCACACTTGTTAATAATACAATATAATATTATTTGTTATGATGAAAAAAAGAGGTTAAGTTAACTATAGGTTAAAAATAACTATCATCCATATGCAGGCACACCTCCCAATGCCCGTGAAGGGCATTGGTAAGAAAGCTAGTCTCAGTACGTGGCCATAAAAAAGAAAGAACAATGCTACAAGTACCGCGAAAGTGTACTGCGCACTCACATATGGGGGAAGGGTGAAATGGTCATTACACTGCCCATGTGTCTGTGCGGTACAACTCGCGGTACACTTTCGCGGTAACTTTAGTATTTTTCAAAAAGAAAAACTTGTATGCACTCTTTATTCAAATATAGGACCCTCATGGTCAATATCAAAACATGGCCCCACCAAAATATACCTCTCCCAATTTTTCAATTAATGTACACCAACCAAATCATCCACCCCATGTACCATGCATACATGCATTAACTCAACCTAAAACCTATTCACTCTTCCTAATTTGTATAATTTGTGTATTCTATATCGTCTTCACCGCAGTGCAGTTAGGTAACGTTAACCAATTTTAATCATTTTCAATACTATGTAATATTGTGTGCACAAATTACTCAGTTTCAATATTATGCACATGAGAAGAGTTTATTTGTTCTATTATGCCGAGTTTCATATGCTTAATTAGTAACGAGAACCATTTTGCATTTCAATATTATGTAAACGTTAGCCATTTTCCTATGTTTTTGTTTATGAATAAATTTTCTATCATAAATTATATACCCTCAATGTGAGCTACTATTTCTATGTTTTTGTTTATGAAAATATTACAGAATTTTAGATGGCTGTAGATTTTTAATTTACGTGTATGAGACTGATGAGAATGATGTTTTTGGGCCGACTGCGAGTCTAGAAGCTCATATACTTATTTCGACGATGTTGGGGCTGAATAGCAACATGAGCAAAAGTCGTGAGGAGACACAAGTCGTTTGCGATCCACTTCCAATTAGGACAAAGGGGTGCGGGTAGTGATTGAAGTCATCTAATGAGAAAGCTCTATCAAAAAGCTCTAAAATGCAGAGTGTGTGGTGTGACTAGGCACGATAGAAGAACTTGTCCGACATTACAATCTCAGTAAGGAAATGTGATGTTTATATTCATTTTCATAATTATTATATTTTATTTATTTCTAGTATAATGTGACAAAATATTTTTTCTTACCCTTCGGTTATTAGGCCACACCTTCTTGACGAGCCACATTACCCACATTTCTTGTACGATTGCTCACATGATGATAGGTTCACAAGTATTGCTAGTAGCACATATGATGATATCAATGGTTTCTCAGTTGACTTTTCATATCACCCATAGATCTTGATGTTTCAGAAGTTGGTTAATGTATTTGTAAGCCGAACTATGTTCCTTTTTTTTCCCTCGGGTTGTAAGTGTTGCGAAATTTGTTGTAAGTGTTACGAAATTTATTGCAAGTGCATAATATCGTGAACAAGTAGTAAAGTGGACTTTTTGAGTCCGGAATGTCGATCCCACAAGGACTAACTTATTTACTATTAGTTTCGATTGATCAATTACTAAAACTACAAATAAACACAAGGATTTGGAATTTTAAACTATCAACTAGTGAAAATAATTAAATATCAAGTTATACTAACAAACCAGGTAAAGATTGGATTTTTGTGTTTTTACGAATTAAAAGAATTGAGACTCACGATAGTGACCTTGTTATCCTTTTCAATTTCTCATCTCAAATTCTTTTTCTAAAATAGTGTTTGATCGAATAAAAATTTTATTCAAAATTTTCCTCTCCAGTTTAAATTGGTTCTATCTAGCTAGGTCAACTATATATCTATGTTGGATCAGAATAAGTCCTAACTAGATGGATTCAACAACAAGAATTCAAAAGGATCACGACAACCACAAAGATCTATCTATACCCTTTTGTCATTGCCAGATTTTATTACTTGGTCTAGGTGTTAACTCACCTCTCGGATTATGAAAACAACCCATAATTCATCAAATTGATGATCAAGCAATTCATACATTAAATTCAATAATAAAATCAACATATAATAATTTTAAACCCAAAAACTTTAGAATAAAATTGAACATTCAAACAATGTCACATAGTTCGCCCCAACAAATAGATCTATTTACACATAATTAAAGAAAACAAGAAGAATAAAAAATTGACAACATCACCAAATTCTTGAATTGATTTGAGAAGAATGAAGAATTCTTGCATCAAGATGCAATCTTCATTCCAAGTTCTTGAATTGTCCTTTGGCTTCTAGGAAATTTTTCTTGATTTCTTGTAGAATGTCCAAGAATCATCAATTGGAGAACTCACTTCTAGGTTAAAATAGGTCTATTACGTGTGGGGGGTTGGGGGTAAATAAATTGATATTGACCATGATGAGGGTCCCACATCCAAATAAAGAGTGCATACAAATTTCTTTTTTATTGCCAAGTAATGAGATGGGCTTTCTTACCAATGCTCATCCGGGCATTGGAACCGCATTGCTCTTCCATATTCATTCCACGCTTTTTCAGGATCAATTTTGCTTCCCTACCCGTGAAGTTATATACCTAATACTCTTGGGTTGGGAGATAAAAAATTGGGGTGTAAGTGGGGTCCTTTGACACCCACTCCATACGGGATGGGTTTTGTGTGTGTTATGTAAATAAGCCCCCTACCCTTCACGGGCAGGGGAGCATTTTCATTTTAAGGATTTCGTAAAAATAAAAGGTATCAGAATTAAAAGCAGATCTACATATTGTGTACTATATAAAAAAGAATTTCATGCAAAAACTAACACGTAAACAATTTTTCGTCCAAAATAACTTTTTAAATATGGAAATCTATGCAAAAAATGTAATAAATATTTTAGCAATTATTATGGTACATGTATTGGAATTCGTGCTATGCTATTAATGATATTAAGATTTTAATTTATTTTATTGTATAAACTATTTTTTTTTTATTCTGTATTAATTATTAATCTTTCAATAATTATTATATTATATTGAAGTAAAAATATTTATAATATGGGTGTCAAATCGAAGATCTCAATGAGAAGTTTAATACAAGCTAATAAGTGAAAGCAAACTGTAAACATATTGTCTGTAAAATTGTCTCAAAGATCAAATGTAAAAGTTTTTTTTATATTTTTTACTTTTCCTAAATATCTCATTCATTTTAAATTATATCATTTAATTTAAGTTCTATAATACTATCTATAAACTATTTTTTGTATTAATTATTATTCTTCTGATAATTATTGCATTATTTTGAAGTCGAAAAAATATGTAATATTGTGTCAAATCGAAGATTTCAAGGAGAAGTTTAATAAAAGATAACAAGTGAGAGCAAACTGAAAATATATTGTCCTTAAAATCGTATCAAAGATCAAACGTAAAAGTTTTTACTTTATATTTTTTACTTTTCCTCACTATCTCATTCAATTTAAATTATATCATTTAAGTTCTATAATACTATGTATAAACTATTTTTTGTATTAATTATTATTCTTTTGATAATTATTATATTATTTTGAAGTCGAGAAATATGTAATATGGCATTAAATAAAAGATTTCAACTAGAAATTTAATACAAGATAACAAGTGAGAGTAAACTGAAAATATATTGTCTGTGAAATCGTTTCAAAGATCAAATGTAAAAGTTTTTCTTTATATTTTTTTACTCGTCCTCAATATCCCATTCATTTTAAATTATATAATACATAGTATTCAGAAGACCTGAAATCGGTTCGACCCAAAAAAGATAACAAGCCAAGGATCAAAAGGTTGGAGTGGGTAGAAACGATTTTAGTTATAAAATTTGATCTATATGTATACATGTATCTATATCTATATCTATTCTATATTCTATATACATATATATTTTAAAGATCACAAAACTTTCTAAAAAATGTTATTTTACAAATAATAACATTTACTCATTTGGAGATAAAATTAAATGTACAAAAAATATAACAATATTCTTTAATTTCAACATTAACATTTCAAAGCAAATATAGATTTATGATTGTTAATTTTATTTATTATATTATATTTATGTCAATATATTTTAACATATAGAAAAGTAAGATAAAAATAAATTATTTAGAAAAAAATGTTCAACAAACAAATGAATAATAAATAAAAATACTTTTTTCAGAAAGAGAAACAATTTTAAAAATAAAAAGAAAAAGAAAAATCCTATAGAATCAAAATTTCCTAATTTTAATTAGTTTTGTACATGTTGCATTTTCTATTTTGATTAATCTTGTATTAAAATGTTATTATACTATATTTTTATTTTATATGATTGTATAATTAACATATTTTTTTTCATAAATTTTGATCGAAATCACTATCAAAAATACGTTCCCGTGCATCGCACATGTGAAAATACTATTGAATAACAAACCATCAGCATTCATTTTTCAATTTTCCCTTCATTTATAATACTAAAACTTTGATACACACGGAGGCCCTAATATGTAACAACAGCCTTTCTTATTCTTGTGCATATAATAGCCAAAAGTTTCACTCATCACTCGATCAACTATATAAATACGATATGCATACTTGTCTTTTTCTAGATATACAAGTAATTAGCACTAATTTATGACCAGATAAACCATCCCAGCGCCTCTCTTTCCTCTTGCTGCTCCTGCTCTGCTCCCACAAATCCGGAGAAATAGTTTCCACTGTCATCACGGCCACCATCATCCTCAAATTGCACACAATCGACAGCTTCCATGTACCCGGGATATTCATTGTCAGGGAAGTAGGAATTGCCACTATCCACAAGGTGAGGACAGTCTTCATCCACCACGTCGCTGCCATTACTGCCTGTGCTGAGGCGGTCTTCCACCTTCACGCTGATTTGGAGGGCCGGAGCAGGGGTGCCAACAACTGGAAGTGGATCAGAATTTTGGCATGGCACGGGCTCTCCAGCCAATTCTTTAGCTCCCAACTTCTCCGTCATGGAAAAGAACTGTTGGAATGCCACAAGACAAATTGGATAAACATGTAATTTGATCAAATGGTCTTAGCCTTTGTTTTGGGTATTCAAACATTCAGTCTTGAGATTGAATCATAATGTTATGGGATCAGACTATGCTTTGAGTATGGTACAATCACGCCTTTGCTCTCCTTCTCCCCTTTTCTATTCTTTTACTTTATTGAAGGACTACTCCCTTTGAAATTGCAAAAATATTTCATGCATCACCTTTCATTTATGGTAATAAATTATCCTTACCAATTGGATCATATTTTTACCAGTCACATTAGGTGCAATGAATAAGGGAGATATCATGCATGTCGTTGTCTATCGAAAGCATAGGGTGGGAAGGGTAAGTGCAAAGTGATGCTACCAATATTAAAACATTTTGCTTATATATTTGGAGGAACTAAGAATATTCCCTTCCATTAACTAAAACCCATCTTTTTCTTCTTTTAAAATCAGTGGGGTTAAGAACTAATGTTATTTTGTTTGACTGATGTAAGAATAAGATTTTGAGGGTTAGAACCTGTCGAAAAGTCCTTATCATCTAAACAAGTGGCCAGGTGCTCAATCAGAATACAATCGAAGTCAGAATCCGATCCAAATATTCCAACTTTTCCTTCTAAATTTATTTACCGAAGTTCTCTTAAACTTTGATCGGCACAGATCCTTTAAAACATGTTCCCCACACACACTTTTTACTACACGTTCTCCCATAAATTAATTTTGCACATGAACCATAACTTTTCCCATCTTTTAACTACACATTCTCAATTAAATCATTTTTTCACAATCTATTCTAAATAAATGTCAAATGGGCCTTATAATCAATTTATGAATTACAATTCTGTATGTGCTCCCTATTAAGACATGGTGATCTATTCTATCTCATTTGCAAACTCTAGGATTCATTTGCACCCGAAACTGCAGTTTCAATGCTAAACCTTGTCCACTTAGGGGAATGAGGGATTCTCAACGAGTACAGTGCTCCATGAACATTGCTCCCTGAACCTTTAATATTAGAAGAGACTACTGTCACCTCCATTCACTTCAAGTCGCTGTCACGCACAAGAATTGTGATTTTTTTAATCCAAACTATTGGTCTCCAACCCCCAACTATCCCTCAGTCCCAAGGGAAAAAAAAGAGCTAAGTATTATATTGCGATAAATTTTAATTACTCAAGATATTATTTGTATGCACTGCTCATTAATATAATCATAAGCTTGCTGAATTTTGCTGTTTAATATTGATAGAAGGCACAATATGTACCCTAATGATTGTTTTTCCAGACTATTAAATGGTCTAAAGAGAAGCAAAAAATAGAAAAGAAGAAGATACAAAAAGCTTGAGAAAGTGCTCAAAAACTAAAAGACAGTTAAAGTTAGCTAGATATGATTTTACCTCTGCTTTCAGCTTTTCGTTCTCCTTGAGGATGGAGTCATAATTGGATGAAAGGGACTCGTAGGAGGATTTGAGTTGATCGTAATCCCTTTCAAGCTGTTTGTTCTTCCATCGTGCACGGCGGTTCTGGAACCATACTGCAACCTGTCGGGGCTGTAATCCCAGATTTTTGGCCAGCTGGGTTTTGCGCTCTGGCTCCAGCTTGTTCTCAGCCTCAAAGCTCTTCTCAAGCAAGTTCACCTATGAATCATACAAAAAGAGTAACTACATACTACAAGAAAATCTAGAAATTTTCTAATGCACGCCAAATTGTAATTATTTAGATGATCATTAATAAATGGACATGATTCCCTGGTTAGATTTTGAGGGAATTTGATGCCGATATCGTTCATGTAGAAAGAAAGTGAATATGCCTTCTATAATTTTACCCAAAAGGAATTTTTAGATGCTAAGGTTATAACGAGATTAGAATCAAAGGAAAGAATAACATAAGAAATTTACTGGAAAAGTAGATAAGGATTGCAAGTCAATCAACCTGTTCAGGAGTAAGACGGCGCTTCTTCTCCGGAAACTGCTCTTCGAAGTACTCTTCATCATAGAGTTCTTCCGGTGAGCTGAAAATTGATCGCCTCTTCGTGGTTTCCTCCATGTTCATCACGGATGTTGCTCCTATATCATTTGCAAATTATATATTAGATTACATATACAAAATCATTAAATACATCATTATACAAAAATAACGAATATCTTCAACACAGAGAGAGAATTTCAACGTAACTAACTGTATTTAGGGGGAAAAAAAGTCCCTCTAGAAGTATTACAAGCATAGATTATACTAACGTTTTTCCTTTTTTATTCATATAAAACGAAATTTAGTCGAATTATTAGATACTATGATATGGCAGCGCATAGTTAAATTGCGAGTAAACGGAAAAATGAAAACGAAAAGGAAATTACCTTGAAAAATGGGATCACCATTTCCTGGAAACATGTTGCCAGGATACGAGGGATTAAAGAAAATACGCCCAAATTCCATTTTTTTTCTCAAATCTCCGGCAATCTAGTACGTTTTATGGGTAAAGAAATAACTCTTCTTAATAGAGTTTTTTGTTAGGGCTATAATACGACGACGATGACGATAATAAGTATATTAGAATAGCCTGAGCTTGTGGCGGAAGAAACTAGTGGTCCAGAGCAACCTCGCCGGAGTTTCCAATGGACAGATGCAAAATCCCATCATACGAAGCACTACTTTTCCCAGCTCCGATGAATTTTCCAGCGGAAAATGATTTTTTACGAAGAAAAAATCAATTTAACAGAGGCTAATAATTAACCTCTGGATTGGACACAAAAAAAAGGAGAAATTTAGATTGATGGCCGGTGACGTTGATCGGATACCGGAGAGGACTGTAAGGTATCTTTGCTATGTTTGAGTGCTGCTAATTGATCTAGTAAAGTTGATAGAGGTGAGGCAACGGCCATTTATAATCGGGTTGGCCAGCCAAAGTACTCTTTTGACCATACTGATTTCGGATTGTGACATTTTGTGTGACGATTGATTTTGGGGTGTTTAAGGTATTTTGCTCTGGATATGCTTTATTATAGGGCACGACTAACTTGCGCCGCTGGCGCTAAAGACTGATTGAGGAGTTGCCATTTTATTATTGTGCAGATATTGAACATGTTAAATATGTCAGTAGAATAAATTAATAAGACGCTGAAATAATATCTATATTGAATACATGTTTGGAGAATTTTTTTAACTATATGTTAACTTTCTTGTTAAATCTAAAAAATATTTTAACACATAATATGATGTTTTAAATTTAAAGCTCTCTAATTTAAAAAAATAACTTTTTTGTTGATTTTATATTATATATGAGTAACATATTGATAGATAAGTTTTTGCTATTTTAAAAATAAATAATCAATTATTTTTGAACTTAGCAAAAAGTTAACGCATTCAATGTAGCAATTAGTAATACTTAACTTTAACATGAAAATGTGTCATTCAATATCTACTTTTTTGCTTATGTGACTAGGTAACTTTAATATGTCCAACAATGCAGATGCTCTTATAAATTAGAGGGAAAATAGAAGAATAGAGACGCCAATTAATTTGTGTTTTATTACGAACTAGAGTCCTATGTAGAAGAGAACATGGAAAATAATATAATAATATTTAGGGTTACATGGATACAAACGCCATTCACTAACATCCATTTGGTAACCTTAACTTTTAGGTTTATAAACCAATTTATAAATTAAACAAATTTTCAAACCACTTTTAACCATACACATTTTCTCTCTCCAATTTTTTAACACTATTTTTTATCTCGAAATTATAAATGAATCAATTTATAAATTAAATAACGTAGAAATGTCTCAACTTTTTACGTAATCGTTATTTTTTATTTCGTGTGTATGATGTAAGGATTTATTCATATTTTTTGCCAAAAATCACCTAAATGAACTATCACATCATCTTGATCCTCTTAACCGATAACTTGTGTTTACCTTCCCGAACCAAGGACATTGGGCGTGGTCAGTTCGGGCCCTCAAGGTGTGGGCTACACTTTTTTTTTTGCGAAAGATTGAACGTTCTATCAAGGTTCAATTTATAAATAGGATCTATCAACTTCATTTCTGCAACTAGAGATTTGTCTTGTGCTTCAACATGGGTATATTTTAGACATGACTTTTGCACAACTTGAGCTAAATTCTCATTGGTTGTTCGAGGTGAGAATTTAGCTCATGTTCGACAATCATTTAAAGAGAGATCATTGGTGTTTTGAATAATGATTTTTTGGAGAATGTGCGGTTAAAAATAAATAAATGTTTTGAATTTATACATAGAATATTTTATTATGTAAATGTGTGGTTGAAAATGAGTATGAGAAAAAAAAGTTTTGTTGATTGTTGTAAATGATAATTTTTAAAGAAATGGGATCTAATTGCCATACATGTTAAAGTTTGAGGACCTATACCGCTATTTCATTTCTTTTTTGTAAAAAGAAATTAAAACTACGCGCTTGTGAGTTGGTTACGATCTTCCTTCTTTTATAATTAATTTAAATATATATACACGTGTTTGGTTTTAGTAAAAATCATATATATATATATAATTTTTAATAAAAATTAATGAAATATGTAATTGAGAAGTTGATAAAGTTTGTAAATCTCATTAAATATATATAATTAAAAATGAATTTAAAGGAATTTTTTTAAAAATAAGGCCAAACATGATCTATATGTATAGATGTAAATACAGATGTGATACTCTAATATCAAATCCCATAGAACCTATTCTTAGTTGTCATTTTACATAAGAAATATGCCTTCCATCTCATATGGAAAACGAAATAACATCTTCACAAAATGACATATATTCCACTATGTCTATTTCGTCTTCCATAAAGTAGATAAAAATACAAACACGAAGTAAACACGTAGTTGGGAAAAAAAAAAAAAAAATACAAACACGAAGTAAACACGTAGTTGGAAAATAAATAAATAATCTATCCTACTTTATTTGAGATTGATGCTATCAACTTAAATCAATTAACAAAATCGCCAACATCTTTGATTCATTTTGGACATAACTATTTTATTTGTAAAAAATAAATATAAATAAGTAATTTATTTTAACAAGAATGTAAAATAATAAGTTTTTCCTTGTTTTTTTTTAGCATTACAAAGGGGGGAACTAAGGGTGGGGTGTGACTCGAACCCGGAACCAAGTCCGGTATGTTTTTCCTTGTTAAAAGTAAGGAGAAAAGAAAATTCTTCAAAAATGACAAATTTTCAATTAATTATATTATTTATTAAAAATATTGATATACTTAAATTATTTATGGCATTTTGCACATGAAGGCATCCCATGTGAAATTATTAAAAACATAATAGTTTGAAACATGAACAATTTTGTTTATATACGGTTGAACAAGAATAAAAATTATCTGTTCGTCCACTATCCATGTGTTGAGGTCGGATTGCATTTTGTAAGAATATTTTTCTTCAGCATTTTCAAATATTTAAAAACTAAAGAATAAATTAAAGATTTTCCAAACTGATGGCAGACCCAAGAATATATTTTCTGAATACTCTAGGAATTTACAATCTTTTTAGTCTTAAGTTCTTATCTAAAAAGCATCATTCTCATTATCTTGTTTCCTTTATTTCACTTCCAATATTAATTACCTATCAAATAAGTAAGTGGTTATAGGATTTTCAGCTGCGTCAAACCTAAAATATTTCGTTAAGAGGAAATAAAAATATTTATTTATCCCTTGTTTATTTAAAAAAAAAAAAAAAATCAAAATTATGATTAAATACTTGTTCATCTTTCAAAGCATGTTAACATTTTTTTAATTTTTTTTTGGATGAAAATCATCGGTAAGGAGAAAATTTGCTAATTGTTGAAAATTTAATAATAAGAATATTGAGAAGAAAAAATTGAAGGTAATTATATTTGCACCACAATTTCATATAACTATACTACATTTGAATTGCATTATTGGTTCATGATCTTTATAGATTATTACATTTACATTCTTTATTTTTTTCATCAACTTTTTTCCATTAAATTTTCAATAATTATCAAACTTTGTCCTTCATAATGGCTTTCGTCCAATTTTTTATTATTCTCGTGCTTTAAAACAATGAAAAAAATGTTGAGAATTATACGTTGATTCCCCTTATTTAACTCACAAGATCTTTTTGATATTCAAGAAATAATTGAGCAATAAGAAAATAAATAACAATGACGTAAAATTTTCGGATAGCCAAAGCCTTTTACTATATAATAAATTATTACAATTACATAAAATTTCACTCACCAACCCAATCCATAGACTACAGAGAAAATATTAAGCCCCTGTTTGGCCCCCATTTTTTACAAACCAAATTTATTCAACACTCAATCTCAACCATCCATCTTAGTCAAACCCACCATTTTTGACTTTTCAAACAATTTTTAACCCTACATTCTTCCAAAAATACTATTCAAAACCAAATTTTTACCCAAAAAATGGGGGCCAAACAATGGCTAATAATGAACTTCTATTTAACTCAAGTTTCTACCATTTGAATTATCTCACAAAGAGTTCATAAGAAACTACAAAGATAAAGCTCTCCAATTCTCTCTAATTAGTCTCACATAAGATTTACAATATTATGACTCCCTAACACACATATTTATAGGTAAAAACAACACCTACAATATGTAGAATTCGTGTTCAAGTAAGTTTCCATATTGAAGTAGAATACCAAAATAAAGTCTTTTATTTTTCTTTTTACCTTTAACTTGGTTTCCAAGTTAACCACTTTAATATGGAAATCAATTGTCCAAGATATTCCCATTCTTAATTTGGGCCAAATATCCCAATAATCTCCACATTGACACAAATTCATCTGAGCCAAAATATTCAAAAATTAATCATTGGGTAAACAGACAAGCTTTTTCCACTTTGACGATTTCATACTCCACCATTTGAGTATAATCACTCAGAATTATCAACGAACTCCGAGCTTTTCACCTGCTCATGTCGAAAACAAAATTGCTAAAAAATTATGGTGCAACTCCCATGTTTGATTTTCCATGGAAACTCATCAGCCATCGACATCAATTCAACCACACACCTTGCATCCAAGTCAAACCAATGCTGTGTGCGAACACATGCACCCGCCAGTAAGAACACATCCTCTATCATGGCAACTGACATCATGTCATGAGGATGTCACATCCTACTCAGAGTACATCATCACCGCCCTCCACCATGAGAGTCGCATTGTCCACCTTTGAGCAGTCAGCCGAGTCTGCTCCACCTTTTGGACAATTTCTTCTTACGTTACCGGATTGTCCACAGTTCCAACATACAACTTTTTTCTTTATGGAGTTACCCCTCTTCCACTTTTCAGTAACAAGCAAATTATTTCCAGATGAATTATCACCTCCACCCAATCTCCGTTCTTCAGATATCAACTTACTTGTAACTTCTGCAAAGTTCACCGTTTCCTTCCCGTACATAAAAATCGGCTTGATGTGCTCAAACGTGAATGGAAGAGACCAGGTGAGACTCAACGCTTTATCCTCATCTTCAACTTTGACTCTAATAGAGTCCAGTTCAGAAATAATCCCGTTAAGAACACTAAGATGGTCGAAGATTTTTGTACCTACGCTCATTCTCAACGAATGAAACTGTTCTTTCAGATACAAATGATTTGACAAGTTTTTCGTCTGATACAACTCTTCCAGTTTTTCCCAAAGTTTCTTAGCAGCAGATATCCCATGAATATTTGCAAGAACATTCTTGGTCAAACAAAGTCGTATTGTACTAACAGCTCTCAAATCCAAAACTTCCAAATCTTCATCAATCTTGCTGGATTCAGTTTCGTTTTCTTTTCCTGTGTCAAAACTCTCGGTTGGTTTTCATTTCAAAGCTTTGTGCAGACCCGCCTGAATTAAAATATCCTTGACTTGTACTTGCCACAAACCAAAATTAATTCTCCCATCAAATTTCTCCACGTCGTACTTCACAGACATATTTTCTTTTACTCCAATAAAATCTTCGAACCACCTGACTTTCTGATACCAATTGTTGAGAATTACATGTTGATTGCCCTTATTTAACTCACGGGATCTTTTTGATATTCAAGAAATAATTGAGCAACAAGAAAATAAATAATAACGACGTAAAATTTTCGGATTGGCAAAAGCATTTCACTATATAATAAATTATTACAATTATATAGAATTTCACTCACCAACCCAATCCCATAGACTACAGAGAAAATACTAATAATGAACTTCTATCTAACCCAAGTTTCTACCATTTGAATTATCCCACAAAGAGTTCACAAGAAACTACAAAGATAAAGCTCTTCAATTCTCTCTAATTAGTCTCACATAAGATTCAAAATATTATGACTCCCTAACACACATATTTATAGGTAAAAACAACACCTAGAATATGTAGAATTCGTATTCAAGTAAGTTTCCTTATTGAAGTAGAATACCAAAATAAAGTCTTTTATTTTCCTTTTCACCTTTAATTTGGTCTCCAAGTTAACCACTTTAATATGGAAATCAATTGTTCAAAATATTCCCATTCTTAATTTGGGTCAAATATCCCAATAAAAAATATTCAATTAAATTTTTTATTTTTTTTACTTATTAAGTGTATAAGCGGTAAATAAATATTTTTAATCTCTCTTAATAAATTTTTTGACAGAAATCGATTGGAAGAGACGAGATATATCAATTAATGAAAGAATTAAAATAATAATATGATGAAAAAAAGTTTGGGGATATAATTGTAATATTGATTAAAGGTTATGGACATTTCTTGCAATTAAGATGTGGTGCACATATAAGAAAATGTGGTGGCAATATATTTAGTCAAAAATTAAGAACATAAATGTAACAATCTTTAAAGATTAGGAATCAATAATAAAATAAAATATAGCCCTTGTTTGGCCTCCGTTATTTGCAAATCAAATTTATTTAACACTTAATCTCAACCATCTATTTTAATCAAGCATATCATTTTTTACTTTTCAAACATTTTTTAATCACACATCCTTCCAAAAATACTATTTCAAACCATAATTTTTTCCAAATAATGGATCTCAAACAAGGGCATAATGTATTTATAAGAAATGTGTGCTAATTTAACTGTCTTAATAATTAATATGCACATTGTGTCAAACATGGAATATTAGTTACAAAATTTTTGAATTGACGTTTTTCTCCACTTAGTTTGCACGTCAACAAGTAGATTTTGAACTAATTCCCCTCAATTAAAGATGGAAGGTGCTAATGGCAAAACAAAACAAAACTTTACACTTGTTATCAACTTCTAGATGTTTGAACTGAATAAAATTGTTTTCTTGCTAGGATTTTACTATTTCATAGAGAGAATTTAAGTCCAGACCACCTTTTATATTCACCCTTCGTCTCCTTATATAACTGATAGTCTTAAGTTTGCCATCTTGTTCATAACCAAGCTACAATTTCCGACTGAGGCAAGCCACCACCCATTTGAAGGAATCTGTGTTTGGGCAATTGAACAAAACAATTAATATGGACCGGAATTAGCCCAAGTCTTTTGTCAACTGTGCAGCCCAATTGATTTATCCAGCTTGAGCCCAAATTCTGTGACCCGGTTCTTGATCCATTTAACACCACCGCCTTATTTTATGCCGTTAGACCTGTTCTGATTGATCCTGGCCGTCCATTTGTAAAGAAAAGGAAGAGGAGACGTTCTGATCATATTCATTCTTATTCAGACTCTTCTCTCTCGTCCTAAGCCCTAATTTTCTCTCTGAAAGGCGACTCTTCATCGCCTTATGTGTTCTTCGTGATTTCTTTACACTTCTACCAGAAAAATTCAGATTTAAGTTGTAATATCTTAGTGGTTGTGATTTGATACTGATTTATGTTGATCAGTATACGTTTTCATTGAGTTTGGCAGAGTTTTCTGTAACTCAGTTGTTTTCTTTGTGATTCTTTGTACGAATCTATATTTTCTGGTAGTTTTGTATGTTCTTTGTGGTTTGATATATGTTTCTGTAATTTTACAGTTTCTGAATAAAGTTTCTTTGTTTCTTCGTGGTTAATCCTTGTTCTTGTACTTTGTGGTTTTGATTCTGAGCCTTAAATCCTTACAGTGGCATCAGAGCCTTAGGATTTTTTGAAAAACCAGTGGATTTGACTCAGATCTGGTAGATCCAGAATTTTCTTTTTCTGTGTTTAGGGTTTTCTGGAAACGGATTTGATTTCTTCAAACGTTTTTAGGGTTTCTGAACCATTTAACCTTTTAAGAAATTTCTTATTTTCTTAAAGTCGATTTTACAAACCCTAACAGTATATCATTTTTGATTTCTGAAAACTTTGTTTAAAATCTTCCAGATTCAAAATTTTCTTTTAAAGATTTTTATATAAAATCTTTTAAAAACTTCGTGGATTCTGTTCTCTTGAAACTAATTTTAAATTAGGGTTTCTGAAAATTTTGTGTATCTGGATCTTATTTCTGAGGATCTTGAGACTATAAAATATTCTGGTCACACATAGATCCTACATTGATTCTTGGTGGTTGATCCTTCTTGGTGGATACTGGTGATATTTCTTTGTGGATTAATTCTTGGTGGTGAATAATTAATATTGGTACTTTGTGGCCCTGGACTTCTGGGATTCTGACTCTTTGTGGAAGCTACTATAGCTTAATAAAAATCTGCAATCAGGTGATATTATTCAATTACTGCAATCTTATACTGTAAACTTGATTTTTGTTTTCCCTTCAAATTTCCTGTTCTCTCCCAAATCTCTCCGTTGAAGCCTATAACTAGGACCCCTAGCTTACCTTTGTCCAGGATTTCATTGAGAATCCGGGAATCTGAGGGAGTGTGGGAATATCCAGTATAGGTTGAGGGATATACTGGAAGAACATTTTTATCAGTATACTGTTTTGTATATTTTCTTGATTGAGTAATTAGTTTGTTGAATTGTGATCACCTTGATTACTTTGTTTACTGAATACTGTGTTCTGAACATTAGTGAACTTTCTTGAATATAAACTCTTGACTTTGTGGTATAGTCTTACTTTGTGATTGTGACCTGTATTATTGTTTACTGCCTGATTATTTGTTCTTTGAACTACTAAAGCTCAATAACTTGAAATACTTTCAAAATCTTGGTCAGTATTTCAATGGCTACTGTTAAGGTAGATGTAGAGGTATCAATTCGGGTGGTCCGGGCCGGGTCGACCCGCCAATAAAAAGTCCGGTAACGGCCCGCTTGAAAAAAAGCCCGCCCGTTGCGGGTTATGGGCCGGTTACGGGTCAACCCGCAAATTTTGAACTACAACCCAGGCCCGCCCGCTGGTCCATCCGGGTCGAGCCCATGAGGGTCGCGGTTTGTTCTGATTTAGCCCGTATGAATAAAAACATAGATTTTTCATATTTATAGCAAATTTTTTTGTCAAGTTTCTAAATATAAAAAGATTAAAATGATAAATTCATATTTATACTATAAAATATTTACATAGAATTTAAAATTATAGTTTATGTTATATGAATTACTTCTAAATTTGCAAATTTAAATAAAATATAAACAAATAAAAATTAAATGATAAATTTATTTCTAATTACTATTGTCAAAAAATATTATTTTTTTAGCTATTAGGGAGAAAAAAATAAGATTTTACTTTAAAAGTTGTATTAGAGTTTCTAGAAGAAGAGAGATTTTCAATGTTACCATATTTAATAAAAACAGTTTATTTTTTATTTTTATTTTTACGGGCCAGCGGGTTAACCGCGGCCCGCGAATGTTTGACCCGCAAAACCCTCGATTCACAACTTTTTGACCCGTGAACCGCCCGCACGGGTCATGGGTCGGCCCGTAGTCCCGGGTCAATCCGGAAGAACTGTGTCCTTGCCTGATAAGTGTTTTCTTTGGAAACAATATTTCTCTTTTAAATTTGATCCATCTAAGGATGTAGAAGAGAACATGAGTAGGTTTACTAAGACCACACAAAGCCTGTTAAATTGTGATGAAAAACTTACTGATGAACAAAAAGTTGTTTGTTTACTGAATGCTATGGGGGATAAGTTTAAATATTTGAGGAATGCTTTAGAGTATGGGGGGCAGAAGTTGACCACTGAAATAGTCCATACATCCCTCAAGAATAAAGAGTTAGAGTTTAAAAATAATCCTAAGGAAGCCTATAATGTGGTAGGTACCTCTAGGAAGAAGAACTCTCCTACGCTGAATAAGGATGGAACTATTTTCAATAAAAATTGGAATAATTCTAGCAACAATAGGGATTGGAATAACAAGCCTGTAAAGGGAAATTTTCAAAATAAGGGTAACTTCAATAGGCCTAGAGACAGTAACTTTAGAAGTCAGTCTAGTTTCAGAAATCAAGATAATAATGCTAAAAATTATAATAATTTCAGAAACCAGAACAATTATAGATCTCAGGATAATAATGCTGTTACTGCTAATATAGATAAACCACCTAGAATTTGCTTTTATTGTGGCCAACCTGGACATCATATTAAATACTGCTTTAAAAGGAAAAATGAATAGGGAATCAGTAATCAGATTGAGGCTGCAGTGCAAGATAATAATAATAATGGGGTGGTTTATGTCACTACTGAGTCAGATAATAAGAATGAATGGATTTTAGATTCTGGTTGCACCTTTCACATGTGTCCTGAAAAGGATATGTTTGTTGATTTCAGTAATGATTGTTTTGGTTCTGTGAAACTTGACAATAATATTTCTTGTGATGTGAAAGGTATTGGAAATGTTTTGTTACAACTTGAAAATAACAAAACCCTTACTTTAAATAAAACCAGATATGTTCCTGATTTGAAAAGGAACTTGATTTCACTTGGAGTTTTAGATTCTGAATCTTTTGAGATTAGAATGCAAAATGGTTTTTTTTGTGTATTTTCAAAAATAAATGCTTGATTATGAGTACTCCCAAAATTAATGGGATCTATATGTTGAATGCCTTGCCTGTTTATGCTAAGTCTTTTAATGCTGTGTCTGATTTGAATAAAACTGAGTTATGGCATAAAAGATTAGGATACATAGGTCAAAAAGGACTTAAGTTACTTAAAACCAAAGGTGTATTTGGTAATGATGTGTTGCATAAACTTGACTTCTGCGAAAAATGTGTGTTAGGCAAACAGAAAAGAAGTTCATTTGGTAAAGGTATTCATAAATCTTCTGATGTGCTTGAATATGTGCATGCTGATTTGTGGGGTCCTGCTCCTGTGGGTTCAGTTTCAGGTTTCAGATATTTTCTTCTTATAGTGGATGATTTTTCTAGGAAAACCTGGGTGCATTTGTTAAAAACTAAGGATGCCAATGTGTCTATTTTCAAAAATTGGATTACCTTAGTTCAAAATTTAAAAGGAAAAAGAGTCAAAACTATTAGAACTGATAATGGTTTAGAATTTTGCAACCAAGAGTTTGATTCTTTTTGTAGCACCTTAGGTATTCTTAGGCATAGGACTGTTGCCTACAGTCTACAGCAAAATGGGGTTGCTGAAAGAATGAATAGGACACTTCTTGAAAGAACTAGGTGTCTTTTACTTGATTCAAACTTGCCAAAATTTTTTTGGGGTGAAGCAGTCAAAACTGCATCTTATTTGATAAATCTTTCTCCCTGTAGTGCTATTGGTTTTAAGATTTCAGATCAAATCTGGAATAATTATCTTCCTGACTTTTCAAAATTAAAGTGTTTGGTTGTGCTGCCTACTCACACCATTTTGAAACTAAACTTGACTCCAGGTCTTTAAAATGTGTCTTTCTTGGTTAAGGAGAAGGAGTCAAGGGCTATAGGCTATGGGTCAGGGAACAAGGAGGTTGCAGGGTCATTTTGAGTAGGTCTGTGGTCTTCAATGAAAATATTTTTCCTTGCAAAAATGAAAAATTAATTGATCCTGTTAAAGAAAAAGATTTTATAACATCTGAGATGAGTGCAGACCATTTAGGTGATGAAAATGGCCTGCCCAATACTCAGTTTCAGGTGGAGCAACCCCCACAGTCTCCTAATGACATTCCTGAACCTGAACATGAACCTGCAGACACTGAACCACAACTTGATGATATCCCTGAAGTTGAAACTAACCTAGAAAATTATCAATTGGCTAGGGATAGACCTAGAAGAGAGATTAGACCTCCCCTAGGTTTGAGGATCCTGATTTTGTGTCTGCTTTTACATATTATGATCCTATTTTACTTGAACCTCAATCCTTTGAGGAAGCTGTGTCTTCTAAGGATTCCAAACTTTGGCTTGCAGCAATGGAAGATGAAATGGACTCACTTTTAAAAAATGGTACTTAGATTTTAGTCAATAGACCTGAAAATAAAAGGATAATTGACTGTAAATGAATTTTTAAACTGAAAGAAAGTGAATTTAAGGACATGAAACCTAGGTACAAGGCTAGACTTGTAGCCAAGGGTTTTTCTCAAAAAGAAGGAATTGATTTTAATGAAATATTCTCACCTGTTGTTAAATACACTTCCATCAGAATTTTATTTGCTTTGGTTGCACAATTTGATTTAGAACTTGAGCAAATGGATGTGAAAACTGCTTTCCTTTATAGTTCTTTAGATGAAACCATTTATATGCATCAACCTAAAGGTTTTGAAAAAGGCATAAATTCTGATTTAGTTTATTTGTTGAAAAAATCTTTGTATGACTTAAAACAAGCCCCTAGGCAGTGGTATAAGAGATTTGACTCTTATATCCAAAGCCTAAATTTTCAGAAAAGTAAATATGATTCCTGTTTTTATTTTAAACTTGGCAAAACTGATTTCATTTACTTACTTTTATATGTGGATGACATGCTTATTGCTGGACCAAATATGCATGATATAAATGTTCTTAAAGGTAAACTGCATTTTGAATTTGAGATGAAAGATATAGGAAATGCTAAAAGAATACTTGGCATGGATATTTTTAGGAATAGATAATCTGTAAAGTTGTTTTTAAACCGAAAACATTACATAGAAAAGGTCTTAAATAGATTTTGCTTATCTGAATCAAAACCTGTATCTTTACCTTTGCCTTCTCATTTTAAATTGTCTGTTGAGCATTGTCCTAAGTCTGATGATGAATTGCTTAGAATGAAAAATGTGCCATATTCTAATGCAGTTGGATCTGTCATGTATTTGATGGTCTGTACCAGACCTGATATAGCATTTGCAGTAAGTGTTTTAAGTAGATTTATGAGCAATCCTGGTGAATTGCACTGGGAAGCTATGAAATGTCTTTTAAAATATTTGAAAGGTTCTGCTAGACTTAGTCTAGTGTTTTCTAAAACCAAAAATGTTTTTAAACTTAAAGGTTTTGTTGATTCTGATTTTGCTGGAAATGTTGATAACAGGAAATCAACATCCTCTTGTTTCTTTACCCTAAACTCTTCTTGTGTTAGCTGGAAATCCCAGCTACAAAAATTGGTTACCTTATCATCAAGTGAAGCATAATATATAGCTGCTACAGATGTTGTTAAGGAATGTCTGTGGTTAAAGAGTTTATTATCTGAAATTAGTTGCATTACTGGTTCTGAAGTTGAAATATGAACTGATAGCATGAGTGCATTACATCTATGTACAAATCCTGTTTTTCATAATAGGTCAAAACATATTGATGTTAAATTCCATTTCATTAGGGACATTATTGATAAAGGCATTGTGAAACTTGTTAAAATACCAACACAGGTTAATCCTGCAGATGCAGGAACAAAGATCATTCCTATTAATAAATTTAAAGATGCATTGAGTTTTTTAAATTTGATTGAACTTTGATACTTGTTTTGATATGCTTTACAGATAATGGAAACCAGTTCAATTGAGGTGGAGATTGTTTGGGCAATTGAACAAAACAATTGATATGGACCGGAATTAGCCCAAGTCTTTTGTCAACTGTGCAGCCCAATTGATTTATCCAGCTTGAGCCCAAATTCTGTGACCCGGTTCTTGATTCATTTAACACCACCGCCTTATTTTATGCCGTTAGATCTGTTCTGATTGATCCTGGCCGTCCATTTGTAAAGAAAAGGAAGAGGAGACGTTCTGATCATATTCATTCTTATTCAGACTCTTCTCTCTCGTCCTAAGCCCTAATTTTCTCTCTGAAAGGCGACTCTTCATCGCCTTATGTGTTCTTCGTGATTTCTTTACACTTCTACCAGAAAAATTCAGATTTAAGTTGTAATATCTTAGTGGTTGTGATTTGATACTAATTTATGTTGATCAGTATACGTTTTCATTGAGTTTGGAAGAGTTTTCTGTAACTCAGTTGTTTTCTTTGTGGTTCTTTGTACGAATCTATAATTTCTGGTAGTTTGGTATGTTCTTTGTGGTTTGATATATGTTTCTGTAATTTTACAGTTTCTGAATAAAGTTTCTTTGTTTCTTCGTGGTTAATCCTTGTTCTTGTACTTTGTGGTTTTGATTCTGAGCCTTAAATCCTTACAATCTAATTGGTTGTTGAGCCCAGGTTCGATTAGGTCATCATGATATCTAGACATTATGATTGTGCACTAGGCGATAATATTAGCCTGTGTTCAGATCTTTTAAAAATTTGGTTTATAAATCAATTTTTAAACTACACAATTTCTCAAATCAATCTCTAACCATATGCATTTTCTCTCCCCATTTTTTAACCATCCATCTACCTAAAAAATCGTGAAAAACTTGTTTTTAAACAAAAACCAGCCTCCGAACAGAGGCTAATTGATTGGTTTGCGTGTGTCGTGAAGGGGCATTTTTGTAAAACATTCTTCATAGTATAACTTCGACCTCTATCAACTGGATCTTAGATCAGGGAGCTGAGCTGTCAATCTGGACTTTTCGACAAGGAAGCACTTTCTACCAAGTCAAGTGAAATCCTAAATTGATCCAACGTGGATTTTATATTGGAAACAAGAAGTGCTCCCTAGGTCTGAGTTTTACCTTTGGAGGGATCAGACCTCAATTTCCTGTTGCCCAATCTGTGACTAATGCTTCACAAAATTGTGTCAAAGAACACAATTTGATGAATAATTTTCTTGTATTGATTTAACAGGATTCACAATACATATATACAAGTAGGAATTGACCTAATCTCTTCAAATCTCGTCTATCTAGAATAAAGAAAGTATTACAATACAAGGAAAGAACAAAAAGGAAACAAATAAAGAAAAATTTGGATTTTCCAATCTTAACTTAAGCGATCGCTTGGTATAAAATCAAATGATAGCTTGTTTAAGAGAATGTATCCTTGTTATGCAGGTACGTCCCCAAGCAATCTCTTGGGGTATAATTAATTCACTTCTCTAAACTTTGTCACTCATCCTCAAGTTGGTGCATAGATGTCACACATATCTAACTTGTCTAAGGCATCATCAAATGTTTTGCTCCTACGACTTTAGTGAATACATCGGCGAAATGATCTTCAGATATCACAAAGCACTACAATATCCGCTTCAAGCTTCTCCTTGATGAAATGTCTATCAAATTCTACATGCTTCGTCCTATCACGTTGAATTGGATCATGGGAAATCTCAATTACCGAAGTGTTATCACAATATAGTTTCATTGCATCTTGAGAATCAACTCCCATATCTACTAACAGATCCCTCAACCACAATAACTCAGATACTCCAAGAGCCTGCCCCGATAATCTACTTCTGCACTAGATCTTGCCACCATTAGTTGCTTTTTACTTCTTCAAGTCACAAGATTTCCTCCTACAAAGGTAAAGTAACCTATGTAGATCTTCTATAATTGGCTGAACCTGCCCAATTTGCATCTATATACCATTCTATCTTTAGGTGATTGTTTATCTAAACAACACTCATTTCCCTTGGGCAGATTTTAAATACTTAAGTATTCTCACAACAATACCCATATGGAGTTTATGAAGGTCATGCATAAATTGATTGACTACACTTATTGTGTATGCGATATCTGGCCTAGTATCGAACAAATAAATCAATTATCCCACATGTCTCTAGTACCTTCCTTTATCAGTAGGAGGAGCGTCCAAGCATAAGAATAACTTACGATTCTCCTCAATAAGGGTATTATCAGGCTTACATCCAAGCATGCAATCAAGAATGTATTTACTCCGAGATAGAAAAATACCATTCTTTGATCAGACCACCTCAATTCCCAAGAAGTACTTTAAATCACTAAGTTGCTTCATCTCAAATTTTGAGGCCAAATCTCATTGTAAGCTTTTAATTTCACCCTTATCTTCACCTATCACAACCATATCATCAACATAGATAATTAATTCGGTATTTTACCCTCTTTGTGCTTCAAGAACAAGGTTTGATCAAAGATACTTTGCTTATATTCAAAGTTGTTCATGGACTTGGTAGATCTACCAAACCAGGCCCTTGGAGATTGTTTCAACCTATATAACGTCCTCTTAAGTCTACAGACCTTTGTATTAAGTACTTCTCTACACTTGGGGGAGGATCCATGTACACCTCTTCTGCAAGATTTCCATGTAGGACTGCATTCTTTACATCGAATTGAAGAAGTGGACAATAATGATTGGCTGCCAAAGATAAGATTACCCTTACTGTATTGAGTTTTACCACTGGTACAAAAGTGTCTTGATAATCAATCCCATAAAACTATGTATACCCTTTTGCAACAAATTGACCTTTATTCCTCTCAATGGTTCCATCTGCATTATGTTTAAACACCAATCTACACCCCCTCCCCCCCCACAGTCTTTTTCTTTGGTAGGGACATCAACTTCCAAATGTCATTTTCTCCCAGTGCAGTCATTTATTCTGCCATAGCTTAAGTCCATCTGGTATTTGCTAAAGCTTCCTGCATTTTACTGGGAATGGAGACAAATGATAACTATAGCCCATAAGATGCACATGACTTGGACGGTCTATGCGAGGTAACATAATTGCTAATGGGATATCTAGTTTTGGAATTAGGGTAAGTTCTATCTAATAGGTTATACCACGATTAGATCGTGGTGAGAGATGATAAGAAGAGTGTTCAATATTATCAGGAAAAAAATGTTTAGTATTATCAACAAGAGGTTTAGGATTTTCAAAAACTTTAGGGTTAGGGATAGAAGTAACCTCGGCAGAAGATTGGTCAGATGAAGAAGGATAAGACATTGTACTATCAAAGAGGACTTCAGGGTCACCAATAGGAGTAAAATCCCGTAGCTCTTCATGATTCATCACTTCTCCTCGATTTTCCCCCTAAAGTGATAAATAAATAGGCAATAGTTTGTAGAAGAGCTATTTTTTTTTAATCAAAGTTAACATTCATAGAGATAAAATCTTTTAAGAATTGGATCATAACACTTGTACCCATTTTGATAGGTTCAATATCCCAAAAATTAAAAAATAAAAATCCTTCACAACCTGATTCTCAAGTTTAGTACGTTGATGGGAGTGCAAGTGAACAAAGGCTATATACACTGAAAAATTTTAGGAGCTAAAAGAACCACTAATGGAAGAGTACAATGATCAGATAAAACATTTAGTGGTCTCCTAAAATTAAGAACACTAGATGGTGTATGATTTATCAAGTAGATAGGTGAATTCAATGTCTCATGCCATATATAAGAAGGCACATGTCCCCCAAATGAAAGAGATCTAGTAATCTCCATTAGGTGTCTATTTTTTTCCTTTCTGCTACCCCATTTTATAGTGGGAATAAGGACATGAAATTTGATGAGTAATACATACCGAATGCATGAACTTTACTAACTCATGTTTAGAGTATTCCCCCAATTATTAGGATGAAGAATTTTTATTGGAACACTAACATGGAAAGTCACCATTTGATGAGAAAAAAATTGAAAAATGGAACTCACATCACTCGTGTTTAAATTGGTAAATCCACGCCATTCTAGTACAATCATCAATAAAAGTTACAAATAACCTCATCCCATTACGAGTAGGAATTGATGTCAGTCCCCAAACATCTTAATGAACTAAGGAGAAAGAATAATTTGGTTTATTATCACTTAAATGAAAATTAGAACGACGAATTTTTGTCAAGAAACAAGTTTCACAAATAAAATCTAAAAAAATCACGTTCATGAAATAGAGAGGGAAATAATCTCCTAAGATAACCAAAAGAAGAATGTTCTAGACGTCTATGCCGTAACTAAATTTCTTTCTTTTTCTTATTCACCACACATTCATTTACTAAGAGAACTTGTCCTTTTCTGTTAGATTGTTGAAAGCCATCCTCCAGATAGTACAAATTTTCACTCTCCTTACCACTACCAATATTCGTCTTGGTATGGATATCCTGATACACAATTATTAGAGAAGAACATTGCAACACAATTATGAGATGTGGTTTATTGGGAAATATAGAGAAGGTTTGCAATTTAGTGACAATACAAGTAAGACATCTTTGATGGTTAAACTGGGGGATAATATGATGGTACCAATACCAAAAGATGAAGATGAAACCTCATTGGTAATGGAAGTTTTTGGGAAATTAGAGGATAAGTGACTAACCATGTACTAATCAAAAGTGATATGATCCATTGCACCAGAGCCAATTATCTAATCTTTGTTTCTATTAAAACACATACTTGACTTAACAGTAAATCCCAAGGTAGTGCCCAGATTTTCAGTTGAATTAACATCATCTTCCTTGACGGTAGATGAAAATTGAGATGTTTTTTTGGCCTTTGGATGTCAATATGGATATCCATGAATTTGGAAGTAAGTATCCAATGTATGACTTGTACCCTTACAATGAGTGCACTTCTGATCTGTCTTCAATGTCGACATTTTCTTAGAAGCAATCACAGCCCCTTCTCCAATTAATCCTCAAGGCAAACCACATGACAAGGAACTTGTATATTTAGAAGTGGTTTGGTAGCAAGTATTTTGCCTCTAGCTCCATCCAAGAGTCAAGACCTAACAAATATATATACACCCGTTGGGAATTAACCTTCATGGTATATTTCTCAATGTCTCCAGCACATTCCATGGAATAATCACCAGTATCATAAAGTTGCTGCAAAATCTTTTGCATTTTGCTAAAGTAAGAGATGGCAGATCCCCTATTTTGACGAATATAAATTACTTCGCTGTGTAGTTGGTAGGCCTTTGATGCATCTTGTTCGATAGAATAAGTCAGCCTGATTGCTTCCCATATTTCTCTATTGTAGGTAATCAAAGAAAGAAAGATATCTTTTGACCGAATATTAGTAGGTGCGGGTTTAGTCCCTAAAATATAACCCTAGTGCTTCCTTCTACGGATCTTCTTTTCAGCATTCAAAGCCCATTCAATATAGTTGGTACCATCAAGTCGTTCTAGAGTAAATAACTTAGAAGTTTCTTCCATATTAAGCCAAATTATTGTAGTAGAATTATTCATCTTAGGAGAATCTTCACCCTCTGCCATAGTGAATAAGAAAACAAAGAATAATTTTGAAACACAAGGTAATGAACAGAAAAATAACAAATTGTGAGCAAAAAGAAACCAAGCTTCAATTCCTATAGTACTAAATAGGAGATTGAAGAAGATGGCTTTGATACCATGTCAAAGAACACAATTTGAATAATAATTTTATAGTATAAATTTAATGGGACTCACAATACATATTTACAAATAGGAACCTAATCTCCTCAAATCTCGCCTATCTAGAATAAGGAAAATGTTACAATACAAGGAAATAATAAAAAAAGAAACAAATAAAGAAAAATACGGACTTTCCAATCTTAACCCCAAACAGTTGCTTTGTATAAAATTAGGAGATCGCTTGGTTAAGAGAATGTGTCCCTGTTCTGTAAATATGTCGCTAGGGAATCGCCTGGGTTTTACCCCAAGCGATCATTTGGGGTAAAATTCATTCCCTTCTCTAAATTTTCAGAAGTGATTAAAGACATTGATTCTCGTACATTGTGCATGAGTGACATGTATAAGAAGATCAAAGGAGATATATTATCTAATAACATGAAGACTCATGTGCAAGATTCTTAAAAAAGACATCATTTCAAGAGACTTAACTAGTATTTTCACCCATGCGATGCTTGGGAATATGTTTATGATTGTGATTTCGATCAAAATTTATGAAAATATGTTAATTATACAATTATATCAAATAGAAATATACTATAATAATTTTGTATCAAACTCAAGAAAGCTAAAAATGGTAGAAATTGATGAATCTTGATCCAAGTTTATCCTAACAAAAATTCTAAGGATATGAACCTTAGGCCAATGAAGAGATTGAAACAAATTCCAAGATATTTGTGGAATAACAATAACAAATACACAAGAATAATATTTCCAAATATAACTTGAAGAAATTCCAAAGATAGTTACAAGATAAGAAACGATGTTTACCTCTCTAAATGCTCTCAAAGAGTCTTCAATGTCCAAATCTAGCTTAGGGTTTGTGAGAAGAAATGTATATATAGTAAAAAAAATAAGGAAGAAAGAAAGTTTGAGAATTTACAAGAAACACCCAGAAATTTGAATTCGGGGACTTTTAGTTACTCTTGCACACAAAAATCGTTAGGTATACAGTAGTATTTTTCCTTCAAAATTATAGTATTTCGAAGATTAGAATCATGTGAAAATATTTTACTAGGATCAAGACATGTAATATGTTCTTGGTATCCTAAAATAAAATTCTGTTCGAATTGATAGTTAAAACCTTGAAGAAACCCAAAAAACAAGCCTAGAGACGCTGAGATTCCTGCAAGTATCGATACAATGTATCGATACATGAAGCTTGAAGATGAGCATGTATCGATACATGTTCATGGAATATCGATACATCATGAACAGAAATTTAGGGAACCTCATTTAGACACTTCTGTATTAAGGTGAGTTGGATATGTTTAATTGTTTACTTGTTATACAAAATAGATAAAGTATATGATCTCGTTATAAGGATATGTTTTACTTGATATAAATTTGATATATTCTCGTTATGCCTTACATATTTAATCTCGGTATTATTATCTTTTATCTTCTATTAAAGTTAATAGCTATTTAATTTGTTAACGTAAAATAATGATTAACAGAGTTTATAATTGTAACACCCCCAGTTCAAAATCTTAAACCTAGGCGTGTTAACTTTTCTTTACTTAAATGCGGAAAAGAAATCATTTAAAGTACACATCTCAACTCATTCAATCCCAAACATCATCCAAACCATTACAATAAGTCCCAAACTCATCAACAATATAATTCCAAGTAAATAAACTTTAGCAAATGTAATAAGAGGTAATTTAACCTCTAATACTACCCATACTTATTCAAAGCAAATTTCAACCAAACAATTAACAATCATAAATGAATTAAGGAATAGTTAATGAGAAACTTAAATAAATTCTAATTTAACTTTATTTTCAAAGATTTAGGATAGGCATAGCCTGAGTCTGTCACCAAGTGCTCTCCTCGGATCACCTAACTTTCATCACCTGAAATGTTGGGGAGGGATTGGGGTGAGCTAAAGCTCAGTAAGTAAACTTTATGCATGTAATGCATGCTTATGACATGAAATGCTTTAAACTTTGAAATATGTATCCCCATTCACTTTAACCTTTCAAAACTTTCACTTCATTTCCATCGTGAGCTCACTTAGTGTATCTTCTAATCAATCAGATAACAGTGGGCAATTCTTATTTGGAACCAGATTAATATTCACATTTCCACCGCAAAGCGGCTCATTCACTTTATTCCACCGCAAAGCGGCTCATTCACTTCATTCCACCGCAATGCGGCTCATTACATTCGGGTACGCCGGTCCCCCACACCCCATTTCCCACTCGCATCTTTCATGAACTAGAAGTACAACCATTCTTTCTTAAAAACTAGGGACACATAACTTTTGAACAAAACTTGCACTTTGACACATTCATTTCATTAAAACATTGGACTTTCTCATTTCGATGCCAATGCATGCTTAATGATGCAATGACATGATAACGTGCATGCTTGAACATTTCCTTAAATACACATACTTGCATATCGCAAATCAAATACATCAACATTAATTAATTAACACGAAATCACTTACGCACATTAATTTCACATTAACTTTCTACTTTCATGAAAATAGGGGAAGTTTACTTACCTGTTCACCTTAATATTTACCGTTTCTGAACGTGCAGGTGGAAAAGTCTCGGATGCCCGTGACGTCAATGTGCCCAAAAATTCCTAATTATTTCCACTCATTAATAAGGAATAACTTTTAAATCAAGAATGTGGCCTCACGCTATGACCATTACATTAAACATTATATACGAATCACATAATCAATTCCAATGTACATTAGAAGGTCATTCCATCTCTTAATTCAAACTAAACTCAATTTCACATAGTTTAACGTAACGTTATAAAATTAATCCCTTAAGGTCCCAAAAAAACCCACAAATCTTAAAATCAACATATATACAAATTATACCTAACCAATTAACTAAACTTCAATTCCACAACTTTAACATTATACCTTTATAGCTAAAATCTCAATAACTCATCAATGTTCCAAATAAAAATTCTTAATTTGAAAAATCTATAATTAAAAATCTAACCAACATCAACATCTGAACTTTAACTAAATTTCTGAATTAGCATTTACATGTATATGTGCATATACATGAAATCTGAGTTTACACATTTTTTTTTCGAAATTTGAAAGGTACACTCACACCCACCCACCCACCCACACACACACACATACATACCCACACATATGTAACCCAAAAGTATGAGATTAACATTAAAAATTTCGAAATTTGACTAATTTAAATCTGAAAAGTCTTCACACTTACACATCTCGACATATATATATATATATATATATATACACAAATTAACATCAACATAGGCTTGTGTGTGTTTTCGTGTGTAACCCGTGTGTGCTCGCGTGAGTGGGTGTGTTGTGTGTGAAAAATGCGAGTGACTGAGCGAGTGTTGGGGTGGCGTTCGGTTCGGTGTGTGCATAGAAAGTGAAGGGGAAAAGAAGTCTTACCGCCGGTGGGGTGGTGGTTAGCGGTAGTTGCCGGGGGAGAGTGGAGGTGGACGGAACCGAGAGGCGAGAGGTGAGAGTAAGGGAGGTGAGGCTGCGACGGGAAGAGAGAGCTGAGAGAGAGATGTCGGGTGAGAGGGTGAGAATGAGGGTTAGGTTAGATTTTAAGTGTAATCTTTAGGGAATTTGCAATTTAGTCCCTCATTCTCCCTAAGTTTCAAAATTAAGTACACCTCTATCATAAATTTACAAAATACCTTAAAATTTACTACTTACAATAATTTTTGACAAAATAGGAATTGGAAAGCTTTCCAAGTAGCACAAACAATTAGGCATATTATTTTATAAAAGTCTATAAACTTTTTAATTGACACATTGATCGAGACGGCGTCCAAATCCTTCCACTGCAAAATAATTCCTATTATAGACATTAAAGATCATAAATTTATAATTTATAATAACATTCACATGAGTATTACATGAAATTTAAAATTGCACGAAAACTGAAAAGTGGTCTTACAATTCCTTACCCCCTAAAAAGAAATTTCGTCCTCGAAATTAAAACTTACCAAAAAGGTGTGGATACTTGGCACGCATTTCGTCCTTGCGTTCCCAAGTAGCCTCTTCTACTACATGATTCCTCCAAAGAACTTTAACTAGAGTTATCTTCTTTCTCCTAAGTTCCTTATCTGCCTTCAGTAAGATCCTCACAGGTGATTCCTCGTAAGTTAGATCCTCCCGAAGATCTAACGACTCATAACTGAGGATATGAGAAGGATCCGAAATATATTTCCTCAACATCGACACGTGAAATACGTTATGAACCCCAGATAGTGCCGGTGGCAGTGCAACCCGATAAGCTAGGTCACCCACCATTTCAAGTATCTCAAAGGGCCAACAAATCGCGGAGTTAACTTTCCCTTCTTCCCGAATCTCATAACTCCCTTCATAGGAGAGACCTTCAAGAAGATCATATCACCTGTAGCGAATTTCAATGGTTTCCTTCTTTTGTCTTCATAGCTTTTCTGTCTACTCTGTGCAGTTCTCATCCGTTGACGAATCTTCTCAACAATTTCTGCTGTTTGGTGCACCATTTCTGGACCCAGTAATTTTTGTTCCCCTATTTCATCCCAGTGAACCGGCGATCTACACTTCCTCCCATATAGCGCCTTATATGGAGCCATGTGAATGGAGGCTTGATAGCTATTGTTATAGGAGAACTCAACTAATGGGAGAAATTCGTCCCAAGTACCTGGAAAATCAATAATACAAGCTCTCAACATATGTTCCAGGGTTTGAATCGTTCTCTCTGATTGTCCATCTGTCTGGGGGTGAAAGGCCGTGCTGAATTTCAATTGAGTACCCATGGCCTTATGTAGACTTTTCCAAAACGAAGAAGTAAATTTTGGGTTGCGATCAGACACAATGGATAGGGGAATCCCATGAAGCCTTACAATTTCTACCACATATAACTCTGCATCTCCATATTATAAGTAGTTTTTACCGGCAGAAAGTGTGCCGACTTGGTAAGATGATCAACAATCACCCATATGGTGTTATAACCCTTCTTCGTCTTAGGTAAGCCAACAATAAAGTCCATGCCTATTCGTTCCCACTTCCACTCTGGAATCATAAGAGGTTGTAATAGGCCAGAAGGTCGTTGATGTTCGGCCTTAACTTGCTGACAGGTGAGACAATGTTGAACATACTCCGCCACATCCCGACTCATGCCAATCCACCAAAAATGCTGCCTCAAATCCCGAGCCATCTTAGTACTTCCAGGGTGAATTGAATAAGGAGTGTTATGAGCTTCCCTCATAATTTCTTGTTTCAATTCCTTATTATTGGGGACTACCAGTCTCTTACCCTGCCGAAGGGCACCATCTGTGGTGATAATAAAATTAGTGCGCTTCCCATCAATTACCTCAGTGCGGACCCTTGAAGTATTGGGGTCTTCTAACTGTAGAGCCTTGATTTTCTCCAATAATGTCGATTCTAAAATCATGTTGGCAAGATAACCTGACTTGCTTTTTGGAACAATCTTCAACTCTAACCCTTGGATATCAATTAGTAGCCGTTTTTGGACAACTTGCAAGGCATTCATTGTTCCATGACGTTTTCTGCTAAGAGCATTAATTACTGCATTAGCCTTGCCAGGATGATAATTAATAACACAATCATAATCCTTGACAAGTTCCAACCACCTGCGCTATCGCATGTTTAGTTCTTTCTGTGTGAAGAAATATTCGAGACTTTTATGATCGGTGTAGATCTCACATCTAACCCCGTAGAGAGAGTGCCTCCATATCTTTAATGCAAATACGACGGCTGCCAACTCGAGATCGTGAGTTGGGTAATTCTTCTTGTACTCTTTCAATTGCCTTGAAGCGTAGGCAATCACCTTGACTTGTTGCATAAGAACACAACCAAGCCCCTTTAATGAGGCATCACTGTAAATGACCAATCCTTCATTTCCCTGTGGAATAGCTAAAATTGGCTCAGTTGTCAACCGCGTTTTTAACTCCTCAAAACTCTATTCGCAATCTGAATTCCACTAAAATTTTGTATCCTTTCTGGTCAGCTTAGTCAAAGGTGAGGCAATCTTGGAAAATCCTTCCACGAATCTTCGATAGTAACCAGCTAATCCAAGAAAGCTGCGGACCTCTTTCACATTAGTTGGTGTCGGCCAATTACGAACTACCTCAATTTTACTCGGGTCAACCTCAATGCCTTCCTTTGATACAACATGCCCTAAGAACGGCACTCTTTCTAGCCAAAATTCACACTTCTTGAACTTCGCAAATAATTTCTCTTCTCTAAGTTTCTGAAGCACTATTCTCAAATGCCTTTCATGTTCCTCTTCAGACCTCGAATAGATCAATATATCGTCAATGAAGACTATAAAAAATTTATCCAGGTATTCTTTAAAGACTCGATGCATCAGGTCCATAAATGCCGCAGGAGCATTAGTTAACCCAAACGGCATCACCAAAAATTCATAATGCCCATATCTGGTACGGAAGGCTGTCTTTGGGATGTCCTCTTCTTTAATCCTCAACTGATGGTAACCAGATCGTAGATCGATCTTGGAAAAATACCCTGCACCTTGAAGCTGATCGAATAGATCCTCAATTCTCGGCAAAGGATATTTATTCTTTATTGTTACTTTGTTCAATTCTCTGTAATCTATACAAAGTCTCATAAAACCGTCCTTCTTCTTCACGAATAATACAAGAGCACCCCATGGAGAGAAACTAGGTCAAACAAAGCCTTTATCCATGAGATCCTGTAGTTGCTCCTTGAGCTCTTTAAGTTCCGCAAGAGCCATCCGATACGGTGCTTTAGATATTGGGGCTGTTCCAGGTACCAAATCGATAATGAAGTTAATCTCTCTTTCAGGTGGTAGGTCAAAAAGATCGTTCAGAAAAACGTCCGGATATTCTCGAACGATTGCAATTTGTTCAAGAGAGGGGTCTACTTTAGGTACCTCGACTATTGCAACCAAGTAAGCCTTACAGCCCTTATTCATCAACCGACGGGCTTTCATCGCTGATACTATTGGAATAGAAGGCTTCACCTCAACTCCAACAAAGCAAAAATGAGTTTTATTTGGAGGCTCAAACACCACCTTCTTCTCATGACAGTCTATTGAAGCATAATACCGTGATAACCAATCCATGCCCAGTATGACGTCAAAATCGTGAATATCAAGCACTATAAGATCTTCCAACCAATCATGCCCATTCACTACTATTGGACAGTCTCTCAATACATAACTTGAACTCAATAATGCTCCGGATGGTGTTGACACGACAAACGGAGTACCAAGTTGTGGGGATGAATGATTTAATTTCTCAGCAAAAACAAGACTGACAAAAGAATGAGTAGCCCCAGAATCGAAAAAAATAGTTGCAAGTTTGCCACACACGTACACAGTACCTGATACCACGGTGGATGTGTCTTTAGCTTCCTTCTTAGACATTGTATAGACCCTTGCTCGGGTAGTCTTCGTTTTCTCTCTACAATCCTTAGCTAGATGTCCCGGTTTCCCGCAGTTATAGCAGAAGCCCTTAAAATCATTTGCAAAATGTCCAAGCATCCTCCATTTAAAGCATACTCCTTTACCCAACAAACACTCACCCAAGTGTTCCTTTCCACACTTCGGGCAGGTCATTCTCTGCTGCTTGTTAGGTTGGTGATTTTTATTACTTCCTTGATCATTCCTTATTTTATGTCCCTTGTTATTCCACCCCTTTGAATTTCCACCCTTGAATTTCTGGGTAAAGGCTTGAGTTTTATTTTCTTCTCCGTCTATGGCTAGAGCTCTTTCCACCAACAGGGATTTGTTGATCACCTCTCTGTAAGTAGTGAGCTCAAAAGGGATCACGACATGTTTAATTTGTGGTTTAAGTCCTTCTTCAAAGCGCCTAGACCTTCTCTCTTCAGTATCCACTAAGTTTGGAGCGAACTTAGCCGGTCTAGCAAATTCTGACTCATATTCCGTAACTGATATGTTCCCTTGCACTAGTCTCAGAAATTCTGCCTCCTTCTGCTGGCGGAGACTCTTGGGAAAGTACTTTTCATTGAAGGCCGTAGTAAACATCTCCCAAGTAAAAGGATCAGTGTTATTTTCATGTTGGCGCTGAACCATCAGCCACCAATCATATGCATCACCATGAAGCATGTATGCGGAAAATTTAACCTTCTCCTCGTCGGTGCATCCCATAACCCTGAAGGCTTTCTGTATTTCAGTTAACCACTTTTCAGCCTCGAGGGGGTAAGTGGTTCTAGCAAAGGATGGTGGAGACAGCCTCTTAAATTCTGATATCCTCCCATGCCCCCGTGTCTCGTTAGTCCTAGGCTGACTTGCTTGTCCCAACATAGTTAACGCTTGCACCAAGGCCTCCACAACCGTCGGAGTGCCGGAAGGAATAGTGTTATTGCCTGTCCCTTCATTCACAATTACCGAGGTTCCTGACAGGGCAGTATTAGGGTCCGTCGCTCCGTTCACAATCACCAGAGTATCTGAAGGGACAATATTATGGTCTGTCCCTTCATTCTGAGTCTGAGAAGTTCTTCCTTGAGTGTTGCTATGTCTAGTGCGAGCCATTTCTAAATAGGAGAGAATAAAACATCTTGTTCAATATATAGTACTACATATCAATGTATACGAAATTTCAATCTTAGTAGCATCACATGACATTCAATAATTTAAGAAAAATTAACTTACCAGATGATCGAGGGAGAAGCACTTGAGGTGTGACTCAGTACCCAAACACTATCAAGTAAACATTTTAAATACAGAATCGATTTTAAAACTCTTAGCTCTGATACCAAAAATTGTAACACCCCAAGTTCAAAATCTTAAACCTAGGCGTGTTAACTTTTCTTTACTTAAATGCGGAAAAGAAATCAATTAAAGTACACATCTCAACTCATTCAATCCCGAACATCATCCAAACCATTACAATAAGTCCCAAACTCCTCAACAATATAATTCCAAGTAAATAAACTTTAGCAAATGTAATAAGAGGTAATTTAACCTCTAATACTACCCATACTTATTCAAAGCAAATTTCAACCAAACAATTAACAATCATAAATGAATTAAGGAATAGTTAATGAGAAACTTAAATAAATTCTAATTTAACTTTATTTTCAAAGATTCAGGATAGGTATAGCCTGAGTCTGTCACCAAGTGCTCTCCTCGGATCACCTAACTTTAATCACCTGAAATGTTGGGGAGAGATTGGGGTGAGCTAAAGCTCAATAAGTAAACTTTATGCATGTAATCCATGCTTATGACATGAAATGCTTTAAACTTTGAAATATGTATCCCCATTCACTTTAACCTTTCAAAACTTTCAAACTTTTCAAGCTTCACTTAACATTTCAAAACTTTCACTTCATTTCCATCGTGAGCTCATTTGGTGTATCTTCTAGTCAATCAGATAACAGTGGGTAATTCTTATTTGGAACCAGATTAATATTCATATTTCCACCGCAAAGCGGCTCATTCACTTTATTTCACCGCAAAGCGGCTCATTCACTTCATTCCACCGCAATGTGGCTCATTACATTCAGGTACGCCGGTCCCCCTCGCCCCATTTCCCACTCACATATTTCATGAACTAGAAGTACACCCATTCTTTCTTAAAAACTTGGGATACGTAACTTTTGAACAAAATTTGCACTTTGACACATTCATTTCATTAAAACATTGGACTTCCCCATTTCGATGCCAATGCATGCTTAATGATGCAATGACATGATAACGTGCATGCTTGAACATTTCCTTAAATACACATACTTGCGTATCGCAAATCAAATACATCAACATTAAGTAATTAACACGAAATCACTTACGCACATTAATTTCACATTAACTTTCTACTTTCATGAAAATAGGGGAAGTTTACTTACCTGTTCACCTTAATATTTACCGTTTCTGAACGTGCAGGTGGAAAAGTCTCGGATGCCCGTGACGTCAATGTGCTCAAAAATTCCTAATTATTTCCACTCATTAATAAGGAATAACTTTTAAATCAAGAATGTGGCCTGACGCTATGACCATTACATTAAACATTATATACGAATCACATAATCAATTCCAATGTACATTAGAAGGTCATTCCATCTCTTAATTCAAACTAAACTCAATTTCACATAGTTTAACCTAACGTTATAAAATTACTCCCTTAAGGTCCCAACAAACTCACAAATCTTAAAATCAACATATATACAAATTATACCCAACCAATTAACTAAACTTCAATTCTACAACTTTAACATTATACATTTATAGCTAAAATTTCAATAACTCATCAAGGTTCCAAATAAAAATTCTTAATTTGACAAATCTATAATTAAAAATCTAACCAACATCAACATCTGAACTTTAACTAAATTTCTGAATTAGCATTTACATGTATATGTGCATTTACATGAAATCTGAGTTTACACATTTTTTTTTTTCGAAATTTGAAAGGTACACCCACACCCACACCCACACCCACACACACATACATATACATACCCACACATATGTAACCCAAAAGTATGAGATTAACATTAAAAATTTCGAAATTTGACTAATTTAAATTTGAAAAGTCTTCACACTTACACATCTCGACATATATATACATATATATACACAAATTAACATCAACATAGGCTTGTATGTGTTTTCGTGAGTTTAACTCGCGTGTGCTCGCGTGAGTGGGTGTGTTGTGTGTGAAAAACGCGAGTGACCGAGCGAGTGTTGGGGTGGCGTTTGGTTCGGTGTGTTCATAGAAAGTGAAGGGGAAAAGAAGTCTTACCGCCGGTGGGGTGGTGGTCGACGGTAGTTGCCGGGGGAGAGTGGAGGTGGACGGAACCGAGAGGCGAGAGGTGAGAGTAAGGGAGGTGAGGCTGCGACGGGAAGAGAGAGCCGAGAGAGAGATGTCGGGTGAGAGGGTGAGAATGAGGGTTAGGTTAGATTTGAAGTGTAATCTTTAGGGAATTTGCAATTTAGTCCCTCATTCTCCCTAAGTTTCAAAATTAAGTACACCTCTATCATAAATTTACAAAATACCCTAAAATTTACCACTTATAATAATTTTTGACAAAATAGGAATTGGCAAGCTTGCCAAGTAGCACAAACAATTAGGCATACTATTTTATAAAAGTCTATAAACTTTTTGATTGACACATTGATCGAGACAACGTCCAAATCCTTCCACTGCAAAATAATTCCTATTATAGACGTTAAAGATCATAAATTTATAATTTATATTAACATTCACATGAGTATTATGTGAAATTTAAAATTGCACAAAAACTGAAAAGCGGTCTTACAATAATCATATTGACGTTAACACTTATTTATCTGTTTGTATAAAATAAAAGAGATAGCTTGTTTAATATAAAATAGATGATCAAAGTTATCATCATTAACCAGTATTATTGATATATCATGTACTTGTTGAGCAACGTTAATGATGAATATTGAACGTAAACTTTTTGAACTAATAGATATTCTGAAACAACTTGCTGTAGGGAAGTCACAACAAGTCAAAGCATGTGTTATATGTGCGAATCTCGGACATCCAACGGACGCATGTCTTGTGTTGCAAGAGGGACATAGTGAACAAGCGAATGTTGCAGAGGGTTTTCTGTTCTAGAGACAGCAGTACAACCCATACTCCAATACATACAATCCTTGATGGAGGGACCACCCCAATTTAAGCTATGGAAATAACAAGCCCCGGGGTTTTGTCCCCAACAAACCTTAAGGACAATTTTAGCAGCAAGGAATTTTCCAACCTCAGGGGCAGTATCAGGAAAGACCCCAAAGTTCAAGTATGTCTCTTGAAGATATGGTTAAAACAGTGGCATCTAACACACTTCAATTTCAGCAGGATACAAAGTCTAGCATTCAAAATTTGGAGAACCAGATCAGCCAAATGGCTACTGCCATCAACAAATTGGAGGCCCAATCCGGAGGCAAATTACCATCTCAACCTGAGGTAAATCCAAGAAACGTTAGTGCCATAACCCTGCGAAGTGGAAAGGAGATTGAAGATTCGTGAAAGTAACCCCTAGCTAATGAAGAAGAAAAAAGAAGTTGAAAAAGAGGAGGCCACTTCACAAACCCCGTAGGCAAATTCCAACTCTAACTTGATTACTAAATCAACCCCACCCCCTTTTTCTAGCAGGTTAGCTGTAAGACCGCTTTTAATTTTATGGGCAATTCTGAAATCCTACGTGATATTTATGTTAATGTTGTTATAAATTTTAAATTGATAATTTTTAATGTCTATGATTTGAATTATTTTGCAGTGGAAGGACTTGGACGCCGTCTCGATCAATGTACCAATTAGAAAACTTATAAATTGGTTACGTGAAATTTTATGTGATTAATTGTTTTATTACCTAAGCATGCTATAATTTTTAATTGATTAAGTTGTAAGTGACCTAAATTGTGTTAAATTAAAGTTGGGGGAAAGTTTAGTGGCAATTGGAGAATAAATTAGAACTTATGACTTAACTATGCACGTGGAGAGAAGCGAGGGACTAAATTGCAAATTCCTAAAATTAAAAACCTAACCTAATCCCTCATCTCTCAGCCCTCACTCTCGTTATCTCACTCTCTGTTTCACGCACCCGCCCCCCTCTCTCTCTCTCTCTCTCTCTCTCTCTCTCTCTCTCTCTCTCTCTCCTGCGTCGCGTTCTCTCTCGCCTCACACACGAACCAGTGCCGGCGACCTCGACCACCACCTAGCGGTAAGGCACTCACTCCCCTTTTCCCCCTCAGCTCCTCCAACCCGCGCACCCACAGCACACGCAAAACACCCACTCACGCGAACACACACGGGTTACACTCACGAAAAATGCACACAAGCCTATGTTGACGTCAATGTGTATATATATACGTGTATATATGTTAAGATGTGTAAATATGTGAAGATTTTTCAGATTTTCAGATTTTAGTTAGTCAGATTTCGAATTATAACTGCTAAATTGGAGATTGGGTAATGCTTATATAAGTATGTATTGATGTATGTAAGTATATATACATGTGTGGGTAAGTTTATTATTACTCTTTCAGATTTTTAATTATTCTGGGTAAATTGAGAAATTTGAGAATTTTCATGTATTGATATAAATGGCTTTAGTCATATTAGCTAGTTAATTCTTAGATTTTTAATATACGAATCCAATTGTTAACCAATGGACCAATGGTTAGGTTAATTTTGGATTAAAAGTTATAGATTCAGTTTTTCGAATTTGATTAGATTTATGAAATTAGTTAATTGCTTTTTGGTAAAGTTTGTAATAAATGGTTATTTTAAGATTTGTGAACTTGTTAGAATCACGATTAAGTAATTTCTAAAGTTATGGAATTTTGAGTTTGAGTTTGAATTTAAAAGACGAGAAGACCTTCTAATGTGCATTGAGATTCATTTCTTGTCTCGAATATGGTTTTATGTGTTTTGGTTATTATGTAAAGTCATGCTTGGGTTAGATTGAAGTTTTAATCTCGGTTAATGTTTGATTATTATTAAAATGAATAACGAATGTGTTTGTGAACTAAAATTTATACGTTTTGTCGAATGGTTTAAATCTTTTGATTTCGAGTATTGTATGGAAGTGTTTAATTTATCTTAATACCTTGTTTGGAATAAATGATCACAAGAATGAAAAGGGAAAGAAGATTTATTGTTTTAACTTGTTTAATGTAATGTTAAAAGAATGATGAATATATCAATTTGAATTGGGAGCATATTTTACTAAATGAATGGATACAACTAGGATTTTGGTACATTGACGACACGGGCAGTCGAGGCTCCTCCACTTGCAAATCTAGATAACGGTAAATACTAAGGACGTCAAGTAAGTAAACTTCCCCTATTTTCATGAAAGTAGAAAGTTAATGTGAAATTAATGTGCGTAAGTGATTTCGTGTTAATTACTTAATGTTGATGTATTTGATGTGTGATATGCAAGTATGTGTATTTAAGGAAATGTTCAAGCATGCACATTATCATGTCATTGCATCATTAAGCATGCATTGACATCGAAATGGGAAAGTCAAATGTTTTATTGAAAGGAATGTGTCAAAGTGCAATTTTGTCAAAAAAATTATGCATCCTAAGTTTTTTTAAGAATGAATGGGTGTACTTCTAGTTCATGAAAGTTGCTAGTGGGAAATGGGGCGCGGGGGACCGGCGTACCCGAATTAAGTCGCTTTGCGACGGAATGTTCAACAGTTTACAGTGGACTGTTAAACCGCTTTGCGGTGGAAATGTGAATGTTAATCTGGTCCCAAATAAGAAATTGCCCACTGTTATCTGATTGACTAGAAGTTACATCAAGTGAGCTCACGATGGAAATGAAGTGAAAGTTTTGAAATGTTAAGTGAAAGTTTGAAAAGTTCTGGAAAGTAAAGTAAATGGGGATACATATATGGAGTTTTTAAAGCATTCATGTCATAAGCATGCATTCATGCATACAGTTTACTTACTGAGCTTTAGCTCACTCCAATCCCTCCCCAATATTTCAGGTGATGAAAGTTAGGTGATCCGAGGAGAGTACTTGGCGGCTGACTCAGACAGTACCCGTTGTCTCCTTACTTAATAAAGTTTAAATTTTTTAAGTTATCATTTAAATTTATTCCTTCATTCATTATTATTGATAGTGGTTTGGTTGAAGTTAGTTTTGATTAAGTATGGATAACGTATCAGAGGTTAAATTACCTCTTATTTTCATTTGTCAATGTCTGTTGATATTTTGGAAAATCTTATGCTTGAGGAGTTTGGGGGATGAATGAATTGGTTTTGGCAAAGATGAATGTGATTGAGATGTGATTGATGCTTTAAATTTTTTAAATGGTTTTGACGTCCCTCTACAGGTTGGCTATGTCCAGTTTATAGAGGAGACTCTGCCGAAATTTCTGTAAAACTTTATAATAGATAAATGAACATTTTAATTGTGTAAAAGATTTAAATTCCGCACTTAATGTGAATGGGAGTTACACGCCTAGGTTTTAGACTCTTAAATTTGGGGTGTTACATTAGCAAAGGCAAGCAAGGAAGGCAAGAAAAAGGAAATACTGGAGACATTTCGGAAAGTAGAGCTAAACATCCCTCTCCTGGATGCAATTAAATATTGGTCCATTAAAAGAAACGGGTGTGATTTTACAACTTGTTGATAGGTCTAATGTGTACCTCGAGGGGGTTTTAGAAGATATTTTAGTTCAGGTAAATGAATTGGTTTTTCCTGCTAATTTTTATGTATTTAATATGGGCGAAGGTAACTTTCCAAATCCTATACTAATTCTTCTAGGAAGGTCATTTCTAAAAACATCTAGGACGAAAATTGATCTACATGATGGCACACTTACAATGGAATTTGATGGTGAAATTATTCAGTTTAATATCTATGATGCCACCAATTGTCCTGATAATGTCAATTCTGTCTATTTCATTAATGATGTTGGTTGCTTAGCACATGAAGTTTTCAAACTTAGTGAATATGATGGATTGAAGGTTGGAAATAGCAAGTACTAAAAGGTGGAGAGCGTGACAAGATTGGACCATGGAGACCAAATTGATGCCGGTTGAAGAGAGCAATAAGTTTAGCCAAAAACAGTAAACAAAGGTGCTGCTCGGGAGGCAACCCAAGAGGGGAGTTCCTTTACTCTCTTAAAATTTTTATTCTATTTATTTATTTTTATTTTTGTTTATTAATTCATTTCATTAATTTTCCCTATTTTTGAAAGAAAAAAAATTGGGATAGCAGTCAAGTTACGGCCATAAACACTTATTTCACGGTCGTAACTAACTCCAGCCGTTTTTTGATTCAGCGACACACTTACGGCCGTAAGTATCATGCAAATTTTAAAAATCATGTCCCCTCTTTTGATTTCATTCACATCCCTTGTTTTGTTTGGTATTGTCAAGTTCCACATTGTTCTCAATGTGGAATTCAAGTGTGGGGGTGTTTTGTCTTTTGTCTTCTGCCTTGTTTCTTTCTATTTTATCCATTCAGTTTTTGTTGTGTTAGTAGCTTTTTTTGTGTTCAGACTTACAGTTTGGTTTAATAGGAAACAACCCCACTTATGATAATTTTTGAACCACTAACTTCCTAGATTGCATAATCGGACAAAGAATGAACACCTAGATGAGTTTTCCAATAATTTCTGAATATATATGTTTGAAAATGGGGACAAATTAACAAGTTTTTGCAACATAATCAAGTCAAACCAAAGTTGATATGATGAAATACCACCCCGAGTAACCTAAGTCTATTCTTAGCCACTAGATTTTGAATTCAGCAATGACCTATACTTCATAAATGAATGGGAGCAACACATATAAACCGTAATTCATGAGCTTTTGAGCCTATGAGCTACTTTTACTCTTTATATTAAGCTCTTACTCTTTGATGTGTGATCTGCATGGTTGGTTCGTTCTTGGATTTGCTTTCGTGTACATGCTATTGTAGCTTCTTGGCTCAAGTGCCAAATATAGTAGAGACATTAGGATAAACCAAATTTGACTTTCTAAATGGGCATACCATGATACATTTACCAATAGAAGCCCTTTTGAGCCTTAGAATTTCTTTGAAATTTTGGTGCCACGCTACAAGCCACGGATACCCATTCTTTGATGTTGTCTCTATCTTGAACCCACAAGAGAGGAATTTCACGAATTTGTATTGGTTGAGAAGTATGTGAAGAACTAAGCTTCAAAATTGGAAATTCTATCTTGTGCTGATTAAGGATTGTGTCGTGATTTGGCCAAAAGAGAAAAGTTGCAGTCTTTTAAAAAAAAGATGAAAAAAATTCAAAAAATGAGGAAAAAAAAAGAAAATTTCAATCAAATGCTACATTTACCGGATAAAGAAAATTTGTCGGTGAGGAAAACAAAACTTCAAGCTGCACAAAATCAAATCAAGTGGTAAATCAGTTGGATAATAAGAAACCATGAAAATCACATTGGAGGTGGAGAACAGAATGTTCATGTTGAACCAATTTAGCTTGTGGATTTTCCTCTCGATTTAACCTAAACGTTTCCCTTTTATCCCACCTGACCCGAAGCCCCGTTACAACCAAGTAAAGACCTTTACTTTGCATTTGTGTCATTGTTGGCTCCGGCTATGACATCTGGACAGTCTGCGGTAATGAACTCTCCATGCAGTGAGTTTAGTGAAATTGCTACTCTTATACACTTTTGTACACAGAGAGAATATCTAGTAAGGGTGTTAACTCTCATTACATATACTTATGAGTGGTTTGAATTGCTTGGTCTATACTTTGTGCTTTTGAGTTGGTCGATACTAACACCCATGTAGTACATCATTGATAGAGGTTAAGAGAGAACTCATGAGAGGTGGGAGGATACAAACTACATGGGTAATGAATTGGGCCAGGGGTACTGATTTTCATTTCTGTTCAGAGGATTTTGGATGATGCACTTCTTACACACACTAACACACTCTAGTTATGCAATTTGATTTTCATGCTGAAATGAAGTGGGCTGTGACCTTGACTTCCCGAGTCTTTTTGTTTGAGTCATGTTTCTTTTCTTTTACATCATTGTTTGAGGACGATTAATGGTTCAAGTGTGGGGGGATTTGATAAGTCTTTATTAGCACTTATTCGGTTCATTTATTGTCCTATTTTGTTATTGATTTGATCCTATTTGAGTATTTTTTAATTCATTTTATGATTTATGTTGTGTAGGATCACAAAGAAGGAGAAAAGAGAAAAAGAAAGACCAAAAAGCACTCAAAAATGAAGTTCAGGGACCAGGAATGCAAATTACGTACGACCGTAAGTCACACTACCAGGCGTCAGTGAAAATCCACAAAAATCAGTTTATGGCCGTAATATCCAAGGTTACGGCCGTAACTTCAAAAAGCAAAAAATGTCTAGAAGCTGATTTACGGCCATAACGACAAATCTTACAGTCGTAACTTCGACGCGGAATATTTCTCATGCTGATTTAAAGGCCTATTTTTGGTATATCTTATGGGGAACCCTAGGGCACGTGTTGAGAGGCTTAAAAAGGGAAAATTCATCACATAATAGAGGATGGAAAATTGAGAGAAAAAGAGGGCTTAGTAGAGAGCATTCTGAGGAGATTTTCAAGCACAAGAGCATAAAAAATAAAGGAAATCCATGAATCAACTTGAAGAATCCTCCGCAATCATTCTGAGCTAAATTTCATATCATGTTCGAAGGGGAAGTTGTGTCAATTTAATTATGTTATTTTCTTTTCCTAGAAACAAGTAGCGTTAATCTATTCCTTTATTTCAATTGTTGAATTATTGAGTTTTGAGTGTTTGATTGAGTTTAGTTGATTAATAAATTTGATATGGACAATTTAATTGTTTAATCTCAAGATTCATGTATATGCTAACTCTAGATCTTTGATCCGTGATTGTCATTGAGTCTTGACTTTTGGTGGCAAATAAATCTTGCTCAGGTTTAACAATAATTCGACTTGAATTAATTAAATCGAGCTTGTGAAATTAACAACCCAATTCAATCTGATTCTTCTCGTTTTCACACTAACCTCGTGTTAAATCCTAAGAGCTTGTTTAGGAGTACCAATTAGTTAAAATTGAATCAAAGAGCTTGTTTTGATTTAATTTATATAAGGAAGAATTGTGGTAATCAGAGCTTGTTGATTGTCTAAGATTGATAAATTGAATTAGGAATAGAAATGCGTTACATAGGAAGGTATAACATTGATTGAGGACACAAACAAACCCGAGAACAAGATTTCTTCTCATATTAATTCTGTAGTCATATTTAATTGTCTCTTTTTATGCATATTTTACATTTAAGCAAACTCAACAACAAAACCTCTCATTCTACTCTGATTGATCGAGCAACTAATTAGATTCACTGTTCCTCGTGGGATCAACTATTACTCTCAACACTACATTATTAATTGATATTTGGCTAGTAAGGAACTTATCAAGTTTTAAAGATGTGTATAGAATTAGTGGAAGTTTTTTGTATATTTTATAAACTTTCATTTTAAAAGTTGTATAGAATTTTGTAGAATTTATAGGACTCTTGAAGACTTTCATTGAAAATATAATTTAATTGAATTTTGACATAAGAGATGGAGGATCGACCATTATCGTCTTTCTCCGTGTAAAGAAAATATTTTTAAAAGAATAAAAAAAAAACAAGTCTATGTTTGGTAAAATTTATAAATGGTGTTTATAAGATAACATCTCATCAGACAATATTTTTGAAAAGTTAACAATTTCAACTAGTCAAAAATTTCTATCCACCATTTTTTACTTTTAAAAATGGACCAAATAAATGTCGTCACGTCCATATTAATAAACAATTTTTTATAAAAGATTTACCAAACTAGGCTAAGTCACCTTAGTTAGATGAATAAATAATCAAATAACTTTTTTATTTTTATTTTTTATATTTCAAGTATTTTTTGATAAAAGAATTACATTAGAACCGTAAAAATAATTAATTATCAATATATTTAAAACTTAATTATAAGTATTCATTTTTCTAATATAAAATTTATTAAAAATGATCTTTTACATAAAAAAATAAATGAAGAAGAAAAATTGTTACAAGAATTTTTAATTATAAATAATCATTTTTTGTAGAAACGATAAGAACGGGAAAAGAAGAATAATAACGAATGTAATAAGTAGAAGATTTTTAACCATAGCTTCAAGGTTCATAGAAAATACATCTTTAAAACACATTTTAAATATCATTTTACTCTTAGGGCCCATTTGATATTGAGGGTGGAATTTTGGTGGAAAGAAAACGAATTTCAGGGAATTGAATTCTTGAAAATTAGAAGTTTAATGTGTTTGATTAGTTTAATTTTCTAGATAAAAAAAGTCAATTAACAACAACAAAAATAATCAAACGAAGCGTTTATGATTTGCCATATAAAGGTGGAAACCAATTATCACCTATATGCTAAGAATTTGTTTTCCACCAAAACAAGGCAAATTACAATTATCATTACTAAAGTAGGAAATGATTTCCAAGCCAAAATTATACTATCAAGCAATATAAAAAGATGAAAAGTAGTAAATGAATTCCTTTTCCATGACAAATAATTGCTTTCAAACACTATCTTAGGGACTCAAAATCCTTTAATTGAATACGTCGAGACTTCTAATAACTATTTAAAAGTTTCTAGTGAATATAGAGAGTTTTAAAAAGTTTATATTGATTACCCATAAAGTTTTTATTTTAATATAAAGTTTTAAAAAGTTTATATTGAATATAGAGAGTTTTAAAAGATTATATTGAATAAGTCAAGATTTCTTAATAACTACTTATGCAAAAAATCCGGATCATATACAACAAAATAGACTAATCATGTTAACGATCATCGAAAAGAAAATATTTGGTAAAGATTAATAAGTGACGAAAAATTATTGTATATTTTTGTGAATTCGTGGAGTTTTAAATATTTCTGTATAGAATTAGTGGAAGGATGTTTTGTATATTTTATAAACTTTCATTTTAAACTTTTATGGGAATTCATAGAATTCATAGGACTTTTGAAGACTTTCATTGAACTTATAATTTACTTGAATTTTCACGTAAGAAATGGAGGATCGATCATTATCGTCTTTGGAAAATTTGATGTTGATTTCGTTATTGTATGTTTTTGTGGATTTCATGGAGTTTTAAAGATTTGTATAGAATTAGTGGAAGTTTTTTTCGTATATTTTATAAACTTTCATCATAAAACTTTTATGGGAATTCGTAAAATGCATAGGACTTTTAAGGACTTTTATTAAACATATAATTTACTTGAATTTCCACATAAGAGATGGAGGATTGATCAGGTTTCCGTTATTGTATATTTTTATGGATTTCATGGAGTTTTAAATATATGTACAGAATTAGTAGAAGTTTTTTGTATATTTTATGAACTTTCATTACAAAACTTATATAGAATTATGTAGAATTCATAAGACTCTTGAAGACATTCATTGAACATGTAATTTACTTGAATTTTCATATAAGAGGTGGATGATCGATCATAATCATCTTTCTCTGTGTAATAAAAATATTTTTAAGAGAATAAAAAAACGATGCCTATGTTTGGTAAAATTTGTTTGTAAATTGTTTTTATAACCGGTATGTGGCAACATTTCATAGAACAATATTTTTGAAAAGTCAACAATTTCGATAGATCAAAAATTTTCGTCCACCATGTTTTACTTTTAAAAAAAATGGACCGATTAAATATCGTCATGTTCCTATTTATAAATACCTTTGCAGACAGTTTACAAAATGGAGGTCAGTAAGATGAATGAATAATTAAATGACTTTTTATTTTTTATATTTCAAATATTTTTTTAATAAAAGAATTACGCAAGACCAGTAAAAATAATTAACTTATCAATATATTTAAAACCTAATTACAAGTATTCATTTTTCTAACATAAAATTTATTAAAAAAGATCTTTTACATAAAAAACTAAATGAAAAAAAAAAAATTACGTTAATTTTTAATTATAAACAATTGTTTTATGTATAGAAACGATAAAAAGGGGAAAAAGGTATAATAACAAACGTAATAGGTGGAAGTTTTTTTTTTTTTTTAATCATAATTTAAGGTTCCTAGAAAAGAATAATAAGGATAATACTAAAAGGAAAGAGATTATATGTTATTTTTTATGATATCTTTTTTGGTCAAAAGATGAATGAGTGACATTTTTTGAAACTTTGTTTTTGTGTTTTCTATTAAAAAAAGATGGTACCCAATTATAAACTTTTTTTAAGCTCTTTATAATACATTTTAGGGACTTTAAAAATGTTTTAACTAATTACGTCGAGACTTTTAATAACTATTTAAAAGTTTCTAATGAATATAGAGAGTTTTAAAAAGTTTTTATTGAATATATATATATCCCTAAAGTTTTTATTTTATATTCTTAAAAATCTCAATTGAATACAATTCAATGATCAATACAATTGGAACATTAAATGATCATTATATTGCTTTTTCTACTGCGACAGTCTGCATGAGTATCATATACAGTTTTGTCATCGAAATGTCATGGACATATGTGTACATCATTTTTCAACCATCCATTAAATCTACCAACAAACCATATTTTGAATGAATTTTGTGGTATATATAATGGAGTTTACACTTATTCAAGAAACCAAAAATGGACATGTGGAAGTGCTTATTTTGAAAGATATTGAACTTCACTTATTTGATGATTAATCTAGGAGTAAATCGGGTTTGGACCTGAATGGACAAAAAAGGATGAGTTTTGATCAATTGGACAAATACTAGAATTAGTGGTGAAAGCAATAGAGTAGAATATTGAAGTACATATCATGTAAATATATAGCGATGGACGTGAGATTAATGAGAAATAAGAATGAGGATCAAAGTGCACATACATCTTACAGAGAGAAAGACTGTTTTGATCACACAAGAAATATAGGTCAGATATTTTGGAAAATGTTAAATATATATTTTTTTGTTACGTAATGGTGATCTTTAAAATAATTTACATTTTAAATAGTACCTTTAAAATTAGTATAAGAGTAAAGTTGAGTACCTATCGTTCCAAAAAATAGAAAATAAAAATAAATACGTTGCATGGCAAATTTAACCCTGCATGCAAAAAAAAAAAAAAAAAAAAAATTAATTTATTCATTAAAAGATTTAAATTAAATTAACAAAATAAGATATTAGTTGATAACAGACATGCAAAAAATCCGGATCAAATGCAACAGAAAAGAATAACCATATTCCAATGATTATCCAAAAAGATAAATTACAGAAAAATCTGTTATGGTTTCGTGATTTTATATAACTCTATCACTTATTCCACTTTGATTTCACCTCTATCTCTCTGATATTGCAATTGTATTGTTTGATTGCGAAGAAGAAAAAGAAGATGACGAATGATGTGGAGCTTGCTCGCACGAACAGTGGCGGAGCCACCTATAGGCGAGGTAGCACGGCCGCACTACCTCGCCGCCGGTGGTCCGCCACTGGCGCTGCGCAGGTGGCGTCGAGCTGGAGAGGTGATTTTTTTTTTTTGGCCTAAATTAGTACCCAACTCCCAAGCCCAAACCCAAACCAGAAATACAACATACAAATCGATCTCCATTTGGTCCAACAAGCAAAATCCCTAACCTTTTTGGTCGTCACTTCCCCTTCCGCCGATTCTCTGTCTGTGACCTCGCACCTTCGTACGCAGGCACAGCATTGCTCGCAACTCGCCACCACTGGTTGCCGCCGATCATTGGTTGCCGTCGGTCTCCACTCTCCAACGTCCAGCAGCGTGGTGCCTCCTGCTTTCTGTGTTCGCACGCACTGGTTGCGCCTGCTTCCGAGTCAGAAGGTAATTGTTGTTTACTTATTTACTTGTTTTGTCATTTGTCAATAAATGTTACTTAAGTAGTTAGTTATGATTATTTTATTTGTTTTGGTTGTGTAATTTTCAGATTTTATAAAGTTATTAAGTTAATGCCCAAGTTTTAAATATTTTAATAAATATTATTGATGATTTGATATTTGATTTATTAATTTTTTTGGTTAGGTTAGATTGTCAATTGTTGTCATTCCCCAATTTTTTATCAATTTGTGATTTCTCACTAAGGCTAAACCTTAATTCGTTATAATTGATTTATAGGTTGTGAATTGAGATTTGGTGAATATTTGATTTGATTTGTGATCATTGATTTACAAATTATGAAATTTTTTTCCAATCTAAACGAAAATCTGAATTTAGTGGTTCTAGTTCTAATAGTCCTGCAATTAATTCTAGTAGAGCAAATGAGTTAGTAGATTTTGATAACACAAAGAAATTTCGCACTGAATTCAATATAGATGAACTTGTGTCGGATCCAGGAATACGGCCCCCAATTGAGTCATATATCATGTATTTTGCATCTATTTTTATTTGTATTGGATTATATGTTCATATATTTAATTACAACTTTTTATTCTTATATCTATTTATTCATTTTTAAATATTATTCCATTAAATAATATTCACAATCTCGCTACTGTCATCGTTCACGTTAGTCGGTCAACGGTCAACGGCCGACGAGGTCAACGGTCAACGCTCTATCTGGACTTCTCGGCTGGATCCGCCACTGCGCACGAATCACGATCATTGGCGTCATTGGTTTGCAATTATAGCTTATCTTCTTTTCTTTCATCCGTCGATCATTCCTATGTTTTTGTTCGTGTTGTATAAATATATATTTGCTTCGATCGTGAAATATGTTTCAGTTTTTGCGTGTACAATAAAATTAATGGCATATTTGCTTAGAACATGAAATTTTTTTTGAGTTTTTTGCTCCACTTATCAGTAGTATTTACGTGTGGTGTATATATATCACACATACATGCACTATATTGACGTATTTGCTTACAACTTGAAATTTTTGCTCCATTCTTTGTGCGTGTATGCTTGTATATTTACATATTTTGCTTAGAACATGAAATTTATTTGAGATTTTTTCTTCTTCTTATAAGATTGCTTGTTCACGCTCCACCACAGAAAAATAATATATAAGTACATAAATAATTGTTTGTGTATATATTTTAATGAACATATAGAATTTTATTGGATTGTTTCGTGTTGGTTTTGATTAAGAATTAATCATGTTATTGATAGTTTTATATACATTTGTTTATATATATATATATATATATATATATATATATATATATATATATTTGTATGTATTATGTTGTATTCTGCTTCTTTAATTAATTGGAAATTAATTCTACATGAATCTATTTTTATTTTATCTCTCAAGTGCTCATGTTTGTTGATTAAAAGCTTGAATTTACAACACCAACGTGTGATTAAAGCTAGCTGTTGAAATCCTAATATAATTTTGTGCGTTCAAATCTTTGGATCCGTTTAAATTGAATGCATCGAGGTATACTTTGTGTAGCAACCAAGAATTTTTACGCGATTAATAATTATTTTAATAGAAAATCGTGTCGCTACTATTTCACCCATTTTTATTAAGTTAACGCAGCGACGTATTCGTATAGCCAAGTCAAGAAATAATCGAGATCGTTCGATTTTAAATTAAATTCCGAATTTCTAAAAATATCTCCATTTTCTTGATTTAAAGTATATTAAGTCCAAATACTTAATTCAATGTTATCCCAATATTTATTTATACAAAAATTACTTTTATTATTTAAATTAAGAAAATATATGCAAGCATGAGAGGTTTCATTATATGTAATCATGAAGAGCATAATATTTGTATAAATATGGAAAAGTATATGAATGATTTATATACTCCATTATATATAATCATGAAGAGCATAATATTTGTATAAATATGGAAAAGTATATGAATGATTGATAAGACTCCATTATATGTAATCATGAAGAGCATAATATTTGTATAAAAAATGGAAAAGTATATGAATGATTTATATACTCCATTATATATAATCATGAAGAGCATAATATTTGTATAAATATGGAAAAATATATGAATGATTGATAGACTCCATTATATATAATCATGAAGAGCATATTATTTGTATAAATATGGAAAAGTATATGAATGGTGCTTTACTTTAAGAAAAAGATGTGTTAAAATTAATAGAATTGAATGATTATGTTTACAATATGCCAACTTTATACATCTATTTAAACCATCTCTTTTACACACAACTCTACACATATACACTTATTTCCAACTTCTTGACAAAATCCACAAGTAAGAGAAATTCAAGGTGGTCAAGAAAGTTTTGGTCCATTTACTACTACACTTCATTTTAATCTTTTAAAAGGTAAGTATATCTTATGTTTTTATGAAAATTAAGTATGTTGTTATGAAATGTAAGTATATCTTATGTTTTTATGAAAATTAAGTATGTTGTTATGAAATGTAAGTATATCTTATGTTTTTATGAAAATTAAGTATGTTGTTATGAAATGTAAGTATATCTTATGTTTTTATGAAAATTAAGTATGTTGTTATGAAATGTAAGTATATCTTATGTTTTTATGAAAATTAAGTATGTTGTTATGAAATGTAAGTATATCTTATGTTTTTATGAAAAGTAAGTATGTTTTTATGAAAGGTAAATATACCTTATGTTTTTATGAAAAGTAAGTATGTTTTTATGAAAGGTATTACCTTATGTTTTTATGAAAAGTAAGTATGTTTTTATGACAAGTAAGTATATCTTATGTTTTTATGAAAAGTAAGTATGTTTTTATGAAAGGTAAATACACCTTATGTTTTTATGAAAAGTAAGTATGTTTTTATGACAAGTAAGTATATCTTATGTTTTTATGAAAAGTAAGTATGTTTTTATGAAAGGTAAATACACCTTATGTTTTTATAAAAAGTAAGTATTTTTTATGACAAGTAAGTATACCTTATGTTTTTATGAAAAGTAAGTATGTTTTTATGACAAGTAAGTATATCTTATGTTTTTATGAAAATGTTTGGATCATTGCTATGAAATCAATCTCACAAGATTGTTATGGGTTCCATATGATATGTTTATGATTATGCTAAGGGGACCGGAGTTTAGTAGCGCTACACATAAGAATTCTTGCCATTTAAGTTCGGTAAAATTCTTGTGTCTCCCTATGTTTATGAGTATTTCGATCCTATCCTATGTTATGATGAAAATGATCCATATGCTTTCAAAAGAAAATTTATGCTTGGTATACTTACTGGGATTTTATAAATCTCACTCCACGATATTTACCATTTTCAGATAATTGAAGGTTCGAGGCGGTCAACATGGAAGTGGCAAAAGTGGTTAAGATTGATGAGATAATTATGTTGAACTTTATGTAAGAAAATTATGTTCTATTTTTATTCAAAAATAAAATTATGGAATTCTAATTATTCTTTTGAATAATTTTACATTACTATTTAAGTCTCGATAATATGATATGAGTCACTTTTAGTGGCACTCGAATGGTCGAGAATTCGGGTCGTCACACTTTGGCAGGCCAACTGATGTGATCCAGACCAGGCATCGAAGGACGAAGTTTATCCATCGGCAATATGACAGTGATCTACGTGCAAAACGGAGCAAGTTCTGTGTTGGGGTCGAGCAGAAAAGAGGGACGGATCAAGCCGAATCAAGAAAACGAAGTAATTTGGACAGAAATTCCATTAAGGCCGTAAAAGAGGACCTTCACGGCCGTAACCCATATATTCACGGCCGTAATCAATTAGCGAAGAAAAAAGGAGATTTTCAATAGAACGAAGCTTACGACCGTAAGCTTGGAAGTTACAGCCGTAACATTCAAAAAAGGGGAATTTCACGGCCGTAAGAAATTCGTCATGACCGTAAATAATAAATCAGTTTTTGATCAGAGAGGCCTTTACGGCCGTAAAAGAATTATTCACGGCCGTAAATGAGTAGCGGCCAGATTTTCTGGATTTTCAATTATTTTATTTCCTTTTTTGGTTTTTAGGTTATTTTCCTATTTTAGAATTTTAGTCTAATTAGAATTCTATTTTGAGTAAATTAGATGCTAGGTTATTTTGCTTATTTATAGTCCTTTCCATTCATTGTAAAAAACAGTTAAGTTTGATTTTGAGATTAATAATATTTGAGAGAGGATTCTCCAAAATTGAAATGTCGAGTTATTCCCTTTATTTCGAACTTATCAAAGATCTGTTCTTTGTGGCGTTCACCCAACGAACTTATCAAGGAATTGACATCCTTTGTGGCGTTCACCAATCTCGGTTCTTCAATCCGCATCGTCATTAATTGCGTCTGATTGTCGGGTCAAGGTTTTACCGTCAAATCTATCTTTTAATTTTCGTTTATTTATTCGTGTTCTTGTTATTTTCGTGTCAGATCTGATTTAGATCTTTCCTAGGGTTTTAGATTTCGTTATTCCGCGTTTTCGACGAGATTCCCCGACTGAGATCTCATCATCAACTTTGTATAATATTATTATTATGGATCAAATCAGATGATATTGAATTCTGTTAAAAGAACAATAATTTGTTCATCACGAAGACAGCCTTATGAAACATAAAACATGGATAAAAGAAGTCCGAAATGTCTAATAATTAAAAAATGCCAGGCCATCTATCCATCGTGATTGAAGAAGGAAGAAGAGAGAATTTCAGGTCTTATATATATATATATGTAGATAGATATATAAAATTGAAGAAGCATAAACATAATTGTTTCCTATTATTTGTTTTTTGTTTTATAACTATACTTGCTAGCAACATGACCGTCGGTATTATATTGCAAAAAATAAAATGCAACTACTTCGAGTAATAAAAAAACTATAAAAATTATTATAGAAAATACTTTCTACATATATTAATAAAAGCAGCTTTTTTTTTTTAATAAATAATAATAAGCATTGAAGTAAGATATTTATTTTCATTTGGTGGGAATCTTGATTCCAAGATTTTCAACTTATTCAGTTATGCTTTCGGTTGGTTTACTCAATGACACGTTGATCGGTAAAAAAATTAAGATAGAGTGAAATTAAGATATTTTGAATTTAAATGTCTTTCTAGTATCCATATCAAAGAAACGTAGGATAATTATGTTTATTATTTTTCTTTGTTCATTGGTCTATTATTCTTATCTTTGAACTTTCGAGAATGGATTTTCCAATTTCCACAAAAAAAAAAAAAAAAAAAAAACTCCATATCTATTATAAAACTAAAAAGAAAAAAGAGAGAGATATATATAAAATAAGATTTGTATATTTCATGAACTTTCATTTTAAAACCTGTACATAATTTTGTAGAATTCATAGGATTTTTGAAAACTTTCATTGAACATATAAATTACTTGAGCTTCCACATAAGAGATCGGGGATATCATGAATCTTTGGAAAATTCGATTTTGATTTCTGTTACTGTATATTTTTGTGAATTTCATGGAGTTTTAAAGATTTGTATTGAGTTAATGGAAGTTTTTGTATATATTATAAACTTTCATATTAAAACTTGTATAGAATTTTGTAGAACTTATTGGACTTTTGAAGACTTTCATTGAACATATAATCACTAGTACAATTTCAGTCATTTGCGTCTGTTGTAAAAGACAATATGCGTCAGTTGTGGAAGTGATGTGTTTGGCACAAATGTACACGGTAAAGGGAATATGTGTTGATTGTTTTTCGACAAAAAAGTATGACTATATGCGTCGGTTGTAGAATAAACCGACGCAAATTGTGAAAAAAAAAAAAAAAAACTAAAAAGAAAAAAAAGAGAAGAATATACGTCGGTTGTACAGTACAACCGATGCATATTCTTCTTCTTTTATTAATTTTTTTTAATCCAAAAATCCAATTTATTATTTTACATTAGATCTCATTGTAAAATGTAACTGTCAACAACCAACAAATAATCAACATAAATGCATAATAAAATTAAATAAGTCAATTTACATTAATAGTAATTATAGTTATTACAAATGTTCACATACATATTAACATAAAAAATGAAAATTTACATACAACCTTCATAGAAGTATTTGGCCTATAAATTTCTAATCTCGTCCATCTCCTCCATTGAGTAATATTCTTGATAAAATGTCTACAAACAGTTAAAATAAATTAGTAGCTATTTGTTAATAATTAATAAATCTATTATTAAACAATTCGTAATATTTAATATTTATAATACCTTATCTAAAGAAGTCAATTGAAAATATTGTGCGACTATCTCATACATGTTTCTCATAACATAATAGTCACATTCAGAACCTCCGGATTGCTGAGGACACTGAAATTTTCACATTAAAACTATCAGTAATATTATTCATATAAATAAATAGAAACACACACACACACTCACAGAGAACTAATTATTCAGGAGTTTGTAGTAACTTTTAAATTGACATACCGCAATTTTTTTCCAATTTACATTACATATACTCCTCTTGCCACCATATATCTAGAATGTTTTAAGAGCCCTAAAATTTTAATAAATATGAATGATTATAACATTTATACAGAAATTTTGACAAAATCTTCACAATAAATTGAATATAACCAACTTGTAGAGAGACCCTGCCATTAAAAACCATCTCATCAATAATCACAACACAAACACATTAATTTTACCTCAAACTCGGTAACAATTATTCTACAGAAACTATCAAAACTTATCCACCACGCACTAAACAAAAAAACATGATCAAGGAAATATATAAATACTTACGTATTCAATGCTGGTTTGATTTGTAATTTACGCTTATTTGACCCCGCTGAATAAAAGTACACAGTATTGGATTGAGAACAAAACACTAGCAACATCCAATGATTCCTACGTATTATGAATGTGTAAATACAACTTTAAATGTCAAATGATTCAAACTAAGTAAGAAAAAAATGAATATTAATAGTCGTACTCTTGAAAATACGGTGCAAGAATGTATTGCTTGGATTGCAAGCTCTTCATAGTTTCAGCCATATAAGTAATGACACCGTCAAAGTTATTTTTTACCTTAATTGACGTGATTTGTGACAGACACATAAATCTAACCTATTTGACACCGAATTCCTCACACAACTGATGTAGGTGCCTAAAAATAATTAAACCAATAAATAAATGAATGATGAAAATTTAAATGGAATTTATAAATTTTTGTTAAGTAGTCTTACATTGTGTGTATTTGCAGGATGATATATTCAACTACTCCATTTTAGGCAAGTTGGCGATGTCGTCGATCGTAATGTAAATATCCATGTCATCCGTAAGATGAAACATTTGCGTCTAAAGGCACACTGAAGAAGTCAATACCAATAGGTTTCCGAATGAACACATTGTGTAAACTTTTGCAATCGTTACCCAGAAGTTGTAACGTTGCATCATCAACAAGCGGAGATCGTTGGGTAGATGACATTTCAGAATATTGGGCCTTTTTTATTCATCGAATTTTTTTTTTCCTTTTCGGTGATTCTTCCTGCATTTAGAAAATTGTTATCATCATAAATCGTCTCATATAAATATCAAAGCAAATAATTTTGAAAGAATATTTTATATAACTAAAAATTATTCCCTCTCATAACATAACCAAATGTTGAGGCCATTGATTGAAGCTTCCAATAGCTTCCCCCACCGTGGTGTGATATTAGGATGACATTAGAAAATGATATGCTTCTGCACCATGTACAACATCATCAATCGTCACTTTAACATGATCGGTCAAGAGTGATTGATGGTGTACCACAATTTCAAGTCCATATGGGAACACCATCCCTCTGCTAATATATGAAGCTCGTCATCAAAACTTACCGCTAAACGACAAGGTATCGATTTCTATTGTTTAACATGATTGAAAATCAGCATTAGACCGTACAGTTGAAATAAGTTTAAAATAATATTCTAAGCATTCAAATAATTTAATTCACATTTGATACATGAAGCCCATCATATGGATTTGGATCAATAGAGTGGAAACTGTTGTGAGTTAGTGATAGGGGAGCGGAGTTATGTCCACAATAGCATCAAGATTTAAACCAATGTGCTGAAAGATAGAATCATATTTTTGTTGCATACTGTCGAACTTATTTTGCCACTCCGACCTGACTCGATCGATCTCCTTAACAGTATCTATCGACACGACCCCACTCGATCGTCTGTTGGAATTGTCGGGCCTGCCATATACATCTCTGATCGTGACATAGACACCATACCCTCTCACCCATCCAGGATGCTCCTCCTTCCCAAGGGTTTCAGATAAGAAATCATGGTGTCTATTTGGGACATATGTCCCTTGAGTGGCTTCCACCCCATTTTCAATCTGTTCCAAAAGAAAAAAATGAGAATTTAATATAAGTACACTTCAGTGAATTTTAATTCACAATATGCAAAAATAGGAGGCTATACTTTCAATTTTTTTCATATACCCTCCTCGTTTTTCGTTGAGGATGTAATAAGTTCTATCGTCTTTCTTCTTGGATTTTGCTGTAACCCAATCTACGCTACGATCTTGACTTAACATAGACGAGCTAATTGACCTACAAGAAGAAGCAAAAGACAGTGGTGTAGCAACCAAGAATTTTTACGCGATTAATAATTATTTTAATAGAAAATCGTGTCGCTACTATTTCACCCATTTTTATTAAGTTAACGCAGCGACGTATTCGTATAGCCAAGTCAAGAAATAATCGAGATCGTTCGATTTTAAATTAAATTCCGAATTTCTAAAAATATCTCCATTCTATTGATTTAAAGTATATTAAGTCCAAATACTTAATTCAATGTTATCCCAATATTTATTTATACAAAAATTACTTTTATTATTTAAATTAAGAAAATATATGCAAGCATGAGAGGTTCCATTATATGTAATCATGAAGAGCATAATATTTGTATAAAAAAATGGAAAAGTATATGAATGATTTATATACTCCATTATATATAATCATGAAGAGCATAATATTTGTATAAATATGGAAAAGTATATGAATGATTTATATACTCCATTATATATAATCATGAAGAGCATAATATTTGTATAAATATGGAAAAGTATATGAATGATTTATATACTCCATTATATATAATCATGAAGAGCATAATATTTGTATAAATATGGAAAAGTATATGAATGATTGATAAGACTCCATTATATGTAATCATGAAGAGCATAATATTTGTATAAAAAATGGAAAAGTATATGAATGATTTATATACTCCATTATATATAATCATGAAGAGCATAATATTTGTATAAATATGGAAAAATATATGAATGATTGATAGACTCCATTATATATAATCATGAAGAGCATATTATTTGTATAAATATGGAAAAGTATATGAATGGTGCTTTACTTTAAGAAAAGGATGTGTTAAAATTAATAGAATTGAATGATTATGTTTACAATATGCCAACTTTATACATCTATTTAAACCCATCTCTTTTACACACAACTCTACACATATACACTTATTTCCAATCTCTTGACAAAATCCACAAGTAAGAGAAATTCAAGGTGGTCAAGAAAGTTTTGGTTCGTTTACTACTACACTTCATTTTAATCTTTTAAAAGGTAAGTATATCTTATGTTTTTATGTAAAGTAAGTATGTTTTTATGAAATGTAAGTATATCTTATGTTTTTATGAAAATTAAGTATGTTGTTATGAAATGTAAGTATATCTTATGTTTTTATGTAAAGTAAGTATGTTTTTATGAAATGTAAGTATATCTTATGTTTTTATGTAAAGTAAGTATGTTTTTATGAAATGTAAGTATATCTTATGTTTTTATGAAAATTAAGTATGTTGTTATGAAATGTAAGTATATCTTATGTTTTTATGAAAATTAAGTATGTTGTTATGAAATGTAAGTATATCTTATGTTTTTATGAAAATTAAGTATGTTGTTATGAAATGTAAGTATATCTTATGTTTTTATGAAAAGTAAGTATGTTTTTATGACAAGTAAGTATGTCTTATCTTTTTATGAAAAGTAAGTATGTTTTTATGAAAGGTAAATACACCTTATGTTTTTATGAAAAGTAAGTATGTTTTTATGACAAGTAAGTATATCTTATATTTTTATGAAAAGTAAGTATGTTTTTATGAAAGGTAAATACACCTTATGTTTTTATGAAAAGTAAGTATGTTTTTATGACAAGTAAGTATATCTTATGTTTTTATGAAAATGTTTGGATCATTGCTATGAAATCAATCTCACAAGATTGTTATGGGTTCCATATGATATGTTTATGATTATGCTAAGGGGACCGGAGTTTAGTAGCGCTACACATAAGAATTCTTGCCATTTAAGTTCGGTAAAATTCTTGTGTCTCCCTATGTTTATGAGTATTTCGATCCTATCCTATGTTATGATGAAAATGATCCATATGCTTTCAAAAGAAAATTTATGCTTGGTATACTTACTGGGATTTTATAAATCTCACTCCACGATATTTACCATTTTCAGATAATTGAAGGTTCGAGGCGGTCAACATGGAAGTGGCAAAAGTGGTTAAGATTGATGAGATAATTTTGTTGAACTTTATGTAAGAAGATTATGTTCTATTTTTATTCACAAATAAAATTATGGGATTCTAATTTATTCTTTTGAATAATTTTACATTACTATTTAAGTCTCGATAATATGATATGAGTCACTTTTAGTGGCACTCGAATGGTCGAGAATTCGGGTCGTCACAGTTGGTATCAGAGACAAGAGTTTTAAAAACGATTCTGTAGATTTTTGAAATTTTATTTCTTAAAAAAAAAAAAAAAAAAAAAAAAAAAAAAAAAACACTATTCACGTGAACAGTAAAACGACGTGCTATTTATGATGAACAGTGAACGAAATCACTATTCATTTAAAAAAAAAAAAATTTGAATTTTCACATGTCAAGTATGGTTATGATTTTGAAAAGTTTGATGAAATTTGATGTGCGAATTTCAAGGACAAAATTCATTTTAAGCAAGGGAGTTTGTAATGTCCTGAAAATTTTATGGAATATAATTAGTTAGTGATATGATGTTTATATTGATGTCTTTGATAAATTTCTAGAAGTTCGGGGACTAAAGGAAAATAAGATTTGACGATAAATTTTTATTTGGGTTAATTAGGCCCAATCTTATGTAAAGATGCGAAATGATTAATAATAATTTTTTTTAAAAATATTTTAACTCATCACTCTACTATGTCACTCTCCACGTATTGACTCCTCGAACCAGGTATGTTATATGCTTTGCAAGTCATTTACGATTTTATTAAGATATGTTAAGTATGAAATATTCATATGTTATGAATCTTTAAGTGAAATATACATGTTGAGTATGATATGAATTGATAGAAGCCTAAATTTTAATTTATTCATTTTAATGTAGAATCATGAGACATAGAGGATATTGATATGAATTTTGGTTCATATTAAGCTTAGTAAGATTGACTCAATTAGAAATTAAGTTGGGTTGTAACTTTGGCCCAAAATATATGGAATAATATATTAAACAAACAAAATTGATAATGAATTGTACAATAATTTATCCCTTTATCACTACCTTTGTGTAAAAACAAGGGAAAAACTGTGGATGGTTATTAGTACTTCCTCTTCAAGTTTCAATTTTCGGTTCAATAATTTATCCCTTTATCACTACCTTTGCTTAAAAGCAAGGAAAAACTGTGGATGATTATTGGTACCACTCTTCAAGTTTCAATTTTGAAAAAAAAAAAAAAAAATATGATTTACGAATGATTTTCAAAATAATCTTTGTCGTCAAGTTTAGAAATGATGAGCCCTAAATGGACTTTGCATAATTGATTTTAGACATGGCACTAAGTATGAGAAATCAACAGAAAGGACTAGATAATATTTTCGAATTATTCATCGTTTAGATTAAACGAGAAATAGAAAGTCAGTTTTATGAAGTTATGATGAGATGTTGAGATTATAAGTGATATGATTTTATTGAGATTTTTATGAGAAGAATTATGAAGTTGGAGATTTAAAGTTTAGGCTCTTAATTATTGAGAAATAAGGACTTGATATGGTGATATTAGAAATTATGATTTGAAATTTCTATGTTGAGGAATTATGAATTGATTTTCTGGAATATTTATGATGATATTGAAGTTTGATGAAATTGTGATCAAATGTACAATTAGTTATTATTGTGAGTTATGAAGTATGCTTACGATTTGGATAAGTCCAAATTTCAAAGGAAAACTCTGCCTAGAATTTTATCGTTTGGAGTTAAGAGCATAGTATGGTATGCAATCACTAAGAGAATTGAAGTTAGACATACAAGTTCATTTACATCACAAACGAGATTTAGTAGATGATAACAGAGATATTATTATTTTCTCATAAGGAGAACACACAAGAGTCACCCTAGAAAGGAAATACATGAAAACACGCAAAAGCAAAAGAAAGCAACATGGGAAATTCCTCAAATTGAGAGATGTGTTTCCGGAGTAGCCGTATCCTACCACCTCTGACCTTTTGAGGAAATAAAGAAACCTTCAAAAAGGTGTGTTTCGAGAGTAAGAATACTCCGTAATCTACCACCTGGAACCTTTGAGGTACACACAAGATTTAAACATTAAGGAAAATCCTAGGAAATTAGAGGGGTGTCTCGAGAGTAAGAATACTCCGTACTCTACCCCCACCTATTCTAAGATTCATAAAGTTAAGTTTACATTAACCGGACTCCATTTTCGCTTGATTCCCCTTCCTTGCGACCAATCTATCTTAACCCCTGCTGGATCTTGTATTGAGATATATGACTGCAGCTTATCCAGTAGTTCATCAATAGTAGGAGCAGAAATAAGAAGCCTTCTGGAAAATGGAGAGATGAATCCCTGTTCCACAGCATAATCAAGAAAGGTTAACAAGCCATCAAAGAAATTGTTAACATTCAAAAGCCCAATAGGCTTAGTATGGAGATCTAGTTGAGCCCATGAGGTAATGTTAAAGATTTCTTCTAAGGTACCAAAACCTCCGGGCAGGGCTATAAAGGCATCAGAACCATATAGCATACAAGTTATGCGTTCATGGATGGATAAGGTTTGAACTTCATGCCCTCGTGTTTTTCCTGCAACATCTACCAAAGGGACAGGTATGACACCGATTACTTTTGATTTCTCTGCAAGAGCAAATTGGGAAACACAACCCATTAGACCACTGCTACCACCCCCATACACAAGAGTGATACCTTTTTCCCCCAGTTTCTTTCCAAGATCTACGGCCGCTTCTAGATAACTGAAGCCTTTCCCCACTTTTGATCCACAAAATATACAAATAGTTTTGATCTGTCGAAGTTTTGGTGCTTCCATCTTTGATAGTATAGAAGAGAAAACTTACCAAGAAGATGTGATTTTGGGATGCTTGAACTATGAAATATGTTTGGCTATTTAAAGCCGGAAAAATTTACTGTTTTTGATTGATTCTGAAAAAGTAAAGATTTACTTTTGACAAAATCAGCCTACTTTTGACTATTTTATCAAAGCTTTCATCTTTCGGTGATTTATTTTCCAGCTTTATCAAACCTCGAGAAAGGAAAATATATTTTTACCAACCTTTATCAAAACGCGTGAAAGGAAACAGAAGAATATTTTAAATATGTATCAAGAGATTTACCTTATATCAATGCTGATTTGCCACAACCTCATTGTGTAAAACAGACTGGCAGATAGGATCTTTTGCAGTTATATTTTTGAGACTATAACGATTTTTGTCTTCGTTAAACTGAGCGTATAAGGAGAGAAGTTCACGTTGCACATAACCACTTGGGTGCGTCTCAAGAGTCAGTCGAATATCATCCAAAGACTCCTTACTCAGTCCACCCTTTATGAATTTGATTTTATCATCCCGATTAGTAGAAGAATATCCTACTGTTTTGCAACGAGTATCACAGTTCCAACGAGCACATTTGTAGCAACCATTCAGCCTTTTTGCTCTTCGTTTCTTTGCGAAGGTGCTTTTGCTTAAACCAGGCATGTGCTTTGGAAATGTCATAGGTAATTCACCAGATAATCGAACTTTTGCTTCGATCAACCAGCGAACATCTTCTGGAATACCATGAGCCATCAGCAACCTCAACCTTTCGAGCCTAATTCGATAAATTTTTCTCAGATCATTCATAGGAAGATTGGAATAATACTTGCGAATGTTTGAAAGGATGATATCCATTTTTGATGGATCTAACCTCTTCCCAACATGATCTATTTAAAGGTATAAAGGAACTAAGTGGATCCATCTGATATTGATTCCAGCAAGAAAGCGCGGAATAGAATAATGAAAAGAAGAGACAAGAATTAATGCGCTGTTTAATTTTATCGATAAAGGAAGATTTGATGATAAGATTTTGAGATACAGAATATTTTCTTGGATTTGGTACTGATATTTTAGGTATAATAATAAGTAATTAAGGTATGGTGTGATGATACGGGAATACGTGAAAGTGAAATAAGGACCGTATCGAATCAGAATTCATAAGTATGTACAAGTGAAAGAAATACCTTGCGGGAAATGTTGTGACAATTAAGTGAAGAATTTTAGTTATTTGGGAGCTAATTATTTATTTGAATTTTGCAGAACGTTTTGGTTACAAATATGGGAAAAGATAAGCTGATGATATTATGTTGATTGATGAATAATATGTTTGGATATATTACATAGGGAATATTCAGGTAACCATTTTATTTACTTTGGGATATTTGGTGATAAGAAGAAATGACTAATTATTATGGTATGATATGTTAGTAAAGATTTATTGAAATTTTAGAGATATTAATACGAATATTTGAGGTCACATGATACGATGATAAGTGACAGGTTACATGAGTACTACAAGACATGATGAAATATCACATACGATTGGGAATTTTCCTTTTGAGTCAGAATTTATGAGTAGACACATATGTCTATTATTGATAGAAAAGTCCATGTTTTTAAGAAAAACAAAGATATGCATTTAGTCAAAGTCCAGTGGGTTAAATATAGTAGCAATGATACTACCTAAGAGAAGAAGAGAAGAGATTCTGATTAAGTGTTCAGAAATCATAAGATCAAGTAAGTTTAATTTCGAGGACGAAATTATTTTAAGGGGGTAAGTTTGTAGCAACCAAGAATTTTTACGCGATTAATAATTATTTTAATAGAAAATCGTGTCGCTACTATTTCACCCATTTTTATTAAGTTAACGCAGCGACGTATTCGTATAGCCAAGTCAAGAAATAATCGAGATCGTTCGATTTTAAATTAAATTCCGAATTTCTAAAAATATCTCCATTCTATTGATTTAAAGTATATTAAGTCCAAATACTTAATTCAATGTTATCCCAATATTTATTTATACAAAAATTACTTTTATTATTTAAATTAAGAAAATATATGCAAGCATGAGAGGTTCCATTATATGTAATCATGAAGAGCATAATATTTGTATAAAAAAATGGAAAAGTATATGAATGATTTATATACTCCATTATATATAATCATGAAGAGCATAATATTTGTATAAATATGGAAAAGTATATGAATGATTTATATACTCCATTATATATAATCATGAAGAGCATAATATTTGTATAAATATGGAAAAGTATATGAATGATTTATATACTCCATTATATATAATCATGAAGAGCATAATATTTGTATAAATATGGAAAAGTATATGAATGATTGATAAGACTCCATTATATGTAATCATGAAGAGCATAATATTTGTATAAAAAATGGAAAAGTATATGAATGATTTATATACTCCATTATATATAATCATGAAGAGCATAATATTTGTATAAATATGGAAAAATATATGAATGATTGATAGACTCCATTATATATAATCATGAAGAGCATATTATTTGTATAAATATGGAAAAGTATATGAATGGTGCTTTACTTTAAGAAAAGGATGTGTTAAAATTAATAGAATTGAATGATTATGTTTACAATATGCCAACTTTATACATCTATTTAAACCCATCTCTTTTACACACAACTCTACACATATACACTTATTTCCAATCTCTTGACAAAATCCACAAGTAAGAGAAATTCAAGGTGGTCAAGAAAGTTTTGGTTCGTTTACTACTACACTTCATTTTAATCTTTTAAAAGGTAAGTATATCTTATGTTTTTATGTAAAGTAAGTATGTTTTTATGAAATGTAAGTATATCTTATGTTTTTATGAAAATTAAGTATGTTGTTATGAAATGTAAGTATATCTTATGTTTTTATGTAAAGTAAGTATGTTTTTATGAAATGTAAGTATATCTTATGTTTTTATGTAAAGTAAGTATGTTTTTATGAAATGTAAGTATATCTTATGTTTTTATGAAAATTAAGTATGTTGTTATGAAATGTAAGTATATCTTATGTTTTTATGAAAATTAAGTATGTTGTTATGAAATGTAAGTATATCTTATGTTTTTATGAAAATTAAGTATGTTGTTATGAAATGTAAGTATATCTTATGTTTTTATGAAAAGTAAGTATGTTTTTATGACAAGTAAGTATGTCTTATCTTTTTATGAAAAGTAAGTATGTTTTTATGAAAGGTAAATACACCTTATGTTTTTATGAAAAGTAAGTATGTTTTTATGACAAGTAAGTATATCTTATATTTTTATGAAAAGTAAGTATGTTTTTATGAAAGGTAAATACACCTTATGTTTTTATGAAAAGTAAGTATGTTTTTATGACAAGTAAGTATATCTTATGTTTTTATGAAAATGTTTGGATCATTGCTATGAAATCAATCTCACAAGATTGTTATGGGTTCCATATGATATGTTTATGATTATGCTAAGGGGACCGGAGTTTAGTAGCGCTACACATAAGAATTCTTGCCATTTAAGTTCGGTAAAATTCTTGTGTCTCCCTATGTTTATGAGTATTTCGATCCTATCCTATGTTATGATGAAAATGATCCATATGCTTTCAAAAGAAAATTTATGCTTGGTATACTTACTGGGATTTTATAAATCTCACTCCACGATATTTACCATTTTCAGATAATTGAAGGTTCGAGGCGGTCAACATGGAAGTGGCAAAAGTGGTTAAGATTGATGAGATAATTATGTTGAACTTTATGTAAGAAGATTATGTTCTATTTTTATTCACAAATAAAATTATGGGATTCTAATTTATTCTTTTGAATAATTTTACATTACTATTTAAGTCTCGATAATATGATATGAGTCACTTTTAGTGGCACTCGAATGGTCGAGAATTCGGGTCGTCACAAGTGGGTCTGTTTAAAGCCACTCTGGCCTCATCACAATATAACCAGCTTGGCCTAAAAAGTGTGGATGCTCGTTCTGCAGTTGCCTTTCCCTAGCCTTCTGACTTTTTCCTTGAAAAAAAAAATCACAAACTTTTATTCTTTCAACTCAGTATAAAAAATGAATAACAATTGTGACATTATACAGACCTTGAAATTCTCAGTTTCACATTCTTTTTTGAATTTTTTCCATTGTTCCTCCATCAAGATATCGTAGAGATGAGTAGGTGATGTGTATTTAGGGTGCTCCTTGTTAATGAAATCACGCACCAACCTTGTTTTAAATTCTTTCCATCGCGAACCCGTAACTCTCGAAATAGTTTTTTTCATGTTGTGATCGAGTATGTTGAACTCCCTTTAAAAGACAACAATAATATGCAATGTTATTTCAAAAAGATTAATTACTAATTAACTATATATATAGACACTCACATATATGTGATACCTTTATATCTTCCTAAATCGTTTTCTTAAGGCCTTGATCAAATTTATGTCAATCACTGATATTTATATCAGCCTAAATATGGACCAAAGACCCAAGATAAGACTTGAAGTTCTTCTTATATGGTCTGATCGGTCTATTGTGTTCCTCAAATTTAATGACTTTCACTTCCTGCACCTTCTTCTTCATCTTTTTTTAAGTTGTTGGCCCTCTAGTCTTTTTCCTCTGGCTAGTGGACTGATCATGATAAGATGAACTTGAAGAATTAGCTATGACTTTGAAGGTTACTATTCAACATACCTGCATATATAATAACACAAAAAAATATTTGTAGTATATTAATTAGTGTTACCAAACTAAAAAAATGAATATTCTCAACAAATATATATATATATATATATATATATATATATATATATATATATATATAAACAATATTACAAAGTTATAAGAATGTAAATGACCTTGCACAACTAGTAATCACGAACGATGGTCAATTCACAATCTTTCTTCATGATCCCAACGCATGTAATAGGTTTCAAGGTTATCTTCCCCGAAGTTGCACCCATTTGTATACCAATAGAAAATGGAGGGGTTTCATCAAAGTGATCGTAGTCTTCGTCATCCACCACATCACCAATGCCAATAATAAGTCTCTTACCTTGAAGGACAACTGACCACTTAGTATCGGCAAGATCAGGAACATAAAATACCTATTTCCTTTGTGATGCAAGTATGAATGACTCATCAAGATAGCTCAGCCGACCAAAATCCACCAAAGTGAAACCTAATTCATCCTTCTGAACACCCCGTTGATTATCAATCCATTTATATTGGAAGAGAAGAAACTTGAACTTCTTGTAATCAAGTTCCCAAATATTTTCAATTATACCATAATAAAACATTTCAACATCTATTGGCTTGGTATCTTTGGCTCTGGAAAAATCTCTTGATAATGCTACTCGTGTCACGTCACTATTTTGCATCGTACTCTTACAATCTTGACATTTTGTGTAAAATGTATACGCACTAATGTCACATGCTTCATAAGACCTCACAAGTACGTCAGGACCATACCCTAACCACTTCATCATTTCAAAAATGGTATTCGACGTTTGTGACAACTCTTTCATCACTATATTTTTGAACCATTTTGCAAATGAGCGATTATGTTGATTAGTCACCCACCTTTCATCTTTTGAAGGATTTTGCTATCTTAAAATGGACATGTGCTGGTCCAAATATGGATGAACCTCAGTTAGGTGTTGCAAGATAAGGAGGTGTGCTTTGTCTTGCAATTCAACACTGGGCAAAATTATTTTGCTTCCAATCGTACCTTTACCTTCGAGTCTTCCCTCGTGATGCTTTTTAGGAACACCAATAGCCTCAACACCATCCAGGAAATCGCTACAAAATTTGATAACCTCCTTAGCAGCGTAACCTTCAATGATACTTCCTTCAAATCTAAATCAGTTTCTCACATATCTTTTTAATATACCCACGTATCTCTCAAATGGATACATATACCTTAAGAACACCGGACCACAAATTTTAATTTCTCTCACCAAGTGAACAAAAGTTAGTGCATCATAATGTCAAAAAATGATGGCGAAAAATACATTTCAAATTGACATTGAGTGATAACAATATCGGTCTGCAAATCATCAAACGCCTCCAGATGAACAGCTTTACTGTAAAAGGCGTTGAAGACAAAACATAGTTTAAAAATGATATGTCTAACATGTTTTGGAAGTATGCCTCGAATTACAACTGGTAACAAGTGTTGCATTAAGACATGACAATCATGAGATTTCATACCAACCAATTTCAGGCCCTTCATGGATACAAGTCTTTTGATATTTGAAGAGTATCCGATGGAACCTTAGCAGTATTTAAGCACTCATAAAAGTTTATTTTCTCTTTTCTAGACTAAGTATACCAAGCTGGGGGTAAAAAAGTACGTTTTTCCGACTCCTGAGGTGCTAACTTATCTCGTATCCCCATTTCTACCATGTATTTTCTGACTTTGATACTATCTTTCGTTTTTCTTTGAATGTTCAATAATGTCCTGAAGATACTATCACATACATTTTTCTCCACGTATTACATCAAGACAATGTCTTGTAAATGTTCCTAGTACGGTAGATCCCAAAATATGGATCTCTTCTTCCAAAGACTCTTCTGAGAAGGCTTAAAAGGTTTTCCAAACACGACATCAATATTTTTAACTCGTTCATAAACCTCATTTTCTATTAACGACAAGCAGGAAACTCGAGTCTCGATTTTTTCATTGAAGGGCTTTTTCTTCTTTTAATAATGGTGGTGAACAGGGAGAAAAATTCGATGACTCATAAACACATTTTTCTTACAGTTTTTTAACTAAAGATCAACCGTGTCTTCCTCATAAATGGGACATGCTTTAGCTCCTTTGTTAGTATAACCCGACAAGTTACCATAAGTTGGAAAATCATTTATGGTGTAAAATATCATAACACGTAAGGTGAAATTTATTTGGCTATGTGCATCAAACATCAACACACCTTCATTCCACAACAACCTTAAATCTTCAATTAATGGCATAAGGAAAACATCTATGTCATTTTCCGGTTGTTTAGGCCTTATATTAGCAACGACAACATGATGTACTTGCGCTTCATACATAATCAGGGGGAATATTGTAAATCACCAAAAAAACCGGTCAAGTGCTATATCAACTAATCATGTTACCATGCGGATTCATCCCATTTGTGCATAGTCCAAACTTAAGATTCCTATATTCGCCACAAAATTCGGGAAACATCCTATTAATGTTCCTTCATTGAGGAGAATTGGCCGGGTGTCTTGGTTTTCCATCTTCTTTCCTCCTTTCAGCGTGCCCCCGCATATTTTTAGCATCATTTTCATTAGCCAACAAGCATTCAAATCTTGATATTATGGGTATGTACCATAACACCTTTGCCGGAGAGCCTGTCTTATCCTCCCAATTATCATTTTCGTGCTTTCCCTTATACTTCGATGTCCCACATTTTGGACACAGTTGCAAATCCTCATACTAATTCCGATACAATACACAATCATTTTGGACATGCATGTATCCTCTCGATCTCCATATCCATCGGGCACAACATTTTCGTTGCTTAGTAAATTGAACTAGGAAGCTTGTTATCCTGTGGAAGCATCTCTTGTAAAAGTTCCAATAATGTTGTGAAACTCCTATCACTCCACCTATTCTTTGCTTTAAAGTTATACAATTTGAACACAGACAATTTTGTGAATTTATTACAATAAAAAAACAAAGGTTTTTCAGAATCATTGAACAGGTTATCGAATATATGAGGCTTTTCAATTAAATCTTCTTGTATATCACGCATCATTTCATCTGTCCAATCATTATCCACATCATTCTCATTATTCTCTACATTAATCTCATCATTATTGATCAAACCCTCATTATCACAATGCTCATTTTAGGAAGTATACTCTTATCATGCCACCGTGTATAACCTTCCTTAAACCCACGACGAATCAAATGGTTCTTCACTTGCTCAGAACTACGAAACTTTCTCAAATTCTTACAATCATTACATGGACATAAAATAATTTCTTTCCTTTTTTTTATTTTGTTTTCCTCGGCACATTTCATAAATTCTTCAACTTCTTTCATATATTCTTGTGTATTACGCCTCTCATACATCCAACTTCGATTCATATCTAACAACCTATATATCAAGCTATTCATAATGTATTAAAACGAAAGAAATCACCTTAAATTATAAATTTCATTTTTTATTTATAAAATCCTACAAAAATTGTGGCAAAATCTCCCCTATAAATTGGACTTTGCCAACCTGTAGGGAGAATTAAAATGTCATAATAAAATTGAAAACATTCAACCTCAACATATCTAAAACTCAACCACAACTCCATTCAAACTTCAACATCATCAACTACTCCAAAATTAATCCAAAATCAATTCCCAACTCCTCAACATCAAAAGCCATAATCAATTGTATATCCTATAAAAAAAAATAACATTCTAAAAATCTCATTAAAACTCCAACAATTCAAAAATTGCAATATATCCATCTACTCAATAATCTAAAATTAACATGCAAACTTTAATAAAATGTTCATTTAAACTAATTAACACATAAATTCAATCATATACATATTAAATATACAACACATATATAAAAATATTAAAGCACTATATAAATATATACATGATAAACATACAATACACACATATATAAAAACAATATTACTTTAAAAAAAATATTACTGCATTATTTTATATATATATATATATATATATATATATATATATATATATATATATATATATATATATACACGTACAATACATATAAACATATACATAAAATACATTACACACACACACACACACACACACACAAATACATTTAAATACACGTATATGTACAAACACATATATACACATACCTTACACAAGAAGGAGGCGGTGGGCGACGAGATGGAGGGGCGACGACGTGTGATAGAGTATGGGAGAGAGAACGCGATCGAGGGAGAGGGAGATGGGGCGGTGAGGGGCGATGACGACCGATGGTGGAGGGAGCGTTATTGGTGGCGGCGACAGCGAGTTGAGAGAGAGAGAGAGAGAGAGAGAGAGAGAGAGAGAGAGAGAGAGAGAGAGAGAGAGAGAGAGAGAGAGAGAGAGAGAGAGAGTGGCGCACTACTTGTTATAAGAAATTAGGTCAAACTTTATGCGTCGGTTCTGATATAAGAATCGATGCATTTTGTTAGGCGTCACCATCCGCGTTGGTTTCCATTAAAGAACCAATGCATATTGTCTTACGATATTTACAAAATTGCCACCGCCATTTTTATAAGTGTTGATTTTACCAAAAAACGACGTAAATTGCTTATTTTTTTGAACAAATATGTACTAGTGAATTTACTTGAATGTCCATATAAGAGATGGAAGATATATCATCAATGTTTTTATACCCGACCCGGTCATCAACCTGGCCGAGGGACATGTTCAAGGGTTAGAGGGTCGACTTGAGGTCGACCTGTTCATTAAAATAATAATAAAATATTTTAAAAAATAAAAAAATCATAATTTTTTTTAAAAAATAATAATAAAAAAAAGATAAAACCCAGGTCAACCCGATTTCTGGTCGATCGGGTCAACTCGGGTCTATGACCGGATTTGACCAAAATGGGTTTTTGGGGTTACTCATTTTGGCTTGGGTCGTCGAGTTCCAGGTCGACCCGGTTGGGCTGGGCCGAGTTTGACAACATTGTCGATCATTATCACCTTTCTCCTTGTGATAAAAATATTTTTAAAAGAATAAAAAAATTAATCCTTTGCTTGGTAAATTTTGTTTATTAACGGCATGTGACAAAATATCATAGGACAATTTTTTAGGAGAAGTCAATAATTTTGATTGTTCATTGATTGGAGCTCACTATTTTATACTTTTCAAAAAAATGGACCAACTAAATATCGTCACGTTGCTATTTATAAAAATCATTTATAAACGATTTAGTAAGTCACCTTAGTTAGATGAATAAATAATCTAATGACTTTTTTTATTTTTATTTTTTATATTTCAAGTATTTTTTGATAATAGAATTACGTTAGATCCGTAAAAATAATTAACTTATCAATATATTTAAAACTTAATTACAAGTATTTTTTTTTTCTAATATAATTTTTTTTTTTTTAAAATGATCCTTTACATAAAAAAATAAATGAAAAAATAGCTGTTACAAAAAATTTTAATTATAAATTATAATTTTGGTAATGTTTTAATTTTATTTTGCAAGTATTTCTTCATTTTCGAAATTATTCAGAGGATCTGGCAGTTCTAGAAATAGAACTGATAATTTGAAAAGTATTTCTCAAAATAACAAAGATGAAGAAATTTTTCAAAATGAAGATGAAAAAGTTTTGAATTCTTTTAACTCAAATGAACTTTAAATTTCACAAATTGAAAATTTACTTCATAATTGGACAATTTCAAAGATAGACAAAAGTTCAATCTATGAAATTGGTCGATTTGATTTCACTTAAAATTATGTTATCAAAACACTTGAGCAAACTCTTTGTATAGAAGGACTCAGGTATGAAATTTCATTATTTTCAAAAAATTCTATACTAGAACATCGTAAGAAATTTAAATTTTTGCATATTGGTCTAGTTCAAATTGCATGTAAACCTTTATTTCATTTAGGTTTAGATATTCCTGTCTTGCTCACTTTGCGTGATCAGAGACATTCAAACTTTGAGCATTCATTACTCACTATTCTAGAGTCAAATCTAGAAGGTGGTCCTATATTTTCAAATTGTTATCCAAATTTCACTGTTAGTCTTTTTGACAAACATATTCTGAAAACTCTCAAATTGCACATCCAAACTAAGCATCTTAGTTTAGATGAATCAGATTCTTTCCTTTTAATATACAGAGTATATTACAAACTTCTAAATACTTCACTCAATATTCAAGCATTGCGTTCCTCTCCAAGGAATGAGTCACTTATGGAAGTGAACAATCTTTACTCAAACACTATGATACCCAGACGGATACCATGGGATCTTCTAACTAGAAGACTTGAATGAGATATTACAGATGCTAATAAACCAATTGAGTCTACTGTTGTTAGAGATACACCTAATCAAATTCTAACGTTTTCCGGATGGAAGTGCTAAGTTGATTTTTGGTGAATCTTCTTCTTCGAATTTCTTAAGTTTATCTCGATCTTCTTCTACAAAATCTTTTCAAAATAAAAATATGTCTTTTCAATCCGGTAGGTTTTCTACATCTTTAGATAGATTAAAGATGTTGATTTCAAACCAAATATTCCAAAACCAATTTATTCTGAAAAAACAGGATCAGAATCTCCAACATCTTCTGATATGTTTACTCCTTCAGAAGAAGAAATTCCTCTTCATACAAGAACCTTATCTTCTCAATTATGTGTCATTTCCTCTAGCATTGATTGAAGAAAGGAATTAAAAATTGATCAAACTCCTCATATCAAAAAATTCAGACATGATTTCAAAAAGATATTTTCAAAAGAAGATATTGAATCTTACTAGGATGAGTTTTTTGCTCAACCAGAAGATATTTCTTTTTTCGATTGGATTAATTTCAAAGTTTTTGGTAAAGAAAATAAAAGATCTAAATCAAAAGGAAAATCAATTCAAACGACTAATTCTAAAGAAAAAACTTGGAAAACTACTTCAAAACAAATTATCAAATCTGAATTTCCTCCTCTGGAAGAAATTATTATTCCTCATGGCTCGGCAGAAGTCATTGCTTCTCCTTTCAAACAACTTTCTAGAGAACTATTAGATGAATCTTCGGCTAAGTCTATTGATTCTAGAAATATTCAAGCTCAAAATAATTTTACAAATATTGCTCTTCAATCTATTAGTAATCAGTTAACTAGAATTGAAAATAATTCTGATCAATAGGTTACTACTCCCATACAAAACCTCCAATTGTTGTTTTTTCTTATAGAGATAAAACATCATATTCTTCAAAAAAAGGAAGGTAAAAAACCCTTAATTTTTCAACCAATAGGATCTGAAATTACTCCTAAATTAGGAAGATCTTTAGATTCTGAAAGCAAAATTCTCAAAGAATTAACTGAACAATTTTCAAAATTAAATGCATCTAAAAATGTTAATTCCATTGATGTCTCAGACATTGAAGGTCAATTTTTAGATGAACAACCTTTTCAAATTAATAAGATTAAAAGATTTAATTCATCAAAACTTCCAACTTATTACAATTGACCATCTCAGCCTGATCTTCTTTTAGAAGAAAGTTCTTTTAAAAGAAAGGTTACTGAAACCTATTCAGGAGATGAAATTGTCAAATAGAATTTTGATGGATTAACTAAATTTCAAATTATTCAAACTCTTGAATAAATGGCAATTTGTTATGATGCATACAAATGTCACCATGTTGATGAAGCTACAGCCTGTAAAAATTTAATTATGGGCTTTATTGGTCAACTCAAGGGTTGGTGAGTTCATTATCTTTCAGCAGATGAAAGATCTGAAGTCCTTAATGCTACCAAAATAGAAAATGAAGAAGTTGTTTCTGATTGCTTACTATAATTAGTTTATGCAATTATCAAACATTTCATTGGACCTCCAACTTCCTTATTAGAAAGATCAGCAAAAATTCTGATGAATCTAACATGCCCAAAATTACATGACTTTAGATGGTATAAAGATATTTTTCTATCTAGAGTTTTTCTTCGAAATGACTGCAATAATGAATTTTGGAAAGAGAAATTTATTTATGGACTTCCAAAATTATTTGCTGAAAAGGTTCAAAATTCAATAAGATATCAAAATAATGATATTATTCCATATTAAGAACTTACTTATGGTGAAATTATTAATTTCATTAGTAAAGAAGGTTTAGCTCTTTGCAATGATATCAAACTTCGTTCCAAACTCAAATCTGAAAAATTTGGGACTAGAAATGAACTTGGTTCATTCTGTGAGCAATATAGATTTCAAAAAATTCTTCCTCCTTCTAGGAAAAAGAAAAATTTTCCTTCATACTTAAGAAAAAGAAATTTTCAAAAGAAAAATGAATTTTACAAAAAATCAAAATTTCAAAAGTCAAAATCGTTTAACAAAAATTTTTCAAAATCAAAAAATACAAAAAATATAACTTGTTACAAATGTCATAAAAAGGACATTATTAAAACAAATGTCCTCTGAAGGAAAATATTAATAATCTTCAAATTAATGAAGATATTAAACTCGAACTTCTTAATTTGATGAATTCCTCTTCATCAGAAGAATTTTCTTCTGATTCTGATTCTGAATTAGAATTTATTTATCAGCATCAAGAAGATTTTGATAATGAATCTAATTCTTCTTCTTCAAATTCTACTCAAAGTAAAGAAGTTTGTGGTTGTAAAATCATAAATGTCCTTACTAAGGAAGAAGAACTTATTCAAGATATTGTGGATAAAATTGATAGTCCTCAATTAAAGAAAAAGTTCTCTTCTCTTCTTCCTCCAAAAAATAAAAATAAATACACTGAATCTTTCAATATGACAGAAATATTGAATAGGTTTACTCAACATACTAAGTCAAAATCTTCAAGTAATGATTTAAAATCAGAAGTTAATCAAATGAAAATTCAAATTTCTCAACTTCAAAGAGAAGTTAAAGACATCAAGCTTGAACTTATTCTAAAAAATAAGTTAACCTCTTCTTCAAAAATCATTTCTGATTCATCATCCTCTTCTTCCTCCTCATCTGATGAATCTGTTTCCAGTTCTATTAAAGAAAAAATAAATTTTGAAAAAATTAAAAATTTTAAAACTTTAAAATTAAATTCTGAACAAAGTTATAAGTCTGATAATTCTCTTTCTGAACAAGAGAAAGTATTTGTCATTAACCGAGTTCAACTTCAAAAATGGTATTGTCAAATGACTATTCTTGTTAATGGAACTTATAAGTTGACAACAAGAGTTCTAATTGATTCTGGTGCAAATCAGAATTGTATTAGAGAAGGATTAATATCAACAAAATACTTTGAAAAAACTGCTGAGCGTCTTCATGGTGCTAGTGGTAAAAAAACTTAACATTCAATATAAACTTTCAAAAGCCCATGTTTGTAATTCAAGTATTTGTTTCAAAAATATCTTTTATCTGGTAAAAGATTTGGATCAAGAAGTTATTATTGGTACTCCTTTTATTGTTCAAATTTATCCATTTCAAGCTTCTGAACAAGGATTAAAAACAAATGTTTTGGTCAAGAATTATTCTTCAAATTCAATAATCCTCCTTCTTTTAAAGATGTTAATGCTTTAAAACAAGCTTCAATTTCTCAAATAATTAACAATATTAATTTCAAAAAACAACATATTTCTTTTCTCAAAGAAGAAATCAAATTTCAAAGAATCGATGATCAACTTCAAAATTCTTCCTTCAAAGAAAAAATTTCTCAAATTCTTAAAAAATTCGAAGAGGAAATATGTTCTACCATTCCAAATGCATTTTGGAATAGGAAAAAACATATCGTTTCTCTTCCTTACAATGATGATTTTCATGAATCATCTATTTCAACTAAATCTCGTCATATTCAAATGAACAAGGAACTCCTTGAATATTGTACTAAGGAGATTCAAGATTTACTTGATAAAGGTCTTATTCGTCCAAGTAAATCTCTTTGGAGTTTTTCTGCATTCTATGTTCTCAATCAAGCTGAACTAGAACGTGGGGCTCCAAGGCTTGTTATCAATTATAAACCTCTGAATTCTGCTCTTAAGTGGATAAGGTATCCACTTCCTCAAAAGAAAGATTTGCTCAATCGTCTCTTCAAAGCATCTATTTTTTCAAAATTTGATATGAAATCTGGTTTTTATCAGATTCAAATTAAAGAAGAGGATAGATATAAAACTGCATTCAATGCTCCTTTTGGCCAATATGAATGGAATGTCATACCATTTGGTCTAAAAAATGCTCCTTCTGAATTTCAAAATATTATGAATGATATTTTCAATCCTTTTCAAAATTTTATCATTGTTTACATTGATGATGTTTTAATCTATTCAGATAGTTTAGAACAACATTTCAAACATTTGAACACATTTTTTAATACTGTCAAAATTAATTATTGAGCTGTATCTGCTAAGAAAATAGCTTTATGTCAAACGAGAATATGTTTTCTTGGACATAATATTTTTCAAGGTACAATTACATCAATTCAAAGATCTTTAGAACTTGCCGACAAATTTTCAGATCAAATCCTTGACAAAACTTCTCTTCAAAGATTACTTGGATGCGTTAGTTACGTGTCAGAATTTATTCAAAATATTAGAATACTGTGTTCTCCACTTTTCAAAAGATTACAAAAAAAAAGCCATCATCTTGGGGGCATGAGTGTACCTTAGCTGTCCAAAGTGTCAAAAAAGCAGTCAAAAGTATTCCGTATCTTTCAATTATCGACCCAGATGCCTATCTTGTCACTGAAACTGATGTGTCAGACTTAGGGTTTGGTGGAGTCTTAAAGCGGATTCTTTTAGGGTCAAATCAGGAACAGTTAGTCGGATACTATTTCGGTGTTTGGACTGGTCCTCAAATTAACTATTCCACAATAAAAAAAGTGACCCTTTCAATAGTTCTTTGCGTCTCAAAATTCCAAGATGATTTAATTAATAAATCATTTATTTTAAAAACTGATTGTAAAGCCTCAAAAGAAGTTCTTCAAAAAGATGTCAAAAATCTTGTTTCCAAACATATCTTTGCAAGATGGTAAGCCGTTTTGTCGTGTTTTGATTTCAAAATTCTACATATAAAAGGAAAAAACAATGTTTTAGCAAACTTCCTCACTAGAGAATCCTCAATAAAAGAGAGAGTGTGAATTCGAGTGATAGTAAGGCCGCCCTCAAAGAGAGTTCAAAAGAGTGTTCAAAATATAAGTATCAATATAGATTGGTAAGATAAGGTTCAAGAAGAAATGACCTCTTCTATGGCCGGGTTCTCAAATCAAAATAAGAAACAGGGCAAAAAACCTATTCAAAATACTTCTTCTCTTTCAATCTCAAATAATTTCTTTGTTCTTGGAAAAATTCCTCAAACATCTCAAGCTTCTCAAAAATCAACTCCTTCAAACTTCAAAAAAGTTGTTCAGGTTGGTTCTGGAAAACTACCTGAAGTCAACAAAAATCCTTTTCAATATATTTGCAAAAATACTTTCAAAAATGAAGCATTCATGGAATCTTCTTGGGTTGAAAAATACTCAAGTCTTGAAGAATGTCTCTCTGACATTTTTCCTCCGAATTTTCATTTTCTTCCAAATTCTCTCAACAAACCGCGTGAGTTTTATAAGAAGATTCTCCTCAAAACAGGATCTACTGTAATAACTCACACTCCAAACCCTCAAAAACCTCAACATATCGATTTTTCAAAAAATTCAATTTGCAAGGTACTGTCGTTTGACGACTGGGGACAAGCACCTTGGCTTGAAAAGAAGATGAATCTCTCAAAAGATGAAAGCTTTTCAGGTAAATTTAACTTCTGGGATTATCAAGATGCATGGTTTTTTGTGTTCTATTATAGACCTGTAAACCACTCTTGGTTTATCCTTTTTATCAAAATTGCCAAAATAATTTCCTAAATGGTTTTAATTTTGGGTTAATCATTTTGGTATTGAAGAGAGTATTTTACCCAGTCTCTCTCTTCAAAGTTTCAAACATTTTCAAAATGAGGCAAAATCTTTTCATAAGCCTTAAGAAAATCTTTTGTTTCAATTTACCTATAACTTTAAAGTTTCCTGGATATTATGCTGGGACTTTTTAGTTGTTCAAGATAACAATAATCCTTATGATCCAAAAAGGATTGTAAGACGGTTCAAAGTGAAATGGAGGTCAAAATTTCATGAAACAAATTGCTGTCCCAAGGCAGTTCAATCTTGAATTAATCTCAAACAACACGAAGGACAACCCTCAAGAAAACTTCAAGATGCACATGCTGATTTTCTAGCTGAAAAATCAAGATTATTAGCTCTCCTTCCACAATGTACCTCGCCTGAAGAAATGGGTATTTTAGATGACAAAATTGCTGCTCTTGCTGAAAATGTCTCAAAATCTTCAGCTCAATGTTCCTCTTCAGAAACCAGTTCTGAAGCTAATTTCGATAATGAATTCTATCAAAATGAAGACGACTGTTATGGTGTTAACTTTAATGAGTCTATTCCTGATGATACTCAAGCTACCAAATGACTACATGGACGCAGTTTTCTTGATGACTTAAGAGAATATCATGTCCTTAAATCAAAAGATGTTTTGCTCAATATGCTTTATTTCAAAAGATTTCAAGAAATTCAAAATAATTATTAAGTTGCTGACAATATGCTTTCAAGATGCTGATCTTTTCGAACTTTCGGTGGACTGGAAGACAAGCTTTTGGAAATGCTGACAAGCAACTGTTCAATCAATCAACTTTTCAAGATGCCATTACTCTTCATTCAACTTTCCAGCTGTCTATTGTTATTCTAGATGTCTCAAGATTTTTTCTTTTTCTATTTTTCAATGAAACTTTTTCATTCTATTTATTTGTAAGTTTCATTTCATTGCAAATTAGAGTTTGAACTACGTCAAAGTTTCATTCTCGATCAAACATTGTACTCCAAAATTCTATCTTCAATAAAAATCTTCTTTGTTCAATATTTTGATTTTGATTTTCTCTTATCTGTTTCAATTTTTGTACTGTCTCTTTACCTGGGTCATCTTTGTAATTTAAAAATAAAAGGAAAGAAATTATGTGTTATTTTTTTATATATAATTTTTTTGTCAAAGTATGATTGAGTGACATTTTTTGAAACTTTTTTTTTTTTTTTTGATAAAAAGTTGGTACCCTATAAACTTTATTAAGCTCTTTAAAATACATTTTAAATATCATATGACTTTTAGAGATTTTTAAATTTTTTTAATTTTAATTGAATACATCGATACTTTTATTAACTATCTAAAAGTTTCTAATGAATATAGAGAGATTTGTTAAAGTTTATATTGAATATCCCTAAACTTTATATTTTTATATTCTTAAAATTCTTTAAAAGTCTCAATTGAATACACTCTGTTGGGATTTTGGTCCCAAACAAACTCTGGGGGCGATGATGAAATATCGGGTCGGTCTTTTAGCTTCGTAGGCCTTCGGCCCATGATCGAAGTATTTTATGCCCCAATTAAACCACAATATGCGTAACCCAAGAGTGAACAGGTTAGGAACTTTGCCACCCTATCTTGAGGTGTTAATTGGGTCATTGGCCCTGTTGCTCGATAGATGGATCCGATTGGCGGCCCGGGTTTTAATTGGGCTCTCGACCTATTCCCTAATTAAAACCTAAACCTAAACCTACCTATCCTCTATTTTTACTCCCTCACTCTCATAACTTACGACACACTCTCTAAGCCGCTCTCTCGCTCTATCTCTTCGTGACCGATTGTGCAGGCTTTCTTCTTCTTCTCTATGAAATTGGTAACCCTGCGACCTTGCTCCATTTACTTGGCCTCCGGTTTACTGCCTCCTTCGTGGTGGGCTGCTTCTTTCTCTCACAGTCTCCGTGCGCTGCTTTTGTCTGCACCGTACCTTGGTGCGTCCGGTTCTAGGCCTCTGTTTGGTACGATTTCTTGGTGAAAACTTGTGGGTTGCGGGTTGCTCGGAGTGTGCTCTTCCCTGTTTCGTGTGGTGTTGCCGATTGTGGTTATTGGAGCAATTTCTAAGCCCTCGGTTCTAGCCACACGGTTGTGGCATTATCAAGTTTTTTAGGGAGTTTCTCTTATTCTTGATTCTTGTCAATCTTATCATTCCAATTACTTGTCATATATTGAGAATAACTTGTTACTTTGTGATTGTGCAAGGGTAAATTCTCCTGAACACTCTTTTAAATTATGTATCTAGAATGCTAATATAAGATCACACAAAATGATGAATACGATCGAAACATTAGATGACCCTTGCATTCTACTACAACAGTCCACATGAGTATCATATACAATGTTGTCACCGCATTGTCGTCAAATGTGTACATCATTTTTCAATCATAACCTAAACAAACACGAGTTATAAATTTCTCCATTCAATTTACTAATGAACCATGTTTTGAATAAATTTTGTAGTATATAAAATGGAGTTTACACTTATTCTAGACACCAAAAATGGACATCTGGAAGTGCTTATTTTTAAAATATATTGAACTTTCCTTATTGGATGATTAACTTAGAAAAAAATCCGGTTGGGACCTGAATGGACAAAAACGGGAGAGTTTGATCAATTGTCCAAATACTAAAATTAGAGGTGAAAGCAATAAAGTAGAACATTGTAGTACTTACCATGTAAACAGCGATGAACTTGGAATTAATAAGAAATAAGAATCGATGACCAAAGTGCACATCTTAAGAGAAGAAGAGTATTGTCATCACATAAAAAATATAGGTGCAATCGTCTAACTGTAACCGGGGGCAAATTTCCAGAAAAACTAATTTGACTAAAAGTACCATTTTACATATATTTTTAGAGCAACTTTCGACTGATATATCTCGAATCATTTATTGTGAGTGAAGTACGTACAATTAGCATCAATGATATTTTGGTCACGGTCTAAAAATGTAAAATACATTTTTGTTACATAATGGAGTATATCTTTTTTTATCTCTAGTTAATAGTATAGAAAACTATAGAAGTAATTTGCATGTTTCTATTTTTCACAATAATGTGCAGATTAATAAAAAAGTTCATATAATATTTATATTTCTTTGAATTTTTTTTTCCACCCTTGTGTCCTTTTAACTTTTCAAATTATACATATGGTGCCTCTATAATTATGGGAAATTATGTGATAGACATTCTTAAAACAGGCTGTGTAGCCTAAGAAATCGTATATTCGACCAAGTTAAATTATATTTTTAATTTTGTAAAGGATGTTAGTTGTCTAAAACATTGGATACACCTGGGAAATTCCACGTTCCGTCTGACTGAAGCTAGCCTCTATTTTGAAAAATGTTGTGTATAAATTTTCTTTGTTAATAGACACGTGACGACATCTCATTTTACCATTTTTTTTTTTTTTTTTGAAAATTCAACAATTTCAGCTAATCAAATATGCTTACACATCATTTTTTTATTTTCAAAATAATTGAACAATGAAATGTTGACACATCTCATTTGTAAATAAAATTTATAAATGACATTTTGCCAAAGAGAGGCTTGGTCACTTCAAACCCAGGTTGAATCTAGCGGCACCACGATATATCTTTACACAACTAACTTCATAAGACCGAAAAAGAAAAATATTTACATTTTAAATAATACCTTCAAAATTAATGTCTAAGATTAAAGTTGAGCGCGTTAAAAAAAAATAAAAAAAATCAGTGCATTGGCAAATTTAACCATGCATTCACCAAAAGCGAAGAAAAAAAATATTAATTTACTTCATCAAAACTTTTTCTAATTAAAAAAAAAAAAAAAAGATTTTAAATTGTAACAGACATACAAAAAATCTGGATCACAGAACAGAATAACTAATTAATCCATGCCAATGATTAGCCAAAATATAAGTGATGGAAAAATCAGTTATGGTTTTCGTTATTATGCCATTGTTTGGTATTCATTAATTTTTTCTCATTTTTTCATACTCAATTTCGAGCATCCATTAAAAGTCAAGTCTACAATATTTGACTTTTCAATCAAATTTCAACCATCCATCCTCATAAAATTCACTATTTATTTGTTAAAAAAAAAAAAAAAAAACTCATTTTAAACAATACCAAATACATATAAACTCTATCACTTGCTATCACTTTGATTTTACCTCTATCAATCTCTCTGCAGTACTGCAATTGTATTGTGTGATTGCATAGAAGAAGAAGAAGAACATGATGATGACCGCACGATCATTACCGAATTATCCAAAGGAAAATACCTGGTAAAAATTAATAAGTGGACGGAAAATTCAGTAATGGTTTCCATTATTGTATAGATTTTTTTTATATTTTTTATTTTTTGGATTTCATGGACTTTTAATTTTTTTTATAGATTTGTATATTTTATAAACTTTCATTTTAGAACCTGTACATAATTTTGTAGAATTCATAGGACTTTTGAAGACTTTCATTGAACATATAAATTACTTGACTTTCAACATAAGAGATGGAGGATCGATCATTATCATCTTTAAAAATTCGGTTTTGATTTCTGTTATTATATATTTCTGTGAATTTTGTGGAGTTTCAAAGATTTGTGGAGTTGATGGAAACTTTTTGCATATCTTATAAACTTTCATATTAAAACTTGTATAGAATTTTGTAAAATTCATAGGACTTTTTAAAACTTTCATTCAACATATAATTTACTTGAATTTCCACATAAGAGATGGGATCATTATCATCTTTCTCCTTGTGATAAAATTATTTTTAAAAGAATTAAAAAAAAAATTAATCTTCTAATATAGAATTTATTAAGCCGTTACAAGAATTTTTAACTATAAATAATCATTTTGGTATAGAATGAAGTGAAACGATAAAAGGGGGGGGGGGGGGGGGGGGGGGGAATTTAACAATGCAATAGATAGAAGATTTTTAATCATATATAGCTTTAACGTTAGTAGAAAATAATAACAAAGATAATACTAGAAGGAAAGAAATTATGTGTTAATTTTGTATATGAGTGACATTAATTTTTGAAACGTTGTTTTTGTATTTTCTGTTTAAAAATGGTACTCCCACAAACTTTTATTAAGCTCTTCGAAATACATTTTAAATATTATATGATTTTTAGGGACTTTTAAAAAGTTTTAACTGAATATGTTGAAACTTTTAATAACTGCTAGTAGTAAGCACGTATTTTGCTCGTCTTATGTATAAGATGAATGATACTCGTAATGTTTTTGAAGAATTAAAATTGATTTTGAAAGTAGGTTACTAATATTGTTAAAGGAAGAGTTAAAGTAAAAATTGTACATTGAACATAATTTTTAGAAAATTGAAGTTTCTCGAAATTCCTTGAAATATATGTTCGATAATTATTTAAAATATCAGTTTAATAAATAAATCACGTGTCATATATCAAAAAGTAATCTTTATCACAATTTGTTAGACATATCGAAACTTAATTTATAATGTTTATGATAAATCGTAGAATAAATATGAAAAACTGTGCATAAGCAAGTTAAATTAATTTAGAAACATATTTTTATAATGAAAAAAAAAAGTTTAATATTATGCCTCAATTTTGGTTCTAATTAAAATCTAATTTTAATATCAAGTCAAAGTCAACAATTAATTTTAACCACAAATTTTATAGTGTCCACAATTTTTCAACCCACATCTTATCAACTTTTATAAAAAAATCTACTAAAATTTGATTTTAATCTATACCAAATAGAGGATATGAAACAAAAATTTCATTTTTTTTTACATTTTTTATTTTGTTCCAAGACAATTTTTAAATTAATTTTTTGTATTCTTAATTAGAACATATTTAAAAAGATAAAATTTATTTTTATATTCAATTTTTCCAAAAGAGTTTGAAATTATTTATTTTACATTCTTAATTATCAAAGTATCTCAGCTTAAAAAAAATTAAATATTATGAATAATATTGATCGAAAACATAAAAATTTAAAGGTAAAATGGGAAGTCAAAAGTTTCCCCGCAAATCCCTTTTTTAATGTGTGTGTGTGTGTGTGTAAATGTAGATAGATAGATGTAGATGTAAATTATTATGATATATAATTTATTGTATAAACATTATTTGATGACAAAATTAGGTATATTATTAAATATATGAGGGTATATTAGGGAATCAAAAGTTTCTCTACTATCCACTTTTTTTATATATTGTTATTATTGTTATTGTTATATGTTATGTTATGTTATTGTTATTGTTATGTAGATTGTAGATGTAAATATAAATGTAGATGGATGTAGATTTAAGAGCTTCTAATGAATATAGAGAGAGTTTTAAAAAGTTTATGTTGAATACCTCTAAATTTATATTTTAAATTCTTAAAAATCTTTAAAAATATTTAAAACCCTCAATTGAATACACTACCTTAAATTCATGCATCGAGAATGCTAATATAAGATCATCACAAAATGATCAATACGATTGGAACATCTGCATGAGTATCATATGCACTGTCGTTACCGCAATGTCGTCAAATGTGTACATCATTTTTAAACCATATTCTAAACAAACACGAGTTATAAATTTCTCCATTTAGTTTACTTGAAGAGCAATTGGACCGAGCCTATCAACCCAAGTATTCTAAACTAAAGAGCTGAGCCCATTTATTGAAGTCCAATGAAAGAAGCCCAGCTGAAGATATGTAATCTGCAACCCGTCCAAAACCAAGAAGCCCAGTTCGCGCATTTGGCCTGACCCGGTATCTTGACCTAATTCATCACCGACCTTTTATCTCTAACCGTTGGATCATTTCAAAAATCATCCAAGCCGTCCACCTAAGTGATAAGATCAAAGTTCTGACCCATCATCTCTCACTTCTCACTTATCACGCCTCTCTTCAAGAAAACTCCCTGCACTATCTCATTCTCGCACTGATTTTCTCTTCATGGCTCTGAGAGAGAAAACTCATCTCTCGCGCTAATTCTTTGTGGTTTTTATCACTATTCTTTGTGCATAATCAGTGGTTTACTTTGTGGTTGATTTACAGCGTTTGGTCTGTAATATTGTGATATTTTTTGTGCGATTTTGAGTAATCTTTGAGAAGTCCATATTTGATCTGTAAAATCTATTTTGATACTTATTTTTTTGTTTGATTAATAAATTTTCTGAGGTTTTATTTTTAGATCTTTCTTTGTGGCTACTTGTTGTGATTCTGAGACCCTAATATTGTAACAGTGGTATCAGAGTCTTAGGGTTCGAGTGAATACGTTGTTCTTTGACTTAGATCTTGTAGATCCAGAACCTTTGTGGTTGGATCTTGTGATTTCTGGAAATTCTTTGTGATTCTATCTCAAAAACGTTTTAGAGTTTTCTCTTTTTGTGGTTTCTTTTAAAAGAAAATTTTGATTTCTTCAGTATTTTTGAAATCCATATTAAAACAGTTTTTGATTCTCTGAAAAACTTTGTAAAAGTTTTCAGATCTAAAAGATTTTTTAAAAATCTTTACAGAAAAGCTTCATGGTTGTTGGTTAAACTTTGTGGTACTGAAATTTGGAGGCATAAAAGTTCGTGGTATTAATTCTTTGTGGAACTGCAGTAGCTCTAACTCACGCATAAGGTGATATCTTTAATTTCTGCATTTTTAGTACTGTAATTTGTTTTTCAAGTTCTTTGTTCTCTGATAAGTGCTTTACTAGCACTTTATTTCTTTACTTGTTGCCTCGAATTACTGTTAGTTTGATCATAATTAAGTATTGCTTAATGCATTTTATGTTTTATATTGTGTATGATCGCAAATGACAAGAAAAGAAGGAAAAAGGACCAAAAAGCACGTAAAAAGGAAGTTCGAGGACCTGGCATGTAAATAAGTCACGGCCGCAACATGAAAGTCACGGCCGTAAGCAGTTGATTGAACAAAAATCACGAAAATCTGCAGAAACCAAGTCACGGCCGTATTGGAAGTTTCTCACGGCCGTAACAAGTTGTTAGTCACGGCCGTATTGTGAAGAAGTCAATGTCGTGAGAAAATGTTGAAGGATGTTACGGCCGTATTGAATGCAAAGTCACGGCCGTAAGAAGTGAATCAATTGCGTAGAAGAGAAACAAAAAGTAATATACGGCCGTAAAAGCAAAATTGTTGCGTTGTAAAATTAAACAGAAAGTGAGTTACGGCCGTAACTCCTTATATTACGGCTGTAACTTAAGCCCGAAAAAAAAAGGAAAATTGTTTCCTAATTCAACTTAAACTCTATCTTTGGTATTTCGTTTTGGCTAAGCTAGGACACGAATTTGGGCTTTATAAAAGGAGCAATTCAGTACCAAAAAGAGGGAGGAGAATTATTTTGAGAGCCACCAATATCAAGATTTGAAGAGAAGAAATTCTGGGCAAAATCAAGGTGAATCAAGACAATATTTTTGGGAAATTCTTCATGGCAATGCATGGCTAGTCTTCTCAACCTAGTTCAAGGGGGACGTTGTGTTCATATTATTTTATTATTCATTCCTCAAACTCGTAACGTAGTTCTTGTTTTTATGTTTTATTTATTGGATTTCTCATGAACATTAATTTCGTCAAGACAATGTATTAATTGATTAAGGTCTTGTCTTTTAATTATTGTGTTGATGTTTGCTAATTTGGGTAATTGGATTCGTATTTGTCTTGTTATCCAAATCATAGTAGCAATTGGTAATTTTATATTTCCATATGAAAATCCAATCTAGATTAATCAATTCGAGCATATGTAATTGATAATTTAGTTCACCTAATTCTTCTTGTTTTCACATAGGTAATGCATTAAATCTAGGGAGCTTATTCTAGGTTGTTCATTCACTCTAAATTGATTGGAGAACTAATTCTAATTGATTATTATTAAGGAAGAATTTGATTAATTAGAGCTTTTTGATTATTCCGGGTGATAAATAAAACAAAGGAAATAGTACATGCATTGCTTGGGGAATGACAATATTATGATAGGGCACAACCGAACCTGAGAACTAGGATTCTTTATTATTTGATTTTTATTACAGCTATTTTACATCTTTATTTGATTATTTAGATTAATTGCAATTTTCAACTCAAAACCCCCCTTATAATTCTAATTGACATGACATTAAATTAGTTCCCGTTCCTTGTGGGATCGACCATTGATTCCGCTATCACATTTAAATTTGAGTTTTGGCAAGTAAGGAAATTTAATTAATTCTTGGTGCATCGCGACGCGCACCAAGTTTTTGGCTCCGTTGTCGGGGACAAGTTAACCAATTTTTTGTTTAATCAATTAGAATTTTATTTTCTGCATTTTTATTTATTTATTTTTATTTTCGGTTTAAAAAAAAAAATTGAAATTCCGAAAATTTTATTTATTTATTTATTTATATGCATAAAACTCGATCCACTAATCCTGAATATTTTTTATTTGATCCAGAAATCGAGCGAACTTTTTGACAGCGAAGAAGGGAAGCACTAGAACAAATGGCAGCTCATAACCTCAACAACAGGACACTTAAACAATTGGCCACTCCAGATGTCGCTCAACAGCCACTCTGTATCACTTTTTCGAAAGTGGAGGAGGGAAAAACTTTTGAACTCAAATCTGGACTCATTCACTTGTTGCCAACTTTTCGAGAACATGCTGGTGAAGACCCTTACAGGGATCTCAAGGAATTCCACGTGATTTGTGACAGTATGAGACCTACTGGTATTACCGAGGAACAAATTAAAATGAGGGCCTTTCTATTCTCGTTAAAGGATGCCGCTACTGATTGGCTATACTGTTTACCATCCGGATCAGTCACCACCTGGAATGACATGAAGAGGCTATTTTTGAAAAAATATTTTCCTGCATCTCGGGCTGGAACAATCCGGAAGGAAATTTGCGGGGTTCGTCAAAACAATGGTGAATCGCTGTATGAATATTGGGAGCGCTTCAAGAAGCTCATCTCGAGCTGCCCCCATCATCAAATCAGCGAACAACTACTGGTGCAATATTTCTACGAAGGACTGCTACCAATGGACAGAAGTATGATAGATGTCGCAAGTGGAGGTGCCTTAATGGACAAAACACCGGAACAGGCTCGGGCTTTGATTTCCAACATGGCTGAAAACACTCAGCAATTTAACCCAACCCGAGACATGCAAGTTCGCCGCGTGAACGAGGTAAGTAGTTCCAATATAGAAAGTCAACTGTTTGAACTAACAGATCTCGTTAAACAACTTGCTGTAGGAAGTGCACAACAAGTCAAAGCATGCGGGATATGTGCTAACTTTGGACATGCAACGGATGCGTGCCCGGTGCTCCAAGAGGAAAACAGTGAACAAGTGAACGCTGCTGGAGGCTTCCCATTTCAAAAACAACAATACAATCCGTACTCAAACACTTACAATCCTGGCTGGAGGGACCACCCGAACTTGAGCTATGGAAATAACAAACCTCCGGGTTTCGTCTCCAACAAGCCTCAAGGGAATTTTCAACAACAAGGAAATTTCCATCCGCAGGGACAATATCAGCAAAAGCCACAATCATCAGGTATGTCTCTCGAAGAAATGATGAAAACTTTGGCCACTAACACTCTACAATTTCAACAGGATACCAAATCCAGCATTCAAAACCTGGAAAATCAAATGAGTCAAATGGCCACAGCTATCAACAGACTGGAAGCACAAACAGGAGGAAAGTTGCCATCTCAACCCGAGGTGAATCCGAAGAATGTAAGTGCAATTACTCTTCGAAGTGGAAAAGAAATTGAGGCGCCACAATCAAAGCCAACCGCGAGTGAAGAGGAGGAGGTTGAAGAAAAAGAAGTCGAAAAGAAAAACAGCATTCCACAAAACTCTCAGGTAAAAACCGAACCTATTGTGAATGCGAAACTAACTCCACCGCCTTTTCCGAGCAGGTTAGCGAAGGCGACTAAGGAAAGCAAGGAGAAGGAAATTCTGGAAATGTTCAGGAAAGTGGAAATCAACATTCCACTGTTGGATGCAATCAAGCAAGTGCCCCGATACGTGAAGTTCTTAAAGGAGCTGTGCACCAACAAACGGAAGTTGATGGGAAATGAAATGGTAAGAATGGGGGAAAATGTGTCAGCACTCTTCCAAAGGAAACTGCCCCCAAAATGCAAGGATCCAGGTATGTTCACTATACCATGCCTAATAGGTAACACTAAACTGGATCGTGCATTAATAGATTTAGGTGCATCTATAAATGTAATGCCTAGGTCTACATACAATGCATTAAAACTTGCTAATATGACTGGAAAAAATGTGATTGTTCAACTAGCCGACTGTTCAAATGCTTATCCGGATGGAGTAGTTGAAGATGTTTTAGTGCAAGTAGGGAACCTAGTATTTCCTGCAGACTTTTATGTCCTAGACATGAACGACAACCATTCCCCTAATTCCACCCCTATTTTGCTAGGAAGACCCTTTTTGTGGACTTCTCAAACTACTATCGATGTTAGGAAGGGGGTATTAACTATGGAATTTGATGGGGAGGTGGTGCAATTTAACATTTATGATGCAATAAAACACCCGAATGATATTTATGCTGCATATTCTATTGACATAATTACCCCTACTGTGCAGAAAGTGTTTGAACTAAATTGCAGGGACGAACTAGAAACAGCTATTTCTGAATCATTGAGTCAAATTGATGACGATGATGTGGGGATGAGCAGGGAACTGCAAAATGAAATCATTGCACTTAACTCGTTGAAACCCGTGCCGCACAGGTACACTATTAAAACAATCCAATTGACAGACTATCCTAACAAATTGCTACCCTCTATCTTGCAGGCACCCGTAGTGGAAATGAAAACCCTACCAGCCCATTTGAAGTATGCATTTCTTGGTGATGGAGAAACACTCTCGGTAATCGTTTCATCCAACCTCACCAGAGTGGAAGAAGATAAGCTGGTTCGGGTTCTTCGGGAGCATAAAGAAGCAATTGGATGGACAATTGCAGATATCAAAGGAATCAGTCCATCGATCTGTATGCACCGGATATTACTTGAGGAAGGAGCTCAACCATCAAGGCAAGCTCAACGAAGACTCAATCCGGCAATGATGGACGTGGTGAAAAAGGAGATCTTAAAGCTGTTGGGAGCAGGAATGATTTACCCAATTTCAGACAACAAATGGATCAGTCCAGTGCAAAGAAACCACTATCCAATACCTTTTGTGCGGTCCTTCTTGGTCCAAAGTGGCCCCCACATGCATAGGAATGGCAGAAGGTAAGGATTGATTTATAAAGATCGGACCAAAGCCTTCCATGATCAACGCATTTCTCGAAAAAGTTTTAGTGAGGGCCAGAAAGTTCTTTTGTTTCACTCTCGGCTCAAGCTTCATCCAGGTAAGCTTCGTTCTCGTTGGGTTGGACCTTTTGTCGTTATTAATGTTTCTCCCCATGGTGCAGTCGAGATCAAAAGCTTGAAAACTGATAAAACGTTCAAGGTTAATGGACACCGCCTCAAGCCCTACTACGAGGGGTTCCAAACCGAGAATTTGGAAGTGATCAAGCTGGAAAACAACATGGAAGGGCGTTAGTCCCTCGAGATCTTAGTCGAGCCAACGACATTAAATAGTGGCGCTGCTCGGGAGGCAACCAGGGAAAGGGGAGTTCCTTACTCTCTGAAATTTTACTTTATTTTATTTTATTTTTTTTATATAGTTATGCTTTTGAAAAAAAAAAAAAAAAAATTGGCCAGTAACTCAGTTACGGCCGTAATGCATTAAGTTACGGCCGTAACCCCAATTTTTTAAAAAAACAGGCAGTAACTCAGTTACGGCCGTAACTCCATTTATGTGTAATTCTCCAGAGCCTTCGTTACGTCCGTAAAGACATGAGTTACGGCCGTAAGTCTGGTAAATTCAAAATAACATATTACACATTCCATTTCACATTCACGGTTGCATCCTCACAATTCTCTCCCGAACCCTCTTCAAACTTGCATTACTTATATTTCAAAGCAGCATTGTGGGTTGTTAATTCCTTCCCCTTCACTTCAATTCATCCAAAAATTCACAGAGGTAAGTTCTTGATGAACCCTAAATTTCGAAATTGGCTATTATTTTGCAAATTGTGAATTTATTTGTGTGATGGATGGTTGATGGGCTTAGGTAGTAATTGGCTTGAATGTGAATAAGATTTCCTATTCTACATTACGTTGGGTTGAGATAGGGTAAAAATATGGGAATTCTTTTCAATTTTTGCTATGCATGCAATGTGTTCGATAAAATGCCCTATTGAGTTTTTCATTAAAATTTTGGAATTACACTAAGCACACATGTTTTCTACTTGCTCATTTTTCAAATGTGTTCAATGATTTGGTGTTTTGAGTTTGAATTATTATGTTTGTTGAATGAATCTATTGTTGAGCACTCTTCATGATTGAAGTTCCCTCACCAAGGACACATATTTTCATTACTTACCACTTGTTTGATAAAATGCTTGAAGGACAATAAGCTAGTTAGTTCCACTTTTTTTTTCTAACTTGATTTATTCACCTCTCCATATTGGGATTTTATGGGAACCTATGTTAGAAAATTTGATGGGGGAGTATATAATGCTAGAATGTAACCCTTTGGGCATTGATGCTAAATGGTTGTGAGCCTTATCTTGTGCTTCAAATTAAGAACCGATGGATTCATAATCAATGGCATTTACACTTACCCTTCATAGTATGAGCACTATATGTTACTTCCTCTAGTCCTTCGATGATGAACTTGATGGTCAATATGAACTTGTATGTCATGCATTCGGGGGAGGCACTAATGTGAGTATCCTTATTGATTAATATTTAGGAATGTTTTGGAATGGTTTTGGATTTAACTTAATGTCATTATGCATGTACTTGTGCTTTATCTTCTTTCATGCCTTGCTTATAACCTTCCAACTTGGCCGTTATGCCTTGCTTGTTTAAATGAATTCTCCATGGTTTTACCTATCACTTAACTAAGTCATTTACTCCTTTTGTAGGATAATCCATGGCACCAAAATCAAAGAAAGGTAAGCAAGTTGCGGGAGAGTCATCCTCTGAGCCCCGCCGGGAAAGGACACAATCAAAACAATGTATAAAGGAGCGGCTATTTCTGCCCGAAGACTTCCAGGAGTTGAGGCTCTCGGGCACTATCATTGTACCCCGCCCCTTCTGGGCCCGTTTTGTTGAATATGGATGGGTGAAATTTGCAAGTGAGTTGGCCGCTGGTAATCGCCTCCTCGTGTACAAGTTTTACACTTAATTCAATAAGGAGATCAGCGATATGGCATCTCCAGATTACCACTACACCAGAGTCGCGGGGAAACGAAACAGGTTCTCGAAAGAAGTTATCGAGGGTTATCTTGGGGTTGATAGCATAGGAGCTGTTCCTCTAACAGCAACAACTGAAGTTCCCTTCTCAGATCAGGAGGTGCTCCGTTGGGCTTTGAAGCCCGAATTCCACGACACCCTCAGCGTCATCCTCCCGCACTACAAGAACAGGGACTTGCAAATGGACGCTTGGTACCTTCATCAATGGGGATCGGGGAGTATTTTCCCCTCTACCAGCCTCACTACTGTCTCCATCCGATACCTCCGGACCTACTATGCCATCACGAGGGGTGTTAAGTTTGACTTGGGGCAGCACTTGTATGACACCATCTGTACATATGCTAGCCTCATGCCCCAGAAAAGAGGTATGCCCTTCCCATGCCTGCTTACCGCACTGTGTCGAGCCCAAAGAGTTCCGGCACCAATAAATGAGGACACTTTAGAGCACGGTAACCGGCTCACCAAGGCAAGCCTGGAAAATGCTCGGAGGCAAATCCTTGCCAAGCGGGGTCGGGGTGAAGCTGAACAGGCAGATTCGGAGGATGACCAGGGCGCTGAAGAGCCCGGTGCTCCGAGTGGGGATGCACCACAAGTCCCAACTTATAGCCCCTTTGAGCAGCAAGTGCTGAACATGATGCAGAACTTTCAGCTCCAGTTGGACGGCATGCAAGAAGACCAGCAGGCTATCTTGGAAGAGCAGAGGTTCATTCGAGGGGAACTCCAGCGTTTGCAAAGGCTCCATGGCGGGCCCCCTCCTCAGTAAAACCCGAGGGAGTCTTCTAATCCCCTCTTTCATTTTGTACTTTCTAGTTCCACTTTGAGGACAATGTGGGTTTTAAGTGTGGGGGGGGTGTCTTCTGTCAATTGCTGTCGCATTATCTTCCTTTTATGTTTAATTTTGTATCTAACTTCTGTCAATCATTTAGACTTGCTTGTCATTTTTCTATTTTGGTCCTCCTTTATTTACACTGGTTGGATAGGAAGCAACCCACTTATCATAATTTTTGAACTACCAACTCCTAAATTGCATAATTGGACATGAATTGAGCACGTAGAGATGAATTTTCCAATACTTTCCGAATAGGTTTGAAAATGGGGACAAAATGCCATATCTCTGCAACCTAGTAGATTCAAACCCAAATTTGATATGACTGATAACTACCCCGAGTAAAGAGATTCACCCCTTTGGTCACTAGATTTTTTGCATTTTTCAATTCGACCCTAAGACCGAGCAATGACCAAAACTCATAATTGGATGGGAGACACACATATGAACCATAATTTGTGAGCTTTTGAGCCTATGAGCTACTTTTACTCTTTATATAAAGCTCTTATTTTTTTAATGTGTGTCCTGCATGGTTGATTTGTTCTTGGATATGCTTTTGTGTACATGCCGTAGTAGCTTCTTGGCTCGAGTGCAAAATATAGTAAAGGCACTAGGATGAACCAAATTTGGCCTTCTAAATAAGCCTACCATTGTACATTTACCAATAGAAGACCCTTTGAGCCTTAGCCTTTCTTTGGAATATTAATACCACACTACAAGCCACGAACACCCATTCTTTCATGTTATCCTTTTTCTTGAACCTATAGAGAACGGATTCACAAGCTTGTGTTGGTTGAGAAGTTTGAGGTGGATTAAGTTTCAAAGTGGAAATTCAATCTTGTGTCATTGGGGATTGTGGGGTGATTTGACCAAAAGAGAAAAATTGCAGTATATGTTTGAAAAAAAAAGAAGAGAGAAACAAAAGAAAAAGAGAAGTTCAGGCCAGTTCTCAAATTACGAGGTCATGAACATTTGCTAGTATTGAAAATAAACACTCAAGCTGCACAAAATAGAAGTCTAGTGTTAAATCAGTTGGATAGCAGGGAGATTATTAAATTCATGTTGAAGAAGAAAGAAGGAATGTTATAATTGAACCGATTCGGCTTGTGAAACTCCTTCTCGATTCAGCCTAAATGTTTCCCTTTTATCCCACCTGACCCGAAGCCCCGCTACAACCCAACAAATACCTTTGCTTCGCACTTGTGTTATTGTTGGCTCCGGTTTTGACATTTGAGCAATCTGTGGTAACAAGTTTTTCATGCAGTGAGTTGAGCGTAAAATTCTCACCTTTATATACACTTTGTGCGAAGAGAGATATCCGGTGAGAGTGTTGGCTCCCATTACATGTACTTATGAGTGGTTTGAATTGCTTGGTCTATATTTTGTGCCCTTTTAATATGAAACTGTGTATTGACTAAATTTTTACCATGAGATAAACCGCACTAATCTGTTGGCATTTACTTGAATTAGTCAAAACTTACATTTTTATGGGGAATTGATAAATTCAGAGAGAACTCACGAGAGGTGAAAGGATATAATCCACATTGGGGTATCAATTTTCATTTTTGTTCGGAGAATATTGGGTGATGCATCTCTTACACACACTAACACACTCCGATTATGCAATTTGATTTTCGTGCTAAAAAGAAGTGGGTTGTGACCTTGACTTTCCAGATTTAAAAGTCTAACATGTTCATTCAAGTCGTGTTTTAGTTCTTTTCTATCATTATTCGAGGACGAACAATGGTTCAAGTGTGGGGGGATTTGATAAGTGCTTTACTAGCACTTTATTTCTTTACTTGTTGCCTCGAATTACTGTTAGTTTGATCCTAATTAAGTATTGCTTAATGCATTTTATGTTTTTTATTGTGTAGGATCGCAAATGACAAGAAAAGAAGGAAAAAGGACCAAAAAGCACGTAAAAAGGAAGTTCGAGGACCTGGCATGTAAATAAGTCACGGCCGCAACATGAAAGTCACGGCCGTAAGCAGTTGATTGAACAAAAATCACGAAAATCTGCAGAAACCAAGTCACGGCCGTATTGGAAGTTTCTCACGGCCGTAACAAGTTGTTAGTCACAGCCGTATTGTGAAGAAGTCACGGTCGTGAGAAAATGTTGAAGGATGTTACGGCCGTATTGAATGCAAAGTCACGGCCGTAAGAAGTGAATCAATTGTGTAGAAGAGAAACAGAAAGTAATATACGGCCGTATGGAAATCTAAATCACGGCCGTAAAAGCAAAATTGTTGCGTTGTAAAATTAAACAGAAAGTGAGTTACGGCCGTAACTCCTTATATTACGGCCGTAACTTAAGCCCGAAAAAAAAGGAAAATTGTTTCCTAATTCAACTTAAACTTTATCTTTGGTATTTCTTTTTGGCTAAGCTAGGGCACGAATTTGGGCTCTATAAAAGGAGCAATTCAGTACCAAAGAGAAGGAGGAGAATTATTTTGAGAGCCACCAATATCAAGGTTTGAAGAGAAGAAATTCTGGGCAAAATCAAGGTGAATCAAGACAATATTTTTGGGAAATTCTTCATGGCAATCCGTGGCTAGTCTTCTCAACCTAGTTCAAGGGGGACGTTGTGTTCATATTATTTTATTATTCATTCCTCAAACTCGTAACGTAGTTCTTGTTTTTATGTTTTATTTATTGGATTTCTCATGAACATTAATTTTGTCAAGACAATGTATTAATTGATTAAGGCCTTGTCTTTTAATTATTGTGTTGATGTTTGCTAATTTGGGTAATTGGATTCGTATTTGTCTTGTTATCCAAATCATAGTAGCAATTGGTAATTTTATATTTCCATATGAAAATTCAATCTAGATTAATCAATTCGAGCATATGTAATTAATAATTTAGTTCACCTAATTCTTCTTGTTTTCACATAGGTAATGCATTAAATCTAGGGAGCTTATTCTAGGTTGTTCATTCACTCTAAATTGATTGGAGAACTAATTCTAATTGATTATTATTAAGGAAGAATTGGATTAATTAGAACTTTTTGATTATTCCGGGTGATAAATAAAACAAAGGAAATAGTACATGCGTTGCTTGGGGAATGACAATATTATGATAGGGCACAACCGAACCTGAGAACTAGGATTCTTTATTATTTGATTTTTATTCCAGCTATTTTACATCTTTATTTGATTATTTAGATTAATTTCCGTTCCTTGTGGGATCGACCCTTGCTTCCGCTATCACATTTAAATTTGAGTTTTGGCAAGTAAGGAAATTTAATTAATTCTTGGTGCATCGCGACACGCACCATTCTCTCCAAAATCTCTCCATTTTTGAAGCCTATTCTTGGACCCCTTCACTTACCTTTGTCTAGGATTTCTTGAAAATCCGAGAATCTGAGGGAGTTTTGGGCTTACCCAAAGTAGGTTGAGGGATATACTGGAAGAACTATTTTTCAGTACTTAATTCTTTGTGTTCTGTATATGGTTCTATCATTAGAGAATTGTGATCATCTTTATGCGATACTGTTTAGTGATTTAATCTTGAAACTGTGTGACATATTGTATACTTCTTGACTCTGTAACACTATTCTGCATTTCCTTATCTCTGTTGCCTGATAGTTTTTGAAAGAATAAGGCTTCATTTCTTGAAACTTGTTTCTCAAATATTTCTTTGGTCATTATTTCAATGGCTACTATAAAAGTAGATGTTGAAGTCTGGAATGGAAAAGGAGATTTTAATCTCTGGAGCCAGAAAATGAAAGACTTATTACTTCAAATGAAGTGTGCAAAAGCAATAGATCAATCTTGGCCTGTTAATTTAGCTCAAGATAGACAAATTGAAATTGATGAAACTACCTGGAGTACTATATTTCTTCAGTTGTCTAATAATGTCATTAGACAAATAGGCAAAACTAAAACTGCAATGGCTCTCTGAGATAAATTAGAAGATAGTCTATGACACAGTCTCATTTCCTGATAAATGTTTTCTGTGGAAATAATATTTTTCTTTCAAGTTTGACCCATCTAAAGATGTAGATGATAATATGAATAGGTTCACTAGGATCACACAAAGCCTGCTGAACTGTGATGAGAAATTGACTGATGAACAAAAGGTTGTCTGCCTCTTAAATGCTATGGGTGATAAATTTAAAGATCTTAGAAATGCTTTAGAATATGGTGGGCAGAAATTGACTATTGAAATAATTCACACTTCCCTTAAAAATAAGGAACTGGAATTTAAAAACAATCCTAAAGAAGCCTATAATGTTATAGGAACTTCAAAGAAAAGGAATTCCTTTAGGGATGGTAAGTCTGTGAACAATAAAAAGTGGAATGTTCCTAATAACAATAGGAACTGGAATAACACAAATAGAAAGCCACCTAGGAGTAACTTTCAAAAGAAAGATAACTCTTATAAGCCTAAGGATAATTACTTCAGATGTCAGAATAATTTCAAAAGTCATGATAATTCTAGAAATCAAGATAATTTTAGGAATTAGAATAATTTCAAATGGCAAGATAATACTAGGGGTCAAGACAACATTAACAGACCTAGACTTTGCTTTTATTGTGGCCAACTTGGACATCACGTCAAATATTATTTTAAGGACAAAATGAAGTAGGAACCAACAATTAAATTGAGTCTGCAACACATGATAATAATGGTGTTGTTTATGTTTCCACTGAATATGATAACAAATATGAATGGATACTTGATTCTGGTTGTACTTTTCATATGTGTCCTGAAAAGGATTTATTTGCTAGCTTCAGTAATGATTGTTTTGGTTCTATGAAAATTGGAAACAATTTGACTTGTGATGTAAAAGGAATGAGTAATGTTGTATTGAAACTTGAAAATAACAGAACAATTGTTCTAAATCAAATAAGATATGTGCCTGACTTGAAAAGAAAGTTTATTTCTCTTGGTATACTTGATTCTGAGTCATATGAAATTAGATTGCATAAAGGTTATCTCAGTATTTTTAAGGGTAATTACTTACTGTGCAGCACTCCCAAAATCAATGGGATTTATGTTTTGAAATCATATACTTTCTGTGCTAATTCTTTCAATACAGTCTCTGAAAATGATAAAACTCTTTTGTGGCATAAAAGATGAGGACACCTAGGTGAAAAAGGTCTTAAATTGCTTGACAAAAAGGGTGTTTTTGGAAAAGATGCTCAGTACATAAACTTGATTTTTGTGAAAAAATTGTTTTAGGAAAACAGAAAAGGAATTATTTTGGTAAAGACATTCACAAATCTAGTAATATTCTTGAGTACTTGCATTCTGATTTGTGGGTGCCTACCCCTGTTAACTCTGCTTCTGGTTTTAGATATTTTTTACTAATAATTGATGATTATTCTAGAAAGACTTGGGTTCATCTTTTAAAGTCTAAGGATGCTACTGTGTGGGTGTTTAAAAACTGGATTACTTTAGTTCAAAATTTGAAAGATAGGAAGGTCAAAGTTATTTGGACAGACAATGGCCTTGAGTTCTGCAATCTAGACTTTGATTCCTTTTGTAGTAATCTAGGCATTCTTAGACATAGGACTGTTACACACAGTCCACAGCAAAATGAGGTTGATGAAAGGATGAATAGGACACTGTTAGAAAGAACTAGATATCTATTGCTTGATTCAAATTTGCCAAAAAAAATTTGGGGTGAAGCAGTAAAAACTGCTTCATATATGATCAATCTTTCACCTTGCAGTTCTATTGATTTTAAAATACCTGATCAGATTTGGAATGATTCTCTCCCTGATTTTTCAAAACTTAAAATTTTTGGATGTGCTGCCTACTCACATTAAACAGAAACCAAACTTGACTCCAAGTCTTTAAAATGTGTTTTTCTAGGCTATGCAGAAGGGGTCAAGGGGTATAGACTTTGGGTAAAGGAACAAGAAGGGTACAGAGTGATTATAAGTAGGTTAGTTTTTTTTAATGAAAATTCTTTTCCTTGTAAAGATGAAATTCTGGAAGATCCCCTTAATGAGAAAGATTTCATTACTTCTGAACTGAGTGCAGACCATCTGTGTGGTGAAAATGGTCTGTCTAATACTCAGTTTCATTTGGAGCAACCCCCACACTCTCCAAATGACATTCCTGAACCTAAGTCACCAAATTTTGTTCCTACTTCTGAAACAGAAGCTGAAATTGAAACTGATTTCAATCTTGATAATTATTAGCTTGCTAGAGATAGGACTAGAAGGGAAATAAGACCTCCTTCTAGGTTTGAAGATTCTGATTTTGTTTCTACATTTACTTATTCTGAACCTTTGCAAACAGAACCTGAATCTTATGAAGAAGCCAATTCTTCAAAAGATTCTAAATTTTGGCTTGCTGCAATGCAGGATGAAATGAACTCACTTTTGAAAAATAAAACTTGGGTTCTTGTTCCTAAACTTGATAAGCAGAAACTGATAGACTGTAAATGGATTTTTAAAATAAAAGAAGGTGACTCAAAAGATATAAAACCTAGATATAAAGCTAGACTTGTAGCTAAAGGTTTTTCACAAAAGGAAGGTATTGATTATAATGAAATGTTTTCACCTGTTGTTAAATATACATCTATCAGAATTCTGTTTGCATTGGTTGTTCAATTTGATTTAGAATTAGAACAAATAAATGTGAAAACTGCATTTTTATATGGTTCTCTTGATGAAACTATATATATGTGTCAACCTAAAGGTTTTGAAAAATCTGAAAATTTTGCCTGCTTACTTAAAAGATCTCTATATGGTCCAAAACAAGCACCCAGACAGTGGTATAAAAGATTTGACACTTTTATACAAAGTTTGAAATTTGTTAAGAGTCAATATGATCCATGTTTTTATTTTAAATGCTTAAATTCAAGTTATATGTATCTGCTTTTATATGTACATGATATGTTAATTGCTGGATCTGATTTGAATGAAATTGTATCTCTTAAACAAAAACTTAGTGCATAATTTGAAATGAAAGACTTAGGTAATGCTAGAAGAATTCTTGAAATGGATATTTTCAGAAATAAAGAAACTGAAAAACTTGTTTTAAATCAAGAAGCTTATGTTGAAAAGATTTTGAAAAAAATTAATCTTTTTTATTCAAAACCTGTTTCTTTACCACTGCCTAGTCATTTCAAACTTTCAGTTGATCAATCTCCTAAAACTGTAGAGAAGAAAATAGAATGATCAATGTACCTTATCAAAATACTATGGGATCTGTGATGTAACTTATGGTCTGTACCAGACCTGATATTTCTCTTTCTGTTAGTGTACTTAATAGATTTATGAGTAAACCAGGTGAAACTCATTGGGAAGCAATGAAATGTCCATTTAGATATTTGAAAGGTACTTCTGATTTAAGCCTTATATTTGAGAACCAAAAGTCTAATTTCTACCTTAAGGGATTTGTTGATTCTGATTTTGCTGGGAATATAGATAATAGAAAATCTACCTCTGAATATTTATTTGTTTTAAATGGTACTTGTATTAGCTTGAAATGTCAGCTGCAGAAATTAGTTGCTCTTTCTTCCACAGAAGCAGAATACATTTGTAATACCACCTTTCATTTTCGTGCCCTTTAAAATTTCACGTCATATTTATGTTAATATTATTTGAAATTTGAAATTTAATTAATTTTACGTCAATGATTTGAATTATTTTGTAGTAGAAGGACTTGGACTCCGTCTCGCTCAATGTGCCAATTAGAAAATTATAAATTTGTTTACTTACAATTTATGTGAATAATTGTTTTATTGTTTAAGCTTGCTATTTTCTGTCTTATTTTGTTATATTGAAAGTTGGGGGTAGTTTGGCGGCGATTGGAGAGTAAATAGAACTTATGGACTAAAATATGTACTTAAGGGAAAAGAGGGACCAATTTGCAAATTCCAAAAGATTATATCTAAACCTAACCTAACCTCATATCCTCAGACCCGTTCCTCTCACTCTCGGTCTCTCCCTACACCCCGCCTCTCTCTCTCTCTCTCTCTCTCTCTCTCTCTCTCTCTCTCTCGCCTCTCCCTCATCTCACCGAAAACGCAACCGCGACCTCCACCGCCTCCCTCTTGTCGCTGCACCGGTGGGTAACTCCTACCCTTCTCCCTCACACACACACATACAACACAACGCACGCAGACACAACACACACATTGGATTGTTGTATGTATATATGGAGTTGTAAGTATGTATTGTTGTATGTAAGTGTATATATATGTGTGGGTAAGTGTATTATTACTATTTCAGATTTTATTTATTCTAGATTTCGAATTTAATTGTTAATTGGAGAGTTGGTATTGTGTGTGTGTGTGTGTGTGTGGTGCACTTTTCATACTCCTAATGTGATAGGTTTAATTAATTAAATTAAGTTTTTAGTTTAAATTGAATTATAATTGTACTCTTTGAAATTGTGGAAAATTATGTAATTGTGTATTGGATTTAAGAATTTGGGATTTTAAGACTATGATACTTTGTTTGAAATTCACTTTAAATTTTGAATTATAAATGTTTATTTTCAACCCTTGAAATTAAGATTTTGAGGTTTTGTTTGATTCTAGATTTTAATTTGACGATCATATTTGAGTATCTTCAAATTCTTAATAACAGGATTTTTAATCGAGAAATTTTGTGAAATTTAGGTTAAGCTAAATATTGCAACTTAAATTTGAATAAATAAATGATAAAATAACTCGTAAGTGCTTGTAATTGGATCCCTCGTTTTGAATATGATATTATATGCATTAGTCATGGCTTAAGGACACGTTTGAGGTAAATTGTAAGTCACATGGAAGTCTTGACCTCGGTTAGGAGTTTTAAATGTGATTTTTTAGCTAAAAGTATATTTTATTTAATGAATTGATATAAATTAGGATTACTGGGTACATCGACGTCACGGGTATCTGAGACTCTTCCACTTGCAAATCCAGATAACTGTAAATACTAAAGACGTCAGGTAAGTAAACTTCCCCTATTTTCATAGAAGTTAAATGTAAATGTGAAATGTGTAAATGACTGTTTGCAACTTATTTGCTTTGATGAATTTCATTTACTTTATGAAAGTATATGTTATTAAGAAGAATGTTCAAGCATGCATTTGCATCGAAATTGGGAAGTCAAATGTTTTTAAAAAAGAAATGTGTCAAGGTGCAAGTTTGTTCAAAAGTTATGTTATGTATCCCAAGTTTTTAAGAAAGAATGTGGTACTTCTAGTTCATGAAAGATGCGAGTGGGAAATGGGGCGCGGGGGACCGGCGTACCCGAATTAAGTCTCTTTGCGACGGAATGTTCAACCGTTTTACGGTGGACTGTTAAACCGCTTTGCGGTGGGAAAGTGAATGTTAATCTGCTTTACGGTGGAAATGTGAATGTTAATCTGGTTCCAAATAAGAATTGCCCACTGTTATCTGATTGACTGAAAGATACACCAAGTGAGATCACAATGAAAATGTTAAGTGAAAGTTTGAAAATTTTGAAAGTTCTGAAAAGTAAAGTAAATGGGGATACATATATTGAATTTTTAAAGCATTTCATGTCATAAGCATGCATTACATACATAAAGTTTACTTATTGAGCTTTAACTCACCCCAATCCCTCCCCAACATTTCAGGTGATGAAAGTTAGGTGATCCGAGGAGAGCACTGGCGGCTGACTCAGACAGTACTCCAAATTTTATTTCTTCTAAGAATAAATGAAAGGTTTTCCACAGATTAATTCATTGGTTATAAATTTTATTTGATAAATTCTTTTAATTAGTTTATATCATGTTTCATGAGTTTATAAATGTTTACTTCAAGGTATTATTGTTGAGGAGTTTGGGTATTAATGTTGAAGTTAAATTTTGGAATTATGGTTGGATGTTGAATTTGAATTTGAATGAGTTGAGAATGGTATATGTATTGTAGGTATGATGTCCCTCTACAGGTTGGTTATGTCCAAATTATAGAGGAGACTCTGTCGAGATTCTGTAAAATTTTATAATAGAAAATGAAAAGGTTGAAATTTTAAATGATTTATCTCTACATTTAAGAAAAAGGAAGTTAATACACCTATGTTTAATATTTTTGAACTTGGGGTGTTACAACATTGCTGTTACTGATGCTGTGAAAGAATCTATGTGGTTAAGAGGTCTTTTAGAAGAATTATGACATTTTTATGATAATTCTGTTAGTATTTGTACAGACAGTCAAAGTACTTTATATCTTAGTAGAAATCATGTATTCCATAATAGGTCTAAACATATTGATGTCAAATTTCATTTCATTAGAGATGTACTTGATAAAGGAACACTTAAACTTGAGAAAATTGCCACTGAATGCAATCCTGCAGATGCTAGCACCAAAATAATACTTGTTAATAAATTTAGAGATGCTTTAAATTTACTTAACTTGAAAGAATTTTGATACTGCTTGGTTTATATTTTACAGGGGCTAACGATCCAATTGAGGTGGAGAATGTGAAGAGCAATTGGACCGAGCCTATCAGAACAAGTATTCTGAACTAAAGAGCTGAGCCCATTTATTGAAGTCCAAATGGAAGAAGCCCAACTGAAGATATGTAATTTGCAACCAGTCCAAAACCAAGAAGCCCAGTTCGCACATTTGGCCTTGACCCTGTATCTTGGCCCAATTCATCACCGACCTTTTATCTCTAACCGTTGGATCATTTCAAAATCATTCAAGCCGTCCACCTAAGTGATAAGATCAGAGTTCTGACCCCTCATTTCTCACTTCTCACGCCTCTCTTCCAGAAAACTCTCTGCACTCTCTCATTCTCGCACTGATTTTCACTTCGTGGTTCTGAGAGAGAAAACTCATTTCTCGCACTAATTCTTTGTGGTTTTTATCACCGATTCTTTGTGCATAATCAGTGGTTTACTTTGTGGTTAATTTGATCTGTAATATTATGATATTTTTGTGCGATTTTGAGTAATTTTTGGGAAGTATGTATTTGATCTGTAAAACCTATTTTGATACTTGTTTTTCGTTTGATTAATAAAGTTTCTAAGGTTTTATTTTTAGATCTTTCTTTGTGGCTATTTGTTGTGATTCTGAGACCCTAATATTGTAACAGTTTACCGATGAACAATGTTTTGATTGAATTTTGTAGTATATAAAACAGAGCTTACACTTATTCGAGAAATAAAAAATGGACATCTGGAAGTGCTTATTTTGAAAAGATATATCTTTACTTATTTGGTGATTAGTTTAGGGGAAAATCCGGTTTGGACCTCAATGAACAAAATGAGATGTGTTTTGATCAATTGGACAAATACTAAAATTAGGGATGAAAGCAATAAAGTAGAACATTGAAGTACTTACCATGTAAATAGCGATGGACGTGGTGGGATTAATGAGAAATAAGAATTGAGGATCAAAGTGCATATCTTACAGAGAAGAAGTCCGTTGTGATCACGAAAGAAATAAATGTGCATTCGCGTAAACATAAGTGGAGGCAAATTTCCAGAAATCTTAATTTGACTAAAAGTACCATTTTATATATATATACACTCACACAAGGACGAATGTAGCTAATGACAAGCTCGATCGGTCGTTCGTGCTGGATTCGGCAATTTTTTTTTTTTATCTTATAATTTTGGCGTCAATTTTTTCCTCCCTTAATTATGTAGTGGCCGCTTGTGTTGGATAAAATTCGCTCGTATTGGATCACATTTCTGAATTCGTCCACATAAACACACACACACATTTGGAGGTCGTTATTAGAGCTACTTTCGACTGCTATATCTCCAATCATTTTTTTGTGGTGAAGTAAAATTAGCATCAAAGATATTTTTGGCATTGTCTAATAATGTTAAATATTTTTTGTTACAAAATGGAGTATATCTTTTTTATCTTTAGTTAATAATATATAGACCTATAGAAAAAATTTCCCGTTTTTTTTTTCACAATAATATGTCAAAATTTAAAAAAAAAAAAAAAAAAGGAGTACATATAATATTTATATTTCCTTGAGATTTTTTTCCACGTCCTTTAACTTTTCAAATTATATAGGTGCCCCTATAATTATGGGAAATTATGTTATTGACATCGGGAAAATAGCTTGTGTATCCTAAAAAATCTTAATCTTATATTCGAGGGTTAATTTCACAAAATATCATTCAAGTTTAAACAAATTTCAAATGTATCACTAATGTTCAATTGTTATACAAATTGTCACTTAAGTTTCAATTGGTTATGCAAAATGCCATTTTGTTAACTTTATTACTCAAAAATTGGCGCAAACAATCCTAATGTTTGGAAAAACATTCAAATGGTTTTTAACTTTTTATTTTGATGTAAAAACCTTAGCCTCTGTTTGACAAATTAATATTTAAACATGTTTTTATTACACAATTTCTCAAATTACTTTTTAAACACATATATTTCTCTCTCCACTTTTCAACCACACATTTTACATAAAAAACATAAAAAAAAACATGTTTTTAAAACAAAAAAAATTTAGCAAACAGAGTTTTAATTTTTTTGTCTAAATTAACAAAAGTAGTCTTTTATTATTTTATTTAAATGAACAATATATTTTTAATTTTAAATATAAAATTTTACAATTTAGTCATAACCTTTGCAAAAGTACAATTGGGTATGTTCATAACTTTGTTTTTATATTTAATTAACTAAAATTAGTAGATTGTTTTCTTTCCCTTTTGATTTTTATTGACAAATTGATAATATATATATAAATTTTTTTGTATAATCTATAAATTAATATTTGTTTGTAATTGAATGTTGAAAAGAAAAGAAAAATTCTTTACTTAAATAAATCTTTTCAAAAAATAAAGTGCATTTTTTTAATATAACATGTGTTTGAAAATTAATAAAAAGTTATGAGCCCCTTTAAAATGTGCATTAGATAATAATTTTTGGGAAAATAATTTTCAAAAGAACTATTCCAAATAAATATTAATGTAATTTAGAGGCTGTTTGGTAAAGAAAAAAATATCATCACAAATTTTCAAATTCAATCTCAACCATCCATTCTTAGTTAAGTCCACAATTTTTGACTTTTCAAACCTTTTTCAACCACACATCCATAAAAAAACTAAAAAAAAAATCACAAAAACTAAATTTTTGCACATTACCAAACAGGCTCTTAGTTCACAATAATTCGTAGGTTAGATATAATAGATAATAGCGGGTTATTTATTTATTTTTTATATTTAATTAACTAAAATAATGGGTTATTTATTTTATTCATTTTTAATTGAGCTTTCATTGGTCTAATGAATAATAAACTTATATTATCCGTTTGATTAATAAAATCATACTAAGAAAAAAAAACACTATTATACTAACCTTAGTTAATTAAATATAAAAAACGAAGTTATGAACATGTCCAATTGTATTTTTGCAAAAGTTATAACTCGATTGTAAATTTTTTCTATTTAAAATTAAGAATATATTGGTCATTTAAATAAAAAAGACTACTTTTGTTAATTTAGAATAAAAATTAAGAGCTTTTACATCAAAATAAAAAGTTAATGTTCATTTGAGGGATTTTTCAAACATTATGGACTGTTTGCGTCAATTTTTGAATAAGAAAGTCAATAAGGTGGCATTTTGAGTAACTAATTGAAACTTAAGTGGTAGTTTGTGTAAAAATAGAATTTTAATGATATATTTGAAATTTTACTGAAATTTGAATGGTATTTTGTGAAATTAACTTTATATTCGACCTACTTAAATTATAATTTTAATTATGTCGAAGATGTTACTTGTCTAAAAATTTAGATACAATTAGCAAAGCTTCCAAGTTATGTTGGACCGAAGCCTGATCACCTCAAACTCATGTTGAATCCGGCGGCACCACGACATCTCTTTGTACGACTAGCTTCTGAAAGGTTGAAAAAAATATGGCCAATGATCTACATTTCAAATAATACCTTTAAAAATAAAAAGGACCAACTAAATAATCAAGTGACTTTTTATTTTTAGTTTTTATATTTCAAGTATTTTTTTTGATAATAGAATTGCATTATATGACGTGTAAAAATAATTAACTTATCAATATATTTAAACCTTAATTACAAATATTTGTTTTTCTAATATAAAATTTATTAAAAATGATCCTTTACATAAAAAATTAAAATAAAAAATAGATGTTACAAGAACTTTTAATTATAAGTAATCGTTTTGGTATAGAATGAAGTGAAACGATAAAAGGGGGAAGAATGACAACAAACGTAATAGGTAGAAGATTTTTAATTGTAGCTTTAACGTTCGTAGAAAAGAATAGATAATAATAAATGGAGAGAAATTATGTTTTAATTTTTTATACTATTTTTTTGTCAAAGTATGAATGAGTTAAATTTTTTGAAACTTTGTTTTTGTATTTTTTTGTTAAAAAGTCTCAGTATCCCATGATCTTTTATTAAGCTCTATAAAATACATTTTAAATATCATGTGACTTTTAAAAGATTTTTAATTTTAATTAAATACATCAAGACTTTTAATAAAAGTTTCTAATGAATATAGAGAGAGTTTTAAAAGTTTATATTGAATATCCCCAAACTTTATATTATATTTTAAATTCTTAAAAATCTTTAAAAGTCTCAATTGATTATAAAAGTGTATATTAAAAGTTTCTAATGAATATAGAGAGAGTTTTAAAAATTTATATTGAATATTCCCAAACTTTATATTTTAAATTCTTAAAAATCTTTAAAAGTCTCAATTGATTATAAAAGTGCACCTCTTATGGAGAATAAGATTATTGTGATCACATAAGACATATAGGTGCAATCGCCTAACTGTAACTGGAGGCAAATTTCGGGAAAACCTAATTTAACTAAAAGTACAATTTTATATATATTTGGACTCGTTTTTAGAGCAACTTTCGACTGATATATCTCGAATCATTTTTTGTGGGTGAAGTAAAATTAGCGTCAAAGATACTTTTGGCATTGTCTAAAAATATTAAATATTTTTTGTTACATAATAGAGTATATCTTTTTGATCTTTAGTTAATGGTACAGAGAACGATAGAAGTAATTTCAAGTTTCTATTTTCCACAATAATATGTCAAATTAAAAAAAAAAAAAAAACATGTAATATTCATATTTCTTGAGATTTTTTCCTTGTGTTCTTTAACTTTTCAAATTATATATATATATGGGAAATTATGTGATCGACATTCTGAAAACAGGTTGGGTACCCTAAGAAACCGTATATTAGACCAACTTAAATTATAATTTTAATTTTGTCAAAGATGTTACTTGTTTAAAAAATTGGATACACCGGCTAAGCTTCAAAGTTATCAAGTTTGATGGAAGCTAACAGTCATATGACAACATCTCATTATACTATTTTTTTTTTTTAAAGGTTAACAATTTTGGTTGGACAAATCAAATATTCTCCCCCATCAATTTTTGACTTTTCAAAAAAAAAAAAAAAAATATACTAATGAAATGTTGATACGTCGCTGTTTATAAACAAACTTTATAGATGAAGCAAAATAGAGGCTTGGTCACTTCAAACCCAGGTAGAACTGAGCGGAACCGATATCTTTACACGACTAACTTCAGAAAGACTGAAAAAAAAATTACATTTTAAATAATACCTTTAAAATTAATGTTGTAGAGTAAAGTTGAGGGCGTTAAAAAAATTAATAATAAAAATAAAATAAAGTGCATGACAAATTTAACCATGCATTCACCAAAAGCGAACCAAAAAAATAAAAAAAACTAATTTTCTTCATTAAAAAGTTAACTAATTAAATTAACAAATAAGAGTTCTGAGTTATAAAAGACATGCAAAATGTCACGATCCGTCCCAAATCACCCTACTGGACCTGAAACGTGACGTGTGCCGATGACAGGTGCCAACTAGATGTTGGACCCACCACCAAGACAACCTTGAATTTCTTTCGACTTTCAATATTTAATTTTTCATAATTTTGATCCCATAGAAATTTATAAAATTTTGACAGAATTTTCCCTATATTATTGCCATAACCAACCTGCAATTCAACGTCAAATCCTCAACAATCATGCATAATAGTCATAAAAACTTCCCCAAGCTTCCAAGCATAACATTAATGTAATAAGACAATTGAAATTCTTAGTCGATTCTTTTCATATATACACATACAACCCATATTACATAATCACCATGCCTATTACCGACAAGGTCACAAAAGAATATCACAGCCTATCACAAGAGCCCAAAAGATAACTTCTAAATACCATATCAGAATAAACCATAGAAATGCCTACTTTTTAAGCTCGTCTGGTGGCGATGGCTATATCCAAGCTGATCAAAATCTGTAACCTTTTCCTATAAGAAAGAGATAGAGAGAAACCTGAGCTTGTGATTCAGTGAGTGGGGTTTCTGAAATAAATTTTTTTTATAAGCCATTTTTGAAAACATGATTTATTTCATAAGCTTTTGCCGCTTTAAATCAAATCATACATTCTAAGAATAATCATAAAAATCGTGAAATAATCATCTGTTGCATAACTGATAAACTGTAATACATAAGAAAAATTACACCAAAGGTACCCAACTAAATCATTTGAAATCTGCATCTAGTCATATGCACGTATACTACTGAGCACCTCCGTACCCGGCACAAAGCCTTTCTGGGTACAAAAGTGGGTCCCAAAGACATCATATATGCACCCTTACACACGGGCTATATGCCCCCTCCGTGCATAAGAGTGGATCTTAAGATCATCTGAACACGAGCCATATGCCCCCTCCGTGACAGAGCCTTAAGATCTCAAATAATATCCGCTAGTACACGGGTCCAAGGCTCCCTCCATGCACTAACACAAGAACAGATAACCACATCGGGTACTTCTGGTGATTTTGAAATCATACATACTCAACTTGACTAATCATGCTTGTAAAATATGGTAAAAAGAATCATCATGATAAACAAACCTAATTTTAAAACATTTGTTTTGATAATCATGCTAAAATCAAGTAATTTTAAAATCATTTGTAACTTGTAGAAAATCATTGTGAATAACGTAGAAAATTCTTTAAGTTTATTCTCCACTCACAAAATAATTGATAGTCCACTAGCTTGGTCGATATATAGCGCCAACTTCCTCGTCACCTCCTGAGATAAAATAAAATCTTCACATCAACCTTTAAAATCACCTTAATAGATAATATAGCAAAAGAGCCTCATTCTTGAATTAACTCCTTCAACTTGTTTTCTCATATATACACCATACTTACTCTTTTTACTTAGGAACACAAAATCACCTCTAAAGACTAATTAAGTTCTAATATCACTTAAGATTCAAAATTAGAGCGACATTAATCTAAATCCCAATTTTCCATTTTTACAAGCTTACTAGTTTATTTACCTCTCTTCATAACTAAACCAACATTCATTACCAACACTAACAAATCCATCTCTATCACAAAACAAACCAAAATACAAGTCTATCTCAACTTAATCACTAGTTTAACCCAATAACATAAAACTCTAATCTTTAATATCAAGCATTTATTTCAATACTTAAATATACAACTAAAATTACCAAAATCATCATTCCCACATTCATATATAACTCACATTTAAACTATAAATTAAAAGCCCTAATTTTATACATTATTGAACAATAAATATTTTACCACTTACCTCTTAATGTTAGGAAAATATGGTAGAATAACATCAACACACACTTTGAGTTGGATGGGTTCCTCCTTCCTTTCCTTTCTTTTTCTTTTCTTTTTTTTTTCTTTCTCTTTTCTTCCCGAATCTTCTTCTCTGCGTCCAACCTCTATTTCCTTTTTGGTTTGGCAATTGATTGATATAATTAGTTTTATATTATGTAAAGTCTTCAAATATTGCCAAGTAGGTTCCCAACTCCTATTCCTTCATTTAATTAAATTCTCAACTTATATAAGTTTTAGAAAAATAACCTCAACAAATAAAATAATATAATTTGGTCCTAATTTAACTTTGACTTGACTATTTCATATATAACTTTGATTAGTATAAAACCGGGTTATTACACAAAATATCCCAATCATACTGCAACAGAACAAAATAACCAGATTATGCAAAGGATAATTGATGGAAAATCGGTCATGGTGTTTGTGATTATATATAACTCTATCACGTGCCTGCCACTTTGATTTCACCTCTATATATATTCTATATATCTATCTCTCTGCATTGTATTGTGTGACTGCATAGAAGAAGAAGATGACGAACGACAGAGAGGCGTTTGCTCGCACAATCATTGGCGTCATTGGTTTGCAATTATAGCTTATCTTCTTTTCTTTCATCCGTTCATCCTTGTGTTTTTGCGTGTATCGTATAAATATATATTTGCTTCGAACGTGAAATATGTTCCAGTTTTTGCGTGTACACTGCAATGGCATATTTGCTTAGACCATGAAATTCTTCTGAGCTTTTTTGCTCCACTAATCAGTAGTATTTACTATTTACGTGTGAGAACGTAAAATTTATTTGAGATATTTTTTTTTCTTCTTCTTCAATGTAAGATTGCTTGTTCCATATAGATTATAGAGTTTTATTGTTGGTTTTGATTTAGAAATAATCATGTTAACTGATAATTTGATATACATTACTTTTTCACAATTTGCGTCCAATTTTTTCAGGGAATGTGACTTCGTTCTTCCTGTTCATCTCCCCAGCGTAATGTCTCTCTTTCTCTCTCACACACACACACAAACTAGTATGTGTATAAAAGTGCTTATACGACTTTCTCTTGATCTTGCATGGATGCATGCATGTGTGTGTGTGTGTATATTTGTGTATTCAAGGAAATTAATTGTACATGAATCTATTTTTGTTTTACCTCTCAAGTGCTCATGTTTGTTGATTAAAAGCTTGAATTTCATAATTTTCTCATAACAAAACCAATGTTTGATTAAGAGCACGTTTGTTCCATAGAAAAGTTTTGATTTTTATAGTTTTTTTGTGTTTTTTGATGGATGTGTTGTTAGATTGATTTGAAAAGTAAAAAAATGCGAGCTTGACTAAGAATAAATTGTTGAGATTGAGTTTGAAATTTTTTGATAAAAATTTTAGATAAAGCAAAGAGGCTCTAAGCTATACTAAGAATGAATGGTTGAGATTGGATTTAAAAATTTTAGATAAAGCAAAGAGACTCTAAGCTAGATGTTGAAATCCTAATATAATTTTGTGCATTCAAAGCTTTCGATTGTGGCTATTTTGAAATCCTAATATAATTTTGTGCATTTAAAGATTTCGTTTGTGGCTATTTGAGCCTTTTTGGTATCATATTTAATCATATATTTTTATGAGATCATTTTTTACATTTTTCAATTACCTTTCAACTCAGCATTCTCTCAAAAACGTAAAATTCATCCAACAATTCTTGAACAAAAAGGGGCTGTTACCCTAAAAGTTAGTACTGAGACTCAAATGGCTATCTATTATAATATCGAAAAGGGTCGGATATTTACTTGAAAAAAAAATAAAAAATAATCATTTCGTTTAAGCTTTGAGATATACTTAGGTGGTGTGAACAGGTACACCTAATTAAGGCTCTATTTGTTAAAAAATTTGTTTTTAAAAATATGTTTTTAAGGTAAACATTTGTGGTTGAAAGGTGAAGAGAGAAAATATATGTGGTTAAAAAATAATTTAAAAATTATAATAGTTAAAAACATGTTTTTATTGAATTTGCCGGAAACTAAGAGCTTGTTTGGTAAAGGTAAAAGTATTACCACAATCTTTCAAACTCAATCTCAACCATTCATTCTAAATCAACCCTTTTCAAATATTTTTAAATCACACGTCCATCAAAAAATCAAAAAAATCTACAAAAATTAAAACTTTTCATATTACCAGGCTCTAAGAATTTGAGCGTTGTAGCTGATGTGAATTAACGGATTACTTTGGCAGGCCAACTTTGTATAGAGTATGGAAGAAGAAATCGACGGAGGAGTTCCATCCATACCCATACCTGGCCGGTGTTATGAACTGCGTTTTCTGGGTCTTCTACGGCATACCATTGGTTCATCCTGACAGCACTCTTGTCATCACTATCAATGGCATTGGCCTCGTCTTGGAACTAATTTATCTCATCATTTTCGCCATTTACACCACCAAAAGGAATAGGGTATTTCCTTCTTCTTCATTTTTTTCCCCCTCAAGTGAAGTGAAATGTTATTAAATTTCCATCATGTTCTGTTTCAGGGAATTATCGCCCTTGTCCTTTCGATCGAGGCAGTATTCTTTGCCGGTATTGCCCTCGTCACGCTCCTCTCTTTTCACACTCATGCCCTAAGATCCATGTTTGTGGGAATCATCTGTGTTGTCTTCGGTATTGTTTTGTACAGCTCTCCACTCTCCATCATTGTAAGTCATTTTCCAACATCCATCTCACAAGTTATTATTATTATTATTATTATATAATTTGCTTTGCTTATTTATTTATTTATTTTTTTTATTAACAAACAGAGAAACGTATTCTTGACAAAGAGCGTTGAGTTCTTGCCATTTTGGCTCTGCCTCGCTGGTTTCGTAAATGGAGCCGTATGGTTCGCCTATTCTTTCCTCAAGACTTTTGACCCCTATATTTGTGTAAGTTTTTATTATTATTATTATTATTATTAATGGATTCAAATCATATTTTGCTCTTAATTTACTGAATGAATATAGACTTGTTAATTTTATGTAGACTGGAAATGGAATTGGAGGATTACTAGGGTTAGTCCAGCTTTGTGTATATGCATATTACAGTTTGAAAGGGCCTCCTCCTAAGAAAGCAGATGATGTGAAGCCATCTGAAGTAAAGCTCCATGCAACATACGCATCTTCACTGCCCGTCTGAAATTCTCTCTTCTTCCTTCTTCAATCACGATGGATAGATGGACCGGCATTTTTTAATTATTAGACATTCCCGGCTTCTTTTTATCTATGTTTTTGTTTCACGAGGTTGTCTTCGTGAAGAAATTTCTTTTAATAGAATTCAATATCATATCATATGATCTGATCTGATCTAATAATATTATCAAATTGTTTTATGTATACACGTTTGAAGAACCATAAACTTAATATTTGCGATCATCTCTTGCTACAATCAACTGATATATGTTACAATGTAAAATAGGGTCTTGAAATTTTAAGCACCTGCTTAGCAAACTTGTTTAAATATATATATTTTTAAACAATACTATTTCTCAAATCACTTTTTAATCATACACATTTTTTCTTTTCACTTTTCAACCACATATTTTGACTCGAAAACATTAAAAAAAATGTTATTAACGCAAATTTTTTTACAAAAAGAGCTTTGTGGTTTCCTATTTATTTTGTTTTTTTAATTATTATTTTATCTCTATGCTTGCTAGCAACATGATGAGATAGAAGGAACGATAATGACAAACAATTTGTATTATATTGCAAAAAATAAAATGCAGTTACTTCGAGTTTTTTTTTTAAAAAAAAAGTATAGAAATTAATATAGCCAATACTCTCTACATATTATTAAAATTGGATTTTTCTTATAAACAAATAAGATATTTATTTTCATTTGGTGGGAATCTTGATTTCAAGATTTTTAGCAGTTAGGCATTTTGTTGATTTACTTAACAACACATTGAACGGTAAAAAATTAAGATAGAAATAAGGGTTATTTTGAATTTAAATGTCTTTCTATTATCTATATCCGTAGAATAATTATTTTTATTATTTTTCTTCATTTATTTGTCTACTATTCTTGTCTTTGAACTTTTACTTAGTAAAAAGAGTTTCTTAAGATCCTTTAAATTCGATCCAACTTTAATTGTTAGTGAGAATGGATTTTCTTAAAGAAAAATATGAAAGAAGAAATAGAGAGTCAAAATCCAAGTGTGTATTTTATTGAGAATCAAGTTATCATGTTTATAAGTTTCAAGATGAGAGTTACAATCATGGTAAAATAAAAATATCCATAATATATAAGACTTATCTAAGTATTTTGATAAGACCAAGTAATTATCCTACAAATTTGCAACAATATCTGTATTTTTTATATTTGTAATTTTATTCAATTTTACTCGACTCAACCTAGTAAATATATTTTAAGTTACGTAACAAGGCCTTCTAATTACAAAAAAGAAAAAAAGGAAAAAAAGGTGGTATATAGCACAAAATATCCTTACCGTTTACACTTATTGTGCAGATCGTCCATATCGTTTCAAATTTAACATTTATACGATCATTTCAGTATTTTCTTGAGGACTTTGTTGTCCCAATCTCTTTCCATCAATTTTTTCGTCAAATGGTGCATAACATCCCTATCATTTTCATTCATTGGGAAAATCGTCCATATATACACCATTTCAATTTTAGCATTTGAACCCTCAACAACCTTCCTTTATGCAAAATGTACCCTTACCATCTATTTTTTCATTGAAGATTGTGAAATAACTAATTTGTCATCTTGTTTAAACAAACGGATATAAAAGAAAAGAATAATAAAAATAATAAAATAAATAATTCTAATAAACACTATTTTTTTTTTTTTTAAAAAAAAAAGTGTAAACGAGTAACACTTAAAAAAAATTTCAAAGGTATTTAGCACAAATATATATATATATATATATATATATATATATATATATATATATATATATATATATATATATGATAAATCTGAACTCAGTTCTTGAATGAACTCTCTAATAGAGATGTCAACGAGATGAGCTGATTCGAGTTGGATCGCGAGTCGAAGATCACGTCTCGAACTTTTTTTAGCCCGACATTTATTAAATGAATTGTGTTTAGTTAAAAAGATAATATCCATAATAAATGTAATACAAATATCAAATATAACGTTATAATAACATAATAAAATGAATAAATATAGTACAAATATCAATACAAGCCGGCCCGTGTGGCTCAACGGGCCAGCTTCGGCTCGAGCCTTGTTATGTTTTTAATGCTCAGCTCGAGCCTTGGCTCGATCCTTCGAGCCACGAGTCGAGCTTTGCTTGATCTTTTTGCTGGCAGAGCCCCAGCCGACGAGCTTTTTTAACATCTCTACTCTCTAATGGAAGAAGAAATCTTATTCACATATCATTTTGTGAGGGAAAACAAGCTTGAAGAAAATCAGAGCAAAATTCAAAGATAAAATATATTATTAATGAATCATTTATTTAAAGGCTGAGATTTTTGCTTCGAATTACTAAAACGAAGCAAAAATCTTCGCCTTTTAAAATGATTCATTAATAATGTATTTTATCTTTCATTAATTATTTCTTTTGTTTAATTAACTTTTGGGTTAAAATGAAATGATAATATCAATATTTTAAGTCATAATATATAAGATTGAAAATTTTGGTACTGTTCACGTTCGTCCAAATTTTGTCATTTTGTGTTACTTTTTATTTTTATTTTATTTTAACTTCGTTTCGTTAGTTTTGATAGTTGAAATAAAGTCGTAATAGCAATATTTTAATATTGATGTGAAGTTTTTGCACAATACTTTTTTATATTATTTTCGAATTACTAAACTGTTGCAAAAATCTTAGCATTTTAAAATGATTCATTAATAATGAATTTTATCTTTCATTAATTTTTTCTTTCGTTTAATTGACTTTGTGGGTTCAAATAAAGTCATAATAGCAATATCTTTTAAGTTTTATATCATTATGAAGCTCTCACATAGTACTTTATCATATTATTTTTTAATTACAAAATCGATAAGTGGAGCAAAAATTATAGTAGTTCAAAGTGATCCCTTGACGTTCTCTCTCTCTCTCTCTCTCTCGGCTTCCTTTCTTTCGTTTGGTTAATTTTGAAGGCTCAAATAAAGTCGTAATAGCAATACCTTAATATCGAAGTGAAGTTTTCACACAATACTTTACTATATTATTTTCAAATTACTAAACATTACCAAAAATTATAGCCATTTAAAATGATTCATTAATAATGTATTTCATATTCAATGATTTTTTTCTTTCGTTTGGTTGTCTTTGTAGGACCAAATGAAGTCGTAATAGCAAGATTTTTATATCAATATGAAGCTCTTATGTATTATTTCATTACATTATACCCAAATTATAAAACCGTCAGCTGTAATAAAAATTATAACCATTTAAAATGATCACTTAACACTATATTTTCATTTTTTTTTTTTAAGATTCTACTTTTTTCTCCTCTTCGACATATGCACTTTAGACAAAACTCAAATTTTAATGCACTACTTTGACAAGCTCATAAACAAAAACAAAATTATATTTTCAAAATCATATATAAGTTGTTCGAATAAAGTAAACACAAATCTTTTTAAAATTCTTATTATTATTGATCTTTAAGAATCTATTTTTCGATTCTCTTTTTACAGGTTAACTTTCAGCCCATTTTTAAAATTAACTATCTTGGTTAATGCAGATCCTACAAAGAATTAAAAAGCCATTGGACAAACTTGTGGCGTTAAAAGTTAATGAAGGCCCTAGAGACAACAATGTGTGATGTATTGGTCCAGAGTAAACATTATATAGATTTTATATTTTTAATTATCTACCGTAGTTTTAATCATTAATAAGTACAAAGCACATGTTATGAATTTCAATTTTTTATAGGTGAATTTTATTAACCTATCGTTATCTGCTGTGATATCGATATGATTTTCATTAAGGGTGTGTTCTATTAGATTTAATTTGGAATGTTTTGTGTCAGATCAAGGAATTTAAATTATTTGTTGATTTATTTGTGTTTTTTAGGTAAGATGAAGGGTTAAAAATTGGAGAGAGAAAATGTGAATGATTAAAAAGTGGTATGAAAAATTGTGTAATTTAAATTTTTGTAATCATTTCAAATTAAAACATAGCCGAACAGGCCCTAAGCTTTGAAATTTCGATTAATTGAATATGTTATCCTTCGATTTTGCAAATTAGAAATACCAATAGCGGTGACACGAGTAAATCTCAAATATTGACGTTATTTTATGCACAATTCTTATTGCAACCGGTGCATCGCACGGACCACACTAGTACCTATTATAAAACTAAATAAACGTAAGAGATGTATAAAAGAGGAAATAGAGAGAGTCAAAATACAAGTGTATATTTTATTGAGAATCAAGGTATATCATGTTTATAAGGTTCAAAATGAGAGTTACAATCACATTAAAACAAAAATCCATAGTAGATATGACTTATCTAAGTGTTCGGATAAGACCGAATAATCGTCAAATAATTATGCTACAAATTTACAACAATAATTGTATTTTTTTATTTGTTATCTTATTCAATTTGATTCGACTCAACCTAATAAATATACTTTAAGTTACATAACAAGGCCTTCTAATTTATTTTTTAAAAATAAAGTGGAATATAGTACAAAACGTTCTTATCGTTTGCACTTATTGTGCAAATCATCCACACCATTTCAGATTTGACATTTACTCCGTCATTTCAATATTTCCTTGTAGAGTTTGTCATTTCAGTCTCATTTCATCAATTTCTCTGTCAAACATGAGTAAATGGTGCACAATACCCTATTGTTAGCTTTCATTGCAAAAAGCTGTCCATATCATTTACGCAAAATGTCACCACCATCTATTTTTTTCATTAAAGCATTGTAAAATAACTAATTTGTCATCTTGACAACAAGTTTAAAAAAAAAAAAAACATTTTCCTCTTAACTAGATTTGAATTAGAATAGTAGGATAAGTTTGAATTAAATTCTTGAATGAACGAAATCTCATCTTCAGACATCATTTTGTGAGGTAAAAGAAACTTAAGCAAAATTAGAGCAAGATTCAAAAGTCGATACAATGTGAATATATGTGTGTGTAATCAGCAACAAGAAGAGAGAAACAATAATTTGCTAAAAATATCTAAGTTGCTATGCAACATGCGCCAAAAGTGAAACAAAGGATATAATTGATCATGGGGAATAAAATTTTTGTACCGTCTCACAGCCACTTCACAGTGGATTGCCTTTCGAATTTTTTTTTTAGTTATGTTACTTGTACTTGGAGGTTGACAAGAATGTTAATATGATACATACTTTAAACAATTCTATCACTTTACCCATCACATCAACCCTAAATCAACACAGGGTATCTCACCACCTCATTTTTTGTCACATTCCTTATCAACCTACAAGTTCAAGTAGCATTGATCTTCTTTTATATCTCTTTAATGTCTTAGATCGCACGGTTCTATAAAATTTCAACTTTTTACAAGTTTTTTCAGTACCAAACATGCTCTAAATCCCTAAAAGTTGGGGTCTATTTGATTGCAAATGTGAAATTTGGGTCGAAAGAAAATGAATTCAAGGGAATTGAATTCATGAGAACTTATTTTCCTGAGAATTGAAAGTTTAATATATTTAATTGGATTAACTTTTTAGATGGAAAAAGTGAATAATTTTTCAAGTTTTATTATTTGAATGACATTATTTTCTATAGAAAATTTTGCAAAATAGAGCTATTTTAATCGATTTTTATTTTATTTTTCACACATTTGTACTTGATAATAATAATGTTAATTTGTATAAAAAAAAAATCAATTAACAACATAAAAAAGGTCAAACAAATTTTCCACATGACATAGAAAAATACTTTCCTACCTTATACATCGAAACATGATTTCCACAATTATATGGAAATAACATTCTTCACAAGGAAGATTGAAAATAATTTTCATGGAAAAAATTGGCTATCAAACACTATAAAAAGGTGGAAAATCCATGGAAAAAGTAGCCTTTCAAACATAGCCTTATCATAATTTTGCTCAAAATCAAAAGATATTGCAATATGAAATTCGATTGAAGGAAAATAATTTTTTTTTTGGAAGATGAATTCTTTTTTGTGCTTATTATTATTATTATTATTATTATTATTATTATTATTATTATTATAAGTAATCGTACCCGTGCGATGCACGAAAAATATTAACAATTATTTATTGAATAAGTTTTAAAAATACAATACTCAACAAAAATAACACAATGAATAACTAAAAACATAACTTGTATACACAAATTGTGGATTTATAATTTCTTTTCTCCCCATAAGATTTCTTATTTGGTCTAATATCCTTGTATGGATAACATAAATCTTCTTAGCATAAAATGAAATAAAAGAGGTAAGTAACTTGCATGCATAAATTGTGCATTCATATATATATATATAATGAAAAATACCCAAAAAAGTAAATCATAAAGTTAGAACTTGCATATTTCTTTCAACAACTAATTGTTCTTTCTCTAGTTTCTTAGTCTATTTGGGCGAGGTAAGATCTGGATATGTGACATATTCTATACTTACAATTTTGATTTGATTACTGAAGTCGAGCTTAAGGTTAATCGATTTCCAAAAGTTAAAATGTTTACAATTTTCAAATAATAAAATGAAATAAAGAGGTTAATAGACAACCACGAAATTAATTTATCGACTCCCCGAGTAGTTATATAAGAATTGATACTAATTATCTTAATGCAATAATTGATGATACTGTAAAATTTTCTAACCTTGATGTGCCAAGATCTCAAGTTGCTTGATCACTGGAAAAGATGGATTGGTTCACCTTTAACCTGCAAAAAAGGTGAGAAGAATTCTCCCCGTCGCCCCTCTGGTGTGAGAATTAGTTTTCTGGAGACAGAGAAAGTAGAGAGAAAAATATAAAGCTGAGAATTATGTTGATGATGATTCAATTGTATTTGATCAAAGGAGCTCTATTTGTAAGGCCCAAAACCTGTTACCTTCTCCTAGTAGGAGAAGGGGTCCTTATCAAAAAGAATTTACCTTACAGGAAAAAAGTCCTTATAAAGTTTGGACTTTCCGGCCCATTTACGAGGCCCATAGCAAAAGGGTAGTTCGATCTCAAGATCTGTGGTCAAGATAAAAGGACATGAGGTCGGGCATGTGATCTTGTGATGGGGAACATCCAAGTAAGATCGGGCACATGGACCAACCTATAGGTCTTGAATGGGCTAGCCTTTGACATTTTAGCCCACAGCCCTATCCTTGAATGATTGATCAGAAATTCATACCGATTGTTGACCCCGTGCGTTAGACATCGAGATTAGACCTCTAGGAGCACTTATGTCTGATAGCTATCATGTGTTTTTTACAGCTGATATATTTTATTCGAAGGTGAACAGTCTATGAATTGATGTTTGTTTTGACATGTGGCAAGGAGAAAGGAGGAGAATTTCAATTTTTTCCCACCATTTTTGTCTATATATGTGTGGTCCCTATCCTCTCATTATTTTTACTTTGTGAATTTTTGAGAGATCAGAGAAATCCGCGAGCAACCTAGCACGACCTAACTTCTCAACAAAAAGTTTAGCACTTAGGTAAGCTCGACCTCTCCCGACCTTATTAATTTTATAAATTATTTCCTGAAAATATGGTAAGGAAAATTACAGTGGGCAACCTTAGAGAAGTAGAGAATTTAGATGAATCTTTAGAGGTCGAGCCCTTAGGTTTCTACCAGCCACCTCCCAGTCCTCAGGATGATTAATAGGAACATATGGGCAAGGTAGATATGAAAGAACATATGGGCAAGGTAGATATGAGGAAGTTTAGGCTCTCAGAGGGATATGTAGCTGATAAGTGTGATTTTGCACTTATGTTTAGCCTTACACTTATACTATTGTGAGTATTTTAGATTATAATACTGCTAAATTGTGTGTTTATTTCAATGGTTTCAGGAATAATTCGAATTGGGATGCGTTTGGGCACAAAATGAGGAAAAAAGGAATAAACCATACAAAATATGAAAGTATGGGGACCAATATGTAAACTGTAGAAAGATGAAGGGCTTGAGATGCAATTTTGGGATGACTCAATTTAAATAAAAGTGGAAACATGAGGACTAAATTGAACATGTCAAAAACTTAAAGGACTGGGCTTGCAAAAAAACATATACTGAATTACAAAAGTTCCAAAAAGGGCAACCGCGGTTTGCAAACCACAGTCACACCTCTATATAAATGAATCCCTATATGCCGCAATCAGATTGCAGTTTGCAAACCGCGATTCCGCTGGAAACTTGATTTTTCACGATATTTTATTTTTTTATTTTCTTTCCTACTTTTTATTTTCGTCTTGAACCTGTTCTACACTATATAAAGACCAAAACAAGACATTTTTAAAGTTCTTCAATTTGCAATAGAGCGGGCACAAGACGAGGCAAAGAAGGGGCAATATCAGGGGTTCCATATCTCTCAAGTTTGTAGTGATTTTCTTGGTGCAAGATTCTCAACTTTCTTTTGATAATTGTTAGACATGTTTAATTTTCTATTTTGCAATTTTATTAATTTAGATTTTAGCATGAGTAGCTGAACAATTCACTGGGACGAACGATGTGATTTTGTTTGAATATTCAATGTCAATCCTCTAGTTTTGGGAAAAAATTTTTGTGTTGGTTTTATTATTGTGTTTTAATGTATGAATTACTTGATCACCAATTTGATGATTTGTAGGTTGTTTTCATAATCCGAGAGGTGAGTTAACACCTAGACCTAGTTATAAAATTCGGTAATTGACAATAGGGTAGAGATACATAGTTGTGGTTTTCGTTATCACTTTTGAATTCTTATTGTTTAATGCATCTATTTAAGGCTTATTTTGACCATCATATAGATATTTGGTTGAACTATCTAGATATAACCAATTTAAACTTGAGAGGAAAATTTTGGTTGAACTATCTAGATATTTGGTCCCTAAAACTTTATTTGGTTGAACTATCTAGATATTTGGGTTTTGTCAATTCAGTCCCTAATTTCAATTATTTGCACAAAGTCCCAAATTTTTACGCATTACCATTTTAGACCAAGCCTTACACTTTTAAATCCCTACTTTCTTTAAAATTCAAATTTAGTCCCTAAAACTTTATTTTTGTCACTTTTCTCTTTAAATTTCAAAAGTAGTAAATTAGTTTAATTTTTCTTTTGGCTAGACGAAACACTCGGTGATTTAGAAGATTGACGTGATATTCAGTTCTATTTTTCAAACTCGTGAATTGAGGTAGACTCACATCCACTAATTAGTTTAAATTATCATTGCATGCATTATGTGAACTTTACGTGATTTAAATGCTTTGATTCATGAGACAAGATAAGAATTTTTCATATGAAATAAAAATCAGAATGTGGTTATGCATGACTTTTTAATGCATGAGACAATGATGTGGTTATAGCATAACCTAAATGCTTAAGTGCATGAGAAGAGACTGCCCACACCCTATGATTTTTAAAGAGCCTATGATTATGATGATGTGATCACTGTATTAGTTGCATAATTATGTGTTCAATTATTCTATAAATTAATTATTGGCGATAAGTTTACTGAGTATTTCTTGAGAAATGTTCATTCCAATTTTAACAGATTTTGAGATTTTGGAGATGGTGATGAATGAAAAGGGCAGTGGTGGCAAACCATTAATAGAAATCATTTTAAAGTCATGATTTGTGAACTTTGTTATTTCATTTGGTCGAGATTATGAAGCTATTTTTCTTAAAGTCAAGTTTTATGAACATCGTCAATTTAATTATTTTGTTATTACTTTCTTTGAAAATTAAAATTTAAATATTTTTATGAATTTATCAAATTTAATTTATTTACTGTTGCGAAATTTCAAATAAATATGATGTTTAGAATTCAATTATTTTTCCCAATAAAATTAGATTTAAAGGAGAAGTGGCGTCCCGGGTTATTAGAATTCGGGGCTTTACAATCTACACCATCTATTGAGAAAGCTCCCACTTCAGAGCTCAAACCATTACCTTCTCACCTGAGGTATGCCTATCTTGGTGATTTATCTACTCGTCCAGTTATTATTGCTAATGACATGATAGGTGAGGAAGAAGAGAAATTGTTGAGAGTATTGAAATAGTACAAGGCAACTATTGGATGGACAATTCCAGGTATTCATGGAATTAACCCGAGTTTTTTCATGCACAAAGTTCTCATGGAAGAAATGTAACGCCCCGAATTCCGTGGAGCTCGGGACGCCACGTCATCCTTTAAATATGATTTTATTGCGAAAATAATTAAAATTTTCAAACATCATATTTATTATTTGAAACCTTTGAAACAACATTTTTGCGGAAGAAATGAATTTATAAAACATCACATCCATTGTTTAAAAGTTAAAGCGGAAACTAAGTTTTAATCAATTTGATTAAAACAATTCATAAAAATTAAATCTTAAGTTTTAAAGTAAAGTAACGATAAATAATTAAATTGACAAAATTTATGAAACTTGACTTAAAAGAAAAAGTCACATTTCTAAAATCTCAGTAATGGCCACCATCGCATGCCTCGCCGCCAACTCCGTCATCTGCAAAATTTTTGTTTTGGAAAACGTGAGTATTTCATAGAAATACTCAGTAGACTCGCGCACAATAATCATTTAACATTATAAATTAAAACACATAGTCATGATATTCAAGTCTCAGGTGTCTAACGATCACCAGTATTCTCACGAACATACAAGTTCAAGTCTCATGCATTTAAGCAAGTAAATTCTCGTAACATAGTTTCATGCTTAGAAAAGCAAGTAATTCTCATGAACAAAATCATACATGCTAAACTTAAAATCAAAATAATTATCGATATCACGAGTTTGAAAGTTGAGCAAGAAAGTTCACGTTGTTCTTCTAACTGTCCAAGCGCCTCGTCTAGCCAATAGTAAATAAACCTTAAAGTGGTATTTGGAAATCAAATGTTTCAATTGAAAGAGTTTTAAAAGAAGAAATAAAAGTTTAGGGAATAAAATTAAAATCAAACATAGTTGGGATTTGAAAATAGTTGAAATCAAAATAAATGATTTGCAAAAGCTTATGAGTTGAATAAAATATTTTAAAACCAAAAGATCAAAATAATACTTTTAAAAACTAAAGGGGACTGGCAAGGAGTATTTTCGAAACTTAATAGGGCTGAAATAAGTAACTTTAAAACTGAAGGGGCTGAATTAAAACATTTTAAAACTTGAGACTGAATTAAAAAGCTTTGAAATCATGAGGGCTAATTAATAAAACTCTATTAAAATAAGGGCTGAAATAAAATGTATTAGGAATCAGAGATTGAAGTTTGATACTTTTAAAAACTGAAAGGACTGAAATAAATATTTTCAAAACTTGGGGCTGAAACTTATTACTTTCAAAATTGGGCACTAAAATGGGCTTTTCAAAAAATTAGTGGGCTGACTTATAAGATTTTAAATCTGCAATGATTGAATTAAATACTTTTCAGAAATAAGAGGAATAACCTATAATTTCAAGAAATTAATAGGGCTGAATAAAATGTTTTAGAAGTCAAAGACTGAAGTTAACACTTTAAAAACAGAAGGGACTCTAGGGATAATTTACAAAAGTCAAAACAATTAAAGGAACAAATTTCTCTCTCTATTTGGTAAAACAGAGGAGAGACCGAGAGATGGTGATCGATCCATCTCTCCTTGGAACAGCCGACGCCATTCATCGGCGATGGTGCGTTTGGAATTTTCGTTCGGTTGGAAGTCATGGAGGTGGTGGTTGTGAAATAAATTCTTGGTTTGGGTGTGATGTGGGAAACGGGGTGGTGGTGTTCCGATGGTGAAGGGTGGTGATGGTTCATGGACTGAGAGAAGGTGATGAGGAAGAAAAATGTGCTTAATATGAAAAATGGAAGTTGGGGAGGAATTTTTTTTTGGGGAAATAACAATCATCCATGAATGTGTAGAGCTTGATACTTGGAAAAGGAAAATTTATAGGAAGAAAGGAAAAAAAATGTGAAGTGGAAGATTGTAGTAATAATTGGGCTTAAGGAGTGATCATGGGAAATATAGAACTTGTTTAGAAATGTGATTGAATGGAGTTGTCAATTTGAATGAGTTTTGCAAATTAATTATGTAAGGGGGAAAACAATTTGAGTAGGAGAGAAATATTGAATTTGATTGACTTAAATTGAGAAATTATAAAATTGGGAAAAATTATAGGAACCATGCAAGAATGGAATTTGATTGAGGGAGTTGAGGGAGAGAGTTAAGGATTGTAGAACTGGTATGGACGTGTGGGGAGGTAAAATTTTGGAAAATAAGAATTTGTTGTAAAGTGGAAAAAGAAATGTGGGGAATAGATGACTAGGTGAATGATCGTTTCTAAATTGGGATTAAAGAGAAATTAAATTAGTTTAAATTGGAAAAGATATTAGAATTTGAAAATTTTGAACTAGGAAATAATAATTTGAGATTTTTTTAAAATAATTTAAAATTGGAGATTTACCTAGAATTGGAAGTTTGAACATAAAATAGATAATGACATTGAGACATTTTTTTTAAATTGAAATCGGAATTGGACTAACATTTTTAAATGATTTTAATTTCACTTAAAATGGCTAGACACACACGAGTTTTAAAAATAGATGGGCAAAGTCGTAGTAACACGTTTTTAAAGATAAATAAAGTTTATTCAAAATAAATCACGAAAATTCTCGGTCGCTACAAGAAAATTGCAGACCATCAGTAGAGCATCAGCGCAGATTGAATCCTACTCTACAAGAGGTTCTTAGGGTAGAGATACTTAAATTACTCGATGCTGGTATAATATATCCTATTTCAGATAGTTCATAGGTGAGTCCAGCTCATGTTGTGCCAAAGAAGGGAGGAATAGTTGTTCAGAAAAATGAGAATAATGAGCTCATTCCAACTCGGCTTGTTACTGGATGGAGGGTATGTATTGACTACAGGAAGCTGAGCACCTCAATTAGGAAAGATCATTTTCCATTGTTGTTTATTGATCAAATGTTGGAGAGGTTAGCATGTCATTCACACTATTGCATTTTGGATGGCTACTCTAGTTATAATCGAATTCTGATTGCACCTAAGGATTAAGAGAAGACCATGTGCACTTGTCCCATTGGTACTTTTGCATTTAGAAGAATGCCATTTGGATTATGCAATGCACTTGCCACTTTCCAACGTTGTATGATGGCCATCTTTTCAGACATGGTGGGATGCTACATAGAGGTATTTATGGATTATTTTTCTATCTTTGGAGATTCTTTTGATGAATGCTTGAAAAATCTGGCTCAAGTATTGAAGCGGTGTGAAAGAACAAATGTTGTGCTTAATTAGGAGAAATGTTACTTCATGGTGAATGAATGTATAGTTTTGGGGTATCGAATTTCATCAAAGGGTATAGAGGTAGACAAAGCAAAGATTCAGGTGATTGAAAAACTACAGCCGCCCAACTCAGTTAAAGGAATTAGAAGTTTTTAGGACACGCAAGATTTTACCGAAGGTTTATAAAGGACTTCTCAAATATCACAAAGCCACTTAGCAATCTATTAGAGAAGGACACAACATTCCACTTCTCTAAAGAGTGTTTTACTTTTAACACTTTGAAGGAGAAATTGATCACTGCACCTGTTATAGTCGCACCTGATTGGAGTCTTCCGTTTGAGTTGATGTGCGATGCTAGTGACTATGCGATTAGAGCCATGTTGGGATAGCATAAGGAGAAAACATTACATGCAATATACTATGCTACTAAAACTTTGATAGATGCTCAGATCAACTGTACCACTACAGAAAAGAGATGCTTGCAGTATTTTTTGCATTTGACAAATTTTGATCTTATCTCATTAGGTCGAAAGTGATTGTCTACACTAATCACTCAGCCTTGAAATATCTCTTTGAGAAGAAGGGTACAAAACAGAGGTTGATTCGATGGGTACTTCTCCTTCAAGAGTTCGACATTGAGATCAAAGATAGAAAGGGTACTGAAAACCAAGTTGCAGATCATTTATCAAGACTAGAACAGGAAAAATAAGTTGAGAAAGTTGACATCAATGAAGTATTCTCGGACGAGCAAATACTAGCTATTGTACATGATCTTGGTATGCAGATATTGTCAACTACTTGGTAAGTCAGACAATCCCACCAGAATTCTCCTACCAACAAAAGAAGAAACTAATTCACGAGTCCAAATTTTATTATTAAGATGAAACGCACTTGTATAGAAGAGGGACTGATCAAATTATCAGGATGTGTATACCAAAAGAGGATATGAAGCCAATATTGGCTCGAGTGCATGCACCAGCATATGGAGGACACTTTGGGCCTACAAAAGCAGCATCGAAGGTACTTCAATGTAGTTTTTATTGGCCAACATTGTTTAAAGACTATTATAGCTTCTACAGGTCATGTGATCGATGCCAAAGAACAGGTAACATTTCTGCTAGACATGAGATGTCACTCAACAATATATTGGAAGTTGAAATTTTTGACATTTGGGGCATCGACTTCTTAGGGCCTTTTCCACCTTCATACAACAATTGTTACATTCTCATAGTTGTGGATTATGTATCAAAGTGGGTGGAAGCAAAAGCCCTTCCTACCAATGATTCAAAGATGGTAGTGGAATTTATAAGGAAGAACATTTTCAACAGGTATGGAGCACCTAGGGCTATTATAAGTGATGGAAGGTCTCACTTTTGCAATAGACTCTTCAAAGCAATACTTCACAAATATGGAGTTCAACATCGAGTAGCCACACCACACCCTATCATCTTCAAACAAGTGGGCAGGTTGAAACTTCAAACAGACAACTCAAGAAAATATTGGAGTTAACTATGAATGCATCAAGAAAGGATTGGTCCAAGAAGTTAGATGATGCACTTTGGGCATATAGAACGGCTTTCAAAACACCAATAGGAATGTCACCATACCGAATAGTGTTTGGGAAGGCATGTCACTTTCCAGTGGAATTTGAGCATAAAGCATACTAGGCATTGGTGCAACTAAACATGCACTTATAAAAAGTCAGAGAAACATGAATACTGCAAATGCATAAATTGGAAGAATTCATATGGGAAGCTTATAAGAATGCAATCATTTACAAGGAAAGAACAAACTAGTGGCATGATAAGAACATTCATCACAGAACATTCAAAATGGAGTTCAAGTCCTATTATACAACTTTAGGATGAAACTATTTCCAGGTAAGCTAAAGGTGGCTGGGACCTTTCACTGTAGCTCAGGTATTTCCATATGGGACTATTGAATTATGTCATCCTATCAAGGGAAATTTCAAAGTGAATGGACAACACGTGAAACACTACATGGAAGACTTCCCTGCAGCAGATGAGACACTTGATGTTGCAATACCACACTAATCGCATCATACAGTCCAGCTAGAGACTAGATAAAGAACTATAGGGTAGTATCCTAACTTCTAACCCTTAAACTCCTTATTTAATTGTTTTTAGTTTGTATTTAACATTGCATTAGACATTAGGACGTGTTTCTCAATTTTGATTTAAATTTAGGTGTGTTATTTTAACTTTATTAGGTTCATCATCATCATCTTGTTTTCTTTAAAAAAACAAAAACAAAAATACACCGCGGTATGACCGCGGTGGCGCTACATCCCTGTTTGCCATGGTCACACCGAGGTACGACCGTAGTCAACTACGAAAACAAATGGAAATCAGATTTGACTCTTCAAAACCGAGGCTTGTCTCTCATTTTCTCACAACTCCCCCATTTACAAACCCTAAACAGCTCCCTCTCAAACTCCAAATTCTTCTTGCAACTTCTCACAAGTTTTGAAGAAAATTCACACATACATCAAGGGTTTTTGATCTACAACTCACTCATTTCTTCTTCAAATCAAATCTTCAAGGTAAGATTTTAGCATTTTTCTTTGTAAGTGTTGGAATTAAAGTTTGTTTTTGGGTGGGTATGATTGTTGTTGCTTATTTTGAAATTTTGTAAGGGGATATTTGTAGAGATTAGTTCTTGAGAACATTGTGCTTCATGAATTGTTAGGAATTGCACATCTTATTTGAAATGTTTGAAAATTTTGGTATGTTCACAATGTGTTTGCTAAAAGACCTCAATTGAAATGTTTTCTTAGAAGTTGAAATGTCATGAGTATTTGAGATAGTCTTTGTTGAATGAGTTTAGGTTAGCCCTCATTATGCACACAAAGCGTTTGTTTCAAGTTCCCTCCTAACTTAGTTTCTTAGGTATTGCATATTATGAGTTTCTAAGACAACTATGGTTTTGTGGAATCTAGTTAAACTTGTGCTTGCATAAAAAAATGTTTGTTTAATGCCTAAATTGAATTTGTGACCTTATTGGTGAGTTATGGATGCCTAGGGTATATATGGATTTGAGGAATCTAGGTGGTTGAATATTGTGGATATTTGGCACAATTGTGAATGTGTGGGAGTTGATAGAGGATATTGCTTGCTTGTGCTCACATTGTGTTTGATAAAATTCCCCACTACGATTGCATTTCAATTTTGAGCATCACCACTCCATTTGCAAACATGGACGCATTTGATAAAAACTTCTTTTGTATGCTCCCAACTTATTTCATGCAATTTTCATTCAAGTTTGGGGGACAAGTGCTTTCTATAATATTTGACATCATGCAAAGTTTTTATCTCACTACTATGTTAACCCTTTATGCATTAAATACTCTACTTGAGCTAACACTTTGATATTCTTTTTGTAGGTTCCTTCCACCATAATGCCTCCAAGAGTACCCCCATCTTGTGCTACCAAAGGCCAAGGCATTGTTGAGTCTTGAAATACAGGAAAGCTCACTAGACTTGAGTCACAGTCATACGAGACCTTTATTTCAGACAAGGCTGAGCAGAGTGTAAATTTTTTGGGCACAGAGCTCCCCTCATGGAAATAGAAATTCGACTAAATGAATTGGAGTTTTCTACAATTTCAAATATAATAAAGGAGAATGGGTGGACCAAGTTATGTACTAAACCACACAAAGTCTACACAGCAGCGGTGAGGGAATTTATGTGCAATTTTAATGCAGATATCTTGAATGAGGAAAGCGAGCACTACATGAAGAAATATATGAGGGGAGTTTTGGTCCTGTTTAGTCCACAAATTATTCAAGAGTACTACAATATTGAAGAAGGTTCCACTCTGCCTCCTATCGCCAATTTTGGGGAAGTGACACGATTCATTTACCCAGTAAACCAGCATAAAACTTGGCCACTCAACAATATGGTGAATCAAGGAGAAATGACTAGTGAGATGAGCTTCTTACATTAGTTTCTTAGCACTAATGTCATCCCTACAACACATATTACTCACATATACCTTCCGAAGATGACATTGCTATACATACTTGCTCTGGGTGTGATATAAATTTGGTGAGGTTATATTCTATAATGTAAAGGATGAAGCATTGGTGCCTCAGAGCAGATCAAAACGAATCATGCCCAGTCTAATCTCTGCACTGGAAAAAGGGCGGGGGTCCTTATGCTTTCATCTGAAGCTGAAAAGAAACCTGCTCCAGTATTGCGCTTTGCAACAATGAGGAAATCAGAATCTCAGATCACTCAACACCAGAGTGCAAGAAGGGAAACTATGTTGGAAGATGAAGATGAATATGAAGGGGGACATGCGGATGAAGATATACCTCCCCAGGAGAACATGTTGTTGATAAACCTGCTGCTGTGTTCCATCATAGACTTGGAAGTCGAAGGGGTGTGAATTTTGGATTAGTACTAAGGCAGGTGCAATCATCGCTTCAACATCGGGAGGAAGCCATTAGCAAGTTGCAAGAGGGTCAGACTCATTTACAAGAAGGCTAGGACATGATCCTTGCTACACTTTAGTCCCTTGATGACTATCAACGTCGAGATCATGAGGAGATGATGATGCTACTGTGACATTTTCAATGGGCACAAGATCCTCCACTGCCTCCTATTTTTGAGTGACCGGTACCTCTCCTTGTACTTATATTTCTTCTTAGGGACTAATGTGCATTTCAAGTTTGGGGGAGGGTAGTATTAAAATTCTGAGTTATATATGTGTTTTTACTTTGTTTTTAATGTTAGGTTGTAGTTACCTTTGAGTAAAAATAATAATAATAATCATGTTTGGTTTGTGTTGAATATCCTTCCCACTTGTGATGACAATTATTTGAAGCTGTGGTAATTCATGAACTGTGGACAGGAGTGTTATGCTTGTAGTAATTTTCTATGCTTGATTATTCTTTGAACACATCAACTTGATTATTGCACATAGATGTGGCACTTGAATAGTTGGTTGCTGGTTGTCAATATGAACTTAGGATACATTCCCACTCGAAACATTTTATTTCATCACTTTAACCAATTAGTTAGGCAGTTTGGGGGTATAAAACTGGTAATGGTGACTGTTTGCTGGTGTATTGAGTCCATGTGTGCAAAATTGATGTGTGGAGTGACCTTGACTGACAGGAGGAAGTTAGGTAATAAGGAAATGCTGGTAATCTAATCCCTTGCATAAAGTAGGAACATGCGTGCATGTTTTACCTCTCTTTCCGGCCTTTTTAACTTGAGTTATTAAGCTCGTATGGGTATTTTTATACCTGGTTCCCTAAAGTTGTCTGACTTGGGAGCCACCAGCCTAAAGCTTGCTACAGGGGCCATGTAGCAAGCTTAAGAAAGAGAGGTAACTCGTGTAAATTTATTTCTGTTAAAAAAAATTAGGACATTTTATTGCATTCATTTGACACCTTTCTTCGGAGCGTAGTAACTCGAGTGATTAAGCTCGTAGGGATATTTCAATACCTGGTGCCCTATGGTCAACTGACTTAGGAGCCACCAGCCTAAAGCTCGCTACATGAGTCATCTATTAGCTTAATGGAGAAGGGTAGTAGCATGACATTAGAATTTAGTTGATAGTCTGCATATTTGAGATCAAGATAACTAGTGGGTTTTAAATTACCTAGTGGATGTATGAAGGTTGGGGCGCTCAATTAAAGGAGAATCATCGCAACCTTAGGTAGAAGCTATCATTGGTTAGACACACCTAAACTTGCGCGGGAAAAGAATTAGTAATTTAGGAAGCAACCTTAGAAATTATACCCCGGTTAGGAAGAAAATAACTAGTTTGGTGGGAAATGTATCTCACGAGAGAGATAGCTAAATTTGATCACAAAGGGTTGGGAGATCACTTATGCACACTATGATGATTGAGTTGACTGAACACACACGCACACACACATATTGAGCATTGATTAAGTTAAGACAAGTATAGCATTGTTTGAATATTTTACAGAGATTACTAGAGTTTTAAATTCAAAAGCAAATACGGCATATTATTTAACATGTGTTTGGTATCGAGAATCGTAGTCAAAATTTTCTATTTCATACTTGCATGAGTGTACTAACTTTATCTTATTCGAGGACTATCTAGAGTTTAAGTTTGGGGGATTTGATAAGTACGATTTTGCACTTATTTTTAGCTTTAAATTTATACTATTGTGAGTATTTTAGATTATGATACTACTAAATTGTGTGTTTATTTCAATGGTTTTAAGAATAATTCGAATTGGGATACGTTTGGGCACAAAATGAGGAAAAAGGACCAAATCATACAAAATATAAAATTATGGGGACCAATCTGTAAACTGCAGAAAGATGAAGGACTTGATATTCAATTTTGGGAGGACTCAATTGTAATAAAGTGAAAATATGAGGACTAAATTGAAGATGTCAGAAACTTAGAGGACTGGGTTTGCAATAAAACAGGGACTGAATTGCAAAAGTTCAATAAAGGGAAACCGCGGCCACACCAATGTATAAATGAATCCCTGTATGCCATGGTCAACCTGCAATTCGGCTCGAAACTCAATTTTTCGAGATATTTCATTTTTTTTCTTTCCTACTTTTTATGGGCCCAACTTGAAAATTTCTTCTTGAACCTGTTCTACCCTATATAAAGACCAAAACAAGACATTATTATAGTTCTTCAATTCACAATAGAGGGTGCACAAGACAAGAGACAAAGAAGGGACGATATCAAGGGTTCCATATCTCTCAAGCTTGTAGCGATTTTCTGGGTGCAAGATTCTCAACTCTCTTTTGATAATTGTTAGACATGTTTAATTTTCTATTTTGCAATTTTATTGTTTTAGATTTTAGCATGAGTAGTTAAACAATTCGTTGGGACAAACGATGTGATTTTGTTTGAATATTCAATTACAATTATCTACTTTTGGGCAAATTGTTTTATATGTTGATTTTATTATTGTATTTTAATGCATGAATTGATTGATCACCAATTTGAAAATTTGTAGGTTGCTTTCATAATTCGAGAGGTGAGTTAACACCTAGTCCTAGTAATAAAATCCGGCAATTGACAAAAGGGTAGAGATACATAGCTGTGATTGTTGTAATCATTTTGAAATCTTGTCGTTGAATGCATCTATTTAGGGCTTATTATGACTATCATATAGATATGTGGTTGACCTATCTAGACAGAACCAATTTAAACTTGAGAGGATAATTTTGGATAAAATTGTGAATTTGATTAAACACTACTTTCGAAATAATACATGAGAAGAGAAATTGTATATGATAACAAAATTACTATTGTGAGTCCCAACATTTTTCATTCATAAGAAAAACAAAAATCAAATCATTTCAATTGCTTTATTTGTTTGTTTTCACATTTCATTGCTTTCACTATTTTAAAAATTCAAAAATCATAATAATGATATTTATTTGTAGTTTAGGAATTGCCTAATCAAATTTAGTAATAAGTAAATTAGTCCTCGTGAGATCAACATTCCAGGAGGAGGAGATTCAACCCGGGAGGGGTTGCTATGGAAGCCTATAACGGCTCGGAAGAGTACAAGATTGCATTAGGGAATTATGCACTTGAGTCCTACACTCAAGCCATCAAGCAAACGTGGGCTTGGTATCTTCTAAAGGTACCCGAGCTTGACACAAGCCCAATGGCAGGATTTCCCTTGGATGTTGACGACCTCGACCTCAACCTCACCCTGTTTTAGGAGGAAGAGGATTTTGAGGTGGTTGAAGACATTGAGGATGCCAGTGATGATGAGGCTTAGTCGTGTGTATTTTTCTTTTTTGTAAAACTTCGAAGTGTTTAACTCGGAGAATGCCCTAAAGACCACTTGCAACTTTTGTTTTTCTGAATGGAATATTAATTGCTTGTTAAGTACGCTCTTTTTGCTTCTAAATTGTTCAAAAACTTCAGAATCTTCTTAAGATCGTGCTTGTCTTGGCCAATCTTGTATTTTTTCTTTTTAGTTCGAAAGAAGCATTTTGCTAGATCGGGATACTTAAAAAATTTATCAAGTTCATTCTATTGTGGTTGACCTTGTGAACTATTTGTACAAAGAAAGGGTCAAGCCCTTGACTTTTTGTTTTTAGGGAAAAAACTTGTAAGGTCGTTCTGTGTGGCCGACCTGTAAATTAAATGTACAAAGATGACCTTGTAAATTATTTCCTAATGTAACTGAATGCTATCTTCCACATTTATGAAAGGAATACTTATATTGACTGGGGACTGAACTGTGGGCCTCGTTAAAACCTTACTTGGAAAAACCCTTTGGGGAAAATCTGGATAAGGAAAAAGAGTACCCATTCCTGACTCTCAATGTAAATAAATTGGGTACGCAGACCTGGTTTATACAAAAAGGAATTGATGGGCATGCAAACCCGGAATTAATTAAAAGAATGGGCACAAGGGTCCAACTCTACGATAATGAAAAGCTACAAATACTAGACAACTTAATTACAAAAATGAATCTACAAGGGAAGGGTGCCTACTTATAATAGGGCTTTAGATTCTCAACATTCCATGACTGAGGAAGAGGTTTGGAGTCCATAGTTCTGAGGTTGTACGACCTCTTCCTGATCTTTTGAATAACCTCTAACGGTCCTGGCTGATGATCGAAAGCTTCACTTCAGCGTAAGACAATATCTCCTACTCTGAAGTCTCTCCTCTTGACTCTAATGTTGAACTTCTTCAACATCTCCTGATGATAGGCGGCTATTTTTAGGGTTGCATCTTCTCGAACCTCTTCTAGGAGATCTAGTCTTTCTCTTTGTTAGTTGATGTGATCGGGCGATCATGTAACCATTGTAGGAAAAATGGGGATTGTTACCTCCACCGGAACTGCTGCTTTCATACCAAAGGCTAGCATGAACGGAGTTTCCCTGGTGACTGTTTTGAATGTTGTTCGATTTGTCCACAAAATTTCAGGAAGGAGATCGGGCCAGTCTTTTTTCGCATTATCAAGTCGAGTGCATAGGTCTTACAATATAAGCATGTTTGTGACTTTTTCCAACCCATTACTCCGTGGGCATGAAACTGAAGTTAACCTGTGTTCAATTCCTAAATTCCTGCATAACTATTTGAAAGCTTGACGCTTGAATTGTCTTCCATTGTTAGTGATTAACGTTTTGGGAAGACCAAAGCTACAAATAATTGACTTCTATGCGAACAATTCCAATTTCTATTTAGCAATCATGGCGAGAGGTTCTGTTTCTACCCATTTTGTGAAGTATTCAACAGTCATTGCTAAGAATTTGACTTAATCATGAGCTATTGGAAATGGCCCAAGTATGTTGATTCCCCATTGTGCAAAAGGGTATGGGTACTTGTGTAAAAGAGTATGGGCACATGATAAGAGAGAGTTCTTCTGCTGGCTGGTGTAATCTAGCTACGAATCTTTGGCACTTATCACAAGTCTTCACATAATTTAAGGTATCTTTCTTCATGTTTGGCAAGTAATAACCATATCTTACCAATTTTGTTACTAGAGTCCATGCTCCCTAGGGGCCTCCACAAATTTCCTCACGAACTTCGGCCATAGCAAGTGTAGCTTCTTTCGGGGAAACATCAAAGGTAGGGAATTGTGAAACTTCAACGAAACAAAGTGTTCTGTAAGATGGTATACCTTTGTGCTCTTGCTCTTATTCTTCTTTCCTCTACTTTATCACTTGACAATTTTCCTGATGTTAAGTGTTCAATGATCGGATCCATCCAACAAGGTTTGTGCTCCAAGATGTCTGTAACGTCAGGTTGGGCTCATGAAGTGTTTGAAAAAACACAGTTCATTCCAAGTCATCCAAATTGGAAAAGGAATTCTTGATAGGGCTTCAGATTTATGATTGACCGACCTCAGTATCTTATCTATGCTGCACGATCTAAACTTACTTTTGCAAGTCAAGAACTGTCATTCTTTAAGATGACATATTTTCATCTTTTGTTTCAAAAGTTCCATTAATCTGCTCTACTATCAACTGTGAATCACCCATCACCTTGACATGATCGACCCCAAGATGTTGTGCAGCCTGAAGCTCAGTGATGACAATCTCATATTCTGCATCATTATAGTGCCTGGGAAATCAAATCTAACTGTGCACTGAATTTCCATCGTGTCATCATCCTTCCTTAGTATGATTTCGGCCCCAAGCCTACGGCGTTTGATGCTCCATCTACTTGCAAAGTCCAGCGATCTTTGTTTTGTCATGACCAGTTGGCACCCGAGATCTTGGAGTGAGTTTGGCACAAAATCTTCCAAGACCTGTGCCTTTATGAAAGGTCGGGGTTTGAATTTACTATCATGGTCCCCGAGCTCAATTGGCCACTTGAGTAGACGACCAGAGATGTCCAATTTTGTAAGATCTGTTTCGGAGGTTGATTCGTGAGGACTGTTATGGCATGAGCTTGGAGCAGTATATACTTTTGTCGATAATGAAGGATGTTTTTTCTGGTCATCTTCGGCCATTCTGATTTGATGACACCCTGAAAATGTGTCAAGGAAACTGTAGAGCTCGGAACTCGATGTTAAATCAACCACTCTGTCAATTCGAGGAAGGGGATAACTATCTTTAGGGCATTCTCTGTTTAGATTTGCAAAATTGATGCAAGGCGCCATTTACCGTTCGCCTTCTTCACCAAGAGTACATTGGCTAACCATTCTGAATATTTTACTTCTTTGATGAATCCCTCCTTCAAGAGTTTATCGACTTCTTCTTTGATTATTTGCCTTCTTTCGGTTGCAAACTGTCTTCTTCGTTATTTTACGAGCTTCTTATCAGGTTGGGCGTTAAGTCTGTGTACAACAAGTGTGGGATCAATTCTGAGCATGTCCTCTACGCTCCATGCAAAAACATCGAGATTTCTCTTTAAGCGCTATGATAGTTCTTCCTTCATAACTTTGGAAAGTTCTTTTCCAATAGTGAAAACTTTGCCTTATGAGATTAGAATGTCTTCTAATTCTTCTACTGGTGACATGCGTTCTTATGTCGAAGGTTCAATTGACATTAGTTTTGTATTCCCTTTTCCAATGCAATTGATGTAACTACTTCTAGCCATTTCTTGATTACTCCATATGGTTGCAATACCTACAAGTGGGGAACTTGACTACCAAGTGATACGTTGATATAATTGCTTTGATGTTTTCTAGAAAAGGTCTTCTAAAGATAGCATTGTAAGACATTGGACTCTTCACAACCTGAAATGGAGTCATTCGGGTAACTTGTTTTTCTCTTGATCCCAGAGAAGCGGATAGATCTATCAAACCTTTTGGTTTCACTATTCCTCCACCAAAACCAGTCAATGGAGTATGATCTGTTGGAGTCGATCCTTCAAAACCTGCATCTTATCAAAGGCTTCTAAGGAAAGAACATTTACTGTGATTCCATTATCTACAAGTATTCTTCTTATATTGAGGTTTGCAATCATCGTACTGATCACTACTACATCATCATGAGGGTAAGAGATTCCTTCCATGTTGGCATTATTGAAACTGATGTTAGTTGAGCGATCAAGGTCAGGACTGGTAGTCCTGACCTCTTGGCTTCCCAATTTCTGAGCATAATTTTTTGTCATTATTAAAATCACCTGTTGAAGCTATACCTCCAACAATAAAATTTATCGTACCCGCAGTCCTGTTCTTCTCTTCTTTCTTCTCATGATTTTTGGAATTATTGTCGCCTTTCTTCACATAATGTCCTAGAAAACCTCTTTTGATGAGAGCCTCTATTTCTTTCCGAAGTACCCTGCATTCATCCGTTGTGTGGCCTGGGCTTCTATGAAAATCACAGTATTTGTGGCGATTGTTGTCGTTAATCTTCCCATTGGTGGGCTTAGGCCACCAAAAGTCTTCTCATCTCTGATTTCCATAAGAATGTGAGATTGGGAAGCATTGAGTGGAACGAATTCCTGACGCCCATAAGAGTTCACCTTTGTATTAGGTCGGGAAAAATTTAGCTGTCTTCCTGTCTAGACCTCTTGTTTCCCAGTCTAGCGGGTTCTGAAGATTGCACTATTGTTGATTTACGATTTTGATCTTGAGCCTTTACTAATAATAGAGTTTCTTCCATGTTTATGTATTTTTCGGCTCTTCTGAGAAGTTCTGTTACATTTGTAGGTGGATTCTTAGACAAGGACATTCTAAATTCTTGACTCCTTATATCTAGTGTTAGAACCAAAGTTGCTGATGTAATGTGAAGATCGAGAATCTGAAGCGGGTCATGAACTCTCATAGTGTCTCACTGGTTCCTTGTCTCAATTGCATGAGGGAAGTAGCAGTCTTCTTTATCCTTTTTCTGCTTGCAAAAAATGATGTGAATTTTTCAGTAAGATCATCGAAAGATGAGATTAACCCTGATGGTATGATGGAGAACCAATCCCAAGCTGCATTGATCAAGGTCTGAGGAAAGGCTTTCCATAATATTTGATTTGGAGCATTCTGAATAACCATGATGTCAGTGTATGTCTTTAGGTAATTGTTGGGATCTATGAATCATTCTAACAAGGGGAACGCTGTTATTTTAGGGGCAAAAGGGGTTCTTCTTGTGAAAGACCCGAGCTTCTGTATCCTATAATATCCCATCATCTATACCTTCCTGAATAATTTTGGAAATTTCTCGTTGCGTCATGTTTGCTGATCCTTCTATGATAGAATGAATTCCTATGATTATGAGAATCAGTGTCCATAAGATTGGTTGGACTTTGGTCATTCCTAGGCATAATCTTAGGAGAATTTATCTCCAATATTTCCTGATGTTGGGCTTGCTGTTGAATAATTTGACGGAGGTCATTGGGCTGTTGTTGGAGTTCATTGAAGGCTTCTCGACTGAAAAGTTCTTTATCTGGTAAGGTTTCTGGATGTTATTCTTCCTAAACATCTTCAAGAGGTGGGAGTTATCTCCTTTAGCTGATGTATTGGCTAGAAGAGGTTGCCCCTTGGAAGTGCAAGGTCAAACTTGACGTCTATTAACCATGGTTAATCGTATATTTTCTCACAGAAAGCGCCAATTGATACTGTAAAATTTTCTAACCTTGACATGACAAGATCTCAAGTTGCTTGATCACTGAAAAAAGTAGATTGATTCGCCTTTAACCTACAAAAAAGGTGAGGAGAATTCTCCCCGTCGTCCCTCCAGTATGAGAATTAGTTTTCTGAAAATAGAGAAAGTAGAGAGAAAAATATAAAGCTGAGAATTAGGTTGATGATGATTCAATTGTCTTTGATCAAATGAGCTCTATTTGTAAGACCCAAAATCTATTACCTTCTCCTAGTATGAGAAGGAGTCCTTATCAAAAAGAATTTAGAGTCTGTTTGATAGGCCTTAATTTTTCGTGGAAAAAGAAAATTTTTTCCAGCTTTTCTACTTTACTCCGTTTGATTGCGAAAATTTTCCGCGGAAAATATTTTTCGCGAACCCCACCCACGCGCCCCTTTTCCTTGTTTTGGTGGAAAATATTTTCTTTGGATTTTGGTGAATTTTTATTTTCCATGGTAGATGGAAAATCATTTTCGACACGTTTAATCAATTTTGTTGTTGTTAATTGACTTATTTTCTTTCCAAAAAATAATATTATCATCATCAAGTACAAATATATTTAAAAAGTAAAAAAACAAATGATTAAAATAACAAAAAATTACCTTATTTTTCATGAAAAATAATGTCAATCAATCAACAAAACTTGAAAAATTCTCCACTTTTTCCACCTAAAAAATTAAACCAATCAAACACTCTCAATTGATTTTCCAGAAAAATCATTTCCAAGCAAAATCATTTCCTTAGAAAATATTTTCTTCCACCCATTTTCCACTTTCGCAATCAAACACACCCTTAGGTCCGTTTGATAGACAATATTTCCTAGGAACTTGGAAAATGTTTTCCATTTTCCACCTTTTGGTGTGTTTGGTAGGCTTTTTTTGCTATGGAATTCGTTTTCCATCTAAGCATGTTTCACATGGTATTTTCCATGCAATCAAGGAAAATATTTTCTCACCTAATAGGTGGGAAAGTGTTTTCCACCTTGTATGGAAAATTATTTTTGTCATGTTTAATTATTTTTGTTGTTGTTAATTGACTTAATTTTTTTCAAAAAATTAACATTATTATTAACAAGTACAAGTGAGTGAAAAATTAAATTATTTTATTTTTTTATTAAAATAGATCAATTTTGCAAAATTTACCATGGAAATAATATCAATCAAACAACAAAAGTTGAAAATCTCCCCACTTTTCCACCTAGAAAATGAATCCAATCAAACACATTAAACTTCCAATTTTCAGGAAAATAGTTCCCATGAATTTAATTCCCTAAAATTCGTTTTCTTTCCAGACTTTCTATTAAAAGGACCCCAAAGTCCTTATAAAGTTTGGACTTTCCTTTTTGAGAAGTGGGTTATAAGATGAGCAAATTACATGCACAACTACATTTCAACTTCTTAATACAAAAATCAAATTTCAAAACTTTTTTTTCAAAAATCAAGTTCTAATTCAGAATTTTAGTTTTCAAATTAATACTATTAAAGCAAAATACACTACAATCCAGAAGCCCCCAACCAAACCCAAACACCCAAACCCTACTTACTTTCATCTCTCTCTTCACTCTGTAAATTTTATCTCTGTCTTGACACTGTATTCACCGCAACACCGCCAGAATGGAGACTGCAACTCGCTCATGATCAGCAGTGGTTGTCTACTCTGACTGCCGGCAACAAAGATCGTGGTTGTTTCACAACAACGCCGCTGTGTTGGTCGTTGCAGCAGCGACACCACTAATGTTGCAGTGACACTCATCGCTGCAAGCAGTGAAGCGTCATTTCTAGACTATTGCAGCGAGTGCACTACTAGATACAAGCGTTGCAATTGTCGAGCGGCGACACTCCGACTATTGTGCAACACATGGCCGCATCACAGCCGATTGGTTATGCTTCTACCTCCTTGTCATCTATATATGATTATCTTTGGTTGCTATTTTGGGTTGTGAGGTGGTGTGTGGTGGCACTTTCTGTAGCAGGTGGTGGTGTTTGTGTGTGTGTTGCGATGGCGACAGTGCAGTGTGGTAGTGTTTGTTTGCAGTGTGATGGTGGTTTTTGGTGGCGGTGACTCGTGAGGTGAAGTGAGGGTTGTGGTGCTAAAGGTGTTGTCCGATTTTTGGTGGTGGTGGTGGTGGTGTTGCTCGAAAGTCAGTAGTTGTTTAGTTGTGTGTAGTGTGGTGGTGGTGGTGTAGGTTGTTTTGTGGTGGTGGTGATGGTGGTGTTGTAGAGGAGGAGAAGGCGCCAGGTGGCGGTACAGAGGAGACTGCTATGATGGTGAATAGGTGACTACTGGTGGTTTGGAGGTGGTAGTTAGTGGTGGCGGTGAGATTGGGTGGTGATGATGGTGGTGGTTTGGGGGTGCTGGTGGTGTTGAGACGGTGGAAGTGTGCTGGTGGCGGCGGCAATAGTGGGTAGTGTAGGTGTTGGATGGCGATCAGTGATGGTGGTGGCCGCGGTAGTGGAGGCGATGTTGGTGATTGGTGGCAACGGTGTTTGCGGTTGGTGGAGGTGCTGATGGTGTGTGACAAAAATGCGCAATTTGTGACTAGCAAATAGTATATGTGACCAAAAAATTTGATAATTTGCGACCATAAGTTGAACTATTGTGACCTAATATTTTGATATTTGTGACCTAATATAAATTGTGACCAATTAATTTGATAGTTTGTGACCTTTAATTGAATTAGTGTGACCTAATATGTTGATATTTGTGACCCAAAAATAAGTTGTGAACAATTAATTATTATGATCATAATTTGTGACTTATAAATTTGTGGTTTGTGACCAAGAAATAGATTGTGGCAAACGAAATCGATAATTTGTGACAAAAAAAAAGTCAACCAAATAATTTATAAATTGTGACCAATAAAATTTGTGATTTGTGACGAATAAAGAAATTGTGACTTATAATTTGTTAAGTTATGACCAATTGACTCAAGATTTGCGACCGAAAAAAATCGTGACCAACGAAATTCGAAATTTGTGACCAATAAATAAATCGTGACCTAGAAAATTGTGATTGTGACCATGAACTTATGACCTGATTTGTGACTTGTGATCCAAAAAATTGTGTCTTGTGATCATAATAAGTTGTGACCTAAAAATTTTTGACTTATGACCATAAACAATAAAATATATAATTAATTATGACCTGATTTTTGAAATAAAACTTTAGCCTCTGTTTGTTAAAAGTTGTATGTTTAAAAACATGTTTTTTTATGTTTTCGAAGTAAAATATGTGGTTGAAAAGTGGAGAGAGAAAATGTGTGTGGTTAAAAAGTGATTTGGAGAATTGTGTTGTTTAAAAACTTAAAAAAACCTATTTTGCCAAACAGAGGCTTAAGTTTCTTAATTTTGAAAATGTGTACTTTAAAAACCTTAGTTATGTATTTTTCCCTTATAAGATTATACATGATTTGTTGATTTCAGAGTTCGACCCATTTACGAAGCCCATAAACAAAGGGTTGTCCATCACTCGCTTACATGGGGACTCATGTATAACAAGGCCAAGATGCACCGATCTCAAGTTATATGGTAATGGACATGAGGTCGAGCACATGCCAGACCTTGTTTTAGGAAAACAAGCCTGGACATTATGACCAACCCTGTGAGCTTGTGATGGAGAACATCCACAAAATTTGGGCACATGGGCCGACCTATAGGTCTTGAATGGGCTGACATTTGATATTTTAACCCACAACCCTATCCTTAAATGATGTGATCGGGAATTTATACCGATCAATTGATATTTAAATATATTAAACCAAATATTTCATTACATTATATTACATGTAAAAAAGCAAATGCATTGTGACCAAAATTTTCCAAGCATTTTAAAAAACAAAAAATTGCTCAAACTTAAATTAAATCCTGCAATTCGTTAAACTTACGTGTGACAAACTTATATGCAGTCATATGTTTAAATGAATGTAACAAATAAGAAACACGAAATATACATTTTAATTAAATTTTATTTAATGTAAATTACAAATACAATTAACTTTATATGCAAATAAAAAATCATCTATACATCTCAATTTATAAATATGGGTTTAAAAAAAAACCTATATCACTTATTCCAATAAAATTGATTCTTTAAAAATAATTTTTTTAATGTTCTTTCTCAACCACACATTCATTGAAAACTCATTTTTCACAACGGCACATACTACTTTTTAACCACACGTTCTAACAAAAGAAAATCACCAGGGCAAGGGCTATAGGGGTTCTTAAGGTTGAAGTTCAACCTTTTTTAGAAAATCACTTTTCATATCATTTTAAACTATTCAATTGATTGATTTGACAATTATTTTATTTTTTATATCACTTTTCTTCACTTTCAACCATAGATTTAAAACTATTTTAATCTATAGTCTCTATCAAATATAAACTTATTCGGTGGTTTCCAATGTAACATGACTTTTTGTTATCTCTATTTTAGTGCATTTTAAATAAATGTGTTGACCATATTTTATTTTAAATAGAATGAATATATTTTTTACATTTTTGATAGAAATCAATTAACTAATTGTTAAAGTTTGTAAAAAGTATTGGATATTGGAAAAGTAAAAAATATAAATAAAACTTTTACCTTTATTATTTGATACGATTTTACGAATCACTAGTACAAAATAGTCCAAAAAAAAGAAGCTATTCGCGTCGTTTTTTGAAAAAAACAACGCCTATAAAAACGCGGTGGCAAAATTGTAAATAAGAGTTATATAAACGCGTCGGTTGTTATAAAACAACCGACGCGTGAGCCAACGCCGCAGCATGGGCGTCGGTTCTGATTAAAGAACCGACGCCTATGTTTCTATTAGAGGCGTCGGTTCTTACGTTGAACCGACGCCTTTTAATAATGAGCGTCGGTTCAACATAAGAACCGACGCGTTTAACTGTTTTTAAATCCGGCTAGGTCTTATAATTCTTCAGTACAAATTTCATCTTCCTCCTACCCGCGCGCGCCATTCTTCCTCCCTACCCAAACTCCGTCGCCACCTTCGCCAGCCTCCGTGAGCCAACCCACCCTCGCTCCACTATTATTTTCTCATCACTCCCGTCAGCTTCAGCTAGTCCTAGCTCTACGATTTCTCTCTTTTCGGTTAAGTGGAACTCCTCTCTTCCCCTCCGCCCGCCCCCGTCTCCGTTTGCCACCAAGCCACCGCCGCCCAGCTGCCACCACCCTCACCGACGCCGCACAGCCGCCGCCGCCCCCACCCCCTCGCTGCGTCCACCGACTGCGTAAGTAGTTTTCGTTTTTTTTATTTTTGTTTTTTCACCGGCTGCTTGCTGGCTTCTGCAACTGACTAATTATTCGGAAGGACAGATTTCCGAAAGTGCAAGTTAAGGCAGCATCAATTCTTTGAATTTTCTGTTGTATTTAATATCTTGCACCATTTGATGGAAAGTCTGTGTACCATACATATATAAATTTTCTGTGGAGATTGTTTACAAATTATATATATTTTTTCAATTTCCTTGAGCATTTTTGTCATCCTGAAAATTGTACTTGATGTTTTTGTATTTCTTGTGTTAAATTGCAATTCTTGCTCAATATATCAATACATGCACACTTCTTGTCAGGTTTATGTTAATTTTTGTTACTTCATCAGTTTTTCCCTTGATCGTATGTGGAAAGTTAGGGGATGAAATTTTACTGCTGCAAACTAAAATGGCAGAGCTACTTTAGATTATGGGAGTGCAAAAATGAATCAATCAAATACAGAGGAAGCAATTAAATTGATAATAACACCAAAAATTATGGTAATGGTATCTCTCTCCTCTTCTTGAATTGCTTTGATGCAGCTTTCAGGGCCTTTCTCCATCCCTGCAAAAACACATATTTCATTGATTAAGCCCAGCAAGTAGCCGCTCTACGAGTTTTTTTTGAGTTTTGAATATGTTGAGGTTGACTATTTTAGTTTTATTATGGTATTTTGATTCCCCTTACAGGTTGGCTAAGTCCAATTTATAGGGGAGATTCTGTCAAAATTTATGTAGGAATTTATAAATAAAATATGAAAATAATAAATTATGGCGATTTCATTTGTTTTAACACGTGGTGAATATCTTTATATATAGGTTTATTAGATATGGATCGGGGTTGGATGTATGGGAGACGTAATACAAATGAATATGTGAAAGGGGTTGAAGAATTTATGAAACGTGCTGAGGAAAACAAAATAAAAGAAGGTGAAGAAATGCTTTTATGTCCTTGTTTTAATTGTAAGAATCTGAGAAAATTTCGTAGCTCTGAGCAAGTGAAGAGTCATTTGATTCGTCGTGGGTTTAAGGAAGGTTATACACGGTGGATATGGCACGGTGAGAGTATACTTCCTAGGACGAGCACCGGTGATGATAAGGTTGATCAGGAGGAGAATAATGTGGATAATGATGAGAATGATATGGATAATGATCGGATAGATGAAATGATGCGTGACATACAAGAGGATTTCATCGAAAAGCCTCATATTTTCGATAGCTTGTTTAATGATTCTGAAAAATCTTTATTTTCTGGTTGTAAGAAATTCACAAAATTGTCTGCTGTGTTCAAGTTGTATAACTTGAAAGCGAAGAATAGGTGGACTGATAGGAGTTTCACGGATTTATTGGAACTTTTACGAGAGATGCTTCCGGAGGATAACGAGCTTCCTTGTTCAAATTACGAGGCAAAGAAAATGTTGTGCCCGATGGGTATGGAGATCGAGAGGATACATGCATGTCCAAATGATTGTGTATTGTATCGGAATGAGTATAAGGAATTGCACCTGTGTCCAAAATGTGGGGCATCGAGGTATAAGCGAAAGGAAGGAAATGATAATTGGGAGGATAAGAAAGGATCTCCAGCAAAGGTGTTATGGTATCTACCCGTAATACCAAGATTTAAACGCTTGTTTGCCAATGCAAAGGATGCAAAGAACATGCGGTGGCATGCCGAAGGGAGGAAAGAAGATGGAAAGCTAAGACACCCGGGGGATTCTCCTCAATGGAGGACCATTAATAGGATGTTTCCTGAATTTGGTGGGGAAGATAGGAATCTTAGGCTTGGACTATGTACAGACGGGATGAACCCGCACGGTAGCATGAGTAGTCGACATAGTACTTGGCCGGTTCTTTTGGTGAATTACAATCTTCCTCCTTGGTTATGTATGAAGCGCAAGTACATCATGTTGTCGTTGCTAATTTCAGGGCCTAAACAACCGAAAAATGACATAGATGTTTACCTAGCGCCCCTAATTGAAGATTTAAGACTGTTGTGGAATGAAGGTGTGTTGGCATTTGATGCACATAGCAAAATGAATCTCACATTACGTGCTATGATATTTTGCACCATAAATGATTTTCCAGCTTATGGTAACTTGTCGGGTTATACTAACAAAGGAGCTAAAGCATGTCCTATTTGTGAAGAAGATACAGTTGATTTTTGGTTGAAAAACTGTAAGAAAAATGTGTACATGAGTCATCGCATATTTCTCCCTGTTCATCACCCTTATCGAAAGAAGAAAAAGCCCTTCAATGGAAAAGTCGAGACTCGAGTTTCCCGCTTACCGTTAACAGGAAAAGAGGTTTATGAACGAGTTAAAAATATTGATGTCGTGTTTGGCAAACCTTTTAAACCTCCTCAGAAGAGTCTTTGGAAGAAGAGATCCATATTTTGGGATCTACCCAACTGGGAACACTTACAGGTAAGGCATTGTCTTGATGTAATGCATGTGGAGAAAAATGTATGTGATAGTGTCATCGGGACATTATTGAACATTCAAGGAAAAACAAAAGATGGTATCAAAGTTAGAAAAGACATGGTAGAAATGGGAATACGAGATAAGTTAGCACCCCAAGAGTTGGAAAAGCGTACCTATTTACCTCCAGCTTGTTACACTTTGTCTAGAAAGGAGAAAACAAGTTTTTGTAAGTGCCTAAATTCTGTTAAGGTTCCATCTGGATACTCATCGAACATAAAAAGTCTTGTGTCGATGAAGGACTTGAAATTGGTAGGTATGAAGTCTCATGACTGTCATGTCTTAATGCAACACTTGTTACCAGTTGCAGTTCGTGGCATACTCCCAAAACATGTTAGAAATGTCATTATAAAACTTTGCTTTTTTTCAATGCAATTTGTAGTAAAGTTGTTGATCCAGAGGCGTTGGGTGATTTGCAGGCTGATATTGTTATCACTCTATGTCAATTTGAAATGTATTTTCCTCCATCATTTTTTAACATTATGGTGCACTTACTTGTTCACTTGGTGAGAGAAATTAAGATTTGTGGTCCAGTTTTCTTGAGGTATATGTATCCATTTGAGAGATACATGGGTATATTAAAAGGATATGTGAGAAATAGATTTCGACCAGAAGGCAGTATCATTGAAGGTTATGCTGCTGAGGAGGTTATTGAATTTTGTACTGATTACATGGATGATATTGATGCTATCGGTATTCCTAAATCTTGTCACGAGGGAAGACTGAAAGGTAAAGGTACTATTGGATGCCAAACAATTGTGCCCAGTGTTGAATTGCGAGACAAAGCACACCTCCTTGTCTTGCAACACGTTACTGAGGTTCATCCATATTTGGACGAGCACATGTCCATTTTAAGGCGGCAGAATCCTTCAAAGGTTGAAAGGTGGGTTACTAATCAACATAATCGCTCATTTGCAAAATGGTTCAAAGATAGAGTGATGTAAGAATTATCACAAATGCCGAATAAAATTTCTGAAACTATAAAGTGGTTAGCGTACGGCCCTGGCATGCTTGTGAGGTCTTATGAAGCATATGACATTAATGGGTATACATTTTATACAAAACGTCAAGATGATAAGAGCACGGTGCAAAATAGTGGAGTAACTCAAGTAGCAATGTCAAAAGATTTTTCCAGTGCCAAAGATACTAGCCCAATAGAAGCCGTAATGTCTTATTATGGTGTCATTGAAGATATTTGGGAACTTGATTACAGGGAGTTCAAGTTTCCTCTCTTTCGATGTAAATGGGTTGATAATCGACGGGGTGTTCGGGTGGATGAATTAGGCTTCACTTTGGTGGATTTTGGTCGGTTGGGTTATCTTGATGAGCCATTCATACTAGCATTACAAGCAAAACAGATATTTTACGTTCTTGATCCTGCCAATACTAAGTGGTCAGTTGTCCTTCAGGGCAAGAGACATATTGTTGGCATTGGTGATGTGGTGGATGAAGAAGAGTACGATCATTTTGACGAAACTCCTCCATTTTCAGTTGGTATACAACCAGATGCGATTATAGGGGAAGATAATCTTGACACAAATTACATGCGTGAGGATCATGAAGAAGGATTGTGGGTTGACCGTCGCTCGTGATTAATTAATTGTGTAAGATTGTTCATACTTAGTACTTTTTAATTTTGTTCATATGTGCTCTACTCATTGTTAATATCTTTATATATGCTTTATTTATTCTTACTAACTTATTTATATATTTTTGTTTATTTATATACGCAGATACGTGCACAGTCCCGTGAAAGTCATGGCTGATTCTACCAGTTCATCTGATAATCAGAGTATCAGTCAACCGAGAAAGACTAGAGGACCAACAACGTGCAGAAAGATGAGGAGGAAGGGGGATGAAGTAAAGGTTATTGAGTTTGATGATCGCAATAGGCCGATCGGACCCCATAAGAAGAAGTTCAGGTCTTATATAGGGTCTATGGTCCGTATTCATGTGGATATAAATATTAGTGATTGGCATAATGTCCCTGAAGGCCTTAAAGATATGATTTGGGAAGACATAAAGGTATTAGATCACTTCAAACATATTAAAATTAATCAATCTTGTATATTTTTTTTTAGCGTGGTATAACATCCCATATTATTGTTGTATTTCAGAAGGAGTTCAGCATACCCGATGACGAAAGGAAACAGATTATTTTAAAAGTGGCGGGGATGCGATGGAAAGATTTTAAGACTAGGTTGGTGCATAATTTCATTAACAATACGCACCCAAAATATGCATCACCTACTCTGCTATATGATTACGTGACCGAAGAGAAATGGGAGCAGTTCAAGAAAGAGCGTGAAACTGAGACTTTCAAGGTATATTTAATTGTAGTGTGATGATTCTTATTAATTTCTTATCATTGAGTTGAAAACTAATGAATGTGATGTTTTATTTTTTCAAGGAAAAAAGCAAAAAGGCCAGGGAAAGTCAGTCGCACAACGAGCATCCACATTTTCTAGGCTCCGCTGGTTATGCCGGGATGAGGCCACAGTGGCTTTTATCAGACCCACTGTCTTCGGCCTCTTCGTGTGGGACAATTAGTTCGTCCATATTAAGCGATGATCGCAGCTTAGATTGGGTGCGTGCTAGATCAAAGAAGAAAGAAGATGGATCCTATTACATCCCCAATGAAAAAACAAGGGAGGTTTACGCAAAAATTGTAAGTATAGCCTCCCAATTTTGTTCGTAATATGAATTAAATTTCACTTCAGTACCTATATTTAGTTTTCATTTTTTTTGAAAACAGATTGAAAAATCTGAGGAAGTAACTCAAGGGACCTTTGTCCCTAAGAGACACCACGACGTCTTATCTGAAGCCCTTGGAAAACAGGATCATCCTGGTCGGGTTAGGGGATATGGTGTCTACGTCACGGTGAGGGATGTATATGGAAAACCTGATGCGGCCAGCAGACGATCGAGTGGACTTGTGTATGTAGATGATATTAAGGATATTATCATGAAGGAGGTGGAGGTTGGTATCACCGAGCGGGTCAGAAAAGAGTATGCAGCAGAGGTACAGAGTAAGATCGACAGTATGCAGCAGAAATACTAAGCTCTCCTCCAACGCATGGGCTTAAATGTTGATGCTGAAATGGACATAACTCCACATCCCCGACCACCAACTCGCAGTAGTTGCTACTCAGTTAATCCAGATCCATTTGACGAGCTTGAGGTATTTAATGTTAAATTATTTTTGAATATTATCGATTATATTCCAATTATTAGGGGTAACATTTACTTTCAATCATGTTGAACAATAGAAGCCGATCCATTGTCGTCTCGCCGTAAGTTGTAATGGTGAGAATCAAATAGTGGCTAGGGGAATGGTTTTTCCATCCGGACCAGAGATTGTTGTGCACCATCAACAACTATTGGTTGATCATGTTAAAGTGTCAGTTGATGATGTTGTACAAGGTGCCGAAGAGTCCCTTCTTCCAGTGTCATCTCCATACTACAATAGGGTGGGGGAAGCTATTGGAAGCTTCTGTCAATGGCCTAAAAATTTGGTGATTTTAGGAGAGGTAATAATATTTTTTATTTACATGACGTTTCTTTCGAATTTTACTCACATTTAAAATTATATTAGACTTGTTATGATGATAAAAATTCTGTAATTGCAGGAAGAGTTGACAAAAAAGGTAAAAAAAATTGGAAAATGTAAAAATACCCAGAGTTTTGATCTATCATCTACCCGACGACTCCCGCTCGTTGATGATGCAACGTTACAACGTCTGGGTGATAGTTGCAAGCGGCTACACACTCTGATCCTTACATTGCCTGTTGGTACAGACTACATCCAATTGCCTTTAGATGCATCTGTGCTTCATCACAAAGACAATGAAAGTCTTTATGTTACAATCGACGACATCACCGACTTGCTTTCAATGAGATGGCTGAATATATCTATCTTGCAAGTATTCATAATGTAAGAATGTTTACTGTTTAATGCATTATATATATATATATATATATATATATATATATATATATATATATATATATATATATATATATCATTTAAATTTTTATTTTATTTTATTCATTGATTATTATTTTTAGGTTCCTTCATGGGTTGTGTGAGGAAATCGGTGTTCAGGCAGTTGGATTTATGTGTCCGTCAAAGATTGCGTCAATCAGAGTAAAAACACAAGAAGATAGTGTTGTGAGTTACATGGTTGAAGCAATGACAGCACTGAGATCTAAGAAATTCATTTTAGCGCCGTACTTCCAGGAGTAAGATCATTTTTACTTAAAATTTGAACCATTAGACATTTCAATGTGAATTTACACGTTCATAATACGTAGGAATCATTGGATGTTGCTTGTGATATGTTGCGAAGCCAACAAGGTGTACTTCATAGATTCAGCTCAATCTTGTAAGCGTACCATAGAAATCAAGCCTTCATTGAATATGTAAGTAATTATTGCATTGTTCATGGTTTTTAGTTTAGTGCAAGGTTGATATATAAGTTGGGCTAGTTTCATAGAATAATCGTGGAGAATTTGATGTGTATATATATGTTGTGATTATGATAGTTGTTAGGATAGTTTTCAATAATAGGTCTCTTTACAGGTTGGATAAGTTCAATTTTTAGGGGAGACTCTGTCAAATTTTTTTTAGGATTTTTGCGTTTCATTATTATCTCTATAACTTATTCATGATATCCATCGATATTTTAGGGCCTTCCGAGCATTTAGGTCATTAGAAGGCCAGAGGACACATTCCAATGTAAATTGGAAAAAAATCTCGGTATGAAAACTAGTTAAGCTTTCCAAGGGATTTTACAAATCTTTGAATTATATATATATATATATATATATATATATATATATATATATATATATATATATATATATTCACTTTCATTAGATATTAATTTTAAAGGTTCAAATTTCAGTGTCCTCAACAACCTGGAGGAGATGAGTGTGGCTACTATGTTATGAGAAACATGTTGGAGATAGTCACGGCTCATTCTCAACTTACTTCTCTAGACAAGGTATAAGTTATTTATATGATTTCTATTTTATAAACATAATAATTATTAATTCTTTTTAATTGTTTTCAGGCATTTCAGGAATTTTACTCAATAGAGGAAATCGACGAGGTTCGAAATTTATGGGCTCAATACTTTGTCAAAAACTGTGTATAATTTTGATTTTTAATGTTATGTATGTACAAATTTGTTGACAAATTAATTTAAAATTCTATTTGTTGAGTTATTTAATTTTGTTATGCATTTCTATATATATATATTGATTGATGATTGTTGATTATTGATGGGATGTACAATGTGAACAAAATATAATATACAGTTGTGTACGTGCGTGCGTGTATAGGAGGCTTGGCGGGGGGATACATCAATAAAAGGCGTCGGTTGTAGGGGCACAACCGACGCCTAAAACATACCAAAAGGCGTCGGTTGTAGGGGCACAACCGACGTCCATAGTTATATTTTGGGCGTCGGTTGTGCGCCTACAACCGACGCCTTTTTTTGTTTTACGCGTCGGTTCACAACCGACGCCTAAACTCTGAACATTGTGCGTCGCTTCCATAGGCGTCGCTGCTACAACCGACGCGAATATCCCTTTACAACCGACGCGAATAGCCGTTTCTGTACTAGTGAATGATATATTTAGAGTTTGCTCTCATTTGTTAGCTTGTATTAAACTTCTCGTTGCGATCTTGGATTTGTCACCCATATTGCTTTTTTTGGCTTCAAAATAATGTAACAATTATCAAAAGAATAAAAATAATATACAATTTGACTTTTTATAGATTTTTTGTGCACAAATCCTTAAATCATTTACTGCAATGCACACATAAATTGATTTTGAATTGATTGGACTCTCCTAATGCAGTTATTAAAATATTAAAATAAGTTGATAAAATCATGAAATTTCTAAAATGACAAGTAAAAATTAGAGAAACTGTGTGCGGATTTATGTGACGGCCATATATATATATTCGTTGTTGTTGTTTATTTTTATTTAAATAGCATGATAAATTAGTCATTTTACAATATTTTCAATGAAAAAACAGATGTTAAGACCTTTACGCAAGAAAGATTGTTGATGGTCAAAATGACAATTTACATAATGAAGACAAACGATAGAGAAGATTTGCATGCTCCAATTACCCATATTTAATGAAATAATTAACTAAATGAGATGACAATGACCAACTCCGCAAGAAAAGTTTAAAATGAGGGTATAAATAAAAAATTTGAAACGATAGAGACGATTTTCATAATGAGTGCAAACAATATATAAGTTTTGTGCTATTTACCCTTAAAAATGACACATATTTTCCATTTTTTTTTCTCTTTCCGTGCGATTTCACAAACCCGCCAACAAAAAATGACATATTTGATATGTCAAATTAAAGAAGGTCTTGTTCGAGGGCTTACCTTTGTAATTTAGTTTAGTTTATATATGTTTTCTAGGTAAAATGTGTGATTAAAAATTGGAGAGAAAATGTGTATGGCTTCGTTCGGCGGCCAAGTTGAAATTATAATGTGTATTACTTTTGTTTTCTAGGTAAAATGTGTGATTAAAAATTGGAGAGAGAAAATGTGTTTGGTTAAAAAGTGGTGTGAAAAATTATGTAAGTTAAATTTTAATTTTTATTTATTTATTTATTTATTTTAACATTACAAGATATATTTACAAGAAACACAACTCACACACCCATGGACTCGAATCCAGGACGTGCCAGGTAAAGGGTGGGGATCTAACTATAACAACCGCACTTAATTTTTGGGTTTAACCTCAAGAAATTGTAAATTTAGGGACTTAATTGGATGTTAAAATTTATTTAGACCTTAATCATGACAAATTATTTTATTGTTGAAATTAAGAAAATATATGCAAGCATGAGAGGTTCCATTATACGTAATCATGAAGAGCATAATATTTGTATAAATATGGAAAAGTATATGAATGGTTATAAGATTCCATTATATGTAATCATGAAGAGCATAATATTTGTATAAATATGGAAAAGTATATGAATGGTTGATAAGATTCCATTATATGTAATCATGAAGAGCATAATATTTGTATAAATATGGAAAAGTATATGAATGGTTGATAAGACTCCATTATATGTAATCATGAAGAGCATAATATTTGTATAAATATGGAAAAGTATATGAATGGTTAATAAGACTCCATTATATGTAATCATGAAGAGCATAATATTTGTATAAATATGGAAAAGTATATGAATGGTGCTTTACTTTAAGAAAAGGATGTGTTAAAATTAATAGAATTGAATGATGATGTTTACATTATGCCAACTTTACACATCTATATAAATCCATCTCTTTTACACACAACTCTACGCATATACACTTATTTCCAATCTCTTGACAAAATCCACAAGTAAGAGAAATTCAAGGTGGTCAAGAAAGTTTTGGTCCATTTACTACTACACTTCATTTTAATCTTTTAAACGGTAAGTATATCTTATGTTTTTATGAAAAGAAAGTATGTTTTCTATGTTTTGGATTATACTGTGAAGTCAATTTCAAGAAATTGTTATGGATTCCACATGATATGATATGATATGTTTATGACTATGCTAAGGGACCGGAGTTTAGTAGCGCTACACATAAGAATTTTTACCACTTATGTTCGGTAAAATCCTTGTGTCTCCTTATGTTAATTATGATCCTTATGTTATTCATGAAAATTGTTTTTTTTTTTTATGCTTACTGAGGTTTTTATAAAATCTCATTCCACGATATTTCTTCCTTTCAGAAAATTGATGATTCGAGGTGGTCAACATGGAAGTGGCAAAATAAAGTGGCCAAGATTGATGAGATTATTGGATTGAACACTTTAAATTTTCTATGTTTTGATATTATTTTTATGCAAAAACAATATTCACTATTTTAATTCCGCAATTAAATTATGACTTTGGAAGTCGCACTCTATTAATTCAGTTATGAAATAAATTCTTATTATATTACTATTTAGGTCTCGATAATATGATATGAGTCATTAATAGTGGCACTCGAATGGCCGAGAATTCGGGTCGTCACAGTTGGTATCAGAGCAAAAGGTATGCTTTCCTGTATACTCTTTAAATCATTTCAAAATATTTCTACAAGAAATGTTATTGCAATTAATCTATTTTAATTGCAGTTAAAGTAATTAATTTTCTTCATATTTTACATGTGTTTAAAATAAAATAAAATAAAATAAAAATAAAAATATATTATTATTATAATATTCATTTACTGTTCACGACAGCACGTAACATGGAGCACTGTTCACGCAGTGAACAGTGACCGAAGCAATGTTCACGTGAACAGTGAACAGTGCGTGGTCACTGTTCAAATGAACAGTGAATGCGTCACTTAAAAAAAAAAAAAAAAAAAATTTAAGTAAGATTTTGATCTAATCACTTATGCAAATTCTATTTTGATTACCAAATTATTTTATTTGGTAATTGGGCTCAATCTTGTATGAAAATTTAAATTGGGCTAAGTAAATTACTATGTGTATTGTTATTGTATCAATTTGGTCAATCTCATGTAAAGATCCAAAATGGTTAATGAATATTTTTTAAGAAATAGACCATTATTTAATTATGAAAAATGTGACTCATCAATCCGCTACGCCACCTTCCATGTCTTGACTATTCGAATCAGGTATGTTATATGTTTTGCTAGTCATTTACGATTTTATGGAGGAAAAAAAAAAAAATTTACCTTGAGACTTTACATGTTATATATGATTTGTAGTATAAATTGATAGAAGTCTCAATTTTAATTCCAACGTAGAATCATGAGACATAGAAGATACATATTGGAATTTTGGTACATGTTAAGCTTAGGAAGATTGACCCAATTAGATATTAAGTTAGTTGGAAAAAAAAAAAAGGGGGTAAGGAATAATAAACAAAAATTTATTTAATGAATCCGTACGATAATTCATCCCTTTATCACTACCTTTGTGTAAAAACAAGGGAAAAACTGTGGATGGTTATTAGTACTTCCTCTTCAAGCTTACTTCGTCTTCAAGTTCCAACTAACAGTTCGATAATTTATCCTTTTATCACTACCTTTGCGTAAAAGCAAGGAAAAACTGTGGATAATTATTTGCACCACTCTTTAAATTTCAAATTCTGAAAATTCCACTCCTCAAAATTTATAATTATTCTAATGAAACTATATAAAAAAAAAAAAATTAATTATGCTCCCTATTTTTGCTAGATGGTGAGTGGATAAGGTCAAACAACCCGAACTGATAGGTGCAATCATTTTACTTGGTTGCATAGAAATTACAAGAGAAACCCTAACCATGGTTTGCCACAACATTTGGATGCCATGGAAAAGATTTACCGAGGGGCAAGGGCAAATGGATACCAATTTCATCGAGACGAAATTGTGTATCATCTAGATCGAACTCTCACTCCTTATTGGAGGAAATTCATCAAAAGAATTGAAGAGACATTCGACTACCAAACCTCCCCAAATATATTACTACGATGCATGAGGGAAAGGTGGAAGGTAAATCGTGAAGACCTTTATGACATCAATAGGGCGCCAGGCTACGAACAAAATTCAAGCAATGTCCTACCAATACCTGAAGTTAATTACGAGGGACTATATGTTGAAGATGAACCAAATGAGGAGTACAGCCCAGCGTCGTATTCCGCAATTGACCCAAGGCAAAATCCCGAGGGAAATCAACATGAGGGTGCTGATAGGAACTATTAGTTGACAATAAATTTTTGCCTTTTAAATTATGAACCCCATTAAGTTTTAGTATGTTTGGACACTGGGTATGCCTGGTAGTCCATTATGTATGTTAACTTATGAATGTTTATGAATAAAACATGTTATTTCTTTAAGTTCTTGCTTTTAAGTTGACTTCTTTCTAAATAGTCACCATTGTTTAATTAAGGCTATGGCACCATCAAGACGCGGAAGGACTAACAACAGCAATAACCAAACCCAAGAGCCCCCACAACCTATTCAACCACAACCTATTGCAGTTGACCCACAGTTTGCTCAGCAATTTCTTTCTATGATGCAAACTTTTGTGCAAACTACTGCACCACCACCGGCACCTACTCAACAGCCAACCCCAACGCCACCACCTTCTCCGACACCTCCTCAACCAGAGCAACAACAGGAAGTTGTGCCCGACACTAGGACCACTATCGCTGTTGTTGAGCAATTCAGGAAACAGCAACCCCCTATCTTCTATGGCAGTACGGATCCCTTGGAAGCGGAGGATTGGCTAGTAGGAATGGAGAGGATTTTCGAACTCATTGACTGCCCGAACCCTAGAAGGGTGATCTGTGCAACCTTTATGCTACGTAAAGGAGCTAGACGTTGGTGGGACACCACTGTTAGATCAAGGGCTCCTGGTCACGTTTGGATGTGGGATGAATTCAAGGAGGTATTTTTGAAAAAATACTACCCCACGAACATTCGAAATCGGAAGGAAGCTGAATTTCTCACTTTGACTCAGGGATCGATGTCCTTGATCGAATACGAGCAGAAGTTTGATGAGTTGGCTCATTATGCTCCTGAATTTGTGGATACGGAAGAGAAAAAGGCAAGACGTTTCGAGCAAGGTTTGAGGGATGACTTGAGACGGACTGTTATTGTGCTCCAGCTTGAAAGTTACCATGATGTGTTGGCAAGGGCACAACTGGCAGATTTCAAAAATCGCACTAGAGAGGAAGATAAGCATCATGGTGAACAGCCAGAAAAGCAAAAGTGGGTTGATAACAAACAGCCAGAGAAGCGAAAGTGGATGGATAACAAGGGCAAAGGAAAACAGAATTTTTCCAAGAAAGGAAGAGGAGATTCGACACAAGGCAGCAACAAGAGCTACCCACGCTGTGAAAAATGCCAGAAGCATCATCTGGGAACTTGTCTTATGGGGACAAATTCATGTTTTCGGTGTGGAGAACAAGGACACATGGCTCAATATTGTCCTAAGTATAGTCAGCTAGGAAACAACCAGCAAAAGCCACAGGGTAACAATCAGCAGAGGCCGCATGGAAACAATCAATAAAGAAATAATCACAATAAACAAGGCAATGCATCCGGAGGACAGGCTAGGGTTTATGTATTGGGAGGACAAGATGAGGATCAGAATCGAAATATCCTGGCAGGTAAAGTCCTCATATCCAACTTACAAGCATATATATTAATTGATTCGGGTGCCACCCACTCATTTATATCCCCTAAATTTGTAAGTAAACTGAATGTTATGGTCGAACATACACAATTCCCTTTAGAAGTGACGATGCCCAATAGAGATGTGTTGAATACTGATTGTATAACTAGGATGGCTAAGGTAGAAATTGATGGTAGATCACTGGAGATGGAGTTATATTTACTAGATATAGACGAATTCGATGTAATTCTTGGAATGGACTGGCTATCCAAGAACCACGCATTAATTCGTTGCTTTGAGAAAGAAGTAATTTTCCAAAGACCAGGAGAAGAAGAATTTCGACTATCTGTAGCTGGATGTGGACCGTTATCTCGCATCGTTTATGCATTGAAAGCACGACAAGCCTTATCATTAGAAGACACAACGGGTTTTCTGATGTCTGTAATAAATAAGGACGAGAACAACAGACCAACAATTAACAATGTTAAAGTTGTATGTGAATATCTGGAAGTCTTCCCCGAGGAATTACCTGGAATACCACCAGAACGAGAGGTAGAATTCACAATTGACCTCATTCCCGGCTCAGCGCCAATCTCCAAAGCTCCGTATAGAATGGCGCCTAAAGAATTACAAGAATTGAAGACGCAGATAGAAGGGCTATTGGAAATGGGTTTCATTCGGCCTAGTGTATCACCATGGGGGGCGCCAGTGTTATTTGTTAAGAAAAAGGATGGATCGATGAGAATGTGCATTGATTATAGAGAATTGAATCGGATCACTATCAAAAATAAGTATCCCCTTCCCAGGATTGAAGATTTACTTGATCAGCTCCGAGGTGCAACGGTATTTTCCAAGATTGACTTAAGGTCTGGTTACCATCAGTTGAGAGTCAAAGCTAGTGATGTCTCCAAGACAGCATTTAGAACTCGGTATGGACACTACGAGTTCTTGGTTATGCCTTTTGGGCTAACTAATGCTCCTGGGGTCTTTATGGATTTAATGAACCGCATTTTCCATGATTACCTGGATCAATTTGTTATCGTGTTCATCGACGATATCCTAATCTATTCTAGAAGTAAAGAAGATCACGAGGACCACTTAAAGATCATTTTAGGGATTTTGCAGAGGGAGAAACTCTACGCCAAATTCAAAAAGTGTGAGTTTTGGCTAGAACGAGTAGCATTCCTTGGACATGTTGTCACAGCACGAGGGATAGAGGTGGATCCTAGTAAAGTAGAGGCAGTGTTGAATTGGCAAAGACCAACCAATGTAGGAGAAATTCGTAGTTTCTTGGGTTTAGCAGGATACTATCGGAGGTTCATAGAGGGATTCTCCAAAATATCGGGACCTCTTACACAACTAACGCGCAAGAATGCGATGTTTGATTGGACAGAGGATTGTGAGCTAAGTTTCAAGAAGTTAAAGCAGAAGTTGGTGAATGCGCCAGTACTAACCATACCCACTGGGTCAGATGGTTTTGTGATTTTTAGTGATGCTTCAAAGCAAGGTCTGGTATGTGTCTTAATGCAACACGGTAAAGTGGTCGCCTATGCATCAAGACAATTAAAGATACATGAAAAGAACTACCCCACGCATGATCTAGAACTTGCCGCCGTGGTCCATGCACTAAAGATTTGGAGACACTACCTTTATGGAGGCAAGTGTGATATTTATACGGACCATAAAAGCCTCAAATATATCTTCACTCAGAAAGAGTTGAACATGAGGCAAAGAAGATGGCTAGAGTTAGTTAAAGACTATGATTGTGAAATTCATTATCACCCCGGCAAAGCAAATGTAGTAGCTGATGCCTTAAGTCGTAAAGTTACAAGTCAGTTAGCCATGTTGACAATGCAAGAACCATTATGGAGAGAATTTGAGAAATTGAATCTTGAAGTTGTCACCACTCAGCCAGGTGTGGTCGCTCGAGTCGCAGTTATGTCGATCCGACCCATACTTCGTGATAGAATTAAGGGTCATCAAAAGGGTGATCAATCCTTTGAGCATATCAAGTCTGAGATTAACTCAGATAAACGAAGGGATTTCACTATTTCTGAAGATAAAGCATTATACTACCAAGGACGCCTATGTGTACCTAATTTTGAGGAACTAAAAAGAGAGATTCTAGAAGAGGCTCACTCATCTCCTTATTCAGTACACCCAGGAGGCACAAAGATGTATAATGACTTGAAAGCAGTATTTTGGTGGGAAGGTATGAAGAGGGATATAGCTGAATACGTCAGAAAGTGTTTAGTGTGTCAGCAAGTGAAAGCCGAACACCAACGACCATCAGGGTTACTTGAACCATTGGAAGTCCCAGAATGGAAGTGGGAGCACATAACGATGGACTTTGTGATTGGTTTTCCAAGATCAGGGAAAGGCAATGAAGCAATTTGGGTCATAGTAGATCGACTCACCAAATCCGCTCATTTCCTGCCAGTTCGGATGACGTTCACTATGGATCAATTTGCGCAACTTTATGTGAATGAAATAGTAAGGTTACATGGTGTACCCGTTTCTATAGTATCTGATAGAGATTCAAGGTTCACATCAAACTTTTGGAAAAGTTTACACAAATCTATGGGAACTAAGCTAAAGTTTAGCACGGCCTTCCACCCTCAAACGGATGGTCAATCTGAGCGAACAATCCAAACATTAGAGGATATGCTTCGTACATGTATCCTCGAGTTTGGTGGACAATGGGAGAAACATTTACCTTTAGTCGAGTTCTCATATAATAACAGTTACCACACTTCAATTGGCATGGCGCCATATGAAGCATTGTATGGAAGAAAGTGTAGGTCACCAGTTCATTGGGATGAAGTCGGGGAGAGGAAGATTTTGGGGCCAGAAATTATTGAACAGACAATGCATGCAATTGAGAAAATTCGCGCCAGTATGAAAATTGCACAAGATAGACAAAAGAGTTATGCAGATAAAAGGAGAAAAGGCCTAGAATTTTCAGTTGGTGATAAAGTGTTCCTCAAAGTAGCACCGATGAAAGGAGTGATACGGTTTGGAAAGAAGGGTAAATTACGACCAAGATTTATTGGCCCGTTCGAGATCTTGCAACGGATAGGAAATGTTGCTTATCAATTGGCATTACCTCCAGAACTCTCAGCTGTGCATAACATATTTCATGTGTCAATGCTTAGAAAGTACGTCCCTGACCAAAGCCATGTTATCAACCACCAGTCTATAGAATTACAACGAGGTTTGACCTATGAGGAAGTACCAATAAGAATCGTGGAACAGACATGTAAACCCCTCAGGAATAAAGTGATTTCACTAGTAAAAGTACAGTGGAAAAATCACTCTATGGAAGAGACCACGTGGGAGCGAGAGATTGAAATGCGAGACAAGTACCCACAACTTTTCGATGATTTTCAAGGTAAATTTCGGGGACGAAATTTAATTTTAGGAGGGTAGATTATAACAACCGCACTTAATTTTTGGGTTTAACCTCAAGAAATTGTAAATTTAGGGACTTAATTGGATGTTAAAATTTATTTAGACCTTAATCATGACAAATTATTTTATTGTTGAAATTAAGAAAATATATGCAAGCATGAGAGGTTCCATTATACGTAATCATGAAGAGCATAATATTTGTATAAATATGGAAAAGTATATGAATGGTTATAAGATTCCATTATATGTAATCATGAAGAGCATAATATTTGTATAAATATGGAAAAGTATATGAATGGTTGATAAGATTCCATTATATGTAATCATGAAGAGCATAATATTTGTATAAATATGGAAAAGTATATGAATGGTTGATAAGACTCCATTATATGTAATCATGAAGAGCATAATATTTGTATAAATATGGAAAAGTATATGAATGGTTAATAAGACTCCATTATATGTAATCATGAAGAGCATAATATTTGTATAAATATGGAAAAGTATATGAATGGTGCTTTACTTTAAGAAAAGGATGTGTTAAAATTAATAGAATTGAATGATGATGTTTACATTATGCCAACTTTACACATCTATATAAATCCATCTCTTTTACACACAACTCTACGCATATACACTTATTTCCAATCTCTTGACAAAATCCACAAGTAAGAGAAATTCAAGGTGGTCAAGAAAGTTTTGGTCCATTTACTACTACACTTCATTTTAATCTTTTAAACGGTAAGTATATCTTATGTTTTTATGAAAAGAAAGTATGTTTTCTATGTTTTGGATTATACTGTGAAGTCAATTTCAAGAAATTGTTATGGGTTCCACATGATATGATATGATATGTTTATGACTATGCTAAGGGACCGGAGTTTAGTAGCGCTACACATAAGAATTTTTACCACTTATGTTCGGTAAAATCCTTGTGTCTCCTTATGTTAATTATGATCCTTATGTTATTCATGAAAATTGTTTTTTTTTTTATGCTTACTGAGGTTTTTATAAAATCTCATTCCACGATATTTCTTCCTTTCAGAAAATTGATGATTCGAGGTGGTCAACATGGAAGTGGCAAAATAAAGTGGCCAAGATTGATGAGATTATTGGATTGAACACTTTAAATTTTCTATGTTTTGATATTATTTTTATGCAAAAACAATATTCACTATTTTAATTCCGCAATTAAATTATGACTTTGGAAGTCGCACTCTATTAATTCAGTTATGAAATAAATTCTTATTATATTACTATTTAGGTCTCGATAATATGATATGAGTCATTAATAGTGGCACTCGAATGGCCGAGAATTCGGGTCGTCACACTAACAACTGGGCTGTACACTTTCGTCCAAATTTTGAATTTAAATTGGTAATAATTGCTTTAGAGCAACTCCAATCATGATGTAATTCACAAACACCCACCCACCCCCACTCCCCCCAAAATCACTTTTATATCACAATACACTTCTCGGTGGATCAATATCAAAGTTTTTGCTTCAATTATTAAATGCAAATTATAAGATTTAAATTTAGTTTTTGCATGATTTTTTTGGCCAGTAGATTTTATTGTAATCTATTTTTTATTTGTGAATATCTATAAATATTACGAACAAATTGACTTAAAAAATTGCAATGCGATCAAGAAAATAAATTATTAAAAAAGTGTAAATCGATATAATAAAAATTCAAACTGTAAAGTAAATTAATATAATAGATTTAAATTATATATCTCACATCAAAATTTTATGGATTGGTAACTAAATTAAGGTGAAATTTTTTTCCATCTGGAGGTGTAAAACAAGATGCAAATGTAGATCTTTTTTAGATCTTTGGCCTATTTTACATCCGTTTTACCCCACCAATGGAGGTCTGCGACGCCCCGAATTCTAAACACCTGGGTACGCCACGTCATCGTCTTATCTAACTTTTAAAATAACAATTTAAGTGGAAGAATAATTGTTTTTCTAATTTGGAAACATTTAAATAAAAATCAAATGGTAAATAAAACTTAATAACTTGGAATTTCTTGAAATAATAATTCAAATCGTTCTTTATTTTCTAGCTAAAGAAATCATTTAACAAAGATATAAAATTTAATAGCATTGTAAAATTAAATATGAATAACATAAACTTCCTATTATTTAATTATTATTGCCACCACGTCTGTTGACCACAAAATCTGATGGGATCATGGATCAACACGTCTCAGCTCCTCCCTCTTGAATACGTGGATCTCTTGTGCCCAATGACAAACAATCAGCTTGCAAAGGCGGCCGAGGTGGCTCCCATTTGCACTCCGATGCCTAAGTCAATACTCATTTCAAGCAAATATATTTTGGGTGCTGGAAATATAAATGTGTGAAAGAGAGAAAAGGGAGTGAGAGTAAAATATTCAGTTTGAGTATTGAATTACCAACCTTTTCTTGGAGACAAGTGTGCTCTATTTATAGGAGGAGATGTCGTCTTAGATGGTGACACGTGGTGGCCTTTACATGTGTCCTCACCCTAGCTGTTGGAGAGGTAAACCGGTTTCTTGGAAGTAACCATTGCTACTTCTGGTAGGGGATGGGCGTCTGTCATATCTTCCATAAAGGTGATGTCTTGTCAAGTTGCAGTCAACTGGGGAGATTCATATATTTCTGACACTATCTGTTGTCCCATCACATATCCGAGGTGTTACCACAGGGTACCTCGGCTTACTATAATCCAGTTCGGATAGAGAGGGTTCACGCGATGTTCCATCTCGGCAGTTGACCCAAAGGATTTCCCTAAGTTCTGGTCATGGACTAAGACCCCTTGGGCCTCTATTGGGCCCTCATTGGTGATCTATTGGGTTCCTTTTGGATACGATCTCAACACTAGTCCCTCAAATCCGATGTGGTCATTTATGGGCGGATCGAATTTGTCATAGATTCGAAGCTATGGTTTTGCTCTGGGATCTTTCCGTAAGTGAACATCCACAGGACCATGGTTTTGTCCTGATTTTGTTATTTCCATTGTTTTATAATTAACCCGCAACCAATTGGCTGGGGATCATTACGTAGTGCTACGAACTCATGGGGTGGAGCGAGGCGCGGACTCCAGGTAACACCGACCTACTATTCCTACTTTCCTTTCCATACGAATGTTGGGACATGTCAGCATACCCTTTAGGCGGCGCATTTATGGCAAAGAGATGGCTGGCATCTGTTTTCAAGAAATATGAAGGATAGAGGGCACCTTACTGGGCGTGGGATACACCTTGGTAGTTGAATGGTTTCTCCCCTTCCCTCCATAGTTGGCGCTTTAACTAACCCTTCTTCCAAGATATATAGATTATCTAAATCAATCACGTGGTTCAAAGACCAAAAGTTTGAGACTATTGGGTTCCTTATAAAGCCCCCTTCATCCTAGCCTTTTCTCTTTTACCGTTTCCTTAAAATTATCGTAGCAACTCTCTTGCGAAAAATCGTATCCTTCTCCCGTTCTTCTTGCAAGTCTTTCAACACTTCTCAAGGATTTTCAACCCAGCGTATCGTCTCAACCGTCCAACACCTTCCATTGGCACGTTTTTCTTTCGATTACACAACCTCGAACGCTTATTTCCTACAGGTAAATTTCTTTTCCTTTGCATATGCGAAACTTTTTTATTTCTAATCTTCGAATGCTGGCTTGAAAACTTCGTTTTGTATTTTTGTCTTCCTCTTGGTAAGTTTGGACTATTTTTAAGAAAAAAATGGAAAGAGTTGGGGTAACGGGTTCACAGAAACTGTTGGCAATGGCGATTCCTGTCAGAAGTTTCTGCCCATTGTCTTTATCGGTTTTTAGTTCTCGCTTCTTTAGGGATCAGATTAAGAGGACGAATAGAAAATATACCAGTATAATTAATTTGGATGATTCTGACAGTGAAGAAGAAAAGTACCAGACCTACATGGCTCACCCATCATCCGACGAGGAGGCCTCTTTGCAGGAACTCTGAAGCAAGTGAGATAGGGACTTGAGAAGAGAAGAGGCGGTGGGCTCTTCTTCTGGTCATCAGGACCTTGGATTGAGTATTAGGGCTCCATTTAGGGCACATAGGGAAGAATTAGGATTGTATGAGGAGGAAATAGCCCAAGTCGAAGATTGGGTAGACCTGGTGAACAAAGTATCTGGGTATCATGTGGATCCTAATCCAAACCCAGAGTTCTGGGAAAGCAGTGAAATTGCTTTAGAAATTCGGGGCGTTGATTTGGCAAGTGCTTCGGCGAAATTCGGGATACCAGAAGGGGTCCGATTGGTGCACCCACACCTTCTTGTCGACCCTGCAGTCCTCCCCCAGGTCAATTGGCAGTCTTCTATGATGCTTTATCCTGTGGGATGAGGTTCCCCTACACCCTTTTTTTAGGGCTCTGCTTAGGAGCTACAACCTGTGTCCTTACTAGTTAGCTCCGAACTTCTGGACTCAGGCCGTTGGCACTTGGTTGGTATGGCAAGAGGTCAATCCTGACTACCCCATCTCGTTGCATATCATCTATACGCTATACACCCTGAAGAAGTCTGTTAGAAGGGATAAGGATGTGAGGTCAGACATTAAGGATTGGTACTACCTGTCTCCCCAAGGCTCTTACCCCCCTATTATCACTGGGCATCCTACTTCTATAAAGAATTGGAGAAACCAGTGGTTCTGGGTTGCGGGGGAGTGGCAGAGCTCGCCTGTGGACCCTACTCTAGAAATCACCATTCCCTGAACTCTTTCCTCCCCTAGTGAGTTTTGTTTTTGTTTCGCTTCTTCAAGTGTTGTGTGTTATTTACTTCCCATTTTTGCTCATTGCTTTTAATTTATTTTCTTACTTTGTTGGCTTATGACAGGGTCCACTTTCTCCTGTCTCCTCTCTGACGCGGATTTATCAGTGGTGAGGCGCCTATTTGCCTTCCGAGGCACTTTTTAGAAGGTCATTCAAAAAAAACAAACTTTTTGTCAAGCACGGCCTTATGAGAGCCATGAGTAAGTAGAGTTTTCTTATTGTCTTCATAACTTCTGTCTCGAAACTCGGAGTCTCATCCTTCTTTCTTCTCTGCTAGGTTCCAAGGACTTTCCTAAGATCTCTCTAAAGGGCCTTATGTCCAAAAGATCCCTCATGCCCTTCGCTACGGCAGGGAAGTTGAGAGGAAGCAGAAAACAGTACTTGCTAACCTGCAAGTGGGGGTTGTAAATGAGGTATCTAAAGCGTCCACCACCCAGCTTGAAGGTCCTCTCCTTGCGTTACAGCCGCCCCCCAGTTTGCTACCCGTGGGCCCCCAGCAGTCAAACTTGGAAAAAGAGGCCGAACCTAAAAGGGTTACAATAACGGGGAAAGGGAAGAGGTCAGATCGCGATGGCTCGAAGAGGGAAAAAGACCCTAAGAGTACTTTGGTGCCATCTTCCCTATCCGAGGATATTTCTGAGCCCATATCCGAGGAGGAGCCTGCCCCTTTGAAGAGGCTCAAGAGGGGCAAGGACACCAGCTCTACACCTCCACCACCGGAAACTCAAGACTCGGAGGATGAGCCTTTTGTGTCAATTCCGGGGCTGGGCTACGAAGTGACCCCGTGGCGGCCGAAGAACTCAAATATATTAAGACAAGTGCCCTTCCCAGGGACGTCACTTACGATCCCAGCTTGTTCGACTCCCCCAACTCCCCAGGGCTGCCTTGGTCACGGAATAGTTTTGGACTGAGGGCTGGTCCACCTTTTCTTCCAGCGCCACCGCCTCCCAGAAGTTACTTTCTACCAAGGCCATGAACGCTAGAGTGTTGGCCCTCATATCCGAGGTCGAATGGTGGAAGCGCAGCGAGAGAAAAAAGACGAGGAGACTGCACTTCGTCATGCAGACAACATGCTGAAAGAAATTAATGATCTTAAAGATCAATTGTCCATAGCCCGCAAGTCCTCCTCAGAGGATAGGGCCCTTGGAAAGCACCTTCAGGAGGATAATGAGAAGCTAAGGCATGACCTCCGGGCCTCTGAGTCAAATGTGGCGAATTTGTGCAAGAAGCTTGACGACTCCAACCACGTGCAGTCGATCACAGCTGAAGCCCTATTGGAAGCAAATTCTATGAAGGCCAAACTGGCAGCCGAGGTAGCAGAAATCACCACTAAGCTGCAAGGGGAGGTGGAGGCTAGGAAGAAGGCTGAGGAGGATTATACCCCCTAGAGAAACACATTGACTCCAGAATTACTGAAGCCTTGGAGCGCACCATTGCAGCTAGATTGGAGGAGGTCGTGGGGGCCAAAGTGTCGGAGGCAGTTCAGAATTTCAAGGACACTTTTGAAGAGACCCCTGAGTATGAAGCTATGCAGAGGGTTTTTGGGAACATCGGGGCTAGGATGGTATTGGAGGATGTAAAAGAGGCTTTCCCAAACTTGGACATTTCCCATATTGTACCAGGCGGAGACTCTGCAAAAGGCGTCCTTCAATAAATGCAGTAGTAGTAGTTTTTTTTTAGATACATTTCTCAAATTTTGAAGATGTAACGATTAATTATAGAAACAATGTGATTACTCCATTAGCTCAAATTTTGAAGTGTAAATGTCTCAATATTTTGATCATTTTATGGAGTTGAATATTTGTGTGACAGAAATCTTTGGATTTGTATGACATTGTCATTGTCTGTAAGTCTGAAAAAACATGAACTTTCTAAATGCTTTGTATACTCTAAATGTTTTGTATACTTGTATAACGTGATAGTCCCTCATATCTAAGCAGCTTAAGACATTCATGTTTGCTGGTTGGGTCTGACTTGATAAATATTTGGTCATATTCATGTTATATCCTTTTAGTACTTGCGATTTATTAGCTAAGTGAGCTGTTGCTGATGGTTTATCTCTTTTAGCTAAGACACAGTAAACGCAGTGCGTTTTATAAGTGTCCCTTATTTGATGAAGTCCAGGCATAGTACTGTCATAATTTTACTGTCGCTTGATTACCATAGGTAAGGTTATACTTTCTCATGAACAAAAATAATTTTAGCATTTTTAACATCCGCCATTTTTAACGAAGAGCATTTGATGCAATTTTAACGTAACTTGCTTCGGATTTTCATTAAACTACATGGGGACGTTACAATCATTCAGTAACCACTGAGTTTTGCTAAGGTATTATATGCCCAAGAGGAACTTATCTTTATTGAAAATAGCGACGAAGGTGATCCGTGTTCCAAGGGTTACGCAAAGGAACCCCAGATAGGTCTTCGATCATATATATGTACTGGGTACCACCTCGGCAGTGATTTTATAAGGCCCCTCCCAATTAGGGCATAAAATCCCTACTCCCGGTTCTTGAGTAGAAGGAAGAATCTTCTTAAGGACCAAATCCTCAATACTAAAAAATCGATTTTTCACCATTTTGTTGTAGTAGCGGGCCCTTTTTTTGATACCTGGCCAACACCACCTGGGAGTCACTTCGTGTTTCCAGGAGGAAATCTAGGTTTTCCCTTTGAGCCTCCTCATTTATTGCCTCGTCATAATGTATTTGGCGAAGGGTAGGCACTCCAACTTCAACTGGGCATATCGCCTCGGAGCCATATGCCATGGAGAACGGCGTTTCTCCTGTTGCAGTGTGAATAGTAGTTCGAAGTGCCCATAAAACTTACGGGAGTTCATCTACCCATGTACCCTTCTTTGATTCCAGTTTCCTCTTTAGGGTATTTTTTATGGTTTTGTTTACGGCTTCAATCTGCCCATTTGCTTGTGGATGATGTGAAGATGAAAATAATTTACATATTCCCAAATCATTGCATAATTCGTTAATACTTCTATTTTTGAACTGTTATGCGTTGTCACTAACCAATGAGTGCAGTATTCCAAACCTGCATATAATGTTCTTCCAGATGAATTTGGAAGTGTTGGCTTCAGTGATCCTCATCAGGGGCTCTGCCTCGACCCATTTGGTGAAGCAATCAATTGTCACTATTGCGAAACAATTGTTACCAGTGCCTCGAGGCATACGACCAATAATATCGACCCCCCACTTCGTGAAAGGCTAAGGGCTGGTTACCACAGTCAATTTGTGAAGCAGCTGATGTGGTATGGTTGCATGCCTCTGACATTTATCACACTTGCGGACGAAGTTATGGGAATCCTTTCGCATAGTTGGCCAAAAATATCCCTATTTGAGGGCTTTCCGAGCCAATGATAACGCTTCGGCGTGGTTGCCAAAAATGCCCTTGTGAATCTCTTTCATTATATACTGTCCTTCCTCAGGCCCAACGCATCGCAGCAAAGGAGAGGTGTAGCTCCATTTATAGAGCAGATCGTTCAAGAGGACAAAATTTGCAGCATACCTTTACAGTTTCCAAGCTGCTTCCGGCTCTTCTGGTAGAGTTTGACGCTTCAAGTATGTCAGAATAGGATTCATCCAAGAACCTTCTTCTTCTATTGCCAAAATCTCCACTCCCTGTTCGATGGAAGAGATCGGCAGATGCTCAACTGGCACCATATTGAGGAGCTCGGCATCCTTACTACTTGCTAGTTTAGACAAAGCATTTGCATTAGAATTCTCAGTTCTGGGAATATGAAGCAGTTCAATATTTTCGAAGTGGGCAGCTAAGTCCTTTACTTTCTTCAAGTATGCAATCATGGCTGGCTCTTTGGCAGAGAACTGTCCGTTAAATTGGCTTATGACAAGCTGCGAGTCACTGCTTGCCACCATTGACTTAATTTTTAGAGCTTTGGCAAGCCTTAATCAAGCTAGGAGCGCCTCATATTCTGTAACATTATTCGAGGCCCTAAAGCTTTAGCGAATCGCGCTATGCAGCTTGTGTCCCTCCGGGCTCACCAGCAGTATCCCCACCCCGGATCTTCCTTCCGCGGAGGACCCATCAACGAATAGCTTCCACTCAAGGCTATTATCTGTGTTATCAATCATCTCAACCTCGGGCGGATGCGTGAACTCAACTATGAAATCTGCTAACGCTTGGCCCTTTATAGACGTTCGAGGCGCATAATGCAGGTCGTACTAGCTAATTTCTATCGCCCATTTCATTAACCTTCCAGATACATCTGGTTTCTGTAATACTTGCCTCATAGGAAAGTTTGTGAGCTCATGTATGGAGTGCGACTAAAAGTAGGGGCGGAGTTTGCGATCCGCAGTAATCAATGCGAGAGCAAGTTTTTCCATATCTGGGTAACGTGTTTCAACATCCAACATGGCTTTGCTCACATAATACACCAGAAGCTGATTCCCATCCTCCTCTCTGACCAACACTGAGCTAACAGTCTCCTTTGACATGGCTAAATACAAAGAGAGTGGTTCGCCAACCTTTGGTTTTAACAACAGGGAGGCCCGTCCTAAGAATGCTTCCAGGTCGGTAAAATCTTGCGCACATTTCGGTGTCCATTGAAATCGTTTCCCTCCCTTTAAGACCTTAGAATATGGAAAGCATTTGTAAGTGGACTTGGAGACGAATCGACTCAAGACAACGATTCTTCCAGTTAAGCTTTACACTTCTTTTGGGCTCCGAGGAGAGCACATGTTAAGTAAAGCTTTGATCTTATCCAGATTGGCTTCAATCCCTCTCCTGTTTACCATGAACCCAAGAAACTTTCCAGACGCTACCCCAAAAGCACACTTTACAGGGTTAAGCTTCATCTGATATTTTCTCAATATATCTAAGGCTTTTGATAAATGGCAGACATGTTCTGAGGCGACCATACTTTTTACTAACATGTCATCGACATACACTTCCATGGTGCTTCCCAATTGTTCTGAAAACATATGATTTACTAACCTCTGATAGGTGGCCCCTGCATTTTTTAAATCGAACAGCACGACTTTATAACAATAGAGTCCTCTGTCCGTGATAAACGAGGTGTGTTCCTCATCCGACTCATGCATGGGGATCTGATTGTACCCGGAGTAGGCATCCATGAAGCTCAACATCTCATGTCCTGCTGTAGAATCAACTAATTGATCAATTCGAGGCAGAGGGAAACTGCCTTTTGGGCATGCCTGGTTTAAATTTGAAAAGTCAATGCATACTCTCGACTTCCCATTCTGTTTGGGAACCAAAACAGGGTTCAACACCTACTTCGGATACCGAGATTCTCTGATGAAGCCATTTTTCAATAGCCTCGCCACCTCTTCTTTCATTGGTCTCCTCTTCTGCCTGTGTCTAGGGTTTCTTGGGTCAAGTTAGAGCCTGTGACAAGCCACTTTAGGATCAATTCCAATCATGTCGTTGTGTTTCCATGTGAATACGTCAAGATTTTTTAGCAAAAGTCTTTTCAGTTGATCTTTGTATTCAGCTGGCGAATCTAATCCAAACTACAACTCCTTGATTGGATCATGCACCCAACACAGAAGCATTCCAGCCTTTTGGCTGGGGTAGAACAACTCTCTCCGGCCATTCTCGGGTCCAAATCTGCCAGATCCTCTTCCGGTGTCATTGTGACATCTTTTCCCTCTGAGGACCTTTCACCTAATCTTTCAGGGTCAGGAGCAGCCTCGGCCATTGCCACATCACTAATCATGTTTACACTCTGGTCTTGAAACTTTCGGATAGCGTTTGTGTAATGGACTCTTTTGGCTCCCCCTAACAGTAGCTATGCCATGCTCCATTGGGAATTTCATGCAAATATACTTTGTATGAGTTTCGGACCCTAAGTCAATGAGACCAGGCCTCCCAATTAAGCCGTGATATGAGGAGGTTTTGTCCACAACTAAGAACTCCATGGGTATTCTAGAGAGGGTTGGAACCTGCCCTACTTCCGTCATAAGGGTTATGGATCCTCTAGGAGTTATGTTGTCTCCAGTGAATCCATATATTGGATATGGGACTGGAATAAGTGGGGTACTAATCCCCATCTTATCAAAAGTTACCCCATAAATTACGTTCACCGAAGCACTGTCATCCACCAGCATCTGTGTCAATCCATTCCGAGCCACCACCACCCGAATAACCAGCGCATCATTATGTGGAAAGTGCACCCCAATAGAGTCATCATGGGTAAACATGATAGGTTCTGTCCTGGACATCCCAGCAGGATGCGAATGGATGTGATAGTTCACGTTAGCGGGCTGGTTAGCTTCTCTGATGTACCGTTTTTGGGAGTTATTTGTACTCCCACCTGGATGGGGCCCTCCCAATATAGTGTCAATTTCACGGACCGGCAGATCATTTACAGGCATAGGAGGTTCCCTTATGTTTTTATCGCGTGTCAAGGGGTCATTCCAGTCCTTGCTCCTATCTCTTTGACGACCATCGACCCTTTCTTTTGTAGGGTTTTTCCATGGAACTCGCCTATCAGCTCGATTGAACTTTTGGTTGTTTGGCCTATGTGGCTTTCCTTTATCGGGAACAAAATCACCTCCCTTCCTTCAGTGTGCCTTTTGGTCTTCCAACATGTGGATTTCCCTACAATCCTTTGTTGCGTGGCCAAAATATCTGTGGTACGCATAGTAGGCCCCAATCATGGGTTGTTTTCCACTTCGGCTACCTTCTATCCTTCCAAGGGCTGTGGGAGGATTTGGGGCAAGCACAGTAGAGTGTAAATTGGGGATAGCCTCCGTAGTCTCAGCTGCATAACTGGATCTAGTTCCCGGAAATGGACGTAGCGCACCACCTGCCTCCTTTCCTTTGGTTTGCTTCATTGGGGTACCCAATATTGTATCTCCCTTGAGGATGATTATCCCTCGCCCTAGCCATATCTTCTAAGACGATCTCCTCCTTCATCAAATCTACTAGGGCATTATAATCCCTCGGCTTTCTGCTTCGGACATTCCTCCAAAACGTGCTTGTCATGTCTAAGCCTCCTTTGAATGCAGAAAACATCTACGCCTCGACGATGTTTTCACAAATGTACATTTCTTCTATAAACCGAGCTAGGTAGCTCTTCAAAGACTCCTCCCTTCCTTGCCTTAAATCCTGAAGGTGTTGGAGTGGGAGCTGGTCGGACATGCAGGAAACAAAGCCATTTTTGAAAGCTGCCTTCAAATCTCTCCAATTCTGGATGCTACCGGGAGGGAGTTTTTTATACCACCGTATTGTACTTCCCTCAAGTTTTAAAGCAAATGCTTTGCACTTCAGCGCCGGAGTGGCTCCGACTATTTCCATACCGGCACAATAATTTAACAGGTGATCGTCAGGGTCACCTCTGCCAGAGTACTTTATTATTTCTGGCATTTCAAAATCATAGGGCACCGGGCACTTTCGGATGCCCTCCATAAATGGGCTTATTTCCTCTTCATCATCCAGGTCGTATGGTGGTAATTCACTGTTCTCGCCATGGTCTGTATTCATCGCGTCATGGTATTGGTCATAGGGCGGCTGAAGGTAATCTTGCCCCCGTGGTGGCAAAAATCGGCCGCAATTTGGCCTTAGAAAGGTCGGAGGGCCACCCTGAGTTAGGGTCGGGGCTGCTTCTGCTCTTCTCTCCCACCTATTTCTAGGCTCATGTGTGAGGCTCGATTTTTCCGCCCCTGCATCATACCTATCTTTAGGAATTTGGCTCATTGAAAGGGCTTCTTCAGCCAGTCGCTCCAGCCTATTTCTAGGCACAGCCGCACTATGCCAACCTTGATCAGTTCGACCTCCTCGTTTGCCCCTGAATAATCCCCCTATTCGGCTAAAAATGCATCCAGACTTTGAGGGCGAAGCCTCCCTATGGTTATTAGGGGGTTGACCTTGTTCTCTTGGTGCTTCATGCACCGGGTCTTCTTTATCACAAGGAACAGATTCCACCTCGACATATTCCTGCGGATCCTGGTAATTATACGAGGCAGTGGCCGCATCAGATGGTGAGTAATATAGCTGTGAATACTGCGGGATCATCATGGGTTCGTTTATAACGTATCCCCTAGCCATATAGACATTCATCGTAGCGGTTTGTTCTATCTGCTATTTTTGCATTTCCTACATCTGGGCCGCCATGCATGTCATGTCTCGCAGCATGCGACGATTCCGGTGCCGACGTGGAGGGTTAGGTTGTGCTGCCCCCTCATTTATGTCCTCAAGAGGTCTCTGAGGAGCCTCATCCTCATTGTGTTGTTCCCATTTGTTTCTTCGAGGGTTAATATCATTATCACTTTCATTCATGTCTATAGCAATTTTTGTTGGTCCTATCCTTTCTTTCAGGGATAAGTGAACTTGTATTTCAAAGTTTCAAGCCTTTTCCAAGGTTGATACACTTATATTTCAAAGCTTCCAGCCTTTTTCAAGGGATTCTCCACCTTTTTCCAAGGTTTATGTAGTCCTTCACTCTTTTCCAAGAGGTTATCCGTCCTTTTTCAAGGTTCTGCGTAGCTTTTTGTCACGTGATTTTGTGGCTAAAAGTGTGGTTTCCCACAGACGGCGCCAAAATGTTGACCACAAAATCTGGTGGGATCCTGAATCAACACATCTCAGCTCCTCCCTCTTGAACACGTGGATCTCCTGCCCACTATGATAAACAATCAGCTTGCAAAGGGGGCCGAGGTGGCTCCTATTTGCACTCTGATGCCTAAGTCAATACTCATTTCAAGCAAATATATTTTGGGTGCTGGAAATATAAATGTGTAAAAGAGAGAAAAGGAAGTGAGAGTAAAATATTCAGTTTGAGTATTGAATTACCAACTTTTTTCTTGGAGACAAGTGTGCTCTATTTATAGGAGGAGATGTCGTCTTAGATGGTGGCACATGGTGGCCTTTACACGTGTCCTCACCCTAGCCGTTGGAGAGGTAAACCGGTTTCTTGGAAGTAATCATTGCTACTTCCGGTAGGGGATGAGCGCCTGTCATATCTTCCATAAAGGTGACGTCTTGTCAAGTTGCAGTCAACTGGGGAGAGTCATATATTTCTGACACTATCTGTTATCCCATCACATATCCGAGGTGTTACCACAGGGTACCTCGACTTACTATAATCCAGTTCGGATAGAGAGGGTTCACGCGATGTTCCACCTCGACAGTTGACCCAAAGGATTTCCCTAAGTTCTGGTCATGGACTAAGACCCCTTGGGCCTCTATTGGACCCTCATTGGTGATCTATTGGGTTCCTTTTGGACACGGTCTCAACAACGTCCATCACTTGACTCCATTTCCGAAATCAGAAAATGATGTTAAAAAAGAATGAGCATTTCATAGAAATACTCAGTAGACTCATCGTCAATAATTAATTTATAGAATAATTGAACATATAATTATGCAATTTATATAGTGACATCATCATCATAATCATATGCTCTATTAAAAATCATAGGCTCTTTATAAAAATATAGGGTGTGGGTAGTCTCGTCTCATGCATTAAAGCACGTAATTTATGCATAACAACATCATTTTATCTCATAAGAGATAGTCTTGTCTCGTCTCATGCAATAAATGGATAAAGTCACATAATATGTGCAATTATAATTTAAACTAATTAGTAGAGGCGAGTCTACCTTAATTCACAAGTTTGGAAGTTGAGCAGAAATAATCATTTTATTCTTCTAAATTTCTGAACGCTTCGTCTAGCTAAAAGAAAATAAATCTTAAATTAGCGTTTTGTAATTTTAAAGATTGAGATCTGAACTAAATACTTTATAAAACTGGGGAACCAAATTAAAAGATTTTGAAAACATAAGGGCACAATGGATAAAAAAAAATTTTTTACAAAAAAATAATAATAATAATCAAAATAAAACAAAATCTCTCTCTCTCTCTCTCTCTCTCTCGGGCGGAAACAGAGGAGAAGAGATGGACTGCGACGAAGCTCCTTTCTCCTGCAATGTGGTTGCAGATGGTTCAGCTGGCGTGGCATCGCCAGGACGAGGCGGTAGTGGGGGTGGTGACAAGAGGGGAAGCTGGGCATATATTCGGTTCAAGAAAACTAAGATTGAGATCACGGTTTCTTGGCGATAACTCGGTTGAAGCTATTTAGGGACAGTGGCGGACCCATAGGGGGGTCCTAGGGGGGTACGTGACCCCTCCATTTTGATTTTGATTTTTTTTTTTTTTTTTTTTTTTGAAAAGTTCAAAAATAAAAAATCAAAAAAGATGATTTGAATGGTTGAATAATTGTTTTTTTTTAGTTGAATGAAGGTAAAGTTTCGACTTTGAATAATTAAAATTTATGCATATTGAATAGATTCTTTTAGATGAAATATATGTAAAAGATTGTAACATATATTAAGTAAATATAGCCTCTTTTTGGTATCAATTAAAATCTAAATTTTAATATTTGTCAAAGTCAAAAATCAATCTCAACCATAGATTTCATAGGACCCATAACTTTTCAATCACACATCTCATCAACTTTTATCAAAATCTACGAAAAATCTAATTTTAATCTACACTAAACAAGAATATAATTGATTAGAATTTGAATATGTTAATTGATTGTTTACTGCGATATAATCTGTCAATTTCTTTTGAATTATAACGTAGATTTTACTGAAAATAATTTAGCATATTTGTGAGATTGTATATTATTTAGTACATTGTCTTTTGTGAATTTGAATTTTATCATTATTTTCGATCTTTTCCTAAAAAAAAAAAATTTCGGGGGCGCTGCCCCCGAACCCCCGTAAAATCTACCACAAACTGTGCCCCCCTGCTACAAAATTCCTGCGTCCGCCACTGTTTAGGGATGAGATAAGATAAAGGGTAAAGTTCATTCTTGGTTTTGAGTTTTGCTTTGGGTGAGATTTGAGGCTTTGAGTTTGGCTAGGGGTGTTTTTGGTGTGTTGGTGGTTGCGGTCATTGATGATGGTGGATTGGGGTGTGTCGTATTGTAGATAATGGAGGTTTGGTTGAGGTTTGATGATGCGGTAATTCGGGTGAAAGGCTGTGGCCTGGTTATAGTTTGCATTCAGAGGTGGAGGTGTAGGTTATGGAGGTTCGAACGGTTTGGGTAAGGGCAATGGAAGTGGCTGTCGTTTCTGGGTGGTGGAAATCAGCATCGCAGTTCGACACTGGTGATGTTGGCTCGGTTGAGGAGGAGGAGTTTCAACAGTGTGTGATTGAAGTTTGGGTCTTCTTGGGTTTGAGGTTCAAGATTGAAAGGGTGGAATCATACCTTGCTGAAGTTCTTAAGTTGGTGTTGTCAATAATGAGAGGAATATGTGTGTATATATAGATTGGTATGGAGGGTATCGTAGTTAAAGTAGAGTTGTGAAAAATTGGATACGATTAGGATACCAAATAACTTATGGTTTCTTATGTGATAAGAATTGTATTAAAAAGATAATTTTGAATAATAAATAAATTGTAATTTGATTTAAATAATTTTGGAATTAAAACAATTTTTGGATTTAAAATAATTTTAAAAACTCGAAATTGGATTAAGATTGAATTTGACTTGATTTTATATCTTTGACTCGAAATACTCGATATGGGTAGACGAACACGTTTCAACTTTAATTTAAAATAGGTGTGATCGTAGTGACACGTTTTTAATAATTTAAATAATTATTCAATAATTGAGAAATTCTTGATCGCTACAAGATCAATTCGACGACTTTAGGGATGTAAATCACTAATTAGGTGTAACGGTTGGAGTTACTCTTACAAAACGGGCCCTTATGTTGAAAAAATGATTTGAAAATTGTGTAATTATAAGTTGAATTATAATATTTAAAAAATAATTTGAAAATTTGTGTAATTATAAACTGCAATGATGCTAAAGATTAATAAAGAAGACATCATGTAAATTTATAGTTATTAATGATTATACTAATATATCTTTATAAAAGGAATAACAAAAATCCTTATATTTCATTTATTTTATTTCTATTCGACGTGAAATTTAACTTGATATGCTCTGCAAGTTGAAAGCCCGTTTAAGAACATAATTCTAAAATTGATATTTACTTAAGCTTTTAAATGAATTGATTTATTTATTTGCATTTACTCATCACATCTAATGCTAACTTATATAACATTATAATGCATGTATAGTCCCTTTTATTTATTTATTTTATTTTTTTGGGGTGGAGGGGTGGAATAAATGTATAGTCTAATTTTAATTTTGCACCAAATTGATTCTTGATCACCTAGCTACCCTTCCGGTACTCAACCTTGTTTTGCCTAATCACCAACTCTAATCCTAATAATTTAAATGGGATAGATTTGATTATAGTTTAATGATTGATTTTGTTAGGAAGATTTTGTCACATAATGCAACTTTCATATTCGTTTTCCTACCAACAATACAGAGTATTTATTCCGCCCACTTCTCCACCTCTGGAATATTTCTATCCTTATCACAGTGTATAATATTAATAAATTGGTAACACTTGTTTATTTTATTTTAAGTTATATAAATAAAAGAAGCGAAAGTGATTAGCCAATGTTTTTCTCCCATTTTTCAGATTTTTCTCATTATCACTTTCAACCATATACTTACACAATAAAATATTATATACATAAACACAAAACTTTTTCTTTCTTTTTAATCACACATTCTCCAAAAAATCACTAATAAAAATATCAGTTTCTCCTTATAATGTTCATGAAACAAATCAATTATTTAAAAAGTCGCATTTAATTTCTTTTCAGTTAATGCAGAAATACTCAAAATGGCCAAAAAATTGTTCACCAACCAATCTTGGTGTTACATCTTTTGGTATGTATTATAATTTGAATTATATATTGTCAAAAATAATAATTAAATTATGAAAAAGTTAAACATCCACTGTGAGATTTGAGAGAGGAATTGAGTGACTTTGAGTTAGGAGGAGATAGAAATATCACACGAACAAAATATAGTTTCGCTACACCCTACAAGATTCCTAGAGTCTGTCACTAATACTAGATATAATAATTAATAATTTTAATTATCTACGTGTCATTGAACACAATGTATATTCATATTATATCATTTGCATTAAATAGTTATGACATTCCTTGTAATGCAAATGAGTAAAGTTTGCTTTCATTTTCAGAAAATAACACGTTGCTTATATGATAAAAAGTAGAATTGGAACTTTTAATAAACGGGTCTCACCCACATGCTAGGCTGAAAAGTGTGTAAATTCCATTTAATTGGGCAATGGGCATGTGAATTTGTACCTTTCTTTTGAGGGAAGAACTTTTGTTGAAAAATAATTCCAATTATTTGAAAATCATATACATTTTTAAAAATAAATAAATTTGTACATGGATTATCAGTTTGATCTAAGTCAAAATTAACAATTAATTTTAACAACATATTTTATAGATCGCATAATTGTTCAACCACAAATTTCATGAACATTTATCAAAATCTACTAAAAATTTGATTTTATTCTCTATCCAACATGGACATATGATAACGTCTTTTCAATTCATGGTTCAATCTCCCTCGTGTTTGTTAATTATATTCTGCTTTTTTTTCTTCTTGAGATAAACTATTTAATATACCTTCTTTTGTTAAAGGTTACATCTAAGACCTTCGTATTAAAATGACCTTGACACTGACTTCCACTCTTATAAAGATCACGTGGATGATTCATGAAGTGCATTGTTACGACATATCGCAACACCAACTTGCCTAAGTTTTGTGTTATATATCTACCAATAAAGATGATATAACTTTACTATAATTTTGAATTGAAAGTGTGTTTTTTTCGTAGTCAAGATTTTTCAATTTTTTTCCTAAATTACCCCAATTTTTTGTAGTTAATATTTAAATTGTTTGCACATTTAAAAATACTTAATAAAATATGTTAATAAAAAGTTAAAAAATGTATGATTAAATATTAAATCTTAATTTTAATTTATTTTTTATCAAATATTTTAACGCACAAAATTTTGGTCCCCAGGTGAAAAGCTGTCCAGCATGCTTCACTCTCAAATGTGGACCCCTGTTAAAGAAAGTCCAATTCATTTTCAGATTCCAGATCATCTTTCTGAAGTCCATTTGCCTTCAGCCTATGTTATCCAGTGTGAAATCTTATAAGATCCACAGATTATGCCAACCAAGTCACAACTCATAGCCACGTGGAGATTCGGTAGTGGCTGGGCAGCTGGAGTGGAGGTACTTCCACCGGATCACATACAAGACTTCCGGGGTTCAGAAAAGCCAATAAAGGGTGGTTGAGTTGATGGAGTTGATGGGTGTGGAGAACTTTGATAACGAATTCGATTCCTTTATCAACATTTTCACGGTATCTGTCGCATCGGGCTTATCTAATGTGGTTTACTTGTGATGTAGGTTCACCTACAACTTTCTATAATAAATACTTTTCAATGGATCGCAAACACAAGAAAGAACACGTTTAATTTGTAATTTCTTACTTAAAGGCAATCAAAAACCTAATAATGAGGTTAATAGTCATAAATAATGAAAACAATAAAACCTATTGAGCCAACAATCCCTTAATGACCTGAACTTACTACAAAAGATAATAAGAATAAAACATAATAATGAAATAAAAACCATTAAAACGCGGTTTTGACTTGGTAAACTATTTCAAACAGCAAAAATTCATTATAGGTCATGACATCGGACACTGTATGCAAATTCTGTGCCCACAATACTAATCGTTGTTAAACTCTTCAACTCTTCTTATCATGTTCGTCCAGAAATTCTATTGCCAATTGATCCACATCAACTTGACGGCGTGAATTGCAGACTATTACGTCAAATAGAAAATTTACTTAGTGCACATTCAGTGAATAGCGATTGTCGATCCCTCGTAATATAATAAAAGAAAAAAAGAAAAGATAATAAACCCGCCAAGGGTGACAAGGCCACATGATCCAAACAAAAAATAGGGGAAAAATCTTCCCAATAAATAATTATTATTAAAATTATATTTGGATATATTTTTAAAAAGTATACTATTGTGTAATCTTTTCTGCGTCAGGTACTAAACGTCGAACAAATTAAACAAATATAAGTTGATTTTGTCACTAAAAATGAAATAAAAAACGTTAAGGGAAAATAATTTTTCTATTAAAACTCTAATTTTAATCTTGATCAAATAAGGCTAGAATTTTCGAATTAAAACTTCAGATTTAATTTTTATAAATATTTCATTTCCAATTGTAACGGAGTTTAGAGAAAAATAAAATAATTAATTTATTAGAATTAAATTGTTACTATTTGGAAGAAAGCATATAAAATAGAGGGAGACGGGGGCTCCGGTTCGGCTCGGCTCAAATGCGGAAAGAAAGCGCCAAGAATTGTAAATTTAGGCGCGGCGTTGAGAGTCTCCTTCAACATTTCAACCTCTCCTCTCTGCACCCTACCTATGCATACACTTTTTTCAATCATTTGATTCCCAATAATACAACCATTCTATCCCATCCCTTTTTTTGTTTTTTTTTGTTTTTCATATTCAATTCAATCAACCCCATATATTGTCTCTTCATCTTCTATATATATGTGTGTGTGTGTGTGTGTGTGTGTAAGGGTAATAGTTACGGAAACGCTATAGCGATCCTGGATTTCTCTCTGAACAAAGTTCGAGAAACAAACGCATTTGACGTTTTTGATTCAATTATTATCACGGTATGTAATAGTTAATGTTAATGCTATTTGATTGTTTCGTTTTTCATTTATTTGAAGAGGATATCTGCAATTCTTGTTGAATTTCGCAGGTTATCTTTTGAATTATGTGTTAATTTCACATTGTAAAACTAGGGCCTTGTGTTGGAAAGAATAGCACAAGGCTTGTTGTTTTCATATTTAACCTGGTCATAAGATGGTGTCTCGTTTTAGAACTCTAACGTTTGATACCAGACTCCACGTTCGAGTTTTAAATAATGCTAATTTCTCTACGTAAATTGCTTTGAGATTTACATTTCATTTTAACATAATTGATAAATTTCTGGTACAACACATTAAAAATTTTCTTATCTTTATTGACCTTGGTGATTGAGACATCATTGAATATGCATTAATTAAGATAAGGGACTTGGTCTTGGAAGTTAGATATGCTTAGTTATTGATTTTACCAACTGAAGTTCTTGAATTTCGCATGATTATGAGTTGGCTCCTTTTTTCTAGGTAGAATCTGTAGGAAGAAATTTGAGCCAGCATTGATTTGTAACCAGTGTCTCAATGTCTGAGTACGTCATGAATGTATCAACTGGGGAGAACATCAGAAATGAACCTGAGAGACATTATGTGTCTCACAAAGAAATTTTCACCGAGAGGTCTCCAAGAAGTCCCTTGATTACACACAGTCCACCACTGAGCGCACAGAGTCCTGAGAGTGACTCTATTGATCTGCCAATCGATGAGGCTGTTGACACCTCTATTGAGCAATTGTGTAACAATGTATGTGAGATGCAGAGCTCTGATCAGTCACCCTCGAGGCGTAGTTTCTTATCGTATGGGGAGGAGTCGAGAATTGATTCTGAGTTGCAGTTTCTTGCTGGAGGAGATGATGTTGAGGTAGAGATTAAAAAAGAGGTGGTTACTGAGCATCACGGAGGAGACACTAATTCTGAGGAAGAAAAAGGATCTAATGAGGATCTTGAAGATACAAATAAGATCCATCCTTCTCCTACAGAAACAAGAAGACTTGCTCACTCACAGTTCAACTCTGAAGCCTCTCGTAAGGCTAATTTAAGGAGCAAAACTTTTCAAGGAAGACCACCAAAGGCCAAGGAAACTGGGAAGGCTTTGAAAAAGTTGAGTTCAGTTTCCTACCAAAAAAATGAAAGAAGTTCTGCTTTAGAAGGGTTGAGATTGCAGAATGGAAACGATGTTCGTCGTGAGGCAGGATACCTTGGACCATATCTACTCAAACAGGCAAGGGACGTCATAGCATCTGGGGATAATTTTCAAAAAGCTCTTGAGTTGGCTCTTCGAGCAATGAAATCATTTGAGAGAAGTGCAAATGTCAAGCCTAATTTAGATCTTGTTATGTGTCTGCATGTAGTTGCAGCAATATATTGCAGGCTTGGCCAGCACACTGAGGCTGTTCCCATTCTTGAGCGATCAATTGAAATTCCAATGATAAATTTGGGCCAAAACCACGCACTTGCTAAATTTTCCGGGTGCATGCAGTTGGGTGATACCTACGCGATGCTCGGGCAGATTGAAAACTCTATTCTGTGTTACAATGCAGGTTTGGAGATTCAACAACTAGTTCTGGGAGAAAAAGACCCTCGATTTGGTGAGACTTGCAGGTATCTGGCTGAAGCTCATGTCCAGGCAATGCAATTTGATGAAGCTGAGAAGCTTTGCCTGATGGCACTTGACATCCATCAAGAGAAAGGATCCTCAGCTTCTCCAGAGGAAGCAGCAGATAGGAGACTTCTGGGACTTATTTGTGAGTCTAAGGGAGATTATGAAGGTGCTCTTGAGCAATATGTTTTAGCAAGCATCGCTATGGCCTCCATCGGCCAGAATGCAGATGTGGCTGCCATTGACTGTAGCATTGGCGATGCATATTTATCTTTGGCACGGTATGATGAAGCTATTTTTTCTTATCAGAAAGCTCTCAATATGTTGAAGTCGAACAAAGGAGAAAACCATCCAACATTTGCTTCAGTCTTTGTCCGTTTGGCTGATTTGTATAACAAAATAGGGAAGTTCAGTGATTCCAAATCTTACTGTGAAAATGCACTTCGCATATATTCTAAGCCCGTCCCAGAAAGTCTTCCAGAAGAGATTGCCAGTGGTCTAGTGGATATTTCTGCAATCTATGAATCCATGAATGAACCTGACCAGGCATTGCATTTACTTCAGCAAGCAATAAAGGTATATGGTAATGCACCAGGACAACAAACCACAGTTGCAGGAATTGAAGCCCAGATGGGGGTCTTGTTCTATATTTTGGGGAGTTATTCTGATTCTTACGACTGTTTAAAGAATGCCATTACAAAGTTTCGGGCAACTGGAGAAAAGAAATCTGCCCTTTTTGGTATTACTCTGAATCAAATGGGCCTTGCCTGTGTGCAACTTTATTCAATAAACGAGGCTGCTGATTTTTTAGAAGAAGCCAGGAGCATTTTGGAGGCTGAATGTGGGCCATATCATGCTGACACTCTAGGAGTTTATAGCAATCTTGCGGGAACCTATGATGCAATGGGCAGGTATTGATTTGTTTCGTAAAAAATTTATGTTTATAAAATAAACATATGATGTTTTTGAGGTAAAATATATAGTTGAAAAGTGGGTAGCTTAAAAAGTAGTTTGTAAAAATGATTTCATTAAAGTTTACCAAATTGCAGCTTAATGTTGCTACAGTTTATTCTTATAATTATGCATTAGACAATCATCTTACTATTATAGTTGTCCATTTACATGTCTAACTTCTAGATAAGAATTAGTGTTTTTCCCATCACATTTTCAATCTAAATCTCGTGTTGGTGTTTTTTAAAGTCATTTTGATATTTCAAGTACGAAACGATATATATCCGATAATCTGGAAATTTGGAAACAGATAATTTTTTTTTTTTTTTTAACAGATTAACCATTTTATATCTGAACTCGAGAACTAAATTTATGTAGGACTGATGATGCAATTGAAATCATGGATTATGTTGTCGGGATGAGAGAGGAGAAGCTCGGGACAGCAAATCTTAATGCAGATGATGAGAGACACAGATTGGCCGAGTTACTAAAAGACACAGGAACAGTCAGGCGCAGAAAATCCTTGTCACTGGAAACATTACTCATTAATACCTCTCAGGCTGCTATGAATGACAGTGTTACAGTACTATGAATTTTCATAGATTTCTTTTTTTCTTTTTAGAATTAGAATTCAGAAGTAAATTTTAGAAAGCGTTGATGTTGGATTGCCTTTCTGGATTCTGTTTGTAAATGTGGGTTGATGAAATTCCTTTTTCACCATTTGTATCTTGTGGTTCAATAAAGAAATGGTTGGTTTTAATTATCATTTTTTGTTTCAACAACTTTTGATTGAAAACATTCAACTACTATTTAGTATTTTCCATATGAAGAACTGTCATTTTCTTATTTGATGAAAGGCCTATCTAAAGTATTTAGTTGTTTCCTGAAGGGTAAGCAGCATCTTTGGCCAAGGTTAAAAGTTACTTTAACTTTTAATTAATTTTAATTTAATTGCAGACATGCTCGGATAAGTTATTCTTTTTGTTAGCTTCTGTCTAAGCAACTGCACATAAAAGAACAATTGCTGCATAAAATGATTAGAATAAAGTTGGCAATGGTGATTGTCATTTAGAGATAGCAAAAAAATCCATCAAATCTGATATCCGTCGAAACTCGATCCCAACGAGGTGGAGATTATTTACATCTATACTTGCTACTTTTAAAGTTAAATATATTATCACTATATCTTCTTATATGTACACCACATTTTAATTGCAAGAAATATCCATAACTTTTAATTAATATTACAATTAGGGTAATAAGCACAAATGGTCCCCAACCTTTAGGTTTCTTGCGAAAATGGTCCCCAATGTTTAGATTTTTACATTTATACTCTCAGAATCACCAAACGTTGCGAAAATGGTCCCTACTGTTAGATTTCGTTAGTTTTTTCCGTTAAAAAGTTTAAATAGCACAAATGGTCCCTAACCTTTGAGTTTTTTACGATAATAGTCCCTAACATATTAAGGTCATGATTGGTATTTTTAGTTTGTAACCTTCAAACGTTTGGCATATTTAGTCCCTAACATATTAAGTCCCTATACGTTTGGTATATTTAGTCCCTAACATATTAAATCCCTATTTGAAAATAATTATTTCAAATAATATGATTTGTAATTGAAATTTTTTGAAGAATTTGTTGTTAAAAAAATTGAATTTATTTGTAAATTATTTTATTGATAGAATGTGTGGTTAAAAACGAGTTTTAAAAAATAAATTTTATTTTGAATTTCTAAAATGCACAATAAAATATTTAACAAAAATTCACCTCTTCAACCTATTGGAAAAAAATAATGAATCCATGGAACATAAACAAACAAATACACTGGACATTATTTTAGAAATTGAATAAAAAATATGTTTGTATCAATTCTATTTTCGATTTTGAGAACTGATCAATATCGATTTTTGAAATCTCATTTTTTTTCAAAACTCATTTTCTTCCACACGTTCTATTAATATTTTTTTTTAATTTATGCATAAATTAAAAAAATTACATTTTAAATAATGTGGTTTGTAATTGTAATTTTTTTAAATAATTTGTGGTTAAAAAGTAAAAGAAAAAAAATTGAATTTATTTGTAAATTATTTTATTAATAGAATGTGTATTGAAAACGAATTTTAAAAATAAAGTCTATTTTAGATTTTTAAAGTGCACAATAAAATATTTAAAAAAAATTCACCACATTAACATTTCAACTTATTGATAAAAAAAAATTATGGAATATAAACAAACAAATACATTGAACATTATTTTAGGAATTGAATAACAAATATGTTTTTATCAATTCTACTTTCAATTTCAATTTTCGATTTTGAGAATCGATCGATTTGAAAAGTAAGTTTGGAGAATTTTGGTTAAAATGTAATTTTTTTTTAATTTATGCATAAATTAAAAAAATATATTAATAGAACGTGTGGAAGAAAATGAGTTTTGAAAAAAAATGAAATTTCAAAAATCGATATTGATCAGTTCTCAAAATCGAAAATAGAATTAATAAAAACATATTTTTTATTCAATTTCTAAAATAATGTCCAATGTATTTGTTTGTTCATGTTCTATGGATTCATTTTTTTTTTCCAATATGTTGAAGCGGTGAATTTTTGTTAAATATTTTATTGTGTATTTTAGAAATTCAGAATAAATTTTATTTTTTAAAACTCATTTTTAACCACACATTCTATAAATAAAATAGTTTACAAACAAATTCAATTTTTTTTAACAACAAATTCTTCAAAAAATTACAATTACAAACCATATTATTTGAAATAATTGATTTCAAATAGGGGCTTAATATGTTAGGGACTAAATATGCCAAACGTATAAGGGCTTAATATGTTAGAGACTAAGTACGCCAAACGTTTGGAGGTTACAAAATAAAAATGCCAAAAGTGACCTTAATATGTTAGAGACTATTATCGTAAAAAACTCAAAGGTTAGAGACTATTTGTGCTATTTACAAGTTTTTAACGGAAAAAACTAACGGTAGGGACCATTTTCGCAACGTTTGGTGATTCTGATGATATAAATGCAAAAATCTAAACGTTGGGGATCATTTTCGCAAGAAACCTAAAGGTTGGGGACCATTTGTGCTTATTACCCTTACAATTATGTCCCCAACATTTTTCATCGTATTCTTATTTTAATTCTTTCATTAATTAATATATCTCTTCTGTTGATTTTTGTCAAAAAAATTTATTAAGATGGATTAAAAAAATTTATATACCACTTGTACACTTTAAAAAAAAAAAGGCATGATAATAATAATAAAAAAAATTGGATGAAAAACACAATAAAGGACAAAATTTGATAATTGTTGAAAATTTAATGATAAGAACTTGGTGCAAAAAATAAAGAATATAAATGTAATAATCTATATAAATTAAGGACCAATAATGTAATTCAAATGTGGTATAGTTTTATAAGAAATTGTGGTGCAAATATAATTACTTCTTTTAAAAGTCTTTAAGAGAAATTTTTTTGAACTATTTTACCCTTACATTTTTTTAATAATTTTATATTCACCCTTAATTTTAATTAATGTACATTTTTTTAATATTTTATTTCTTTTTATTTTTTATTGTCAATAAAAATATTTTTCGTACATTTACAATCTAAACTTTTCACTCTCTCTAATTTTTTTTAAAAATAAAATTAATAACTCTTATATAATTTATAGTTTTTAACACGTCCTTCGATTAATATGAGAAAAAGAAAAAATGTGTACTTCTTGAATTAATTTTTTTTACATTCATATAATAATTTTTTTTTAAATACTTTAAAAGTCCCTTAAAGGGAGAAACTTTTTTGAACTATTTGAGCCTCGCATTTTTTTAATAATTTCACATTCATCCTTAATTTTAATTAATGTACATTTTTTAATATATTTTTTTATTTTTCGTATTGTTAATAAAAATATTTTTCATACATTTACAATCTAAATTCTTCTCTTTTCTACACTATTAAAAGTCCCTTAAAGGAAGAAAAGTTTTTGGACCATTTTACCCTTGCATCTTTTTAATAATTTCACATTCACCCTTAGTTTTAATTAATGTACTTTTTAAATATTTTGTTTCTTTTTATTTTACATGTTGTCAATAAAAATATTTTTCATACATTTACAATCTAAATTCTTCACTTTTCTATAATACTTTTAAAAGTCCCTTAAAGGAAGAAAAGTTTTTGGTCCATTTTACCCTTGTATATTTTTAATAATTTCATATTCACCCTTAGTTTTAATTAATGTACATTTTTTACCTTTTTATTGTCAATAAATTTTTTCATACATTTACAATCTAAATTATTCACCTTTCCACTAAAAATCTTTTGAATAAAACCAATAACTCTCATATAATTTATAGTTTTTAATACGTCCTTCAATTAATATGAAAAAAAAATATGTAATTCTTGAATTAATTTTTTACATGCATATAATAATTTTTTTTTTTAATATACTTTTAAAAGTGCCTTAAGGGGATAAATTTTTTTGGACTATTTTATCCTCCAATCTTTTTAATAATTTTATATTCACCCTTAATTTTAATGAAATTAATGTACATTTTTTAATATTTTATTTCTTTTTAATTTCGTAATTTCAATAGAATATTTTTTATACATTTACAACCTAAAATCTTCACTTTCTCACTAACTAATTCTAAAAGGCCTTAAAGAGATAAACTTTTATTATTATTATTATTATTATTATTATTATTATTATTATTTTACCCTCAAACATTTTAATAGTATCATATTTATCGTTAATTTTAATTAATATACGAATCAGGTATGAAGTTTGCTATTAAAACCCGTGGTATGGATCGATGTGAGTTTAAAACAAACAAGCAACGAGTAAGATGCTATCTACAGTTTGATCAAAACAATCCGATTTCTCTGCTTAAACCTTGGCAGCAAAACAAAATCTTCATGAATTAAATTTCCTGTATACTTTTTATATACACATTTTTGTACACCCCTCACACGTGGTGCATTATTTTAACCCCTTATAACTGAGTCACACCCCCATGTGAGGGAGTGTACAAAAAAATATACGTCTAGCATGGTTCAATCTTCATCCGATCTTCGATGAATTCATTGCAATGATTTATGCATACTAGGTGATTCGACTGCTTGAACCTTGACACATGTTTGGTAGAGATGATAGGATAGAAATGAAAAGAAATAAAGCACAAAAAAAGGTTGACTCTTTCTCTTTGTTGGGTACGTTGTTTGGTTCAGTTGAGGACGGTAAAAAACATAAGTTATTCTTCATTGATTCACTACTTGATGAGCCGGGTATTAATTGACATAATAACTTTATTTTCACAATGTGAATGACAATTCACTCATATTGGAGTGTGCTTGTCGACTCTCCCAAAAATTTTTTTTTAGGAAAAAGATCAAAAAATGAAAAAGTACTTGAAATTTTATTGCAATTATTCTCTACTCGTTTTCATACTTTGATAACATTCCATAATCACATTATTGTCAATATTAAGAACATCCTTCTCAATATTTACTACATCAAATTCAGGGATGTCACTCCTAACATCCTCAACATTATTCCCGATGTTGAGAGACATCTTCAATTTCAACATCAGTTTCTTCACCAAGTTTCTCAACACTTTCATCTCTAACTTCATTTTCATTCATTTGCTCATCAGAAGAAAACATGGATTTACGTTTAAAATATTTTTCCATAACTGATACAAACAAACAAATAAATAATTGTAAACACATATTAACCCTAAAATCTCAAATTCTCAAACAAACAAAAATTCAAATAAAATAATAATTTCTCAAATCTCAAATTCTCAATACTCCAAACTCCAAAATCTCAATCCCAATTCACCAAAATCTAAATGTGGCGTTCTGTTTGTATTTTATTTTGTATTTTCATTTTCGAAAATGTTTTGTGTTTCTTGTTTTTATTTTTGTTTTCAAATTTGCTGAAAACGCGTTTGATTTGTCATTTCTGAAAACTGTTTTTGAAAATGAAAAGCTGAAAAACACATTATGTTTGAAATTTTGCAGAATAATACTTAAACTATTTTTAACTAATTTGCTTGCAGAATACTACTGACTCAAACTTAAATTTCCTTTCACAATACACCGAAAACATAATTATATACAACACACTAATGTGAGCATTAAGAGTCTATATTAACACAGCTTGATCAAGTTCGAGATTTGAGGAAACTCCAGTTCTATTAAAATTCAGAAAATGCAAATTCTTTCAAAACAATCAGAATCCATTTATCAAGACATTTTTTTAAAAAATAACAACAAGAATTTTCACTTAATTTTTTTGGTAATATTGATATTGAATTTAATATAGTTCTAAGTTAGGATAATTCTTATAAAAAAAAAAAAAATCTTTATTTAGGCTTAGTTCCAAACTATGATAGAAGAAAAAAAAACTTTATATTAAGCTCAGTTTCAAGTTAAGATATTTTTTAATTAAAAAAAAAAATCCTAAAACGCATTTTCCACGTTTTAAACATTTTTTTTCTGAAATACACACAAAACGCTCAAAACGAAGTTTTGGACGTTTTACGTTTTGTATACAATTTTTTTTTTTTTTTTCAAAATGCGTTTTTGAAAATGATAAAGAGAACGCGTTTTCAGTGTTTTCGAAAATAAAAACAGAAAACGATCTTAAAACAATAAAGAGAACAGAGTCTAAATCTCCATTCCTAATGGACAGAGACATGGAGCAAATAAATTAACAATAATCCAATACAATTTCAGGAAATCATGTAAGACTATGTTCAAGGATCAACTGAAATTTTTTTTTTAAAAAAAAGTCTGATTCTTACTGGGTCCGCCCCTAGTGGCGAGTCACGAGTCGAAAATACCGGACCTGAATCGGCCCTATGCCATCAGTACTTGATTCCTCCGCAGCAACTATGTCCAATTACTACAATTTCCTGCACTAGTGACATGCTTCATGACCATTCCATTGTCATAATCATGTGTTCACCTCATCTATAGAGCCTAGTTGGGATTTTTATCACCATTTTCAATCGATTTTAGGTGGCACCGATTATGAGGTGTTGAAAAAATTGATGATTGATAGTTTTTTTTTTTTTTTTTTTGGACACTTATTTTGGATGGTTGAAAAACAACACAAAATCATAGTACTATTATATAACGTAATCATTACAATTTATAAACAAATTTATAAATAACATAATTTTTCAAATTACTTATTAACCATCCAAATGTTCTCTCTCCATATTTCAATCACATATCTTATCCCAAAAAAAATAAAATAAAATAAAATAAAAATTAAAATTAAATTAAATTAAATACAACTACAATGTTACCAAACACTCTGTAGTCTGTACTATACAAAGGAATGATATGTTCCCCAATACTCATAAGGAATTTGATTGGTTGGTGGGATGGGCCCCACTGCCCACCCACCAATAGGAGATGTGAGTTTGAAATATGTTCCCACTGTGGAGAACATATCTTTTCTGATTCTATACATGTGCTCTCAAAACCACCTAATCAATGTGATTTGACCGTTACATATTCTCTTCTAAAACTAATAACCTATAAATAAACTTATATTAACTAAATAAATTGCATTATATTATAATTACTTCTAAGTAAAATACTACTTAGAAAATCATTTTGTATAAAAATTGTTTATAAAGTAAAAATACTACTAATAAGACCAAAAAAAAAATACTTGGTAAAAAAATTACTTATAGTTTAAAATTATTAATGTAAAATACTGGCTTAGAATTCTAAGTAAATATTTAACTTTAAAAAGTTAATATTAATTTATATATAAAAAATAGTACCTGTAAGTCATCAACTTATTTACAAGGATATGGCACTCTCTAAGTGTGGCAAACAGGCTGAACAGTTCGCGAGTTTATGAATTCGGCTTGGCTCATGAAAAAATAGACTTGGACTTGGATCAAACAGAAAAATTGGATATTGAATAGTTCGAATTTGACTCGTGAAGCTCGTAGATCGACTCGTGAATAAGCCCAATAAACTTGGAAATGGCCCGGCTCGCGAGTTGGTCCGTTTTCGGATCATTTGAAAGCTAATCTCGATTGATTGAAACGTACAAGTTGAATCAAGAATCTAATAATAAAAATGTTTAGAGTCTCCATCATAATATTTTCTTATTTTGTCAGTAACACCCTTAAATTGTTATTTTTCGATCATTATTACCATTACCATTTAATTTATTTTGATTAAATACAATTATTATAAGTTATTATATTATCTACAATACATTTAAATAATTTTTTCCTTTAATCGATAGCACATCTAAATTCTTATTAAAATAATTAATTAATATAAAAGGTTACTTTTTTAATATATTCTAGAATATAAAATAAACAATTTCAAAACTCATTTGAAAAAATAAAAATAAAAAATGAAATTTTTGTTTGGACTTACATAAAAAAAAAAAACACTATATATAAAAATATCCTCCTAAATTAATTTGATTTGCCTATGCATAGTTTTTCATATGTTTTTTGTGACATATTATAAATATTTTGTGAATCAATTTTCGATTTGTCTAATATTCGTGATATTAGATTACTTCTTGATATATGGTACGTGATTTCTTTATCAAACTGACATTTTAAGCATCTGTCTAATATATATTTCGAAGAAATTGGTGAAAATCTTCAATAAAAATATTATTTATTAAAAACTGCAGTCAATTTACAGTTTTGATTGTTTCTCAATTATTTCAATTACTTTAAAAAACTGTATTAATATTTCAAAATATTACGCATATGATTCATCCAATATAAAAGCCACCTATTAATTGGTATCACAAATTGTATGGGTACCACACTCGTGTTTAATATTTTAAATAAATTCAAAACATATAATAAATTTCAAGTTCACGGTCAGTGACTCAGGACGCATCATGTGCAAATACAATAACATGCACCAAGCACCCATGACACATCTTCAAGTGGTGAAAGGGGGAGGTGAAAAGTTTACAACCTAGTTTCCAGCTGTCATAGTGAATATTCAAATCCTGAAATATGGACGAGGCCCTTAGTAAGCGAAGTCAGAAGGCAAGCCTCCTATCTGCACCCTTGACGGCATATCCTGCGATTTACCTCATTTATCAAGGCTGAGGAAGATGAGATCCCTAAGGTGTGGACTACACATTTTACAATAACATGCATCGAATGACTATTTGCCACTATTCTTAAAATGACTTATCACTTTTTTTATAAGTCCTAATCCTAATCCTAAACAAATAAAAGATGCTAACAATGGTACTGTTCATATTGTCCACGTGCCATTCATAGGTTTCGTAAAAAACGAAAGTGGTGAGGAGGAAAAAAAAAGGTACTCACACAAATATCCTTATTTTTGGATCATTTACAAAAATACATTTTTGAATTTTTTTAGAAAGTAAAAATACTTTGTAAATCTTAGATGCCACTTTTTTAATGTTTTTCTCAGTTTTTGAATAATTTTGTCACTTTTTTAAAAATGCAACACAATGTCACTTATTTTTAAAAATTTGTTATGTATGTTACTTTCTCAATCAAATATAAATTAAAATCTTAGAATAAATTCATGAGTTGTTAATTTTATTTAAAATATTAGAATAATTATGCAATTTTCTTTAAAAAGTGACATAGTGTCACATTTTATCAAAAAAAAAAAAAAAAAAAAAATTAAAAAAACTATTTGGCACTTTTTAGACGTGTCACTTTTTTCTACGGAAAGACAATATTTCAATTTTTACAATATTCATCATAGACTAACAATTGGTGAATTACACAAATTCACAAATACTAATAGATACATTACACGTTCTCCATGCACAAACAGTTTGTCACATTTTCACTTTTTTTTTACTTGAATGTCACTTTTTTAATTTTTACAATATTTATCATTGACTAACAAATTATGAAAGTGCAGAAAAAAAAGTGACAAAGTGATACCTCTTATCACAATTTTGTTTTAACTCACCTTCTCTTTTTACGGTGTTTAAAAAAGTGACGCTTTGTCACTTTTTACTGGTTGAATGTTACTTTTTCAAAATTTTCAACATCATTCCTTGACCACATGTGTTGTAACTTAACAAATTACCTTTAAAAGTATTTGTTGAGATCGCACCCAAAATATGGCACATTGGACCGTTAGTGAAGGCCCAACGAGGGTCCATTGGACTTCAGCCCATGATCAAAATTTTAGATATCGCCATGAACTAATGGCCGAGGTGGAAAGGCACAGGAGCCCCTCCGATCGAACTTGTTTGTGTCTAGCAGAGGCACTTCATGCTTTGCCGAGGTGTTTACAGTAGCGCCTCGAATGTAAGGATGGGACAAGGTATGAACTCAGAGATGTGACACTGCCTTTATCAAGATGTGACAGGCGTCCATCCCCTACAAAATGTAGCAATGATTACGGTCAAAAAGTAAGGTTGTCACCATCAAGAGCTAGGGTGAAGACAAAGTATGCCACGTGTCATGGTCCGAAACAGCTAGTTCCTCTATAAATATGGCACACCTCCCGCCTGGTAAAGGGTTAGCAATTTCATACTCTTAACTAAATAAATATCTCTCACTCCCTTTTCTCTCTTTTAGGCATTTATATTTCCCACATTCAAATTATATTCGCTGAACATGGCCGTTGACTTTGGCATCGGAGTGCAAACGGGAGCCACCTCGGCCCCCTTTGCAAACTGATCGTTTGTCACAGTGCGCAGGAGATCCACGCGTTCAAGAGGGAGGAGTTGAGACATGTTGGTCCAAGGTCCAGCCGGATTTTGTGGTCAACATTTTGGCGCTGTCTGTGGGAAACCATACTGCTAACCACGAAAGCGCATGATGAAAAGCCACACATAGAAAGGAAGTCCTGAAAAAGGGCGAGTAACCTCTTGCAAAAGAGCGGAGAACTGTAAAGAACTTTGAAATATAGCTCATTATCTATTCCTGCATAGCTGTGAATGAAAACATCATATTATATGTCTGAATGTTCTCAATGGAATTTTTAATCCTATCTCCCTGTCATATAACAAATTTTTCAAAATTAGAGGATAATCTTCCATAGGAGAAATATTCACTTTCTCTTGTATACAACAAAGTATGGGTGAACAAATAAACCGCAAAATCGAATTAAACTGTAACAAATGGTTTGGTTTGTAAAAATTCCAAACCATCTTAAACAATTTGGTTTAGGTTTCAATTGTCAAAATCGCGATTTCAAACAGCTAACCCGCCAAATTTTAAAAAATAAAAATAAAGACAAATTTTCAATTTTAAAATAAAAAATAAAAAGCAATATACTTTTTATTGTCAACAAATCAAAATTGAGGAGACATAGATTAATTTGGAAATAATTTTTCCTCCTACAATTCATTATCATCATCCAAGATATTTTCTTAAAATAAAATTTTTAATATAAGAGCTAACGACAGTTTATTTCTATATAATTAGTTTGTTTGTCAACATGGATTGATTCACAACAAAGCACTCAATTAGAAACTTAATACTATTTTTGAGCTAGTTTCAACTCGAAATTTTAGATGAATATGTGTCTTTGAGCTCGCTTTGAAATATACTAATTTATTCATCGGCAATCCGTGGTTTCAAACAGCACCAAATCGCAAAAAATAGTTTGATTTTATTTTGTTTAAAAAATGAAATGGTTTAGTTTGGCTGGGAAAAATTTCAAACCGTTTTAAATGGTTTGGTTTGAAATATTATTAAAAATCGTGTTCACCTCAAAACAAAATGAGAACCTCGAATTACGACATGTTTTATAATGCTTATTCACTCTCTCCTCGCACCAAAAATTTTCTTTGCAAAATAAATATTTAAATGTAGGATCTCCAATGCCTATGTAATCTGAACAATCAAACAATAGATGAAAAAGTTAATAATATAGATCATGCTATAAAAGATAAGAATTATTGTTTTGATCATTGACAATGAAAAACAACACGTATAAGAAATGAATTCGATAATCATAAAAAAAGAAAAAAAACTAAAATTGTGATTGACAAAGATGCATCAAATTCATGGTATTATAAGTTTTTGCAATTTTTATACAACGTAATTATTTTTTGATGAAAATTATAATATAATATTGATTATCTCAATTATCAGTTAAGTAAATCGGGAGACAATTTACTTGTTGTTGTAAAAATTTAAGAATCATAAATATTGAATTAAAAGTATGATTATTTAAAACAAAATTTAATACAAATTGATTAAATATTCGATATAAATATAAATGAAAATTCGATATTAGATTTGTATGACAAAACGAAATTATTCATCCATATGATTGATAATAAAAAAATATCACAATTATTTAAAAAAATTATTTACGTATTAAATATAACTTTCTATAAAAATACTAATTAATTTAATAGAACGCAATACAAAAGAGCTCAAATTTTTAGATGTATTAAATAACTAAAAAAATAAGATTATTTATAAAAAGTTTTATGCTATAAGATTTATTTAGTATTAGATGCGTGATACAATTTCGATATAATTTTGAACTGAAAATTTTGCATTGAATTTGTATGACTGCACACAAATACTTATTTGCAAAATTCAAAACATTAAAAGATAAAAAAAAATTATGAAAAGAGAGGTTTAAACACAAATAATCAAATATAAATAAGTAAAAAAAAATCTCCATAAAAATATTTAAGTAGAAGTAGAAGTGTGAATACAATAAAAATTGAGTTTTGGTCTTTGGAGTGTAAAGTAATAAAAGTTGAGTGTGAAAATAAATGAAATATATAATATATAATATTGTATAAAAAATCATAAAAAGTTGTGTCAAATTGGCGGGAGGAGTCGATATTAGATTTGTATGACAGAACGAAATTATTCATCCATAAGATTGATACCAATAAAATATCACAATTATTGAAAAAAATTATTTATGTATTAAATGTAACTTTCTATAAAAATACTAATTAAGTTAATAGAACGCAATACAAAGGAGCTCAAATTTTTAGATGTACTAAAAAAAATCACCAAAAGTTGTATCAAATTAGCGGGAAATTCTCCTCCTTTAATATTGAGTAAGATAAGATTAGGAATGCTAAAAGTCTTTTTATTTATTTTTTTATACGTACATTGCTGGCAATTGAATACTACAACAGAGAATACGAAAAGTCATCTCTTTTTTTTTGTTTTTCCTTTTTATTTTTTATTTTTTTTTGGATATATGGAGACCTTGATTACAGTGTTCGTAAAAATAAACAAATCACTCTGCATATGTTCTTTCTTATTCTTTGGTCATGAGTAGAACATCTTTGCTCTCTTTTATCCTTCAGAAATCGGCATTTCGCAGTAGGTATATCATACTGAAAAATATGTGTGAATTGCATAATTTAGTCGATGAACTTCACGTTAGGAAGACTAAGTGGAGCATGAAGGTCCATGTAGTGCGTGCGTGGGATACTTAGAGCTACAACAATCCAAGAGATGTTTTTAATTACGATGTTGACTTTGTGGACCATAAGGTTAGTGCATAGTATTTGCTCATTATACGTAGGAAAAAAAAAAAGCAATATTATTTTGTTTTATTATCGTTTTTTCAGTGTCAAAATTTTCTTTGAAGAAAATTTTGTAATTTTTTTTTTATAGGTACATGTGTGTTTGGTTCATACATTTTTCAATGTTTGTTCATCCATTTCTGATGGAACTTTTTAATTTTTAATTTTTTTTTGGTATATGTTTGTTTGGTTCAAAGATGTTTGACTCTTTTCTCATCCATACAAGGATTTAATTTTGGATTAAGGTTATTTGAATCACTACTGTATTTAGTATTAAGTTTTTTACGTTTTCAATTATGTTTGAACATTGTTTGGTTTATAACTATTTGGCTAAAATATTGTTAACTATTTAATTAGCGCGTGTATTACTATTTAATATCGGATTAGGATTATATTCGAAACCCTATATATATTGATTGTTTGATAGATCAAGTAAAAGTTTATTGTTCTTGATACACTGTCATAAAATAGTTCTTGCCATGTAGATAGTGTTTTATTTCCTTTTCTTTTTCCTTTTTTTTTTTGGATAATACCATATTTTGATTTGGTTCGTGCATTATATTATTTAATTTTGGATTTTGATTATTTGAACCGCAATTGTTTTATGGTTAGATTGTATTTTTTTAGTGACATGTCAATGAATGATTGCTTATATTTCAATTTTCACTGGGCAATGGGCATATTGGTGGTTTGATATCAAGGATAATTTTATTCTCTTAATACAGACATAACAGTGTACTTCCCATGTAGATTGGTTCATGTATGTTGGGTTAACGGTTTGGTTCATATATGTTTACGTGGAATGATCTTAATCAAGAAAATTGGAAGCAATTACCTAGGTATAGCATGCTTTTGACACTTTAGTGGGCTTCTTAAAATTTTGTAGGGTGGAAGGATCCAAGCATCAGCTAAGCATAATTTGATCCGTGTGTTCAAGCCTCAGTTACATGAAGGTGGTTTGTAAGCTATACAACATTTTTTAATTGAGGAGAATAAGTTGAAGTACAAGGTAGTGAAGTGTGATTACATAATCGAGTTATTAACAAAGACAAGGGTGTTTGAGGTTGAAGACAATACGTTTCCCAAAGAAATTTACGCCTTAAAACCTTTTTCAGGATATTATAGACAAGTTCGATGCTGATGACACTGAATTATTTGGTGAGATGATTGTGCTTAGTTCTTGATACAATGCTTACAAATGAAGGGTTATATATATTATACTTATTCTAATCCAATGTCTATGGATTTATAGACATGATCGGAGAAGATGTTGCTCGAGATAGTGTGCAAACTAGAGACGTGAGAGGGAGGATTGCCAAGCTCATTGATGTCGATTTGGAAGATTTAGAGTACGCCTTTATTCTTTTGATTATATTTGTATGTAATACACTTGATGTGATGTAGTATAATGATGAATTCTTGGTGTATAATCTAGAAAACGTGTAGGAAAAATCGATTGAAGTGTACTTTGTGGGACAGTCATGTGGATGAAGTCGTTACTTACTTGGATACTAACTCCCTTGATCCAGTGATTGTATCACTGCAGATGTACCGTGCCCAAAAGGACTACAAAGGTTCGTTACTAATAAATTTTATGTTCGTCAATATTAAATTCCTTTGTGTATCATGTATACCTAATTACATCTACTGTATATATTGTTATAGGCTACATCAAGATTTCAAATAAATTCTACATTACTAAGATTTTGGTAAATGCGCCGATCGATGAGATGAAGCAATTTCGGGGCACGTAATTTATTCTTTTATTTGTATGTTGTTTATACTTAGCCGAATATATTTTTTTCTTACGTGAAAGTGTTTAAATACTGATCTTTACATATTTTAGGTTGTTAGTGGGAAGGGATGTGAGCACAATGAGGATAACTCAAACATCAACTTCGACGGCTTATTCAGTTACTGATGATTTTATGAGTGGGCCGTGCGAGGTGAAGACTGTAAAGGAATTAAAGTTGAATTGAATATAGTTGAATGCATTGACATATGTAGCAAAATTAAACTAATAGAAGTATGCTCTTTGTTTTCAATCAGGTTAGTTGCTATTGGGTTTGTTGTACTATTGTTGACATTGAAAGCTCTTACAATGATTGGTCCTACTTATCTTGCAAGAACAGTAAATGCACCCAAAAAAACCCAAACACGGGATAAATTTTATTGTGCTCAATGTGGTCGATATGATCGATCTGGAAATCATAGGTTGTATACTTAATCTTTAAACAAGTGCTTTATAGAACTTATAGGATTCTTAATAATTGTCTTCTTTATATAGGTATAAGATCCAGGTCCGGGTGATTGATGGAACGGATTATTGTTCAGTTTTGTTCTGTTCTGGGACAAAGAGTGTTTTAAAATAATAGGAAAGACCGCTACTGAGCTTCGTGAGGAGATGGCCAAGGTATTTAAAAGCATGATGTCGAATAAAATACAACATTTTATCAATTGTGTGTGTAGCATAAATGTTGTATTAACACTTGATATAATTTCAGAAACATAATCTGTCAAGATATCCAACTGAGATTGAGAATATTGTGCCTCGAAATTTTTTTTCTCAAGATAACAATCTTGATGGGCGTAATTCCAAAGAACAAAAGAATTTTAAACATGCAAAAATAACGGTAGTTATTATTTCCATTTAAATATTATGCATTAGTTGATTATTGTATAAATTATGTTTTTTTTTTAAACCATGTATTTTACATTAAAAATCAAAAAAATATTTTAAAAATAAAAAATAACACTCGAACACACTACTACAATAAATATAATTCAATTAGAATTGTTTGTAACATTCACTCTTCACCAACGTGATCATGAACTTCTTAAAATTAATTTGTAATTCTAAATCTTATTTATTTCTATCACGTAAAGTTTTTATTAGCCATTCGTAGTCAATTGTTATATTGTTTTTACTTATTATCATTTATGTCTGTCATATTAATCTAATTATGCACTTTTCTTAGCTAATCCACATGTAGATGTTATTGAGTACTTGGATTTCGGTGATCCTACTTCTAATTGTGAATATTGCGGGGCCTTTTTTTTGGTATCTAGAGCGGATTGGGAAACATTATAATACAAATAAGCCGAGATATTCTTTGTGTTGTATGCAAGGTAAAGTTGAACTCCCATTGATGCAAGAAACCCCTAAGGTTGTTGATGATCTCTTCAATGGACGAAGAGATAAAAGCAAGCATTTCCTTGAAACCATTCGTTCGTACAACATGATGCTTTCATGTACTTCCATAGGTGGAAAAATTGACACAAGTTTGAAGAGAGGGGCTTCATTGCCTATTTTTAGGTTGCACGGGCAAAATTACCACATGATCTAAAATTTGTTGACAACAGAAGGATCTCCGCAAAAATTTTATCGACTGTATATTTATGATACTTAGAATGAAATTTCTAATAGAATAAATGTTTTTAGGTTAGTGTACAAATCTTTTTTGTTTCAGTTTCAATTCTATTTGTCTCATCATTAAAAGTATTACTTGATTTGATTTAAACTCTCATTTAATTCTGATTTTTTTTTTTACAGTGGAAATGGCTCAGATGTAAGCAGATTGCATGAAGAAGTTGTGTCTAAATTGAATTCAATGCTCAATGAGAATAACGTCCTTGCGAAGTCATTTAGAATGACTAGGGATAAAATTCGTGAAGAAGATTGTGACAATGTAAAGTTAAAGACTTATTGGAAGACGAGAACAGGATGGAAGAAGATATAATTTACCGGCCATTTCTAAAGTTTCAGGATTGATTGTAGGGGACATCGATACATCCATTGGTGATGGGGATATAGTTTTTGAAACTCAAAATGGACAACTAAAACGAATAACGAGTCGTGCGCTTCTTACCTCAGGCTACAATACCCATTGCTTTTTCCCTATGGTCAAGACAGATATAGAGAGGATATCTTATTGAATAACTCGAAGTCTAATTCACAAGGAGGTAGAAAGACAATGAGCATGAGCGATTTTTTTTCCTTCAAATTACATGAAAGGAAAGGTGAGCAGCCATACATATTATGTTCTAGGAGGTTGTTTCAACAATTCTTAGTAGATGCCTACACTATGATGGAATCATCACGTCTAAAGTACCTTCGCACACATTAAAAAATGCTAAGATCAGACACGCATAAAGGCCTATCTGAAGCATTATTAAGAGGAGAAATAGGTCCTTCTTCCCAAGGAAAACATGTTATATTTCCATCATCTATTATGGGTGACGCTCGATACATGATACAAAATTATCAAGATGCTATGACAACATGTAAATGGGTCGGTTATCCTGATCGATTCATTACAATAACGGGCAACCCCAAAATGGGCTGAAATTGTTCAATTTACAGATAAGAGGGGTTTAAAGGTAGAGGACAGGCCAGATATTGTGTGTAGCGTATTCAAGATGAAATTAGATCATTTGATTAAAGAATTGAGATCCAAGAAAGTAAAACCTAATGTGATCCCGGGAGGGATGCTCTCGGAATAATTGATTGAACGCCGGGAAAGTTCCGAATTTAGGTTGTTGACGAACGATGACATGGAGACCCGAGCCTCAAGATGCAAGAACCTAATGTATATTACCTTAGACCCATTACAATGCAGAAATTAGAACCAACATTGGAGAATGCCACAAAGGTTGTCCACGCCTCAGATAAGTTCAATTGTTGAACGGAATCACCACCTTTAATGTATTGAAAAAATCAATAGAAATTTTTATTTTATCAAAAACTAAGTTATATTACAATGAAGACACCTTTATATAGGTTACCAGAATAAAATTCCTAGTCTACTTTGGAACTAAATCAAATTTAATCTAATTAGAGAATGCATAAAATCTTTAAGAATAGTTCTTAATTTAATTGGAAACAATAATAAAGAATAAAGTAAACACAATCTTGAAATTAGGGAAATATTATAAATATCCGTCTGCATAATTGACTTACCGATATGAAGTCCCAAACGATGGAATTTGGCCATAAAATCAGTGGGCTCAATGGCTTTAGCCCATAAGTCTTACTCAGTGGCCCATTTTCACTCGAAAAATATATATTACGCATCCAATTTCAACACGATTGACTGGATTGCACTTTGTTTGACTTGACTATTTAGTCTTTAATATTCAAATAGACACATCCCATTGCACTGATCGAGGGTGTTCGTAGTGACTGAGGGGGTCGAAGACCAAAAGTTAGTTATTTATACCAAGCATTCTTATGGCTAGATCTAATCTCCTGGTCCCTGCGGAAAGGAAAAAGAATTTCAAGCTCTTCCTTTCGGGAAGGGAGGATTAGGGAAGTCCTCTTGATTGCAACTTTCTCTAGACCTCCGGGAAAAGGATGAAAAAAAGGCTCGAATGGTACGATCCCCCTGTCACCCCAGAATGAAAGGGGTGATCTCGTAGTTCTTATTCTGTTTACTTTATAATATTTCAATAATTTCAAGATTATGTTTACTTTATTTTTTATTATTGTTTACAGTTAAATTAAGACTCTATTCTTAGAGACTTTATGTATTCTCTAATTAGATTACATTTTATTTAGTTTCCTAAGTAAACTAGAACTTTTATTCTTGTAGCCTATATAAAGGCGTCTTCATTGTAATATAACTTAGTTTTTGATAAAATAAAAATTTCTATTGAGTTTTTCAATACATTAAAGGTGGTGATTCCGTTCAACAATTGAACTTATCAAAGCCGTGAACAACCTTTGTGGCATTCTCCCATGTTGGTTCTAGTTTTCACATCGTAATGGGTCTAAGGTTTAATATACCTTAAGTTCTTGCATCGGGAAGCTCGGGTCTCCATGTCACCGTACGTCAACAACCTGAATTCGAAACTTTCCCGGCATTCAATGAATTATTCCGCCAGCATCCCTCTCGGATCATATCAAAACCTCGATGCACATACCAATGGGACCCTTGATGAGATCCAAGTCCAAGGAGGTCCAAGAGTTGTTGGTGGGACTCATTTATAAAGTATGGAATCAAGCTCAAATAGAAGACATCAATTCCGAACGAGAATGGGTGGTGCTTGAGATTCAACTAAATTTTCGACAGAGATAACATCCGAATTTAAGGTTCACTATTTCTAAAATAATTATATCCCTTTTAGTCTAGCTTCTAAACCATTTTGAATCACCTCATTCGGACATCAAGATCAAAAGTTATGACCAAAATACTAACGATTGAGCGTGTAGAGTTTGGACAAAACTATGCGATCACTCCATTCTTCAACCTCACGATCGCTCGGATTTACCTTGAGTGATCACTTGGATTACTGGAGGCGCATTTTCGCGAATTTTTAACTTATTTTTGGGTTTTATTATTTCCTTAATTCCTTGTACTATAAATAGGCATTATTCAAACCCTGGCTCAATAACTTGGAAGTTGAATGATGCTCTTGAGAGTCTCCTCTTTGGATGAGGTAAAAATCCCTTTCTACTTGTAATCTTGATGGAAGTTAATCAAATATATTTTGAGTATGTTATTCTTGTATTGTTGTTTATTTTCACAACTTTGAAATTTGTTTAATCTTCACCCATTGGGCTGGGTTCTTTAACATTTGAATTTTGGGTTAGATTTAAACTTGGGTTAGGGTGTTATTTTACCATTTTAGCTATCTTGGGTTGATTTTAGATTGTTGTTGAAATTTCTGGTCCAAACACCAAAGAAATTCGCATCATTGGGTTTGGTTGATGATGATAAGGAATACATTGATGGAATTGTTGAGGTTAGCCAATAGGGATCTGCCAACTGTTTGCAAAATTTATTTGCGAAGTTACTGCTAGTAGAATGCTTGGTAAAACCTGATTTTGTATGGGAAAAATGTTGGCAATATTTGTGTATTGACATACTTCATAGACAACGCGAGATTATGCAACATGAAGGTATAAAATGTTTTTATTTTATCATTTCTCTATTATTTTATATTTTCTATATTTCATTCGCCACAAGCTAGATTGACTATTTATTGTTTTAATTATTCATATCCAGACTTGCAATTGACTGAAGCAGAGATAAGAAATTATACCATGTATAAAATTGAAAAGATTTTGCGCAAGAGTGGGAAAAGCCTACGTAACATACAATCAATGTCATATCTTGATGAGATTGATCTTCCTTTGAGTTAGAATAGGCTAATAAATGATGAATTGTGTTATGATAGAAGAGCCCTGGCTAGAGATCTTGATACGTTGGTTTCATGTTTGACAGATGAACAAAAATTTGTATACGATACTGTCATCCATGAAGTTGAGAGCAACGAAGGTGGTCTTTTCTTCCTTTATGGATATGGTGGTGCGGGAAAAACATTTGTTTGGAAGGCATTGTCTAGTGTATTAAGATCAAAAGGAAATATTATACTGAATATAGTATCAAGTGGTATTGCATCATTGCTTCTGCCACAAGGTCATACCGCGCACTCTAGATTTGCCATTCCCCTATGTCCAAATGAGGATTCTACTTGCAATATCAAACAAGGTAGTCCCCTAGCTATGTTAATTATAAAAAGTAAACTTATCATCTGGTATGAAGCGCCAATGATGAATAAGTATTGATTCAAAGCCTTGGGCAAGAGCAATAGGGATATACTAAGATTCAGTAATCCAATGAGTATGGGACTTTCATTCGGAGGTAAAACAGTTGTTCTTGGTGGAGATTTTCGACAAATTTTTCATGTTATTCCCAAGGGTAGCAAACAAGATATCGTGCAGGCAACTATCAATTCTTCCTACCTATGGAGACATTGCAAGGTCCCAAGATTGACAAAGAATATGAGGCTTCAAAATGTTGATTCACAAAGTCAAAGTGATGATTTAAAGGCATTTTCTGAATGGATCTCTGAAATTGGTGATGGCACAATTGGTGACTCGAACAACGGTTATGCAACTATTCATATACCTGACGACTTCTTAGTAAGTGGATTTGGTGATCCAATTAAGACAATTGTGGAAAGTACATATCCATCATTTGCAGAAAATATTGGTAATGCATCATTTTTTCAAGGAAGGGCAATACTTGCACCAACTCTGGATGTTGTTGATTTAGTGAAAGAATATATGATCTCCTACAACCACAGCGAGAGCAAAACATATTTAAGTGCAGATTCAATTTGCCAATTGAATATAAATGCTGATTTGTTTAAAAATCTCCATACTCCTACATTTTTTTAATGTAATTAGATGCTCCGGTGTTCCTAATCATGAGCTGAAGTTGAAAATTGGTATACCAGTCATGGCCGGACCTGTTTAGAGGGCAGTGGCCCACATGCCTAATTTTTTTAGGGGCCTATATATATACATTTTTAAAAAAATCAGCCCAGGTCCAATGGTCAATGCCCAATAGCTAAGTAACTCAATAAGGCAATACAAAATCCAAAAAAATATGAATTTCTATTGTTATTTTCAGTCTTTTTCCGAACAAAAAAAAAATTCGGAACCTCCGTAAAGCCCAATGCCCATATCTTCAAAAAAAAACTGTTTGTTTCAGGCTACAAAATCACAGGTATGGTTCTAATACCAGTTATGCTATTGCAGAATATTGATCACTCTGTAGGTTTGTATAATGGTACGAGATTAATTGTTACAAAACTTGGAAATCACGTTGTTGGAGCACAAATTCTCGGTGGCAATCATGCAGGGTAAAAAGTCTTTATTCAAAGGATGACATTGACACCTTCAGATGTAAGATTGTCTTTCAAGTTCAGGAGGCGACAGTTTCCGTTGGTAGTTTCGTATGCTATGACTATCAACAAGAGTCAAGGGCAATCACTTTCCAAGGTTGGTCTTTATTTAAAGAAGCCAATTTTCAGCCATAGACAGTTGTATGTTATAGTCTCTAGAGTGACGAATCGTAGTGGTTTGAAGTGATCATTTGCAACAAAGATGGAAATAAAACAAACTCAACTACAAATATAATTTATAAAGAAGTTTTTCAAAATTTATAGTGGAAACATTGCAACTCTATCGATCACAGTTTCATTTTATTTTTTTCCTATATATTTCATTATACCCATATTTCACATATAATTAAAAAGATTTAGAACATATTGAAGCCGCATAGAGGTGTCGAGACGGACGGACCAGACCCGTGAAAATCAGCCCAGATCGAATCGGGACCGCGGGCCGACCCGTGCGGGCGGTTCACGGGTCAAGAAGTTGTGAACCACGGATTTCGGGGGTTAAACTTTCGTGGCCGTAGTTAACCCGGTGGCCCGTGAAAAAAAAAAAAAAACTGTTTTTATTAAATATGGTAACATTTAAAATCTCATTTCTTCTACAAATTCTAATACAACTTTTAAAGCAAAATCTTATTTTTTTCTTCCTAATAGCTAATAAACGTAGTGTTCTTTGATAATAGTAATTAGAAATACATTTAGCATTTAATTGTTATTTATTTATATTTTATTTAAATTTGTAAATTTAGAAATAATTCATGTAACATAAAATATAAATTAAATTCTATGTAAACATTTTATAGTATAAATATGAATTTATCGTTTTAATAATTTTTTATTTAGAAATTTGACAAAAAAATTGCTATAAATATGAAAAAAAAAAATCTATGTTTTTATTCATACGAGTCAAATCAGAACGAACCGCGACCCGCATGGGCTCGACCCGAATGGGTACGCGGGCGAGCTTGGCTTGTAGTTCGAGATTTTTGGGTTGACCGGGAATCGGCCCGAAACCCACAACGAGCCGGTTTTTTTTCAAGCAGTCCGTTACCGTGCATTTATGTTAGCGGGCCGACCCGACTCGAACCACCTGGATTGACACCTCTAAGGCAGCAATTATATATTGGGATAATTAGGCTCTGCACTAGTTTTTACTATCTTCATTAGATAAATACCAGTTTTTCATAGTATTTAGAATTATATGTGATTGTTCTCCCTCTCTCCTCTCTCCCTTCAATACCGTGAATATAGCATTTCCCTCTCTTCCATCCATATCTCCAATCTTACCCAAAATCAAACTCCCTCTTTCTCATGTATCTAATTGAAGGAAATTCTCATTTCCATTTTACTGACTTCCAAAATCTTCCAGCAAATCATAAATCACAATCGATACAATCTATTGTGTACGCTACTAAAGCAATGGCAACGAACCCAACAATAGCCGAAACAAAATCAAGTTTGTTCAGAACGACGCCATTGTTGCAGGCTCGGAGCGAAAACTTTGGTGGACGATGTAGGGACGGAAGGAAAAGGAGAGGAGGTTCATGGCGGAGAAGATTTGGGAGATTTGACGACAACTAGAGATGGAGTAGGAGAAAAAACTGATGAAAGAGTTGAAGGGATGTTTGTTAGAGCAGGTCCATGAGCGAAAGTCGGTGGGTTTTGGGTAGCAGAATGCGGTAGAGTTGGTGGTTCATACGATGGAGATGGCGCAACGGAGGGCTGTTGCTCCACAGTGAATCCCAACCAATAGTGCTACCACATATTGGTTTTGTTGTTAACAGATGTGTCATGATCGAAAATTACAAAACTTTACAAATATTACAGCGAGTGTAATAAGTTACATTCGAATTGTTTAATGTTTATGCCTTTTTGTAATAAGTTACATTCGTGTTGATTACAACTTCATCGTCAATACATCATGTGTAACCAATTGAGTATGTAGATTGCAAAACAATTACAGGAAATTATGGCAAGTGTATTGTGTCTGATTATAAACGTTACAAATCATTACAATAGGTGTACTAAGACTGGTTTTGAATATTACATATCATTACATTGGTGTGCCACATCTACATTTTAAAAATTACAGATTAAACACGGACAAATTGAGCAAAATAATACAACAAGTGTAGTGTATCTAATTTTGAACATTATGGCTCATTACAACAAATGTAATATTGATGAAATGGATTATATGTTGACATTATTGATGAAATCAGTACATTACAACTCATTACATCTCATTATAGCGTGTGAAATTTTGATGAAATGGATTATGTATTGGCATCATTTAAGAAAAAAAATAAAAGATTCTTATTATATTTATCTAACATCCATTGTACATAGATTAACTATAATTACCTACAAATAAAATATTACACATCATTACAATACATTACAGAATATAGACGTCAAAATTATGTGAAGTTTTTGAAATCTGGTTAAAAGTGATCAATCGTAGAAGGTGGAAGATTAGATCCCATACGATTGAAGTATGATTATGAAAGGAAACGTGTGGCAAAAATTTCGAGATTTGTTGAAATTGCCTAATTTAATTATATAAAGAAATGGTAACAACTTCCCTAAATATAAGGGATTTATTTTTAATGGTGTCAAGTAAATATTACATTCTCTCTCATGAGAATCTAGCATTTTTCTAAAGTTATGATAAGAAATTCAGTAATATTACGAATAGTTTGAAAACTATGTATTTTTCAATTACAGTAAATTACACCTAGGTAGTTACGTAATTTTTTCTTATATATTTCGACATGATTCCATGCATTTACGGGTGAGACACTAGTATGTATTTATATGGGCCCAGATCTGCTGTCTCAATTCACTGACCCCTTGGCTTTCCCTCCAATCATATCTTTCCGAATCACTTAAAATATACATGTCAACCAATTTTTAATTAAATCAATAATTATAATTTCAATTAACACCATATGTAACGTTAACATCAAATTTCAAGAGGAGGCCAAGAGTCGTTCACTTTCAAAATCTTTCAGATTTGCTTCCCTTCCAGAAACGGAGAACAACCATCAAAAACTCCAAATCTTAATTGAGAACTAGAGACGAAGAACCAAATCAAATCCAGAAATCCAAATCTGGACTGACTGCTTCCCTTCCAAAACTCCAACCGAAGATGTAAGACCGCTTTTCATTTTATGGGCAATTCTGAAATCCTACGTGATATTTATGTTAATGTTGTTATAGATTTTAAATTTAATAATTTTTAATGTCTATGATTTGAATTATTTTACAGTGGAAGGACTTGGACGCCGTCTCGATCAATGTGCCAATTAGAAAACTTATAAATTGGTTACGTGAAATTTTATGTGATTAATTGTTTTATTATCTAAGCATGCTATAATTTTTAATTGATTAAGTTGTAAGTGACCTAAATTGTATTAAATTAAAATTGGGGAAAATTTGGTGGTAATTGTAGACTAAATTGAAGTTATGGACCTACCTATGCGCATGGGGAGAGTGAGGGACTAAGTTACAAATTTCGAAAGTTAAAAATTTAAAACCCTACCCTATTCCCACACCCGACTCAAAACTCTCGTACTCCCTCTCACGCTCAACTCTCGTCTCTCCCTCATCTCTCAGCCTCTCTCGCGACTCACTCTCTATCACTCACACACCCCGCCCTCGGCTGCTCTCTCTCTCTCTCTCTCCGCCCCCTTGCGGCGCACTGGCGGCGCCAGAAACGCCCCCTACCACCGGCGCCTCTTCTGCAAGGTGGAGACCCAACCTCTGTAAGGAACCCATATTGTTCCCCTCCTCCGCCAACTGCCGCGAATGACACGCACCCGCACGCACACTGTCACGAGTTCGCGCACACATAGAGCACAACCCACGAAATTGTGTATTTGTATGTATGGGAGTATTACCTGTGGTTGTATATTTCAGATTTAAGTTTGGTTAAATTCGAATTATATTGTTAAATTTGAGTTTGAGTAATGCTGATGTAAGTGGGTATATCTATATATATGTATGTATACATAGATGTGTAAATTATACAATGAATTTTCAGATTTCTTGACCTCAATCCGTGAATAATGTATATATATGTATGTATATTTAGAGTTGTATGTATACATTGAGGTATATATATGATTCTCAAGTATAAAATTTCAGATTTATTAATTTATATGGATTAATTTCACATTTTTGATTTAGAAATGGTGATTTTCGAAATTTGAGGGAAAATTTTGTGAATGTGTATATAACTTCTGATTTGTTTGGAAATATGACATTTAATCGTTTAATTAATTGCTCCCGTTTCAGTTTTGGAATTTTGATGTTTTCAAAGGTGCAAAAGATTTTATGGTAAGTTTAAAATTTCGAAAATTATAGATTTGTTTAGTTGAAGTTCATATTAAATTTTGGTAAGAAATATAAAATTTTTGATTTGAGTAATGCATATGCATACAAGTAAAATTTAGATTTTATAATGTTTGAAATTGTAAATTGATATTTTTAAAGTTAGAGTTAAGTTAAATATTTTAATTTGAGTTTGAATTTAAAAGATGAGAAACTTTCTAATGTGGATTGAAACTTATCTCTTAATTTTGATTATGGTTTTATGTGTCTTGGTTAGTATGTAAAGTCACATTTGGGTTAAATTGAAGTTTTAATCTCGGTTAATGTTTGATTATTATTAAATGAATAACGAATGTGTTTGTGAACTAAAAGTTATACGTTTTGTCGAATGGTTTAAATATTTTGATTTTGAGTATTGTATGGAAGTATTTAATATATCTTAATACCTCGTTTGGAATAAATGATCACAAGAATGAAAAAGGAAAAGAAGATTTATTGTTTTAACTTGTTTGATGTTAATGGAATGATGAATAGATCAAATTGAACTGAAAGTACATTTTTACTAAATGAATAGATGCAACTAAGATTTTGGTACATTGACGACACGGGAAGTCGAAGCTCCTCCACTTGCAAATCTAGACAACGGTAAATATTAAGGACGACAGGTAAGTAAACTCCCCCCCTACTTTCATCAAAGTTGAATGTTAACGTGGAATTAATGTGCTTAATTGACATTCGTGTTAATTACGGAATTTTAATGCTTTTGGTCTACCATATGCAATTATGTGTAGTTAAGGAAATGCTCAAGCACGCACGTTACATGTCATTGCATCATCAAACATGCATTGGCATCGAAATGGGAAAGTCAAATGTTTTAATGAAAGGAATGTGTCAAAGTGCAATTTTTGTCAAAAATTATGTATCCCAAGTTTTTGAAAGAATGGGTGTACTTCTATGTCATGAAAGATGCGAGTGGGAAATGGGGCGCGGGGGACCGGCGTACCCGAATGTAATGAGCCGCTTTGCGGTGGAATGAAGTGAATGAGCCGCTTTGCGGTGGAATGAATGTAATGAGCCGCTTTGCGGTGGAATGAAGTGAATGAGCCGCTTTGCGGTGGAAATGTGAAAGTTAATCTGGTTCCAAATAAGAATTGCCCACTGTTATCTGATTGACTAGAAGTTACATCAAGTGAGCTCACGATGGAAATGAAGTGAAAGTTTTGAAATGTAAAGTGAAAGTTTTGAAATGTTAAGTGAAAGTTCGAAATGTTGAAAGTTTTGAAAGGTTAAAGTGAATGGGGATACATATTTCAAAGTTAAAGCATTCATGCATAAAGTTTACTTACTGAGCTTTAGCTCACCCCAATCCCTCCCCATATTTCAGGTGATGAAAGTTGATGATCAGAGGAGAACACTTGGTGGTTGACTCCGACAGTACCCATCGCCGCCTTAACTAATAAAGTTAAAATTATTCAAGTTATCGTTTAAATTATTTCCTTCATTCATTATTATTGATTATGGTTTGGTTGAAGTTAATTTTGATTAAGTATGGGTGACGCATTTGAGGTTTAATTTCCTCTTAATTTATTTGTCAATGTCGTTTGATATTTTTGGAAAACCTTATGCTTGAGGAGTTGGGGATTGAATGAATTGGTTTTTGAAATGATGAATGTGGTTGAGATGTGATTGATGCTTTAAATCTTTTAAAATGGTTTTGGTGTCCCTCTACAGGTTGGCTATGTCCAATTTATAGAGAAGACTCTGTCGAAATTTCTGTAAAATTTATAATAGTTAATTGAATATTTTAATTGTGTAAACGATTTAAATTCCGCATTTAATGTGAATAGAAGTTAACACGCCTAGGTTTAAGGTTTTGAACTTGGGGTGTTACATTTTTGGTATCAGAGATAAGAGTTTTAAAAGCGATTCTGTAGACTTTTAAAATTTATTTGAAAATGGTTCGGGTACTGAGTCACGCCTCAAGTGCTTCTCCCTCGATCATCTGGTAAGTTAAATTTTGTTTAAATTATGAAATGTTATTTGATCTTCCAATTATTGTAAATTCTTGAATGCTAATGTGTAATGTCGGAAAGTGAAAGGTTAAGAATGTTATTAGTGAATGTAATATGTATACCTTGATTATGTAAATGAGAAAATGAGATGGTAATGATTATTATAAAATTGGGTAATGTTTAAGTCCCTATGTGAAAGATAAGAAGTGAATGTAAATAGTACTTTGAGTCCCGAAGACTATATCGGCAAGAATGTATATTATATCCAAGTCGGAAGTTGAGAAGTCATCGAACTTAGTATTAAACACTTATCGTGTTTGATCTAGGGACTACCCACTCATTTGATAGCCCCACAATTATAGGAAAATTGATTTACCCATCTCAGTAGCTGGAGACCAAGTTTATATTGTCAACGCCATTTGAAGAATTGTTGAACTAAAGTTATGCGTTGAGAAATTTCCCCAATCATGGTGAATGGGAAGGAGTAGATGATAGATCTCATAACACTGAATACCCACAAACTTGATGTCATACTAGGAATGGAAGGATTATTACGGTATAAGGTTTCAATCACTGGCTACGTTAAGGTGATATTTAAACCTTCAAATGAAACCCTTTTTTTCGCTTTGTTGAAGTAAAGGTGAAACTTTATATTTCGATATTATCAGTGATGAAGGCTCGTCAATTGATGAATAAGAGTTATTAGGCCTACCTAGTTGCAATAATTGAAGTGTCTAACGTGAATACTTCTCTCGAACAAATTTCAGTTATTCGAGAATGACTAAAGATGTTCTCAGAAGATTTTTGTGATTTATCGCCTAAAAGAGAAATTGAAGTCTTCATCGATTAAGTATGCAACTCTAGTATCCAAGGTATAATATCGGATGGCTCCTTCGTAACTTAAAAGAGCTCAAGGTGCAGCTATAGAATCTCATGGACAAAGGTTTTGTTCGAACTAGCTTTTCACCAGGGGTTGCTTCTGTGCTATATATACGTAAAGAAGAGAGATAGTTCTATGAGACTTTGCATAGAAAACAGAGAATTGAACAAGTGACAATAAAGAATAAATATGCATTGCTAAGAATTGAGGATTTGTTTGAATTGCTTCAAGGTGTTAGGTATTTTTCTAATATTGATCTGCGATCTGGTTACCATCAATTGAGGATCAAGGAAGAGGACATTTCAAGGACATCTTTCTGTACTAGATATGGGCATTATGAGTTCTTAGTGGTGTTGTTTAGGTTAACAAATACCCTTGCAGCATTTATGAACTTAATGCATTGGGTCTTTAAAGAATATTTGGACCAAGTTGTTATAGTTTTCATTGATGACATATTGGTCTATTCGAGGTTTGAGAAAAACAAGACATTTGAGGACGTGCTTTAGAAAAATTAGAGATGAGAAATTTTTTTTACTAAGTTTAAGAAGTGTGAATTTTGGCTGGATAGATTGCCATTCTTTGGCCATATTGTATCAAGGGAATGTATTGAGGTTGACTAGAGTAAAAGTGAGGTAATTCAAAACTGGTTTACGCCCTCTAATGTTAAGGAAGTCCGAAGTTTCATTGGATTAGCGGGTTACTGTCGAAGATTTGTGAAAGGGTTTTTCAAGATTGCCTCACCGTTGACTAAGTTAACTAGAAATGGTACAAAATTTCAATGGAGCTCGGATTGAGCAGACCTTGGAGTGTGATGATATGTTTGAACTAATTAATCTTATCTTGATCTATGATTTGTTTATTCCTAAATATGATTAAATGTTGAGGTCATATGGTATGGTGATAAGTGGCAGGTCACATGATTCCCACAAGTTATGGTGAATAGATAGTTAATGAATGATATGATTGTCTTATGGAAGAATAGTGTGATGACTTGATGCGTATATTGGGAAATGTCAAGTCATATTTTGAAAAGATGAGTGAAGACAAATGTTATGGCATTATTGGAAAGAATTTTAATTATTCTTAGGAACTTATTGACTATTAGTGAGAAATGATCACTTATATTGGAGAATATTATAAATTATGATGGTAAGTGATAATACTGTTGATTTATTTTGGAAGTTGATTGGTAGATGATGTGTTAAGGATTTGGTTATTTACATGCAATATAATTATTTGGGAAAGTCAGTTATCATTATTGGGAGATATTGAAAGTATTTTATAGTGAGATGCCTTAAAGGAGTAACCAATTATTCGAAATGAGAATTTGGGGACATATGATTGAAGGTTTGGGATTATGTGAGATAATGATGATTGTCATAAGGTCATTTGAATATAAAAGGTACAAGAGATAATTATAAGGAATAATGCGATTGCTCTTATGGTGAGAACTGAAGGTGACGATGTATTGTGATTATGGAATAAGTTGACTTTCCATGAATAAGTTATGCTATATTTGGTTTTAAGTGGAATTCGAAGAAAGATGAATCTCAGTCATGGAAAATAAATCAGGTTTCATCGTAATTTGAATGATTCACTGCTGTACGTTAAGTTTTCATTGATGATACTAAAATATCATATGAGAGATTGTTGGGTGCAATTGATGAAAGAAACTTTATCAGGTCCTAGATTTGTACAAGTATTGCAGAAGTAATGCATCTGATCGGAGGAGAGTTTATGATAGTACATACCATGAAATTGTGGAGATTATTATTGATGTTATCTTGATTCAAAAAATAAGAAATGAAATTTTAGGCAATTGTCCTTGTGGATAGGATTTGTGGAAAATGAGAATAAGACTTCACAATGATTATTTATTATGGAGTAGTGTGCAGAAAGAGTGACAATGGCAGAATCCAAGATTTATTGAGTTTGAGAGATTGATATAAAATCTTAGTGAGTATATTGACGTAAAAGGTTCGTGTGAAGGATATGATGGTTATTATGTTGTAATCTTAGAGAGATTGATATGATTATTGGAGGTTAGTTGTATGACTTTTACTTATAATGGAAAGTTAGTGAATGGATTCATAAGTGGGATAATGTCGGTTGATGGTCTCCTACAACAATAGCTATCAAACTTCGATCTGTATTGAGTACTATACGATAGGAAATGTAGATTGCTAGTTCATTGGGATAAAGTTGGTAAAAAGAAGAATTTTAGGTCCAGAATTAATTGAAAAGACCATAGAGGCTACTTGGGAACGCGAAGAGGAAATGCGTACTAAGTATCCACAAGTTTTGGTAAGTTTTAATTTCGAGGACGAAATTTATTTTTAGGGGGTAAGGAATTGTAAGACCGTTTTTCATTTTATGGGCAATTCTGAAATCCTACGTGATATTTATGTTAATGTTGTTATAGATTTTAAATTTAATAATTTTTAATGTCTATGATTTGAATTATTTTGCAGTGGAAGGACTTGGACGTCGTCTCGATCAATGTGCCAATTAGAAAACTTATAAATTGGTTACGTGAAATTTTATGTGATTAATTGTTTTATTATCTAAGCATGCTATAATTTTTAATTGATTAAGTTGTAAGTGACCTAAATTGTATTAAATTAAAATTGGGAAAAATTTGGTGGTAATTGTAGACTAAATTGAAGTTATGGACCTACCTATGCGCATGGGGAGAGTGAGGGACTAAGTTACAAATTTCGAAAGTTAAAAATTTAAAACCCTACCCTATTCCCACACCCGACTCAAAACTCTCGTACTCGCTCTCACGCTCAACTCTCGTCTCTCCCTCATCTCTCAGCCTCTCTCGCGACTCACTCTCTATCACTCACACACCCCGCCCTCGGCTGCTCTCTCTCTCTCCGCCCACTTGCGGCGCACTTGCGGCGCCAGAAACGCCCCCTACCACCGGCGCCTCTTCTGGAAGGTGGAAACCCAACCTCTGTAAGGAACCCATATTGTTCCCCTCCTCCGCCAACTGCCGCGAATGACACGCACCCGCACGCACACTGTCACGAGTTCGCGCACACATAGAGCACAACCCACGAAATTGTGTATTTGTATGTATGGGAGTATTACCTGTGGTTGTATATTTCAGATTTAAGTTTGGTTAAATTCGAATTATATTGTTAAATTTGAGTTTGAGTAATGCTGATGTAAGTGGGTATATCTATATATATGTATGTATACATAGATGTGTAAATTATACAATGAATTTTCAGATTTCTTGACCTCAATCCGTGAATAATGTATATATATGTATCTATATTTAGAGTTGTATGTATACATTGAGGTATATATATGATTCTCAAGTATAAAATTTCAGATTTATTAATTTATATGGATTAATTTCACATTTTTGATTTAGAAATGGTGATTTTCGAAATTTGAGGGAAAATTTTGTGAATGTGTATATAACTTCTGATTTGTTTGGAAATATGACATTTAATCGTTTAATTAATTGCTCCCGTTTCAGTTTTGGAATTTTGATGTTTTCAAAGGTGCAAAAGATTTTATGGTAAGTTTAAAATTTCGAAAATTATAGATTTGTTTAGTTGAAGTTCATATTAAATTTTGGTAAGAAATATAAAATTTTTGATTTGAGTAATGCATATGCATACAAGTAAAATTTAGATTTTATAATGTTTGAAATTGTAAATTGATATTTTTAAAGTTAGAGTTAAGTTAAATATTTTAATTTGAGTTTGAATTTAAAAGATGAGAAACTTTCTAATGTGGATTGAAACTTATCTCTTAATTTTGATTATGGTTTTATGTGTCTTGGTTAGTATGTAAAGTCACATTTGGGTTAAATTGAAGTTTTAATCTCGGTTAATGTTTGATTATTATTAAATGAATAACGAATGTGTTTGTGAACTAAAAGTTATACGTTTTGTCGAATGGTTTAAATATTTTGATTTTGAGTATTGTATGGAAGTATTTAATATATCTTAATACCTCGTTTGGAATAAATGATCACAAGAATGAAAAAGGAAAAGAAGATTTATTGTTTTAACTTGTTTGATGTTAATGGAATGATGAATAGATCAAATTGAACTGAAAGTACATTTTTACTAAATGAATAGATGCAACTAAGATTTTGGTACATTGACGACACGGGAAGTCGAAGCTCCTCCACTTGCAAATCTAGACAACGGTAAATATTAAGGACGACAGGTAAGTAAACTCCCCCCTACTTTCATCAAAGTTGAATGTTAACGTGGAATTAATGTGCTTAATTGACATTCGTGTTAATTACGGAATATTAATGCTTTTGGTCTACCATATGCAATTATGTGTAGTTAAGGAAATGTTCAAGCACGCACGTTACATGTCATTGCATCATCAAACATGCATTGGCATCGAAATGGGAAAGTCAAATGTTTTAATGAAAGGAATGTGTCAAAGTGCAATTTTTGTCAAAAATTATGTATCCCAAGTTTTTGAAAGAATGGGTGTACTTCTATGTCATGAAAGATGCGAGTGGGAAATGGGGCGCGGGGGACCGGCGTACCCGAATGTAATGAGCCGCTTTGCGGTGGAATGAAGTGAATGAGCCGCTTTGCGGTGGAATGAATGTAATGAGCCGCTTTGCGGTGGAATGAAGTGAATGAGCCGCTTTGCGGTGGAAATGTGAAAGTTAATCTGGTTCCAAATAAGAATTGCCCACTGTTATCTGATTGACTAGAAGTTACATCAAGTGAGCTCACGATGGAAATGAAGTGAAAGTTTTGAAATGTAAAGTGAAAGTTTTGAAATGTTAAGTGAAAGTTCGAAATGTTGAAAGTTTTGAAAGGTTAAAGTTTCCTTCATTCATTATTATTGATTATGGTTTGGTTGAAGTTAATTTTGATTAAGTATGGGTGACGCATTTGAGGTTTAATTTCCTCTTAATTTATTTGTCAATGTCGTTTGATATTTTTGGAAAACCTTATGCTTGAGGAGTTGGGGATTGAATGAATTGATTTTGGAAATGATGAATGTGGTTGAGATGTGATTGATGCTTTAAATCTTTTAAAATGGTTTTGGTGTCCCTCTACAGGTTTGCTATGTCCAATTTATAGAGGAGACTCTGTCGAAATTTCTGTAAAATTTATAATAGTTGATTGAATATTTTAATTGTGTAAACGATTTAAATTCCGCATTTAATGTGAATGGAAGTTAACACGCCAAGGTTTAAGGTTTTGAACTTGGGGTGTTACAGAAGACTTCCACAGAGCTTGTTCATCCACCCCCGGTCTTCCAATTCAAGTCTGCAATCAATGTCTTCAACTCTAAAATAGATCACTTTCCTTGCTTTATATTTGAATCCATGGAAATTTATCAAATGTTGTTTGATGATTCCGTATTAGGAAAATCCATGTCTAATTTTCGCTGTCGAGTTAGGCATTTGCTCCCTGTTCACTCTGCTATTGTGCCATGTTTTACTACTGGTACTTGTTTGGGCAATTGAACAAATTAAATGATATGGACCGGAATTAGCCCAAGTCATCAGTCATCTGTGCAGCCCAATCTCTATTTCCAGCTTGAGCCCAATTCTGTAACCCGGTTTTTGATCCATTTAACACCACCGCCTAACATCAGCCGTTAGATCAGTTGGATGAATCTTGGCCGTCCACTTGTGTTAAAAGGAAGGAGACTTTCTGATGATTTTCATTCAGATCCAGACTTTTCTCTCTCACCTTCAAACCCTAATTTCTCTCTGAAAGGCAACTCTTCATCGTCTCATGTGTTCTTCATGATTTCTTTACACTTCTTCCAGAAAAATACAGATTTCGTTTATAATCTCTTAGTGTTTTTGATTTGATACTGATTTATGTTAATCAGTATACTTTTTCATTGAGTTTGGCAGAGTTTTCTATAACTCAGTTGTTTCTTTGTTATTTATTGTACGAATCTAGTATTTTCTGGTAGTTTTGTATGTTTTTGGGGTTTGATTTCTGTTTCTTTAATATTTACGGTTCTGAATAAAGTTTCATTGTTTCTTCGTGATTAATCTTTGTTCTTATTCTTTATGGTTTGATTCTGAGCCTTAAATCCTTACAGTGGTATCAGAGCCTTAGGGTTCTCTGAAAAACCGGTGGATTTGACTCAGATATGGTAGATCCAGAATTTTTTTTGGGAATTTAGGGTTTCTGGAAACGGATCTGATTTCTTCAAACGTTTTTAGGGTTTTTTCTGAACTGTTTAAACTTTTGAGAAATTCTTATTTTCTTAAGTTATTTTTTACAACCCCTAATTGTATATCGTTTTTGATTTCTTGGAAATTTTGTTTAAGATTTTTCAGATTCAAATTTCTTTTAAAAGATTTTTATATAATATCTTTTAAAATTTTGTGGATTTTGTTCTTATTGAAACTTATTTTTAAATTAGGTTTTCCGAACTTCTGTGTGTATCCGGATCTTATTTCTGAGTCTACATTTTCTGAGGATCCTGAGACTCAGAATATTTTCTATAAAATATTCTGGTCATATATAGACCCTACATTGTTCTTAGTGGTTGATTCTTCGTGGTGGATTCTGGTGATATTTCTTTGTGGATTAACTCTTTGTGGTGGTTAGTTGATATTGATACTTTGTGGCCCTGGGCTTCTGGGATTCTGATTCCTTGTAGAAGCTGCTATAGCTTAATAAAAATCTGCAATCAGGTGATATTATTCAATTAATGCAATCTTATACTGTAAATTTATTTTTCAAATTTCCTGTTCTCTCCCAAATCTCTCCGTTGAAGCCTATAACTAGGACCCCTAGCTTACCTTTGTCCAGGATTTCATTGAGAATCCGGGAATCTGAGGGAGTGGGGGAATATCCAGTATAGGTTGAGGGATATACTGGAAGAACAGATTTTATCAGTATACTGTTTTGTATATTTTCTTGATTGAGTAATTAGTTTGTTGAATTGTGATCACCTTGATTACTTTGTTTACTGAATACTGTGTTCTGAACATTAGTGAACTATCTTGAATATAAATTCTTGACTTTGTGTTATTGTCTTACTTTGTGATTGTGTCCTGCATTATTGTCTTCTGCCTGATTACTTGTTCTTTAAACTACTAAAGCTCAATAAATTGAAATATTTTTTTCAAAATCGTGATCATTATTTCAATGGCTACTGTTAAGGTAGATGTTGAAATATGGAATGGCAAAGGAGATTTCAACATCTGGAGCCAAAAAATGCGAGCTTTACTACTTCAAATGAAATGTGCTAAGGCTATTGATAAATCCTGGCCCCTTAATACCCCTCAGGACAAACAACTTGAAATGGATGAAACTGCTTGGAGCACTTTATTTTTACACTTATCTGATAATGTCATTAGACAAGTAGGCAAGACTAAAACTACAATGGAATTGTGGGATAGGTTGGAAGAACTTTATGATATTGTGTCCTTTCCTGATAAGTGTTTTATCTGAAAACAATATTTCTCTTTTAAATTTGATCCATCTAAGGATGTAGAAGAAAACATGAGTAGGTTTACTAAGATCACACAAAGTCTGTTAAACTGTGATGAAAAACTTACTAATGAACAAAAAGTTGTTTGTTTACTGAATGCTATGGGGGATAAGTTTAAAGATTTAAGGAATGCTTTAGAGTATGGGAGGCAGAAGTTGACCACTGAAATTGTTCACACATCCCTTAAGAATAAAGAGTTAGAATTTAAAAATAATCCTAAAGAAGCCTGTAATGTGGTAGGTACCTCTAGGAAGAAGAACTCTCCTATGCTGAACAAGGCTAGAACTAATTTCAATAAAAATTGGAATAACTCTAGCAACAATAGGGATTGGAATAACAAGCCTGTAAAGGGAAATTTTCAAAATAAGGGCAACTTCAATAGGACTAAAGACAGTAACTTTAGAAGTCAATCTGGTTTCAGAAATTAAGATAATAATGCTAAAAATTATAATAATTTCAGGAACCAGAACAATTTTAGATCTCAGGATAATAATGCTGGTACTGTAAATATAGATAAACCACCCAGAATTTGCTTTTATTGTGGTCAACCTGGACATCATATTAAATACTGCTTTAAAAGGAAAAATGAACAGGGTATCAGTAATCAGACTGAGGCTGCAGTGCAAGATGATAATAATAATAATAATAATAATAATAATAATAATAATAATAATAATAATAATAATAATAATAATAATAATAATAATAATAATAATAATAATAATAATAATAATAATAATAATGGGGTGGTTTATGTCACTACTGAGTCAGATAATAAGAATGAATGGATTTTAGATTCTGGCTGCACCTTTTACATGTGTCCTGAAAATGATATGTTTGTTAATTTCAGTGATAATTGCTTTGGTTCTGTAAAACTTGGCAATAATATTTCTTGTGATGTGAAAGGTATTGGAAAGATTTTGTTACAACTTGATAATAACAAGACTCTTACTTTAAATAAAACTAGATATGTTCCTGATTTGAAAAGAAACTTGATTTCTCTTGGTGTTTTGGATACTGAATCTTTTTAGATTAGAATGCAAAATGGTTTTTTAAGTATTTTCAAAAATAAATACTTGATTATGAGTACTCCCAAAATTAATGGAATCTATATGTTGAATGCCTTGCCTGTTTATGCTAAGTCTTTTAATGCTGTGTCTGACTTGAATAAAACTGAGTTATGGCATAAAAGATTAGGACACATAGGTCAAAAAGGACTTAAGATACTTGAAACCAAAGGTGTATTTGGTAATGATGTGTTGCATAAACTTGACTTCTGTGAAAAATGTGTGTTAGGCAAACAGAAAAGAAGTTCATTTGGTAAAGGTATTCATAAATCTTCTGATGTGCTTGAATATGTGCATGCTGATTTGTGGGGTCCTGCTCCTGTGGGTTCAGTTTCAGGTTTCAGATATTTTCTTCTTATAGTGGATGATTTTTGTAGGAAAACCTGGGTGCATTTTTTAAAAACTAAGGATACTACTGTGTCTATTTTCAAAAACTGGATTACCTTAGTTCAAAATTTGAAAGGAAAAAGAGTCAAAAATATTAGAACTGATAATGGTTTAGAATTTTGTAATCAAGAGTTTGATTTTTTTTGTAGCACCTTAGGTATTCTTAGGCATAGGACTGTTGCCTACAGTCCACAGCAAAATGGGGTTGCTGAAATGATGAATAGAAGACTTCTTGAAAGAACTAGGTGTCTCTTACTAGATTCCAATTTGCCAAAAAAAATTTGGGGTGAAGCAGTCAAAACTGCATCCTATTTGATAAATCTTTCTCCATGTAGTGCTATTGATTTTAAGATTCCAGATCAAATCTGGAATAATTATCTTCCTGACTTTTCAAAATTAAAAGTTTTTTGTTGTACTTCCTACTCACACCATTCTAAAACTAAACTTGACTCCAGGTCTTTAAAATGTGTCTTTCTTGGTTATGGAGAAGGAGTCAAGGGCTATAGGTTATGGGTCAGGGAATAGGGAGGTTACAGGGTCATTTTGAGTAGGTCTGTGGTCTTCAATGAAAATGATTTTTCTTGCAAAAATGAAAAATTGATTGATCCTGTTAAAGAAAAAGATTTTATCACTTCTGAGCTGAGTTCAGACCATTTAGGTGATGAAAATGGCATGTCAAATACTCAGTTTCAGGTGGAGCAACCCCCACAGTCTCCAAATGTCACTCCTGAACCTGAACATGAACCTGCAAACACTGAACCACAACCTGTTGATATCCTTGAAGTTGAAACTAACTTAGAAAATTATCAATTGGCTAGGGATAGACCTAGAAGAGAGATTAGACCTCCTCCTAGGTTTGAGGATCCTGATTTTGTGTCTGCCTTTACATATTCTAATCCTATTTTACTTGAACCTCAATCCTTTGAAGAAGCTGTTTCTTCTAAGGATTCCAAAATTTGGCTTGCAGCTATGCAAGATGAAATGGACTCACTTTTGAAAAATGACCCTTGAATTTTAGTCAATAGACCTGTAAATAAAAGGATAATTGACTATAAATGGATTTTTAAACTGAAAGAAAGTGAATCTAAGGATATGAAACCAAGGTACAAGGCTAGACTTGTAGTCAAAGGTTTTTCTCAAAAGGAAGGAATTGATTTTAATGAAATATTTTCACCTGTTGTTAAATACACCTCTATCAGAATTCTATTTGCTTTGGTTGCACAATTTGATTTAGAACTTGAGCAAATGGATGTGAAAACTGCTTTTCTTTATGGTTCTTTAGATGAAACAATTTATATGCATCAACCTAAAGGTTTTGAAAAAGGCAGAAATTCTGATTTAGTTTGTTTATTGAAAAAATCTTTATATGGCTTAAAACAAGCCCCTAGGCAGTGGTATAAGAGATTTGATTCTTATATCCAAAGCCTAAATTTTCAGAAAAGTAAATATGATTCCTGTTTTTATTTTAAACTTGGAAAAACTGATTTCATTTACTTGCTTTTATATGTGGATGACATGCTTATTGCTGGACCTAATATGCATGATATAAATGTTCTTAAAGATAAACTGCATTCTGAATTTGAAATGAAAGATATAGGAAATGCTAAAAGAATACTTGACATGGATATTTTTAGGAATACACAATCTGGGAAATTGTTTTTAAAGCAGAAACATTACATAGAAAAGGTTTTGAACAGATTTTGTTTATCTGAATCCAAACCTGTATCTTTACCTTTGCCTGCACATTTTAAATTGTCTGTTGAGCATTGTCCTAAGTCTAATGATGAATTACTTAGAATGAAAAATGTGTCATATTCTAATGCAGTTGGATCTGTCATGTATTTAATGGTCTATACCAGACCTGATATAGCATTTACAGTAAGTGTTTTAAGTAGATTTATGAGCAATCCTGGTGAATTGCACTGGGAAGCTATTAAATGTCTTTTGAAATATTTGAAAGGTTCTGCTAGACTTAGTCTAGTATTTTCTAAAACCAAAAATGACTTTAAACTTAAAGGTTTTGTTGATTCAGATTTTGCTGGAAATGTTGATAACAGGAAATCAACATTCTCTTATTTCTTCACCTTAAATTCTTCATGTGTTAGCTGGAAATCTCAGCTTCAAAAACTTGTTGCCTTATCATAAACTGAGGCAGAATATATAGCTGCTACAGATGCTGTTAAGGAATGCCTGTGGTTAAAGGGTTTATTATCTGAAATTGGTTGCATTACTGATTCTTAAGTTGAAATATGTACTGATAGCATGAGTGCATTACATCTGTGTAAAAATCCTGTTTTTCACAAAAGGTCAAAACATATTGATGTTAAATTTCATTTCATTAGAGACATTATTGATAAAGGCATTGTGAAACTTGTTAAAATTCCAACACAAGTTAATCCTGTAGATACAGGAACTAAGATCATTCCTATTAATAAATTTAAAGATGCATTGAGTTTTTTAAATTTGGTTGAACTTTGATACTTGTTTGATATGCTTTACAGATAATGGAAACCAGTTCAATTGGGGTGGAGATTATTTGGGCAATTGAACAAATTAAATGATATGATCTAACGGCTGATGTTAGGCGGTGGTGTTAAATGGATAAAAAACCGGGTTATAGAATTAGGCTCAAGCTGGAAATAGAGATTGGGCTGCACAGATAACTGATGACTTGGGCTAATTCCGGTCCAACAAACAAAGTACATCAAGAAGGTTTAATTTTTGAAAGCTCCTTAAATTTATTTTGTTTACATATTTGGCCAAGTATGAGATCACATGTCTTGATTAATACACTTCCGCACACACCTTCCTCAAATTGGTATCAGAGCCATTACACGTATTAATATGTCACAATCAAACAATAATTGTAATGCTTGTTATGCACTTCACAAATTGTTTACCTTTCAGTACGAAGCATTTTTATGGTACAAAGAAAGAATTGACTCAAAGAAGTTTTGGGGAAATCCTTATTGTACTCTAAATATGGAGCAAAAATATCTTGAAACAAAACAAGATTATGAAAACAATTTACGTACATTCATCATACACTATGCAAATTGCCACCATAGTTATGGAGAACACTAGTACACAAATTAATTGTTATACATGTCATGCACATATTCGTCTCATAAATTCTGAATTTCATATTTGCGAATTTTATGAAGAATTTTATAGACACCAAGTTTTTGCAGGAGTCCACAAAAACTCTTTAGAAAACAAGGAAAGCAACAAAAAGACAAAGCTTTACAAAATTATTACGAATCTGTTTCTAATTTTTTAATTCACTACGTCACACAACATTACAAATCATGAGCATAAATCTTGCTAATGAAGGAACATCTCAAGAACATGAGGAGATTTGCGAACAAATTGAATCAAAGGGAAATTTTTCAAATGAAATTTTAATTTCTAACGAAAAACTTGACAAAATATGTAAAACCACTTTATCTTTAGATCCAAAAGAAATTTTTTCACAACCAGGATTTATTGATAAATTCATGAAAAGAAAGAAACATGTGTATTACGGTGTATCGCATAAAGAATTTGCGATTAACGCTCAACATACATATGGAAAAGTAGGAATCTCTCTACTAACTAAAAAGGATATAAACCAAGCAAAACAAAAATTGACCTTGAAGATAACAAAAATCTTTACTGGGTTACAATTGGAGCAATCAGAATCCAATTGAAAAGCACACTATCAGAAAAAACGGATCAACCAATCCGAATGTGTTTAATTGATGAAAGAATACAAAACCCACAAGAAGGATGTCTAGGATCCCTTGAAGGAAACCTAGCATGTGGTAAACTACTGTTTACAGTCTATCCCAGACTATCAGTAAGTTTACATGATCAAAACTTTGACGGAATACTCTCGTTTGTACACAAGTACGGAAGAGAAGACTTAGTCAAAGACAATAATGTACCTTTTTCAATATCATACCTCGTGAGTTATGCAATCCATAATTCTCACAACATGGTTATAATAAGAGAACCAAAAGGAATAAAAATTGATCCTTTATTCTCCAATTACATAGAAAACAAAGAAACAGAATTTGACTGGTTAACGCAACCAGAAAGAAGATCTATAAATATAGATCTTAACACTAAAAGGCCCCTAATCAGGGAACAACAATCACTTCTAATAAGAAGTAACTCACAAAATAAAATAAATCCACCTAAGCTAAAAGAAAAAGAAAGCGATGAGTTGAGAAAAACAAAGATACAACTCAAACAATTAAGTGAAACTGTCAACAAAATGGCCGAAACACTTTATGGTGATCAAGAAGAAGAATTTGATAATTGAAATGTCAATACCAGAACTTCTAAAAGAAATTAACTCCATAAAAGAAGAAATCAAAGATATTAAAGAAATTTTAACATATTTGAAAAACAAATTGAAATTTTACTTGAAAAACATTCTGCTATCATCATAGCAGGAATTATTAACAATAATCAAAATAACAAAATAATTTCAAAGATTAAATCAACACAACAAATTGGAAATTTTGAAAGAAGGGGAGAACTCTCTCCAAAAACAAAAGCAAAACAAGATGAAATTCCAGAAGGAAAATTTGATATTGACCATTTAGTATAATGACAAGCTTCAGGAAAATTCTTGAAATCATTTACAAGACCAGCCAGGAGTTGGGACTCTTAAATGTTTTATTGGCATTTGAAGACAATGAACTTGACAAGATTGTTTCAATCGTCAAAAATATTGACATAAAAGAGAAAGTTATAACAATTTCGGACAATGAAAACAATGAACAACAGAATCAAGATCAACTTGAATCACAATCTGAAACGGATAAAGAATCTGACAGTGAAGATGAAATCATCATTCATGAAAGATTTCACACTGGAAGAGAAACAGATCCTAACATGGGACTTGGACCAACAATCAGAGAACCAAAACCAGAAACTTTTGAGATTAAAGATGATAATCTATCATCAAGTAATCCAAAAGGAGATGGGAAAAGACACATGGGTGACAATACACCAAGACCTGACCCCAGAATGCCAGAAAGGAACTTTGATCAGAACCTCTTAGTTTCTGATTTTATTCCAAAAAGACAGAGTATAAACCAACAAGTAACAATTTTGGATATAGATTGTACTCTAGATCCAGAAAAGATCATTGATGCATGGTATAGCTATATCATGGTTGCAATGATTGTCAACAAAGAAATAATCAAAAATGAAATAAATTGGTGGAATTATGTACTCGCTAGTACCAGAGGAAATGCAAGAACATTCCTTGAAAGCTTTACATACGACACAAAAAATCAAATCTGGAAAGATTCAATAGGAGTTATTCCAAAATTCATTGAAAGAATTGTGGACCAAATATACAAACAATTTACTGGACAAACTTTTGAAGCATTCAAAAGTAAGAAATCAGTAATTGCAATTGCTGATGCATTAAATCACTTAGAGAAAATCTCTATATGTGATATGTGTTATTTTGAAAATTATGCTTGCGAATTTTCAAAATACTTTTACATATGTCCACCTGACAAGTGGATAGAATTAACAGAAAAATTCATACGTAAACTACCAGAACCATTTAATCATGAAGTCATGAGTGACTTTGATGAATCAATCAAAAAACAAAAAGAAACCATTGATCCAAGAGTAAATGCTCAAATAGACATGTCCCTTGGACTAGTCATAACTACAACCAGAAATTTAATTGCTGAAAAATGCAAACAAAACACATTGGTAAGAGAAAGTGTTAAAACAGTTTACAAAAATCCAAAAATTTGTTGTAACAATTACCTTGACCAAATCCCTGGCTAATATGGTTGTCAACCAACAAAAATCCAAAAGAAAACAAGGAAAAGATCTTTTAGAAATAAAAGATATATTTTTAAAAAATACAAAAAACCATATAAAGAAAAAAAATTTAGGAAAAAGAAATTTTTCAAAAAATTTTCAAAGGGGAAAATTCCATATAAGAATAAAAAATTTGAAAAAACACAAGACAAAAAGAAATTTTGTCCTCAAAAGAAAAAGAATTGCAGATGTTGGCTCTGCAATGAATCTGGACATTATGCAAACGAATGCCCAGTAAAAATTGGAAATGAAGACAGGATTAAACTCCTAAATACATTTCAAAAACAAGGTTTCTACCCAGTAGAAGATCCTAGTGATACAGAATCTCTGTATTACTTAACAACTGAAACTGAATCAGAATCATCTGAGACAGATTTTTCAGAGGATGATTAATAAAAATGTTACAAATCCAAACTCAATCTACATACCTATAAAACTCAGTTTTGAAGGATACAGAAAATTTACATTACATGCTTACATTGACACCGGAGCATCATTATGTACTGCCAACAAATTTGTTATTCCAAAACAATTTTGGGTAACAGCAGAAAAAACAATGAATCTAAAAATTGCTGACAAATCTGAATCAAAACATCAAAAGTAGTAAAAGGATTAAACATTGAGATAAGTGGATACCACAAATCCCAATGGCAAACTTTTTATTTCAAAATTCCAACAGTCTACCAACTTGAAACTAGAATTGATTTTATAATTGGAAATAACTTTTGTCAGTTATATCATCCTTTCATACAAGAAATTGAATCCATAAGTTTTACTCTTAATGGGAAAAGACTTTGGATATCAAAACAAAGAAAAGCTGTTGCAATGAATTTTCTTCAAGAGAAATTCTTGGAAATGATAAAAATCAATTGCAATAGGAAAATCTTCACAAAACCTCAAGGAGAAAATATTACCCCAAAAAGGAATATTTTCATAACAATAGAAGAACAAGAAAAATTCAAAATCAACTCGAAAAGAGAAGAAATCCTAAAACTCCTTGACCAATGTTGCTCAGAAAATCCTTTGGATCCAATAAAGAACAAAGGAAATATGACTGCAACAATTGAACTACTTGAAGAACACAAAAATACAATAATAAGAGCAAAAGCAATGGCTTATTGTCCAAAAGATAGAGAAGAATTCTCTATACAAATTAAGGAATTACTTGAATTACAGGTAATTGAACCAAGTACTTCACAATTCTCTTCACCGGCTTTCATGGTTAGAAAAGAAGCAGAAAAAAGAAGAGGAAAAGCTAGAATGGTTGTAGACTATTCTCAGCTCAACAAGATAACTAAGGCAGATGGATATTTAATTCCAAATATGCAAAGCCTACTACAATTAATCAAAGGAAAGAAAATTTTTTCTACTTTTGATTGTAAATCAGGATTTTGGCAAGTTATACTTGATCAAAATGCAAGACATCTAACGGCATTTAGTTGCCCGCAAGGACATTACCAATGGAAAATCATACCATTTGGTTTAAAACAAGCACCTGGTATTTTCCAAAGACATATGGATAATATCTTCAAAATACACGAGAAATTTTGTTGTGTATATATTGATGATATTTTGATCTTCTCAGACAATGAGGAAGATCATGAAAAACATTATCTCCCATCAAGTACCATTAAAATTTAACTACTGATTTAGGTAGTAGAACTCCACCAGTTGGTTTCTGCATGGTCTCTGCATGGAGATTATTCCATCAGTCAAATGGCACCATGAAAGCCTAAAATAATGCATGTTAAAATACATGCTGCTATTTTTGGTCTCTATACTTCGTATCAAATGTTTAAAAATGGTTCAACACTCAAAATGAATAGAAGAATGAAACACACATAACATAGAAATATTTTACTCTACTTTAGATCAACCTGCTCCTTGCAAAAAGGAAGAATAATCACCAGTTTCTAAAAATCTGTAAACCTTTGTATGTTTATTAAAAATGGTCAGATCCACATTTCTCAATGAAATTCTTCTAGTTTAAGAATAAACTCCACGCCACCTTATTTATTCATCAACCTTCTGTAAAAACAACTAATGAGGCAGTGAACTAAAAATTAAAACACGAATTATCCAGCTCTTAACCAAAATGATTTTCATGGTCTCAGCGAACGTAATTGCAATATTAATCACAATTTAAATTCAATAAAGATTCAATTGAAATTTATAAGATGCATTGAGTTTTTTAAATTTGGTTGAACTTTGATACTTGTTTGATATGCTTTACAGATAATGGAAACCAGTTCAATTGGGGTGGAGATTGTTTGGGCAATTGAACAAATTAAATGATATGGACCGGAATTAGCCCAAGTCGTCAGTTATCTGTGCAGCCCAATCTCTATTTCCAGCTTGAGCCTAATTCTATAACCCGGTTTTTTATCCATTTAACACCACCGCCTAACATCAGCCGTTAGATCAGTTGGATGAATCTTGACCATCCACTTGTGTTAAAAGGAAGGAGACGTTCTGATGATTTTCATTCAAATCCATACTTTTCTCTCTCACCTTCAAACCCTAATTTCTCTCTGAAAGGCGACTCTTCATCGCCTCATGTGTTCTTCATGATTTCTTTACAATTCTTCCAGAAAAATACAGATTTCGTTTGTAATCTCTTAGTGTTTGTGATTTGATACTGATTTATGTTAATCAGTATACTTTTTCATTGAGTTTGACAGAGTTTTCTGTAACTCGGTTGTTGCTTTGTGGCTTATTGTACGAATCTAGTGTTTTCTAGTAGTTTTGTATGTTTTTGGGGTTTGATTTCTGTTTCTTTAATATTTACGGTTCTGAATAAAGTTTCATTGTTTCTTCGTGGTTAATTTTTATTCTTATTCTTTGTTGTTTGATTCTGAGCCTTAAATTCTTACAGTACTGTTCATTTTTACAGAGGAGGAGAAATGCACACCAGCTGTTTGGGATAATGCCCTTGGAAGACTTTGAATTTTTATTATGTTATATAGATTGAAAGAGTGTAATTTTACTTTTTTATTATTATTTTTGTGTAATCTACTATATGTTATACTTTTGCTTCGCAATATATACATTGGCCTTGTTTAATCATTCTCCAGAATTTGTAGATTTTTACTTAAGCATTGAAGTTATTATTATTATTATTCAATCACGGTGGATGAATGTTTACAAATCAATGTTGTTAGAGTTAAATGCTGAGAAATTGATAGCGTTAAAAACCAGAGTTGATCAACCAGTATTTGTTAAGATCACATGACGGTAATTTCATGGCATCCAAGTACTTTATTTCACTATCTTAACTAACTTATATTTTCTGGAGTATGCTGAAAGGACGATAAACAGCATTTAGCAGAAGCTCAATTGCAACATACTGCAAGTTTCAATGAGTTTTATGGGTAGATTTCAAAGTTAATGTGGTTTTGGTTTGTTCATCAATTTTATCATAAGCTGCTTTGTCATTTCTAAAGAAATGGTAGATTGCCTACATTGATGTATAAATTCTATAATTCTTTGCAGGGTTTTGCTTACTTGCCTGGTGGTATCTGTATGTCAACCATGGGACACCATATCTAGTATGAACAAGCCATACTTGATACTCCTGTGACGGGCACACAACATGTGTTGTATTGGGTAAAATAGTGTGTCTGTCACGGGTAATAGATCTTTTAATACATATATTGCATTTTTGTACAAAATATTTCCTTCAATCCCTTCTAAATACAATTATTTCACACAAGACAGGACACATAGTGGAAACTTGAAGAAAAATCAAAGAATAAAGATCACATCACACTTATGTTTCGAGGTTTTCTCTTTCAAGATTCTCCGGATACACACTAGTACCGGATTTCTGAGTTTCGAAGCCTCGCTTAAGCCTTTGAATAAATATTAGTTTCTGATGGGTTATAATGTATGGCAAAACAAGGGGAAATAACACAAGAAAACCCAATAATACGTAGATAAGTTACAAAATTAAAAGATCTCACCAAATGAGTTTATAAAACCCGATTTCTTTCAAATTTCCTTCCACAATCAATCCCAAAAATTTAAGATCTATTGCATAGTATTTTCTCGAAAGTTTGGTATCGTGATCCACATGTTCATGCTCTAGTACCACTTAAATTCCCAGAAAATAACAAGAACGTGATTAAACCACATAAAACCTCAAGTGGAAATATAAATAAATTAAGAATTTAAAATGAATACATAAATTTTTTGGTTCGGTTGTTCGCTGATCACTTTTACCACCTAATCTATAGTTGCTCGTTTGTATTATAATAACCAACACGTCAACCAAGATTTACAAACGTTCAAGAAAATACAATAAGGGTCCGTTTGATAGCGATGGTCAGGGGCGGAGCCAGGATTTCAAGTCAGTGTGGGCGGAAATTAAATGAGGTTGGGAGGGGGGACGGGGGCAGCCCCCCCCCCCCCCCCCCCCCCAAAAAAAAATTTTTTTTCCTAGAAAAATTAAACCAAATGGAAAAAATAGCATATCTATAGCAGCCTTAAGTGATATAGTTGTGGTACTACTAACATGCTCAACCCCTATTAGAACTCTTAAACCAGGATTGGTGGGAAGTTGTGTAGGATCAACATCCATTATATTTCCATGATCGGTAGGAGGTTCAACTCTATTTCCTTGATCGGTAGGAAGTTGTATAACATCATCATCCATTCTATTAGGAGCCCACTCATCAACATTTTCTTCTACTATGAATTTTCTCTTAAAGAATCTATCTATGGTCGACATAATTCTCCCTACTAAAATAAACAAGTATAATTAGAAACTCACAAATGAACTTCACAAAACACAAATCACAAATCTCAAAATTAAATCATTTCAACAAACCACAAGTCTCAAATTACATAAAATTCAAACAAAGTCAATCATTTATTAAATCAATTAAAAATATCCCCAAGTAGACAACAAGACATAATAAATAAATTACTACATCCAAAGTTCCAAGTGAAAAAATCTATAAATTAATTGCACTTCACGTGACCACGTGCACGTCTTCAAACTTCACTCATTTTCATAGAAGTTAAAACTTTACCATTCATTTATGTAGTGTACCCAAGCACGTCTTCAGACTTCACCCATTTTCATAAAAGTTAAAAGTTTACAATTCAATTATGTGCCAAATCCAAATGCTTGAAGAAAACAAACAAATGCCCAAATGCTGACAAGAAAAAAAAATGTGCCAAAAAGTCAAAAATCAAAACAAAATTGATTTTACTCCCTATGGCTATTGACCTGTACTCCTTCAATCTTCAGCAACAGCTCAAACAGCAGTTGTGTAGGCTTCAATCTTCATGTCGGTCGTCGGTCGTGTTTTACTCAGGCGACGGGCAGCGGCAACAGCTAAGCAGCGTCGAAAAATGGGGGAGTAGGTAGGTTTGGGCTAATTTTGTTTTGTCTCTGCGACTCGGCCTCTGTTCTGCTTCTGCGTTCAAACAGATTTTGTTAATTTTTTTTTTATTTTTTTTTTTAGTTTGGGCCTGACCCAAGGTCCAGTGCGGTCCATGGATCGCGCTGGCCTATACTGGCTCCGCCCCTGGCGATAGTGGAATTTTGGTGGAAAGAAAATGAATTCCAAGGAATTGAATTCTAGGTAATTGAATTACTGGGAATTAGAAATTTAATGTGTTTGATTGTTTTAATTTTTTAGGTGGAAAAGTAGGAATTTTCCAACTTTTGTTGTTTGATTGACATTATTTTCCATGAAAAATAAAGTGATTTTTTGCTATTTTAATCAAAAAAAATTTTTTTTTTACTTTTTAAATATATTTGTAATTGATGATGATAATGTTATTTTTTGGAAAGAAAATAAGTCAATTAACAACAACAAAATTGATTAAACGTGTCCAAAATCATTTTCCATCTATCATGAAAAATATTTTTCCACCAAAACCCAAAGAAAATCTTTTCCACCAAATCAAGAAAAATGGAAGAAAAAGTGGGATCCGCGGAAAAAGTTTTACATGAAAAATTTTGTCAAACAAACAAATCAAAAGTGGGAATTGAAAAACATATTCCATTTTCCATGAAAAATTTTGTGTAATCAAACGGACCCTAAGATCAAGTCACATAGATTTTCACGGAGAATGCATATAAATATCATACAACCCTAATGAACATGATTTCTCCCTTTGATCTCACCCAAATCAAATCAAATCAAAACAGAAGGGAGTAGAAGAATCTAGAATGAAATTTTCACGAACTGAAGTACCCTAAAATGAGAAAGCATTTTTCTCTCAACTCAAAAGCCAGAAAAGTGAAGTGAACAATGAATTGGTTCAAAGCCAGATGAGTACAATTAATCACAAAACCATCTTAGAAGCCATATCAAATGATTATCCAATCAGCGTCACCATCTAGTTAATCAAAAGTAGTTGTTATACTTAAAAAGGTTGAACTCCAACTTTAGGAACCCTTATAGCCCTTGCCCTGAGGATTAGTAGACGATGTAAATCGTGAGATGTACCTCAATGAAACAGAGTTGAAAGCTCGCTGTTTAACTGTACTTGTAGATGGCTCATTCATACCAAAGGTAGAATTTAAACTTTCACCATATAGTTGCCACTTCAGCTGAGATTTCTCACACTCACCTTTCAACCACTGAGCTATGCCTCGGGAGGCAAGTAGTTACTATACTTAAGTTCCGTACAAAATGCAACCCGTAGCTGAAACATGTACATTGTAATTTTTTTTTGGATAAGGTAAGGCTGGCTATGATAATGGTGTGCCACTGATGAAAACCTTTAGCGCAAGCTTAGGAGGTATTGTATATGCTAGATAAATTAAGAATGAAACAGAATTTTATTAGGAAATGAAAAAAATTAATTCACACTCCATAAAGTAGACTATAAATTAGAACAAACAAATAAGAAATACAAGTCTATCTTCACGGGACGAAGTATTATTTATTAGCACAAAGAGTAACTGCATCAAGGTACACTATAAATAAGCTTTGTAAGCTGCAAAAGTTGATGGCGCAATACACGAATTTATCAAGCCACAGTAGAGAATTAGCACAGTCACTTCTTGACCGCAGTCATGAATATATAACTTTTTATTAATGCAGCCGACTCTGTCTGAAGAGTTCTCCAGAAAGCTGAGTCAACATGGGATGCGCTTATAGTAAAACGACATCTTGTAGATCTGATGACCTGAATGTATAATGCATTGGGTTTGCAAGAGCAAGAATGTCCGAAGATGAGAAATCGGGAGAATAGTTGGAATGACTAATTACTTCGGAGTCAATCTTATGGGGCACACAGAGAAAGCAACGCATCGAGCTGCTTTTGCCAACATAAATCGCTCATTTTCAGTCAATGGCCTCTCAATCACCTTCACAATGTTTGCGTCCTGTACAAAAGATTTAAAGTATCACAAGTACTGATGATAGATTATAACAAACATAATGAGTTTTATCTTTATATTTACACCTGAAAGCCCCCCACTCACATTGTAGCACTTTCCCAACCAATTTTTCTTAGCATTTGGATCTCCAACATTTCAAATTTGCAGCATTTGAGTCCGCCTACTAACGGTTTACATCCACTTTGGTCATTAAAAGTCATATTTCAGTTGAAACGACAATTGTATATACACATTATTTCAATTAAAACAAAACCAAGTAAAAGAAAATATTAGACAATTTCCTCTCTCACACTCACCCTTTCCTCCGCCTCTTCCCACCTGTGGGGAAAAGAGCAGAAGCCAATGCTGTGAGTGGAGAGAGCAGGCAGAAGTTTGGAATAGTGATTTTGAAGAATGTGGTTGAAAATGAGTTTTGAAAATGTATTTTTTTTTTTTGGAAAAATGGAGACCAAACAGGGGCTAAGCAAAATAGAAGTTCAATGACCTTTACTTTTTTTCAAATTGAATTTCTAGACCACAACAATATAGAGGAAGCAGTATCATGGCTTAAATGTTACACAATTCATCTCGCATAGCTAAAGGCTAAAATAGAGCACACCTTTTTTTGATCCTGAACCGAAGGCCTTACACTGGCAGTATCGCCAACTACAATCACATTGTTCATATTACCACTCTGATCCCTCTCTGTTGGTGAAGTTGTTGAATGCCTCCATTGTCCATTCGTAATATACTTGTAATAGTACCTGCCACAAAGAAAAAGTTACTAGTAGTAGAATTCCAATTACTGATTCTATCTGCATTATCTGTTTTTATCAGAAGTGAATTTAGAAATTTTGCTTGTTAGAAACTGCATACGCAGTTTATCTCGAAGAGAACAATCAAGAAATTATATGGATGGGTACGCATTCTTTTTGAGTAAATAGTTCTATGAATTGAAAATATAAAATTTTATGAAGACTATGAAGGAGCAAAGACCCATCTTCAAAAGTCCACCTACAAGTTTGAAGGTCTCAACAAATTAGGATGTAAATATCAGAACTACTTACTTCCCTTGTGAAAGTCGAACTTCGACTTCATATCTTGGGCCGCCCATATGGATTGCCTTAATTGGTTCTTTCCAGTTACCTGTGAAATCTCCAACCAGATATACATCTTCTCCCTGTAAATCAATGACGAAGTGCCAAGATAAAGTGTGACGAAAATAGATAGATTCATTCTTAAATGACATGAATTAGATACAATAGCATGTGATGGACAGTATACATTATTGTTGTCTGGTTGTAAAAACAGAATACAACTCTGAAAACAAATTAGAAATTTAATGAGTTAACACAAGTCATATTACCTCATGTCCATTCCACACAAAGGTCACGGAATGGGTTGCAGGTCCATCATGACTGCCACTTTCAACCATGGATATAAGATCCCAAGTTGCCCAGGCAATTGCAGGCCTGCAACCAACATATTAATGTAAGATTGAGAAGATACAGTACATGCACGGTGTCAATTTCATAAATGATGGGAAATAGCAAATTGTACCAAGCATTAATATAGCAAATGAGGCAGGGGCCAAATTAGTCAATTAATTATAGCTGAACAAGCCTACAGCCAAGGAAAAACTGAAAAAGGTAACGTAAAAAGGAGTGCAGATGTGCAGGATACAACAATTACTTTGCATTAGCTGAGATTTTCATATAAAATACAGAATCGTGCCTCTAGAACAATCTAAGGTGGTTACAATCAAGCTGGTCCGTTTATTTTGATTTCCATTTTTTCAGAACTTCTCTATTTAATTGTTTTAAATGCTTGCTACAGCATTAGGGGGATCAAAATGTTCATAGACAGTCACACGTATTGATTTTGAAATATGTTTCAAATCAAAGTAAAAGAACAAGAAAACTTTAATATTTTGTTTTTATCAAAAAAGAAAGAAAAGAATGTGCTCCTAGTCAAGCTTTAAAAAGCATGGAAGTACAGATTCAGCTTGTTAGGCCAATAAATGCGCTAAATTGTTGCCTCATAGTAGAAGTTGATTGGGAAAACCTGTCAGGCTTGCATGTATGCAACCCAGTGACGAAATTGTGAGCTGCATGAAGGGAAGTGTCTGTCATCCAATGAAGATATGCAATAACGCAAGACGGAGATCGATCAAAGCCACTGGTACAGGTGACATAAACACAATGGTTCTTCTTAAGTAAGCGCAATAGTAGGCCCACACAGAATGGCAGTTTCTTTCTCATGTCAAAAGAATCTACATCCCTGCCAAAATATATACGTCTAAGAAATAAGTAATTATTGTTCATTTTGGCAAACATATAACACGTGATGCCATTTAAGCAAATCCAGAAAACTCCAACCATCTAGGGAAGCAATAATGTATTTTGCATGTCAACAAATTCATATATCAGGGAATGTTTAACATGAAGTTAGTCGTTGCTCGTGGAATGAATGTATAAATAATAGGCAAAGGAAGAAAGGCAATGGCAAATTGTGTAGTTTTTCCTTGGAAAGAAAGAAAGAGAACTATTTACCTTATGGGATAGTTTATCATAAGTATATTACAACGTTGGCAAGAGTCATTGATCAAATTTGTATCAATTCCCCAATTTGTAGCTTCAATTGTACTCTGGAGATTCAGCACAGCTGTGACTCCCTGATGCAAACATTATCCAGCTAGAATAAGTGAGAAAATAAACAAGAACAGCAAAATGTGGAAAAGGAACATTCATAGGATACACAAGAAAGGAAACTCTGAATACATCTTCCCATTATTATTGTTAGGAAAAGATAATTTTCTATTGCAAAGACAAAGAATCAAATAATTATGCTGAAAAAATGACACTCATTTTTACTTGATTACTGAGATGATTTTTAAGAAGCTTATGAGTCTGAAAAGGTACAGTAATAGCTTTAAGGTTTTATCTTAAGCAATTAGATTAAATCATTTTGCATATCATGCCAACAAAATTGGTTAAGAATAATGGAAGAAACTTAGAGAGGAAGCCTTGACGCATTAGTGAATCGAATTGATAGAAAATCATAGCAAAAACCAAAAGGTACACACGGGAGCAATAATCGGAAAACTGAAGCAGCAATAATATAGTAAAGAAACGGCAGCTCTCACCACAGTGCTTGACAAAGTCTCTACTTCTGCTTCTGTTTGAATGCATGATCCAACATAAATTTGCTCGGTGATCTAACCCAATAAAATAAAAGGATCAGCAGGATAGTGTTCAATAATTCAAAACCCATCTAAAACTATTCATTTTGAACCACAGAACATACAAAGTTAAGGAAAGGAAAAACAAGTAGCTGAGAATGTAACCCTAATGGTCAAGTACCAAACTTTTTTCTATACCCACAACCCATTGTACTAAAAAACTCCATAACTAATCAAAAGTAGGGTTTGGTGGGAAACAGAGTAAGAATATTAAAGTATGAGCTCTAGGAGTCTTTGGTAGGAATGATATTTTCAAATTGTATATTGCTTAAAAACCAAAATAAAGAGTTGAAGCAAAATGTTAGGTAAGAAGGTGACAATTCTGTTAGAGCTGCATATCCAGAAAAGTGTGTAACAGTACGATGGATATGAGATTTATCCACGTAGATACCCAAGTGTCACTCTTTTTTTGTCCTAAGTGTTTGATTACTTCAACATGTGATCTCCTACAGGCTACATCCATTTTCAAGTTTATAACTATGCAATTTAAAACTGATCTTGTGGCATCATATCCTGAAACTAAGAGACGATTCTTCAGACAATACTTTTGTTCCATTTAATCATTTTTACTTAGATATAATCTTTAACAAAATTAACAGTTGAAATTACTTATTCCCAGAGTACAAGTGATGGCCAATACAAGCACGATATATAGGTAAGCTCAAAACCACACCTTACTGTAGCGCATACCAAGAGACTGATTGTAGTACAGCTCCCCCTTTGAACGTTCTAAAGCATTGACGTACTCTTCAAGCGGGAAGCTCCCATGTCCCCAGTCAGCATTTTCAGCCACTTCCTCAGAGAAAATGGCTACAAGAGGGCCAAATGGTAGACCAGGAGAGTGCCTAACCATGTGTGGCCACCCATTAATGTTCTGAACGTTCAAATACTTCCATCCTTGGGAAGTTAAAAACTTTGGGCAAAACGTCACAAACCCGGAATTCCCACTGCTCCCAGAGGATGTTTGTAAATTTGATGCCAGTATGTTTTTGTTCCAAGTGGCAATGGAAACACGACCTCTATTATATAAAATGTCGAGATCATTAATAAGATGGAGCTGATGTACAGGAAAAGGAGAGAAGGGTCTCTCAAGCACTAGGCTAAAAGATCCTGATTTCTCTTTCATAATACTCCTGCATATATTCCACAATAACACTATGATATAAAAAAAACCGAGGACAGCATAACCATGATAATTTCTTCACAAGCAAACATTTTTTGAATATAAAAAGATTATTGAATGTCTAACATTATCTCTCTACAATTTGAATCTGATAATAAAAATGTGCACTCGTACTCTGTATCACCGACGTCCTTGATCTCAACAAGCTTCCCACCTGAAGATTCACTCGCCTTCTTTAAAGTGTCGCCAACCATTATTATTCTCGATTTTTCAGCGTTCCCCTATAACCACTTCCAGAAATTAATGATTACACTAATACCATGTGCACAGTAAACGATTTGTCTAACACGTTTATCCTCAAGCCAATTACAACGAGATAATCAATATAAAGATAACCAAAAAGATTAGCAAGTAATCAAACTCATGGAATTCATATGTTTGAGATGAAATAATATAAAAACACTGACCCCTTTTTGAAGAGCATGCACGAAAATTTTTCCGTCAACAGATAGAGCGAATCGAATTCCAAGTGGTTTCTCGAGAGTAACCATATACTCATTTAGATTCATGTTGAATGTTGTACCGTTACTGGAGGACATAGCAAAAACCATAGAAGCAGTCGCCCTCCTACTGTACAGTTGCTTTTGCACTGAATTGACTGTCGGGTTTCCATTGTTCATATGCCAAACTCTTAACCAAAATGAGGATTGCATTACACTAATACTAGGCTTTCGAAGCTTCTTAACCGAAGATAAACTCGCAGTGAACGCCGATTGCTCAAAACCTCTGGAATTCGACATTTGGAGTAGGAAATTCACAAAATCCTGCAAATTTAGCTGATTGGTGTTACGACTAAACCCTTAATCTAGTACTATTACAACAAATTAACCCGAAACACCTAATCTTGTACTATACACAACAATAACAACACGAAATGACTAATCCGGGGCTGCCTCGATCAATAATAACACGAAAAAGAGAACGAAAGGCCGACTCGACTCATCCTAATATCAATTGATAGCTTAGGTAATTATGGAACAGATTTGAAATTATATGGATTCATCGATGTATAGTGTGTGTTAATCTGCAGTGAGATTCGAGCTGGTTCTAGGGAAATGGAGAAATGGAGGTGGAGAGTGTGTAATTGGTGGGATAATTGAAGAAGATGCGCCATGTAGTTAGGCTAAGAGGGCAATGGCACGTGATTTGGCAAACCTTTTTTGGATTTATTGCCACGCCAGACACGTAAAGATACATATTTCCTCCATCTATTCTAAAATACTCGCTTACACTTATATTTAGACGCGATTAAACTTGAATTTTGATCTTCACATTTCGCGCTTTACTCGTGCTTTGCTCTCGCATTGTCATACTTTTTCGCGCTTAGACACGCTTAAGCTTGAAATTCAACATCGTCGCTTCGTCACGCTTTACGTTTTTTTAGAATCCTGTTTCCTTCTCAATTATATAGATTTATTTGACTTTTCATATATAAAAAAAACATATTTAATGTCATTGAAAAGAGAACTTTTGTAAAGAAAATTTCTAACTTACCCTTATTTAATATCAAAATTATTATATTGGAAGTAATAAATAAGGGTACATAGGTAAACAAACAAAATAAATAATTCTCGATAAAGTAACAAGTCTATATGATACGATTCGGACCAGACATCGAAGGGTGAAGTCGAGCCATCGGAAATACGACAGTGATCTACGTGCAAAACGGAGTAAGTTTTATGTTGGAATCGAGCCGAGAAGGCGAGAAGATCAAGCCGAGCCGAGTAATCGAGATTATTTGTGCAGAAAAGTCATTACGGCCGTAATGAAGATCCTTCACGACCGTAACTCTTATAATCACGGCCGTAAAAGTTATTATCACGGCCGTAACCAACTATCGGGAAAAAATGAAGAAACTAAGCAGAACAAGACTTACGGCCGTAAGTCTGACAGTCACGGCTGTAACATCCAAGCCGGAGGCATTATTCACGGCCATAACTGAATAGCGGCCAGATTTTGCTGGGATTTTTAATTATTTATTCCTTTTTTGGTTTTTAGGTTATTTTCCTAATTTAGTATTTTAGTCTAATTAGAATTATATTTTGAGTAAATTAGATACTAGGTTATTTTGCTTATTCATATTCATTTCCATTCATTGTAAAAGAACAGTTTAGTTTGAATTTGAGATTAATAATATTTGAGAGAGGATTCTCCAAATTGAAAGGTTGAGGAGTCCCTTTTGTGTTCTTCAAGAACAAATCCAACTTATCAAATATTGTGAAAATATTTGTGGCGTTGAACTTATCAAATATTCACGAGAATATTTGTAGCGTTTCCAATTAGAATCTTATCAAAGAAATTGACAAGTCCTTGTGGCGTTCACCAATCTTGGTTCTTCAATCCGCATCTTCATTCATTGCGTCGTGATTTTAGGGTCAAGATTTTATCGTCAATTTTATCTTTCCAGTATTTTAATTATTGTGTTCTTGTGTTTCTTGGCTTAATCTGGATCTTTTCTATCTTTGTTTCGTTTAATTCCGCGTGTTCGTTGTGACCCCCTCCCAGGATCAGAGCTTAGATCTAGATTCAGTTCTTAGTATTCTTGATATTTTCTTGTTTTTCTTGTTCTTCGTGTTCTTCGTGCCAGTTATAATTTTTTTCAATTTGATCCATAAGAGTCAGTCCCAAAAATTCAAAAGTGTTTTTCTTGTTCGTTTTTCGTCCAAATCCAGTTCCCTTTTTTCTGCCATACTCGTAGTCCAATTCTCTGGTAGATTAAAAAAAATCGAAAATTTCATTTTTTTTCCAAATTCCAAATTTCCTCAATTCTTCAATTTGTTCTTGTTCGTGTCTTGTTTATCTACCTTTGATAAAGAGTTCTTGGATTGATTCTCGGAGTTCTTGAGAAGGAAAAGAGTGATACACGAGTGATAAAGATTTGTGAGGAATTTTATTTCTTTTTCTTGTTATAAACAATGTCTAGTAGGGAGAGATCTTCATCAATGGGTGGCAACAAACGACCCGAAAGGGGAATAGGATATTGGAGCAGGGTGTTGAATTATTGGCAGAGATGCAGGCAAAATTTAAGAAGGTAATGGCTAGAATGGATAAAAGAGATGCGATGATTGTCCAATTGAAAAAGGAGCAATCGCGGGCGGACTCTATAGCTAGGAGGAGTAGTAAGCGTGAATGTCATGCTAGGTACGGAGATGGGATGGATGAAAGGCCATTGAAGCGAAAAGAGACATTAAAATAGGAGAGTAGTGATCATGTTCACAAAAGGAGGGAGGGACCGACAACCAAAGGTAAAAATAATTCTGATTCCAAGCCTCTTAAGGATAAAAATATTAAGTGGTTTAAATGCTTGGAACGGGGTCACGTTGCACTTTGTTGTCCACGTAAAAATGTTAGGTGTGATAGTGAAGGGGCAAAAAGTGTTGTGGTGGATAAGTCAATTATTGATAGGCATGCTCTTAGCGTTAAGCGTAAGACGAATGTTTTGGAAAATGTGGATGGGGAAAGGGATAATATTTTTCGCACTAGATGCTTAGTGGATGAAAAAGTTTTTAGCTTGGTGATTGACGGGGGAAGTTGTACTAATGTAGTTAGTACAATGTTGGTGGAAAAATTAGGCTTACCTTTAATGAAACATCCAACACCTTATAAATTACAATGGTTGACTGAGTCAGGGGAAGTTAAGGTGAAGAGGCAGGTCTTGGTGACTTTTTCTTTTGGTGGATATACTGATGAGGTAATTTGTGACGTGGTGCCTATGCAAATTAGTCACATATTGTTGGGTAGGCCTTGGCAACATGAAAGGGCTGTGCTACACGATGGGTATACAAATAGATACAGCGTGGTAAAAGGGGGAAAAAGTTTACTCTAATGCCACTATCTCCAACTAAAGCCCTGAAAGATCAATTGAAAGTGAAAAGTGAGTTTGAGGGGAAAAATAAGAGAGTTGAGGCCACGACCTCAGAAAAAGGAGAGGGAGTGTAAATTGAAGAAAAGAGAGTTGAGGCCACGACCTCAGAAAAAGGAGAAGAGTGAAAAATAATGAAAAGAGGGTTGAGGTTCAATCCTCAGAAAAATGAGAGACTGAGTGCAAAAAAGCAAAAGAAAAGAGAGTCTACCACAAAAATGAGTCTATTTGCACTTACTCATGCTAACATACCCCTCCCCAGTTCTGATAAATCTGTTTTGCAGGGACATAAATCCAGCCATGAACTTAAGACGGGGCAGAAATTCATTGGCCAAAATGAGCAGGCCAAAAGTCTAAAGGATCGCACAAAGCTTAAACATTATCATCGAGCCCGGAAAAGCAGGGGGAGTCTGAAAAGCCGACCAAAAATGGATTCGAGGTTGAATCCTTTTCAAGAGAGGGAGTATGATACGATCCGAGTCATCGGCAATACGACAGTGATCTACGTACAAAACGGAGTAAGTTTCATGTTGGGATCGAGCCGAGAAGGCGAGAGGATCAAGCCGAGCCGAGTAATCGAAATTATTTGTGCAGAAAAGTCATTACGACCTAATGAAGATCCTTCACGATCGTAACTCTTATAATCACGGCCGTAAAAGCTATTATCACGGCCGTAACCAACTATCGGGGAAAAAGGAAGAAATTAGCAGAACACTTACGGCCGTAAGTCTGACAGTTACGGCCGTAACATCCAAGCCGGGGGCATTTCACAGCCGTAATCAAATTCTTCACGGCCATAACTGAATAGCGGCCAGATTTTGCTGGGATTTTTAATTATTTTATTCCTTTTTTAGTTTTTAGGTTATTTTCCTAATTTAGTATTTTAATCTAATTATAATTCTATTTTGAGTAAATTAGATGCTAGGTTAGTTTGCTTATTTATATTCCTTTCCATTCATTGTAAAAGAACAGTTTAGTTTGAATTTGAGATTAATAATATTTGAGAGAGGATTCTCCAAATTGAAAGGTTGATGAGTCCCTTTTGTGTTCTTCGAGAACAAATCCAGCTTATCAAATATTATGAAAATATTTGTGGCGTTGAACTTATCAAATATTCGCGAGAATATTTCTGGCGTTTCCAATTAGAATCTTATCAAGGAAATTGACAAGTCCTTGTGGCGTTCACCAATCTTAGTTCTTCAATCTGCATCGTCATTCATTGCGTCGTGATTGTCGGGTCAAGATTTTATCGTCAATTTTATCTTTCCGGTATTTTAATTATTGTGTTCTTGTGTTTCTTGGCTGAATCTGGATCTTTCCTATCTTTGTTTCGTTTAATTCCGCGTGTTCGTTGTGACCCCCACCCGGGATCGCGTCACTATATAATTGGGATAAACGAAAAAAGAAATGTCGCCTATATAATTGGGACGGAAGGAGTATATGTTTCCAACCACAAAATTAGTTGCTTCCAATTGCATGTGATAATTTCATTTTGTAAACTTATTTGAGCTCTAAAAATAAGATGGCGTTCTATTTGTATTTTATTTTGTATTTTCATTTTAAAAAATGTTTTATATTTCCTGTTTTTATTTTTGTTTTCAAATTTGCTGAAAACGCGTTTGGTTTGTCATTTCTGAACACTATTTTTTAAAATAAAAACTAGAAAACACGTTCTTTTTGAAATTTTGCAGAATACTACTTAAACTATTTTTAATTAATTTGCTTGCGGAATACTACTTACTCAAACTCAAATTTCATTTCACAATACACTGAATGCATGGTTACCTGCAACACACTAATGTGAGCACTAAGAGTCTATATTAACACAGCTTGGTCGGGTTCGAGATTTGAGGAAGCTCTGATTCTATTAAAATCAAAAAAATGCAAGTTCTTTCAAAACCATCGAGTCTATTTATCAAGGTATTTTTTGAAATATAACAAGAATTCCCACTTAATTTTTTTTTAAAGTTGATATTGAATTTAATAAAACTTTATTTTAGGCTTAATTTCAAGTTAGGATAATTCTCCAAAAAAAAAAAAAAAACTTTATTTAGGCTTAGTTCCAAGTTAGGATAATTCTCTTAAAAAAAAAAAAAATAAAATAAAAAAATTAAGCTTAGTTCCAAGCTAGAATAACTCTTTAAAAAAAAAAAAATCAATCCGAAAACGAGTTTTCCGCGTTTTGAACATTTTTTGTTGAAATATACTCAAAACGCCCAAAAGGAGGTTTTGGACGTTTTGCGTTTTGTGTACAATTTTTTTTTTTCCAAAATGAGTTTTCGAAAATGGTAAAAAGAACGCGTTTTTAGTGTTTTCGAAAATAAAAACAAAAAACAACCTCAAAACAGCAAAGAGAACAAGCCCTAAGCTTTTGTTTTGTTGTTTTGTCTATTTTTCACTTCATTTAGTGCAATATCTTTTTGTTTCAGTTTTGGACTCGTTTAGAAGTAATTTGAGAAGAAAGAAAGAAAATATGGCAAAATTGATAGGATGTGAAGTGATGGATCAAACACCGAAAACCTGAAGAAGTAAAAAGTGAAACCTATGTGCAGAGCAAGTGGAGAATTAGTACACAATTTTTAGTACAGAGATCTTCATAGAGAACATAATTTACCATTGGAAATATAAATTAAATTTAAAGTCCAACGCAAAAATAGAGCTCAATTCAGAGTTATAAATCAAAGTTATGTATATTTGATATCGAAACAGAAAAAATTTGGTTTGCACGACCGCGTGGTCTATAACCAATAGGTCACTTATGATTTGTTTGGTAAACAATTTATCAACCATTTTATAAATCACACAATTTCTTAAATCACTTTTTAACCACACATATTTTCTCTTACACTTTTCAACCACATCTTACCTCAAAATCATAAATAAATCACTACAGTGTTATCAAATGAGGCTTAGTATAAATTTTGGCCCAAACTCTGGTCTCATTATCCAATTAATTTTTTTTTTTTTTAGTTTTCTTCTTAGAGTCTTATACATGAATTTTTGAATGATTTTTAGGAATATTGAAGCCCTATAAATACATACTATTAGAGACAAATATAGGAGATCAATTAGGGAATATTGGAGATTAAAAGATGATCTCCATTTCATTTCATTATCTCATATTAATGATCTTGGTGCAAAAACCAAGTTATCATTGGAGTGTTCATCCGAGTTGAAAATCAAGCACGAAGACAGAGTTATATTATTTGATATTCTTCTTTTTTCGGGTTATGAATTCAAGTTTTTGTATTTGTTTTTGTCTCTTTATCATGATATTCTAGATTAGTTTTGTGCTATATTTTTTATGAATCTTGTATTATGAAACTTTTATTCTTGATTCTTGTTTATGATATTAAGACATGTTTTGGTCTTGACGTGATCTTTAAGTATTCACAAATCTTTAATGCATTCTTCTTTGTTCGCGTCCTTCATAGAGATATAGTCAAGTCACATATATTAATATATATAATTCTACTCGAGAGAGATTGTTAAAAAATTAGGAATACTAATTTTCATAATTGACTCGTGTTGTCAAATTCAATTGTTTGGATTAAAAGAGAGTGATACTATGATGGACACAAAATGATATTATCAAATACCCCCAAACTAGAACATTTATTTGTCCTTAAATAAAATGAAACTAAAAAATAACTCTAAAACTAAACTCAACAAACACAAATAAATAACTCAATGTTGACTTGCTCAATTTATATCGTAGGTTCGAAGAAAAAAAATTAGAGAATTCCAAACAACACAACAATTTTTTTTTTTTACTTGTACGATGCTTGACTTTTCATGTGTATGAATATCTAACACCGAACACACGCCATATAATAACATAACAAACATAGTGTTGTTTATAAATTACAAACCCCTGTTCCGGTGTGTTCAAACAATGAAATCTTTTTTTTCTCTCATCTCTTATGTATGATCACTTCTTATACTTCTCTCACCAATCCCAAAGTTTAACTTTCAAACATATATGGTTTCTATTGATCAGTAAAATGCATTTTTTCACACAAGATTACTAGAATCAGATACAAGTCTGCATAAAAGACCGATGCCAAGTAGTTTCCAATTTCATACTCTCAGTCTCCAAACTTCTAGCTTCAAAGTCTACTCCAAGCACTTTGTCTAATGTACATGCTTCAGTTCCCACTTCCCATAAGACCAGTCAAATCGTTTATCTCAGCATGTTGAAATGGGTTGAATCTTTATTACTTGTGTAGAATCAAAGAAATGAAATCAGAAACAAAAACTGAAAACATCCTCTTTTAAACTTTTCTTTCTTCCATCTCTTGTCTAAGCAAAATACATGTTTTCAATTCACATCAATGGAGAATATGTATGCAACTACAAACAATTGTTCATCATCTTCTTCACCTGTATGGCCTGAGCCTGATGACATTTCCTTTTTTTTCTCTAAAAATTTCTTTCTCCTTCCTTCCTTCCTCTGTTGGGAATTAGGACGCAACTAATCCCGCCCAGGATCGATGTGACACAAATAAATTGGACTGAGAAAATATAAATACGCAAAAATAAAATGCAAATACGAAACACAAAGATTTACGTGGTTCAGCAATTTGCCTACGTCCACGGACCCACACCAATATATTTCACTAACTCGAAAAAATGAGGAGTACAAAAATACTACACTGTATTTTTATCTGCCTATGCAAAGGCTATTCTCTCCAAATCACTTTTCTCTCTATTTTGTGAAATGCCTCTCTTGTGTTGCTCTCTACAAAAGATCACTCTTTGTTGTGGTGTGTTTTCTCTTCAACACTTGAGCTCTATTTATAGGAAGAATTAGGATGAATTGGGAATAACAAATTTCACCATCCTTACCTACTACCAAAACCTACCAACATTCACCTAATTATTTTCACCAACTAATCTTCCACCTAATAGTCTCCATCTACCAACAATCTCCCACTTGGAGACTAATGTGGCTTCCCTTGAGACATTTCCTCCTTGCAACTCCTTTTGAAATATGGTGTGAATCATCCCCTGTCTTCACCTTAGAAGACCAATTGAAGCTGAGCACAGCTCCAATTTTTCTTTAGTTACCGTCTTAGTCATCATGTCGGCTGGGTTCTTGCTACCCTGGATCTTCTCTAGTGTTAATACTTCATCCTCTAGAAGAGACCTGATGAAGTGATAACGGAGTCCAATGTGCTTGGTTCTAGAATGAAATGCTGAATTCTTTGCCAGATGTATCGCACTCTGACTATCACTGTGCAAAACATTCTTCTCCTGACTGAATCCCAATTCTGCCAACAAACCCTGTAACCAAATCATTTCTTTGCTAGCCTCGGTTACTGCCACGTACTCTGCTTCTGTAGTGGATAGAGCAACAATCTTCTGTATCTGCGAAATCCAGCTAACTGCAGTAGTACCTACTGTGAAAACATAACCAGTAGTACTTCGTCTGCGATCTACCTAGCCAGCAAAATCTGCATCTACAAAGCCTTGTAGAGTCACCTCGCCTCGTCCAAAGCATAAGCATCTATCAGTAGTTCCCCGTAGATATCTTAATATCCACTTTACTGCTTCCCAATGCTGCTTTCCTGGATTTGCCATAAACCTACTCACAACTCCCACTGCATGAGCAATATCTGGTCTGGTACAAACCATGGCATACATTAAACTTCCAATGGCTGAGGCATATGGTATTTTAGCCATGAAGTTTATCTCGTCCTCTGTCTTAGGACTCTGATCACTAGATAGACGGAAGTGATTAGCTAGTGGCGTGCTGACAGCCTTCGCACTGCACATGTTAAATCTCTGCAGAACTTGACTAATGTACTTGGCCTGAGATAACTGCAAGATACCCTTCTGCTTATATCTGAAAATCCTCATTCCGAGAATCTGCTTTGCTGTACCCAAGTCCTTCATTTCGAATTCTGCTGACAGCTGCATCTTTAACTTCTTGATTTCGTCCATATCTGAGCCTGCTACTAACATATCATCGACATAAAGTAGCAAAATTATATAACTGGACTCGAATCTCCTGAAGTAGCAACAATGGTCAGCATTACATTTGAAGTAGCCATTTTTCTGCATAAATCCGTCGAACTTCTTGTACCACTGTCTCGGGGCTTGCTTTAAGCCATACAGGCTCTTCTTCAATTTGCAAACGAGCTTCTCCTTTCCTTTGACTGAGAAGCCTTCTGGCTGCTGCATATATATTTCCTCCTCAAGGTCACCATGGAGGAAAGCAGTTTTTACATCTAACTGCTCCAAGTGCAAACCCTTTGCTGCAACAATACTCAAGACTGATCTGATTGTTGTCAGCTTCACAACTGGCGAAAATATTTCCGTGTAATCAATTCCTTCTTTCTGCTGGAAACCTTTGACCACCAACCTCGCCTTGTATCTCTTTGATCCATCATGTTCCTCCTTGATTCTGTACACCCACTTATTGTGTAGAGCTCTCTTTCCTGTAGGTAACTCGGCTAGTTCCCACTTCTGGTTAGAGATGAGAGACGTTATCTCATCTTTCATTGCAAGCTCCCACTTTCCAGAATCACCGACTTGACATGCCTCATGATAGCATTCAGGTTCACCTGCATCAGTAAGTAACATGTAACTCATGTACTTTCTATTTGGAACATGAGGTCTGGTTGACCTTCTAAGAACAGGGACTGGAGACTGTGATGCATCAGTCTCTAGAACAGGCTCCTGTAACTGCAGATCCTCCTCTGTCTGCTGCGACGTACTACTTTCTGGAGCATCATCCAACTCAACATATGTTGGATCATCATGTACTGTGTCATCGGACTGCACTGCATTTCTGTCCTTGTACATAACCTTCTCGTTGAATATGACATCCCTGCTTCTGATGACCTTTCTGTTCTGGTCATCCCATAAGCGGTAGCCGAACTCATCTCCGCCATATCCAATGAATGTGCACTTTAGTGATTTGGGGTCTAGCTTGCCCCTTGCCTGATCACTTATATGTGCATATGCGACACATCCAAAAACTTTCACGTGGGAAAGTTTTATTTCTTTTCCGCTCCATACTTCCTCCGGTATCCTGTACTCCAACGGTACCGAGGGTCCTCGATTGATCAAGTACACCGCTGTGTTGACTGCTTCTGCCCAAAACTGTTTGGGCAAGCCTGCATGTAACCTCATGCTTCTGGCTCTCTCCGTTAATGTCCGGTTCATACGTTCTGCAACTCCATTTTGCTGTGGAGTCCCTGGCAACGTCCTCTCCATTTTGATGCCATTCTGGTAACAGAACTTTTTGAATGCCATATCCGTATATTCTCCTCCGTTGTCGGACCTCAGCTTCTTTACTCGCAATCCTGTTTCATTTTCCACCATGGCTTTCCACTTCTTGAACACATCGAATACTTCGGACTTGTGTCTCAAGAAATAAACCCACACTTTTCTCGAGTGGTCATCAATGAAAGTCACAAAGTATGACTTTCCGCCAATAGATGAAACTGCGGTTGGTCCCCAGACGTCTGTATGGACTAACTCAAGTTTCTCTTGCTTCCGAGTTCTGCCACTAGTGTTGAAACTCACCCTGGTCTGCTTCCCAAAGATGCAACTCTCGCATAAGTCTATATCAGTAGACTGAAGCTCTGGTAGTTTCCCCTTTGCATGCATATACTTGAGTCCCTTCTGACTCATATGCCCAAGTCTCTGGTGCCACAAGTTTGGGCCCTCCTTGCTTTCAGCAACTGCAATTGTCACACAAGCATCCGTCGTTGTGTAAAGGGTGCCAGTATCCTTGCCTCGAGCGATAATCATGGCGCCCTTGGTGATCTTCCAGTTATCACCAGAGAAGGTGGTGACATGTCCTTCTCCCGACAATTGCTTGACGGAGATCAAGTTCTTCCTCAATTCTGGAATATGTCTCACGTCCTTCAGCTTCCACACAGATCCATTGATCTTGATCTGTACATCACCTTTTCCGACCACGCCACACGGTTGATCATTACCGAGATATACTCTGCCAAAATCACCCCGCGTATAGTTTACAAAAAACTCCTTGTTTGAGGTAGCATGAAAAGATGCTCCGGAATCAATCACCCAGTATTCCGTTTTTCTCTCCAAAGAGCATATCAAAGCATCGTCCGCTTCCTCTTCCACAACATTAACCTCCGTCCTGTTCTCCTTTTCTTTTGGAGGTGTTGGACACTGGTTTTTGTAATGACCGGTCTTGCCACACTTCCAACATTCCACAACCTTTGTCTTGTTAGGATTGTTTGAATTTCTGGACCTCGATCTACCACTTCTGAATTTTCCGTTGCCCCGCCCATTTCCTCTGTTAGAACTCCTGCCTCTGCTTTCCACGTTCAACGCCGATCCTGAAGTTGAGACACCTTCTGACTGTCGTCTGATCTCCTCCGTTAAGATCATGCTTACGACATCATCGAACTTCAATTTTAACTTTCCGGCAGAGCCACTAATTGCTGTGACTGTACCATTCCAGCTGTCTGGCAACTGCCCAAGAATCAACAGAGCTCGAACTTCATCACTAAAAGTGATTTCGACTGTGTTTAGCTGGTCCGTCACTTTATTGAATTCATTTAGGTGCTCCCCAAATCTTCCGCCTTCGGCCATCTTCATATTGAACAACTTTTTAATTAAGTGGACTTTATTTGCTGCAGATGGCTGTTCGTACATGCTAGAGAGGGCTGCCATGAGAGACTCTGTCGTCTTCTCATTTTTTATGTTGAAGGCCACTGACTTTGACAACGTCAGCCTGATTGTGCCGAGTGCTTTTCGATCAAGCAACTCCCAATCCCCCTGGCTTATATCTTCTGGTTTTTCTTTTAGTGGCTTGTATAGATCCTTCTGGTACAAATAGTCCTCCATTTGCATTTTCCAAAATCCAAAATTTGAACCATCAAATTTATCAATTTTGGATATTTTCTCATCTGTCGACATTGCTCCCACTCGATCACAAAACAGTCTAAAGAAATCTTTTCTGATGTGGAAGATCAGTCAAAGCTGCAACCACAGAGCATACTAAGAATTTCAAAAGATTTTAATGAGCCAAGGCTCTGATACCAATTGTTGGGAATTAGGACGCAACTAATCCCGTCCAGGATCGATGTGACACAAATAAATTGGACTGAGAAAATATAAATACGCAAAAATAAAATGCAAATACGAAACACAAAGATTTACGTGGTTCAGCAATTTGCCTACGTCCACGGACCCACACCAATATATTTCACTAACTCGAAAAAATGAGGAGTACAAAAATACTACACTGTATTTTTATCTGCCTATGCAAAGGCTATTCTCTCCAAATCACTTTTCTCTCTATTTTGTGAAATGCCTCTCTTGTGTTGCTCTCTACAAAAGATCACTCTTTGTTGTGGTGTGTTTTCTCTTCAACACTTGAGCTCTATTTATAGGAAGAATTAGGATGAATTGGGAATAACAAATTTCACCATCCTTACCTACTACCAAAACCTACCAACATTCACCTAATTATTTTCACCAACTAATCTTCCACCTAATAGTCTCCATCTACCAACATCCTCCTCCTCCTCTTCTACTCTCATGCAACAACCGCCTTTTGCTAAAACCCATGATTATGTTCCACCAACTATCCCTGGTACGGGTCGAATCTTTGTACTCGAATCATCTACAGCATTGAACTCGTCCTCGGGTGGATATCTTTCGATTATTTACCGACGAGTGCAGTGGTGAATGTGTCTTCTTCTGTTAATACAATGGATAATGAACTCGATGTTACTAGTATGATTGTGAAAGAGAGGTACTTAAATTAATTATTTTTCATTCCACTCCTACATATAAGAAAAAAAAATATGTTGAAGCTTATTTTTTTTTGGGGTGGTACAATGTTGCTATTACATTGGTTAACATAAATTTTAGCATCAATTCATGTTTTTGAACACTTGGAGTTTAATTTCATAACTATTATACGTAGGAGGCTATTAAAGCCTTGTTAGAAGAGGCACTGCCAAAGTCAGCACCACACCGAAACTCATCAAAGAGAACCCGAGCAACAGAAGTGCATAATTTGTCCGAAAAGATTTCTTTTTAATGGACAAATTTTTAGTTTTACCATTTTCAGAGTTTTTATGGCTATTTTCCAATAATGAATTGTGGATTTTTAATATTATGGATGGCAGAGGAGGAGAAGCAGGATTAATGAAAAAATGAAGGCACTGTAAAATCTAATTCCAACTTCAAACAAGGTAGTAACTGCAAATCATTTGCTAATCTCGTCTAAGACAAAAAATTGGAAGGTGATTAAAGATGTAAAGTTGAGCCACTTATACAGCCGTTAGCCATATTGGCTATTTTCGTTAAAGAGAAGAAACAGGGGAAATGATAGTGGTATATGGTGGACGAATATGAAAGTTGGGTAAGTGATTAGTGACATAGAAAAGTTCGGTGAGCATTTGTTAAGTTTACCCAGAAAAACAACCATAAATATGAGATTATAAACTCGAATATGAAAATGAAACTTGATGAAGGAACCTTGAACCACTATTCAAAAAATTAGAATAGCTAAACTCACACCAAATAATAATAATAATAATAATAGTGTAACTGGAATAAAATACCTTAGCCAAATAATGCATATTATTTTTGTCTTGCATATTTGTAAGTCAATTATCTTTTTAATGAAGGACATAATTGTAGTTTTTTCCAACTATTAATATTGTATGGCATAACTGTAAATTTTTCCAACTTTTTCAATGTCCTTCTCTCTTTCCTCACGAGCCAACCATATGGAAGGAAGTCTCAATGATTGTTTTATTGCTAAATGGACACTTGTCCTTTTTTTAATTAGATGGTGATGAGATCCAAGAAAGTCAAACCTCGATACACATATCAGTGGGACTCATGAGGAGATCTGAGTCCAAGGATGTCCAAGAGTTGTGGGTGGAGCTCATTTACAAAGTATGAAATCAAGCTCAAATGGAAGACATCAATTCCGAACGAAAATCGGTCGTGCTTGAGATTCAACTACTTTTTTGATACAGATAACATCCGAATTTGAGGTTCACTATTTATGGAAGAATTATATCCCTTTTTGTCTAGTTTCCAAATCATTTTGAATCACTTCAATCAGACATCGGGATCAAAAGTTATGATCAAAATACTAATGGTAGCACGTGCAAAGTTGGACAAAACTACACAATCGCGCCATTCTTCAACCGAGCGATCACGCGGGTGAGATAGACAGTGTGTTTTTGCAATCTCCACGCGATCGTGCGGATTTACCCTGCGCAATCGCTTGGTTGTACTAAAGGCACAATTTCGCGAATTTTTAACTTATTTTCGGGTTTTATTAATTTCTTGTACTATAAATAGTCATTATCAAACCCTAGCTCAATAACTTAATGAAGCTCTTAAGAGATTCCTTTTGGGGTGAGGTGAAAACTCCTTTCTATTTGTAATCTTGATGGAAGTTAATCAACTATATTTTGAGTATATTATTTTTGTGTTGTTGTTTATTTCCACCATCTTGAAATTTGTTTAATCTTCACTCATTGGGCTAAGTTCTTTAACCTTTGAATTTTTGGTTACATTTAAACTGGCATTAGGGTGTTATTTTACCATTTTAGCTTTCTTGTGTTGATTCTAAATTGTTGTGAAAATTTTTGTCCAAACACCAAAGGGGTTCGCATCACTTGATATCAGAGCTTGGCTCTAAATTTGGTAAATCTTTCTTTACATTTCTTGTTCTTGTTGTTCTTCATTCATTTAAAAAAAAAAATGGGGAAAACTTCATGTTCTTGAGCTTTGTTGATTCCTACCTATTGGGTAATTAATTGTTATCATCGTTGAGTTTGTTGGGGGTGATTCCATTATCCATACACTTGAAATTCTACACTATCAAAAGTATGCACACAAAGTGTTTGATAAAATGCCTCCATGAATACTACATTATAAATTCCTATGTGTTCAACCTCTATGTCTTGTTAATTATTTTTGGTTGCTCATTCCCATTGTTTAAGATGAGCACACAGAGCAACGTATATCTCTTCTATCACAGGCCTTTCTGATTTGGCTTTAATATATGTACAATTGTTACTACCTTCCAAAATTTTATGCCACTTCTCAATTGCTGAGTACAATGTTATAGGAAATGAACACACATGACGACGTCTATCTCCCAGTTCCAACAATGTAATCTGTAAATGAAAGTACAAGGAGGATGTACTGCAAGGGATCTTAGACATAATATTGCTCCAAAAGTGGTTACTTGGTGTGTGTGTGTGTGTAAAACTAAAATAAAATAGGTTAGTCTGACTTTCTAAACGTGACGAGATGTGTATGATATTGTCATAAACTTCAAAGGATGTCTTTGATATTGTTTCAAGAAAACTATTTAAACTAATTGGAGAATTGGTGTTTTTAGAACTGAGTTCTAACTAGTATCAACATGCTTGCACATGTTCCACCATTTGTTTACATCCTCGATTAAAAAACAGCAATAAATACATAGAAAGTAAAAAATATCTCAAGATATTGAAGGGCCTGAATATGTAAGCAAAAAAATATGGTTTAATCATTGGAATGTAATTTTTTTTTTTAAAAAAAAAAAAAGAGAAAGATATGTCTCCATGATCAGGGATTCAGGGATGTAAATAGGTGGATAAAACACCCAGAGTTTAGTGGAATCCAGGAAAATTAAACTTCAGTAATGATATTTGACTCCAGTAAAATGCCTAACTATGGTTCCTCGACTCGAATTCCGACTAGGGGAAGGGAATCTATAAAGTTAAATGAAAGAGCATCTCTAAGGGATCAAAACTAAAAATATGTATGTTCATCTTTAACTCAAAATAACATTACATACAGACTACAGTACAGTAATAGTTTCTGCTGTCCTATATATATCTGGTAATGATATATCATTCTTGCTAGAATTCAGTTTACAGACTTAAAAGAAAGATTTTGTGTTGTCCACTAGTATAGTAATATCAATTATAGAAACTACATATTGACTTCAATTGAACCAAAAATCTATATTTTACTTCCTTTGTACTACACATTTGAGGTGGATGTGTGTGATTCTAAGTATCACTATGAACCAGGCCAGCAACAAAAAGTAAGATTCATGTCTCTACAGAATGCCCATATCCAGTGCATATATCATCTGCTTCACCCAGCCTCTTCTTTCCCATTGCATAATCATCAAGAATCGTACGGTCATCAGTAGGCCGTTTTATCCTCTCAAATAAATCTCAAGTGATTCAGAAGAAGAAACATGCACCCAAAGGCATTAATCTCTTCTCGTCAATATTAGACTTAAAAATTAAAATTTCGTAACCCATCTTCAACGATTCCCAAGTGGAGGCTATACCGAAAGATGATTTTGCGAGCATATTCCTCTCCTTTGTAATTAAATTCATTTCTTGTCGATTTGATTGTGATCTTGCGACTGCATACTTGTTGCTAATGCCCACTCAGCTTGTATCATTATGCACCTCGAATTTCAGAGGTTTTTGAGTGATTAATCATTCAAATCATCCTCCCTTGTAAATGTGAATGCTTTTGTTTTGAGACCAATCAAAAGTTAAATGGCAGCGATTAATATAACAAGAAAATGAAAATGAAAATGCCCTGCAATTCCAAGACAGAGTTTCCATGTATACTAATACCACATCTTAACATCAAAATATAGAGAATGCGAATAAAACATAAATCAAAACCACCACGAGTACGACCTTGGAATAAAAAGGACGAACAGAAGAACATCAAACATGTAACTGGCATTAGTAGAACATAAAGACAGATTGATAGTGTCACGTCTACTCTAGCATTCTTAAGATTAAAAGTGATAATGTAACTTTACCCATTATTTTCAAATAATCTTAGGAATTTCACATACCATGGTATTGCTTCCAGATTCAACATCAATGTAATAATCTTAGGATAACACAAAATATTTCGACTTCTAGCCAAAAGGATGTATGTATCATTTACCAGATATGGATTCTACAAAATCCTAGTATCAGTATTGCTATTTTCGCAAGAATCAAGATGCTGAAAACAATTCAGTTCACACTGCATAGTATTGGATCAGCAACCTTCCATGGACAAAATCATGTAAAGCATCCCATTTTTTTCATCATTAACAATATGTATCGATAGATAGATGGGTTACATTCCAAGTATGAATTTATAAAAATTCTTGAACAAGAGGATAATGTCTGATTTCTTTCTCGTCGCAATAAACTTGGAGGTTTCCAGTTTGTTTTTCGTTGCTTTGAAGATGGAATTTGGTGGCTATGATATGGTTGTTGCAAAATGTAACTAGCGGTTTAATTCGTAATTAAAGCTTTCCTTTCCTATCATATTTCCTACATTCAAGGATGCGATTTGTTTTCTGTTTTTATTTATTTATTCTCTTTTTTTTTTATTATTATTATTTTTTTTAGTAGGATGACACTTTTACAGTATCTTTAATTGATGATTGTATTTTTATTTTTTAAGTGTCAAAAATTGTAGGTGTCGTTGTTCCAAATAGAGGTCTCAAGGATAGTATCAATCCAATTGACCCCAATTGTTTTGTAGCCGAATATGGCCGGCTATTTGGAGGAAATCAGCCTAATTGGGCTGATACTCAATACTCACCTTAGAGATGAAGATAAGGTCGAAAAAGAATAAAAACAACTTAGCTCTATCATGATCTTTTGGTTACCTGATTTTTGGGCTCTTTCAGTTGAATAAACTATTTGAAAAAAGTTGGAGACTTTGAGTCTCCAATTAAAAACTTGTGCTTGGCTTTTTACAAAAAATATCTAACTTTTATTGGTGGAGAGTTTTTCCCGCCTTCTCTCCGTAAATAACAATCTGCCCTTTTATTGGAGATTAACTCACTACCTTGTGTGAAAGCTTACTGCATGTTTCCTTTTGAGTCTTCTTCCAGCCTGCTTTGGGCTTGTTCTTCCAATTCCTGTTTTCACCTTTCCTTGGTCGGTGCTTTGTGATTGCCCAATGCAACCTTTGTGGTGCTACACTATATAAAGGAAAATTCAAACATTTAAAAGACGCGAGTTTTCTTTCTTTCTAGCTTTAGTTTAGTTTGGATTTCTTGCTTTTAATTCAATCTAAACTTTCATTGTTGATTTTGTAGGTTGGATTATCACTACAATTACGCCTCTTCTTGGACATCCCTAATTTTATATGCAAAAGCAGAGAAAATAAAAAAAATCCTAGATATGTTGTAATATATTGTTCTATCGCCTTTGATTAATAAATTCATTATCAAGAAGAAGAAAAAATTAATGGTAGAGGAGAAACCACATACACTATCATCTAAAATCAGCAACAAGAAAGCACAAAAACCTCTACAGACCAAGTGTTTAATCACAAACACTTCGAAAACTGGGAAACTCCACAAAAACTTGGGAAAAAAAAAATCAATTTTTTAATTAATTTTAGAAGATCTAAGCAAACATTCGGAAACTAACCTATTCTTTGTGAATGTTCGAAATTGCAACTCCTATCATAAAGCTATAGACATTGATAGCAGTAATAATTTATAAAAATCTCTGTTCTAAAAAACTCATTTACGCTTACGCTTAGGTGCGCTTAAGCTTGAAACTTGACTTTCACGCTTCACGCTTTAACCGCGCTTCGCTTGCGCATTGCTAGACTTTTTTTTTTTAGGCGCGCTTAAGCTTGAAGTTCGACTTCGCCGCTTCGTCATACTTTACGCTTTTTAGAACACTGAATTAAAAATCAATAGATATGTGCCTTTGTTTGAATCTCTTTAAATTTTTCTTTTTTTCTACATTATTCAATCTCAACCGTCCATTAAAAGTCAAGTCCACAATATTTAACTTTTCAACCAAATTTCAACAATCAATTCTCTTAAAAATCACTATTTATTACAAAAAAAACACTTTTTTAAACAATATCAAACACACACATGATGTATTTGAATAAATCTTATTGTAGTACATAGATCAGCAATATCATGAGATCAAAAGGTGGCACATCAGGGAGGAGGAAGAAGAACCACCAGAGGCACGCAGTGGAGGACGGAGTTGAGAGAGTGGCAGTCTGCAATGGAAAATCTTGCACAGTGGGAATGTGTTCCCTCTGCTGCTGTCCCCTGCACTGTAGTGGATATCTTGACGCTCGCATTTTTAAAAGCGCCATGGATGGTGGGACGAAATGCTTGGGATTGGGGAAGAAGAGAAAATGTGAGATGATTTACTGGCATAATGGGGTGGACAATTAAAATTGAATCGTGTGGGATGGGAGTCGAAGAGCAAAGTAACAAATCTAATAGGAGGCTCGAGGAGGAAGAAGAAGAAGAAGAGAGGAGGAGGTTTGGTTAAGAGTTGTACAAGGTTGATCATTTGGTAGAGAAACCCAATTATTTAACTGTTGGAGTGTGTAAAATATAAAAGTACTCTTCATTTTTGCATACATACCTGCTCTAGTTCCTGTGTTTTCATTCTTGATAACTAATCAGGCCAAATTGTGAATTTCGTTTTGCGTATAATAACCAATTAATTCTCTACTCTTCACCAAATACATCAAGTTATATATTTCATGAAAAAAAAAATTCCAGGAATTATCAAATTTTCATGAATCAAACATATGCATAGGGACAGACTAGAATGAATCAAAAGACAAAAAAAGGATGCAGTTCATAAATAAATGTTAGGTTTAAATCGATTTCACTGACTGCTGCACTGTACTGCATTTACAACTTTTCATTCAAAATTTATCACAATTAATTGAAAAAACTAAGATATGGAAACTTTAGCACCTGCCGCTTCGAGCTGTTTTTTCGCCTCCTCGGCTTCATCTTTAGACACTCCCTCCTTAAATTTCTTCGGCAATCCCTCAATCAAATCTTTTGCTTCCTTCAATGCCAAATTAGTCAAAGCCCTAACTGCTTTAATAGCAGCAATTCTCGCATTGCTCGGCACCTCCTCTATAACCACGTCGAACTCCGTCTTCTCCTCAACCGCAGCGGGAGCCTCCGCCACTCCCGCGCCGCCTGGAGCTGCGACCGCGGCAACGGGGGCGAAGGAAGCAGCAGAAACACCGAGCTTGTCCTGGAGGTACTCCACGAGTTTCTGAGCATCAGCAAGGGTTAGCTGTGAGATCTGGTCACCGAGCTCGACGACCTTCTCGGGGGCTTCTACGGCGGCGATGGGGCGAAGGAAGGTGGCGCGCCTGCCACAACGGGGATTGGAATTGGTTTTTTGGGGGAATTCAGTGGATTGTTTTGGAAATATGGCTGAGGGATGCACAGGATAAGCGGCATAGGGTGCACGATAAGTGGATGGACGAAGGGTAACCGAGGATAATGTGGACGCCATTGGTGAATTTAGTGAGACGGTGGGACTGTGGGAGTGTATCGTAGAAGAAGAAGATAGGATAAGGAGGCAAGTTTTGTTGAGGGTTGATCGTTGAATGAATATTCAGGGCAATTTTATAAGGGAATTAGTTGAAATGGACTCTCCTTACATGAGTTTTGCCCAAAGAGACTCTGACCAAAAATGAATAAATAAAAGTAATAGAAAAATATATTACAGTGTAAAATGACACTTCTATCCACTCAAATATACCTAATATTTTGAATTTCTTTCCTTCTTCACTCTCTATTTCACTCACGACTTGCGGCATCCCCTTATCAAAAAAACCTCGCTCCCGCTTCTCTGTCTCTCTCGCTCTCCGATCTCTCGCCGCCGCTTCTCTCTTTCTATCTCGCTCTCCGATCGCTCGCCCCTAACCGCACAAGCCCTTCACTCCCGACCTGCGGCCTCCAACAACAAAAAACATCCTGCTCCCGCATCTGTCTCACTCTTCGGTCTATCGCCCCTAACCGCACAAGTCTGAAGTCGGCCGCACAGCTCCGCCTCCGCCACAGCCAATATAGTGCAGTCTCTCGACTTTCTCAGAGCCTGGCTCCTAGCCTCTCCGTTGGGTAATTTTAATTTTTAAGGTTAGAGCTTGGTTAGAAGCTATAAAGTTTCTGTTAGGTAAGTTTAGACTGGCTGAATTTCGAGATTGCAATGTTTTTTACATATCGTTTATTAGATTTAGGTTTGGTTGAATGTGTAGTTGTGATATTTGCTGAAATTCTATTTAAAAATTAAAATTGAGGTTTGTAGCTTTATTTTTAGTTTCTTGCCAACAATAATTTTGTGATTTTTATACTGATTGTGTTTTAGTATTTATTCTAATTTCGATGATTGTTATTTTGGATGATTTTTGTTTGCGTAGTTTTTGATTTGTTGGTTTTGTTTACAGTATGAATTATGATTTGGGATAATGTGATAATTAGACAAATTTAATGTACATTTTTTTTAATATGAATTAATATTCATGCGAGCATGTAGAGACCCTCTAAGGAGTTGCCTATTTATGGTGATTGTCTACATCTCTTCCGATAAGTTTAGGGGTGTTTCTTGATTCCCCTAAGTGTGAAAAACTAACATTTTTTTAGGAAAGCTGAATTACGCTTTTCTAAATGTTGTGGCTCTATTAAGTTGCATATTCTTTTTCAACATTATCATAGTTGTCTTACTGGTTGGAAACGGAATATAGAAACAAAGGAATGGATACAATAGTGTTGATTTTGAATTTTTGGCTAAAAATTTAGTTAAAAAACCAGTGTGATCATATGGAGAAATCTCGGACTTTGTAAAGCTATTTACATGAAATTTTTGGTGTTGTCAAGTTTCAACTTAAACTTTTATAGAGCTAGATTGATGATCATATAAGGGAAGAATTTCCGGTAGACTATTTATCTTCTAAGTTTAGTTTGGTTGGTGTTATTAGTTTTGTAATTGTGTTTAGATGACATTGACTATTAGTTTAGATGATAAATTATGAATTTTCACAGTTCTTCAATTTGTTCAAGAACATTTTAGAAATGTCGTTTTGAACATATGTTAAGCAGTAAGGTTTTTTAACTTGAATGAATTAACTTCAACATCGTTCCAATACAATTGAGTAAGTGGATTACTTCTTGAACTCTGAATTCAAACTTGGCAAATGACATAATGCTTCCAATTGGATTTATTTAACATATACGGTGTAGATGTTATAATTAATTGTTTTATATTTTGCAGTGATATGGAGAAGCAATATGAGATTGACACAAAAGAAATAGTTGATGCCACAATCACCAATAGATGCATTATGAAAACCATGAAAGAAGTGTATGAGAAGCTGGACAAGAAACATAGAATGAAGTTGGAGAGTAGCTGTTTTGGGCCACTACTTAAACTGAGAAAAATTAAATTGGCATCACAGCTCGTGCACCAATTGATACTGAGATTGGCAAAGACCACTAAGAAGAAAGAAGCTTGGTTCATTGTTGGAAATAAACTGACAAGATTTGGCCTGGAAGAGTTTGTATTAGTGACGGGCTTAAACGCAAGTAGTTCTGAAGACGTTGACAAGACCTACGAAATAGACTCGCCACTGGTCAAAAGTTATTTTAAGAGTAGTCGGGGAAAGATAACCAGGCTAGATGTGTATAATGCATTTAACCGTTGCAAAAAGAGACCGACCGATAAGTACAAGCTGGGACTTCTCGTTATCTTGTCGCATGTGGTATTGGCTACGGAGGAGAACACATTTCTTGATTTGTGGTGGTTTGATTTGGTCAATGATCTGGAGAGGTTCAACAAGTATCCTTGGGGGAAAATGTCATTTGAGTACACAATTAGGGTACTCAAACGTGACTTGACGGATGTATTGAAGGCACAACATTGTAGATATACGTTGCACGGATTTCCTTTTGCTTTAATGATATGACCCAATAACGAACTTGTCTTTTGTAAAATTAATTGTCCGAAATTTTATGTGGATGAGATTACAACACTTGTTTTACTACAGATCTGGGCTTTTGAAGCAATTCCAGTACTAGGAAACAAGTTTGCTACGAAACATGGCAATGGGATTCCAAGAATGGTCGCTTGGGAAATAAAGAAGAGGTTGATGTCTGTTGCCATTGATTCGATTCTGGAATCTAACATGCATGATCTATTAACGTTAAACAAATAGAAATTGTAAAATATAATTTTTGTTGTGAATGACTAACCATTTCACACTTTTATCTATACAGCTGGAGGTCAAATCTACATTGGTTCCCATTGAAGACGAGTTGCGGGAGGTTTATTGGAAAGAGCTGATCCCATTTGTGGAAGAAGATGGTACTGCCCCCCATAATGTAGGAGAGAAGTTTGAGCAAGATGTAGCGCAACGGAATTCTGTTCACCAACAATCACCTCGGGAAGATCAACCACCGCCTGTACGTAATGAGATGAACCTGGAAGCTGTAGTAAGAATGTTAGGGGTCATATCAACCCGGCTTGATCGCATGGAGCATAAGATTGATAGGTTGGTTGAGTTACGAGAGGATGGGGAGAGGATGAATGAAACACCTAGTGTATTTGAAGGTGCTACTAGCAGTGCAGCCTATGCACCAGAGGGTGATATGATGGATGCTGCTAAGAATGAGAAGGTGGGGGAGGAATTTGGAGAGGAGACTGAGAGAGGGGAGAAAGTAGATATTGAAGCTAAGGTAGATGAGGAGATTGACAGAGAAAAGAAAGTTGATGTTGAAGCTGGGTTGGAAGAGGAGATTGACAGAGAAAATAAAGTTGATGTTGAAGCTGGGTTGGAAGAGGAGATTGATAAAGGAAAGAAAGTTAATGTTGAAGCTGGGTTGGAAGAGGAGATTGAGGAAGGAAAGAAAGTAGATGTTGAAGTTGAAGTTGATGAAGGAGAGAAGGGGGGAAAGAAACTGCTTTTCAGACGCCGGACAAACTTGAAAGGAAATCTACCCAGTCCAATTTAGGTATGTTAGGTAATAAGCTATTAGTTATTTTTCATATAATCGTGTCCAACAAAAATTCATTGTTTACTCAGTTTTTTTTTAAAACATGTAGGTGAAAGTGTACAGATTGAGGAGGATGGATCTAACTCACCAAAAGGACGCGGTTATCGAACGAAGAGGAAAACGTATTTTCTATGTTCTCCCTTCACGGATCCGGTGAAGAGGAGAAAATTAGATGTGGTTGACAAGTTTGATCCTTATCGTGAAGTTGATCCTTCTAAGTCGGAATCTCTAGATAGATGGATTGAAGCTGGAGCTTTTGGGTAATTTTATACATATAGCTAATATGAAATTAATAAGTTTTCCATTATTAAGCATGTTCTAATGGTTTTGTGATGTGCACAATCAGATCATACCATTGCACTGTACGGATGTTCAGGCACAAAGTTTTGTAGCCCTTTTGGATGAGGACGGTTGGCTCATGGGTAATGTAAGTTATCAATTTCAATTCTCTTACAAAACAGTTGAAACACAAATATTTCTTGTAATAGCTTTTGTGACTTCAGATTATGAACGAAGCCCTATACCAAATACGTGAGAGAGCTTCAAAATATCCGAATGTGTTCCAACAGAATTGTAGTATCTTGGATACTTACTTCTACCAATTCATTCAGACAGCACATGAAGCGTTGCAGCAAAAGAAGGAATTTAGCTGTAGTAAAAGTCTGCTCAATTACGTGAGAGGGGCTGCTCCGGAGCTAGCCAAGCCGTGGAAGGATTGCAAATATTTGTATCTCCCAGGCAATTCCAACAACCATTGGTTTGCATTGCAAATTGATCTGGAGTAAAGAATTATTTTTATTTTTGATAGTTTGAAGGGTCATGTCCGTCGAGCGGCATTGGAGAGCTACATTTTGCCATTACAGGAGGTTATACCGTTGCTGATTAAATTGCACATGACATCTGATGAGAGTTACAGCACACAGAAATTCAACTTTGTGAAGGTTGACAATGTTCCACAACAAAAGAAATGGGTAAGCCAACGAGAACACAAAATTCACATTTGTTGTACTTTGCAGTGTTCATAATTAACCTAACACTTTATTGTAACGATTGTGTAGATCCGATTGTGGAATATTTACCTTGAAGTTTATTGAATTTCTCCAAGGGAATCTGGATTTCCGGGAAATCCGCTCTAAATGCATACCACTTTGGCTGAGGAAATTAGCTGCAGAGCTATTGACTTGGAACTTCGAGCCTTAACTTTTAGTGATATATTTGGTGTTCTGTTTGTCAAGGTGTTCACATGTATGCATAGTTGTGTTTTGGGTGGATGGAGGATGGTTGATTAGTTTGCATTATAAAGTTCGTTTGTATAGTTGGAGTTCGGTTTTTTTTTTGGGTCATTGGTGCAAACAACGAATAACTACGCATATCAGATGTGGATATTTATTCATTTTGATTTATATTGGGTTTTATTTTCAGTGAGCATGTACAGGCAATGTCCATTTTCTGTTCAGAACGAGTTTTATGTCGTTACTTTTGAAAAACAATAATGCTGCTTCACATCTATCCGTAACGAGTTCTAGATCGTGACTTTGTATACAGACGAGTTCAACCTCGTTGTAGTAGAAAAAAGCATACTGCTTAAGACAGTTCATAATGATATTTAGTTCGTTACTTCGTACTTTTAACGAGTTAAAGGTCGTTATGAAGTAGACGAACAAACAAAGTAAAAAAGTTACATAACGAGTTCCAGATCGTGACTTTGTATACAGAACGAGTTCAACGTCGTTTGATGCGTGTCGTAATGCACCAAAATAATAATTAAATTCCTTGTTCACTATTACTAAGAATATAGCAGTGGAAGCAAGGGTCGATCCCACGAGGAACGGGAACTAATTTAATGCCATGTCAATTAGAATTATAAGGGGGGGTTTTGAGTTGAAAATTGCAATTAATCTAAATGATCAAGTAAAGATGTAAAATAGCTGGAATAAAAATCAATTAATAAGAAATCCTAGTTCTCAGGTTCGGTTGTGCCCTATCATAATATTGTCATTCCCCAAGCAACGCATGTACTATTTCCTTCGTTTTATTTATCACCCGGAATAATCAAAAAGCTCTGATTAATCCAATTCTTCCTTAATAATAATCAATTAGAATTAGTTCTCCAATCAATTTAGAGCGAATGAACAACCTAGAATAAGCTCCCTAGATTTAATTCATTAACTATGTGAAAACAAGAAGAATTAGGTGAACTAAATTATCAATTACATATGCTCGAATTGATTAATCTAGATTGGATTTTCATATGGAAATATAAAATTACCAATTGCTACTATGATTTAGATAATAAGACAAATACGAATCCAATTACCCAAATTAGGAAACATCAACACAATAATTAAAAGACAAGGCCTTAATCAATTAATAAATTGTCTTGACGAAATTAATGTTCATGAGAAATCCAATAAATAAAATATAAAAACAAGAACTACGTTACGAGTTTGAGGAATGAATAATAAAATAATATGAACACAACTTCCCCCTTGAACTAGGTTGAGAAGACTAGCCACGCATTGCCATGAAGAATTCCCCAAAAATATTGTCTTGATTAACCTTGATTTTTGCCCGGAATTTCTTCTCTTCAAACTTTGATATTGGTGGCTCTCAAAAATAAATCTCTTCTCTCTTTGGTACTGAATTGCTCCTTTTATAGAGCTCAAATTCGTGCCCTAGCTTAGCCAAAAAGAAATACCAAAGATAGAGTTTAAGTTGAATTAGGAAACAATTTCCTTTTTTTTTTTCGGGCTTAAGTTACGGCCGTAATATAATGAGTTACGGCCGTAACTCACTTTCTGTTTAATTTCTACGCAATTGATTCACTTCTTACGGCCGTGACTTTGCATTCAATACGGCCGTGACTTGGTTTCTATACGGCCGTAAGATTCTTGTTACGGCCGTGACTTGGTTTCTGCAAATTTTCGTACTTTTGTTTAATCAGCTTCTTACGGCCGTGACTTTCATGGTTGCGGCCGTAAATTATTTACATGCCAGGTCCTCGAACTTCCTTTTTACGTGCTTTTTAGTCCTTTTTCCTTCTTTTCTTGTCATTTGCGATCCTACACAATATAAAACATAAAATGTATTAAGCAATACTTAATTAGGATCAAACTAACAGTAATTCGAGGCAACAAGTAAAGAAATAAAGTGCTAGTAAAGCACTTATCATCGTTGTAGTAGAAAAAAGCCTATAGCTTCAGACAGTTAATAACGATATTTAGTTTTTTACTTCGCACTGGTAACGAGTAAAAGTCGTTATGAATGAGATGAACAAACAAAGTAACAAAGTTACATAACGAGTTCTAGATCGTGACTTTGTATACAAAACGAGTTCAACCTCGTTGTAGTAGAAAAAAGCCTACTGTTTAAGACAGTTCATAAAGATATTTAGTTCGTTACTTCGTACTTGTAACGAGTTAAAGGCAGTTATGAAGTAGACGAACAAACAAAGTAAAAAAGTTACATAACGAGTTCCAGATCATGACTTTGTATACAGAACGAGTTCAACGTCGTTGTAGTAGAAAAAAGCCTACAGCTTCAGACAATTAATAACGATATTTAGTTCGTTACTTCATACTGGTAACGAGTTCAACGTCATTATGAATGACATGAACAAACAAAGTAACAAAGTTACATAACGAGTTCTAGATCGTGACTTTGTATACAAAACGAGTTCAACCTCGTTGTAGTAGAAAAAAGCCTACTGCTTAAGACAGTTCATAACGATATTTAGTTCGTTACTTCGTACTTGTAACGAGTTAAAGGTCGTTATGAAGTAGACGAACAAACAAAGTAAAAAAGTTACATAACGATTTCCAGATCGTGACTTTGTATACAGAACGAGTTCAACGTCGTTGTAGTAGAACGTGTTCTATGTCGTAACGATTTTGTAACCAGAACGTGTTCTATGTCGTAATGTCATATTTACAAAAATGCCCCCGACATCCATAGATCCCAACGGTCAAGGAATTCGGAGCAATATTTCGTTAACCAGGTGTAACTCGTTCTACCGAGTTTGACATCGTTATAATTTCAGAAATCGTTTCAGTTCAAGAGTAACGACATTGAAAACGTTAGCGTGAAAAACAACAATATAACGATATTAAGACTGTTTCTGTATATATATAACGATTTATTTATCGTTTTGCAACATGCTCACAAAGAAATATAACGAGTTACATATATTTCCTTTACAAATGTTACGACATCTATACCGTGATAGTGCAAAGTAAAACAAAAACGACACTTATATCGTTTCATCGTTAACATAACGACATTAACATCGTTATGTGCAGATTCGTGTAACCATCATAATGACTTCAATATCGTTCTAGTGTGAATTTTTCGAAGTTGAAATCGTTCTAGTGAAATTTATAACTATAACAATATATACATCGTTTCTTCATTCGGAACACGACATATATATCCTTATGGCCCAAATCGACGATTCGAGCACTCGTTGGCTTCTGAAATGCCTTTAATATACTTACGGTGACAATAAGGGGTGTTAGAAAGTTTTTGAAACCATCATGAAACTATCAAAATCATTTGAAGTTCTTATTGTTAAGAATTATCATAGAACTACTACAATGGAGAGAAATGATCATGTTTTCTAATGCTTTCGATTTACGTTTATGTTTGAAGTACCTTCTAGGAGCCTTTATTGTCACCGTACGTATATTGAAGGTTCTTCAGAAGCCAACGAGCACTCGAATTGTCGATTTGGGCCATAACGATATATATGTCGTGTTCCGAATGAAGAAACGATGTATATATTGTTATAGTTATAAATGTCACTAGAACGACTTCAACTTCGACAAATTCACACTAGAACGATATTGAAGTCGTTATGATGGTTACACGGATCTGCACATAACGATGTTAATGTCGTTATGTTAACGATGAAACGATATAAGTGTCGTTTTTGTTTTACTTTGCACTATCACGGTATAGATGTCGTAACATTTGTAAAGGAATTATATCTAACTCGTTATATTTCTTTGTGAGCATGTTGTAAAATGACAAATAAATCACTATATATATATACAGAAACGGTCTTAATATCGTTATATTGTTGTTTTCCACGCTAACGTTTTCAATGTCGTTACTCTTGAACTGAAACGATTTCCAAAATTATAACGATGTCGAACTCGGTAGAACGAGTTAAACCTGGTTAACGAAATATTGCTCCGAATTCCTTGATCGTTGGGATCTATGGATGTCGGGGGCATTATTGTAAATATGACATTACGACATAGAACACGTTCTGGTTACAAAGTAATGATTTTAAAATCGTTATGCACTGTCTTAAACAGTAGGCTTTTTTCTACTGCAACGACGCTGAACTCGTTCTGTGTACAAAGTCACGATCTAGAACTCGTTATGTAACTTTGTTACTTTTTTTGTTCGTCTCATTCATAACGACCTTTAAATCGTTACCAGTACGAAGTAACGAACTAAATATCGTTATGACCTGTCTTAAGCAGTAGGCTTTTTTCTACTACAATGACGTTGAACTCGTTCTGTATACAAAGTCACGATCTGGAACTCGTCATGTAACTTTGTTACTTTGTTTGTTCGTCTACTTCATAACGACCTTTAACTCATTACAGGTACGAAGTAACGAACTAAATATCGTTATGAACTGTCTTAAGCAGTAGGCTTTTTTCTACTACAACGACGTTGAACTCGTTTTGTATACAAAGTCACGATCTGGAACTCGTTATGTAACTTTGTTACTTTGTTTGTTCGTCTACTTCATAACCTTTAACTCGTTACAGCTACGAAGTAATGAACTAAATATCGTTATGAACTGTCTTAAGCAATAGGCTTTTTTCTACTACAAAGACGTTGAACTCGTTCTGAATACAAAGTCACGATCTAGAACTCGTTATGTATAGATTAAACACACTATTGTACATTCATCACGGGAAGATTTACAGCTATCATGTCTGAAAATGGTAGGCCAAATACAATATCAAAAAGCCAATGACGATGAAATTATAATATCAAATGAAGCTTATCACTCTGCACATTTTTGCTAATCTGCATCTCCTAGGCCCGTACAAGTGGACCTGTTATGACCTTGTTTCTTGCACTTACTGCACTTGCGAGGATTCCGTGATTCTCCAGCTAATCTTTTCCTCTTTCTTGATGGGCGACCACTTTGTTTACGCTTTAAAGGTGGTAATACATTTCTAGACATCACATGCTCCGGAATTTTCCATTCAACTTCATTTGGAAAAGGATACACAAATTCGGAATATGCTTGCTTCCAATAAGTGTTAGTATAAAAGGGACTGCATATACTATAACCATCGTCCCCTTTATACTTTACCGCAGCAATTGCATGCTCGCATGGGAACTTGTCAAGATCAAACTTCTTGCATGTACATCTTCGTGCATCCAAGTCGACAATGTGGCGGCCCAGATTGTTGCCAACATCATATATGTCCGGGGAAATAGGATTTACATCCAAACCATTCGATTTATTATATTTCATGCACATCTTCTTTTCCAAAACTGGGGTGAGAGTGCTCGTACATTTCCCTGCTTCGACGTGTCTTTCATAAAACCACCTTTGTTGTGTCTCTCGGATATGGTCAATCAAACCAATTATAGGAAAATATCGAGCACTCTTGAGCAAACCATTCAGTGTCTCCGCATTGTTTGTGGTCATGATGTTGTACCGTATACTGTCAAAGTGCGCTCTAGACCAATAACGATAGTCTTCTTCCAACAAGTAGTCCTTAATTTCGTCATTCTTACTTAACAGTGCTGCCAAATAATTCTCAAATTCAGGGACTGTATAAGCCTCCGCTGTTGTCGTGAACAAATGTGCAAGATCACAACGTGGAAAGCGGCTCTTCAGGTTCGTTTGGATGTGGTAAATACAATTTTCATGATGGGTAAGCTTGAAAACTTTTTGAAAGCCATGTTTAATGCTTGTTGCACGGTCGAAAATTATCACAAGGTCATCTGTATCACCTGTGATTGTCTGCAACTTCCTAAAGAACCATGTCCATGACTTATTATTTTCTGAATCAACTATTCCCCAAGCGAGCAGATATATTTGGTAATTTCCATCCTGACAAGTTGCTAAAAGTAGAGTACCTTTTCGACTCGATGTCAAGAATGTCCCATCCACATAAATTACTCGTCGAATCGAGGTAAGATATCCACGTATGCTTGGTCCCAAAGCTATAAAAAAGTATTTGAAACGCTGCTCTCTAGTAGTCCGAATAAATGTTTGCGTGCCTGGATTTTGCAACTCCAACATATGACAATACGATGGAAATTTAGCATAACTTTCACAGGGATTCCCTCGAATCAATGCAGCAGCATAATCTTTCGCCATGTATTCCTTGGTATAACTTATCGTTATGCCAAGTTCTCGACGAACATCGTTAATAATATCTCTCGGCCTATAAATTCGGTTCTCATCTTGATACTTTGAGACAATGTGATTTCCAATAACCATATAGGACGCATGCCTATGGTCTTTGCGACGAACACTCATGGAGCAATTATGTAGACCTTGATATTTTCGAACTTCAAAGATATTAGAATTTTTCATTTTCGTTGCCCGCAACCGCCACTTGCAGTTTTCCTCTACACAAACAACTGTATAAATACTCTTATTTGACTTCTTAACTTTGAATTCAAAGTGACACTTCATAGCAAGCCATTGCAATTTTTCTGTCAAGCCTTTTTTGTTGGTAACAACTGTTTTACTTGAACATCTTCGTCTTCTGGAATTCTTACAGACGAACCGCAATGGACAGAAGGAAAAATTGAAACTACAGCCTGTGAATAGCCCTCATTTGTTCGGCTATCAATATTGTCATCTGCAAGATTCTAAGTATGGTAGTCAGGTTCACTCAAATCAGCATTATTGTCACCTGCTCCTGTCTGACTAAAAGGTTCAATTTCAAGCAACCCAACATCATCTGTGTCTCCCAAGCATTGTGCAGTTGGACTTTGTGGGCTGTCTCGAATTACATGAAAATCGTTCCAATCTAGCAACATTCCACAATCATTGCCATCGATCGCAACATTGTCCTTTTGCACAACATCTCCCTCTGTGTTCATATTTTCAACTTCTTTCCCACGCCCAACTTGCGATACACATGTATCAAGATCAATCCATTCTCGATTTCCAGGAGCTTTTTTCAAAAGAGTTATGCATAGAGGTGTTTCTCCACGTACTGACATAAACCACTTCACATTGTTGTCACAATCAATGACAATCGGTGCTATTGAAGTCTTAGACACCATTGGGGAAGGACGTGCCATCTCTATTTCATGTAGCCTTGAATCAATGTTGAGCTCTTGTTTCACTTTGTCATACAATCCTACATACGAAATCGTCCTCGAAACAAGAATAGGAAATGTTCTTCCTCTTTCATTCCCCACATATTTCCATATCCATATACCTTCAAGATTCTGCTCAAACTCACCTGGGTAACATGCTGATATCCACACCATATCCACATTGTCCATAACTGCAATTCAAAATAGCTTTTTTAAGTAAAACATGCAATATCTAACTGCGGTGAAACACAAATGCAAAGAACATGTTTAAGATATTGTTCCAACTTTTAGATATGATGCGAAGCATGTATTTACCAACATATTTATTACTTCAACAATAACAAGTATCGATGAAAAGAGTAAATTCAGAAAAACGACATCAGTATGCCCAACACGACTTAGAAATCGTTATGCGCAGAATCATAACATAAGAGCAAAATTACATCTTCACGATTTTGATTCAGACATTGCTTAGATATAATGGTTACAAATTGTTCAGATTAAACCTTACATTCTCTTTTTCTCCAAATGCCCAATACCAATGTTGAAAATTAGATTTTCAATTTTCAACAACATTATCACTCAAAGGAAGATAATGTATTTCTTGGTTCCAAGAAGGAGATATTGTTCTAACTTTTAGATATGATGAGAAGTATGTATTTACCAACATATATATTACTTCAACTATCACAAGTATCGATGAAAAGAATATATTCAGAATAACGACATTGGTATGACCAAAACGACTTCGAAATCGTTACGCGCAGAATCACAACATAAATTCAAAAATACATCATCACTGTTATGATTCAGACATTGCTTATATAAAATGGTTACGAATTTTTCAGATTAAAACTTACCTTCTCTTCTTCTCCAAATGCCTAATACCAATGTTGCAAAATAGATTTCCAAACTTCAACAAGATTATTACTCAAAGGAAGACAATGTATTTCTTGGTTCAAAGATGGAAGTGCAGCTGGGTTCCAGAAGAGGGAAGAGCAGGGAGATGGCGTGAAAATGTTCGTTTGTGGGAGAGGAAGGAGACCCAGCAGCTGACCACGTTGTTTGGCAATTGGAAGAAAGAATTATGTTTTGTTTTGCACTCAAGGATATTTAGGTAATTGTATAAATCATTTTCTCATTTTTTCCAACTAAGAGGCTATTGAACTCATAAATTATGAAATGGGTCTTTTTAAATGAAAGTTTTGTTTGACCATGCCTTTTAAACAAAGCAGCCAATTTTATATGCCAATTTAGGGTAAGTTTCATATTCGGTCACCAAAGTATCAAAGCAAGTTCAATTAGCCTTTTTAAGAAACTTAAACTATCTGAATTTGGTAATTAAGCTTCACTTTACTTTCACATTGGACTGTAAACTCTAATTTAATTTCAACTACTTTTTCACCCATTTGATGCACGACATCATATCCAAACATATAATTGCGATTTCAATATTTTTCATTTTTTTTTAATTATATGTCAAACATATGTATAATGAAATAGATGGAAAAATAATAAAATGATACTGTAAGTAATAGAATTGCAATGTTTCCACTATAAATTTTGAAAAACTTCTATATAAACTATATTTGTAGTTGAGTTTGTTCTATTTCAATCTTTGTCGCAAATGATCATTTCAAACCACTGGGATTTGTCAATCTAGAGATTGCAAAGTACAACTGTCCATAGTTAAAAACTGACATATTTAAATAAAGACCAACCTTGAAAATTATTTTCCTTGACTCTTATTATTGATATTCATAACATACAAAGTTACCAACTAAAATTGTCGTCTCTTGAACTTGAAAAACAATCTTGTATGTGTTTGATTGAAAAGATGGAAAATTGATGGTAAGAAAATATGTTCTAGGAATTGATCTGCCTAGAAATTATTTTCCTGAAAAATGTCAATTGGAAGTGTCGGGTGAAAAAGTAAGAAATTTTCCTAAATTTGTTGTTTGATTTATATTATTTTCCATTATAAATCAAACAAGATTTATTTATTTTAATTAAAAAATTATTTTTTTTACTCATTTGTATTTGATAATAGTAATCAAACGTGACGAAAAATATGTTTTCCACCTGAGGAAAATGTTTTCTCACCAAATAGGTGAGAAAATATTTTCAAGGCAAATTTTCTAATCAAACACCAAACAAATACGAAGGGAGGAAAATATTTTCCATAATTTGATATTTTTCAGGCAAATGATAGTGAATCAAACACATCCTAAATTGTGTTAGTGCATCCTCGTAATAAAAAATTGTATCTTGCAAGAATGCTATCGAGAAATTTTGTTTCAATAACGAGATTTCCAAGTTTTGTAATAATTAATCTCGTACAATTATACATCCCTACAAAGTGATCAACATTCTGCAACAATATAAAGATATAATCATTACATAATAAATTTGAAAATATTTTTTGTTTGTACTTACAAAAAAAAAAAGAGAAAACTTTTGCAACAAAAATTATATGAACTATTTAATTTCAAAAATATTTTAAAAAGTAAAAAATTTAATAAGTCTAGGTAAATATAGTAGTGGTTTGAATATAATCCAAATGTAAACTTAAATAGTTAACACATGAATTAACCAAATAGTTAACCATATTGTATTAAAACATTTATTAACTAAATAAATATTAATCAAATAGTTAATAACATTGTATTAACACATTGTGTTCATACTGAACACTAGATATTAACCAAATAGTTAACCATATTGTAATCAAACATTTATTAACCAAATATAGTTAATATAAAGATTTAATCATTACATAATAAGCCCCCATTTGGCATTCAATAAAAAGAAAAAAATATATTTTTATTATAGTATTCAATTTTAATCACACATTTCAATATTAAAGTATTCTACACACAAATCCAATTTATTTTTTTCATTTTCAACCACACAAAATCACATCATTCACTATTCAATTCAAAACATTTTTAAATAATGCACATCAATTTTAGAAATAATTTTTTTTTTACTTAACAAAAATAAAAGGGAGAATAATTTTAAAAATATATATCTAGAAAAGTGTTGCTACAAATATTACTTTAACTATTTAATTTTAAAATTTAATAAACTTAGGTAAATATAGTAGTGGTTTGAAAATAATTCAAATGCAAACTTAAATAGTCAAGCATTCATTAACCAAATAAATATTTATCAAATAATTAATCATATTGTAGTCAAATATTAATTAACCAAATAGTTAATCAAATTGTGTTCACATTATGTGTTCACCTTGAACTACTAAATATTAACCAAATAGTTAAACTACATTGTGTTCACACCATGTGCTCAAAGTAAACCACTACCTTATTTTTAAATATACTAGTGTTACACCCGTGCGATTCACGGTCATTTGTTACTCATATATATCGAATTTATATGTTAACATATGAAATGAATATATAATTAAAAATGAGAACCGGAAAAAGAAAATTAATTACAAAAAAAGATACAATTACAAGTATCTTATTTTTTTTTAACGGTTCGTATGTTTACAGTTCTAGAAAATATCTTCAAATATTGTAATTTAAATTTTTTAAAGCTTAAGATGGGAAAACAAAATTACATTTAAATAGAATTTGTAATAAGTAAAACATAGATACATCTGTGATATACACTCAGAGTTTTATTAAAACGAAAAGAAGAAAAGATCGATAAACACTCCTATTTCATCTTCTTTCATTTTCTATTTTTTTTTTAAAAAAAAATTTGAGTGATATTGAAAAAGTTTTTTTTACTAATTTAAAAAATTGTAATTGATTTTCAAGAGGGAAAGACAGACAAAAAAACTTCAGGACTTGAAAAATACGGCTATATAAAAATTTGCATTCAATTTGATTATTTTAAATCTGAATCTTGTCCAAAATGAATATTAAATAGTCAATTAATATTACTTACCATTTTAGAAAATATGTTTTAGGCGGGAAAATTGGCAAATACTTGTTTTTGGGAAGTGCTATCTTTTTATTCTGTTGTGAACATATTTAGTCATTGTTTGAGCCTTCATTGTTTACAAAGTGAGTTTTATAATAGTGATTTTTTGGAGAATGTGTACTTAAACTCCTATTTGAAACTCATTATTTTAAATAATATAGTTTGTAACAGTAAGTTTTTAGGAGAATGAGTTGTTAAAAAGTATGATTTTTTTTAATTTCTATGTAGATTATTTTATTAATAGAATGTTGGTTGAAAAATGATGTTAAAAAAATGAGATTTTGAATAAAGGGTACCTAATAAGGGCCATTTATTTTTATTTTTTTTACCAAATGGCTATAATTGTAATAATTAGGAACTTGAATGACTTAAAAAGTAAAATATAAATAAATAAAATAAAATAAAATAAAAACCTTTAATGACCATTTGCATAACTATTCAATTTTAATGATTATTAACGTAATTAATATTTTGAAAATATAATTTCTAGATTATCACAAATTAATTTATCATTACCGAATTAATATTAGAATTGATACTAACTATTTTAATACAATATTTGGTTTTTAAATATATTTTAAAAAAAATTCATTTCATATTTACTTTAAATTAAAAACACATGATCATATATTTAAATTAATGTAACAAATTAAGCAGCATGGAATGTTAGTTTTAATTAAATTTTACCGAATGTATATTGCAAATACATTTAACTTTATATATCAAAAATCATCTATACATCTCAATTTATAAAATCGGTATGGTTGTTTAACCCATAAGACATAATACTTTATCACTTACCCTATGGAATTCAAAAATAATTTTTCTGAACATTCTTTCGGAATCACACATTCTTTGAAAAATCATTTTTAAACTTTTTTCATACTACTTTTAACTTTACATTCTAAAAATACTACTTTTCATAAAATCAATTTTCAAAAAAAGAAAATCAAACGGTTAAGTTCTATATAAACTAGTCAACAACATGAAACCATGATCAATGGCAGAAATTGAAACAATTTTTTTTAAAAAAAATAATAGATACAACTATCAAAATATTCAAAACTTATTCAATAATGTCCAATACAACATGACTTTTCATTTTCTATCTATTAGTCAAAGAGTCATGTTAAAAAAAAAAATGTACGTTTTAAATAAACATGTTTGATCACATCCTATTTTGAAATAGAATGAGTTTGCTAATATGCCTTTAATTTTATTTTGATAAAAATTAGTTAAACTAATTGTTAAAGTCTGTAACATCTATTTTGATTATTTAAATATATAGTATTAAACATAAATAAATGAACAAAATATGTAAATAAATAAATAAATAAAATTAATTTTAAAATGACAAATGAATTGATCGATGTTGCAAAAATTATTCGGACTTAATTGAATTTACTTAAAAAAGTTCGGATATTTATTATTTCTTTTAATTTAATAAGAAAAGCAACTCGAATTGAAATTAATTATTTAGTACCAAATTATAGTTGAGAAATTATTATAAATATCACTGTAGGACTTAAATAAAACAATTTTGAAATAATGGGACGTTGAAAAAAAGTGAAATGTTCAAAATAAAAATTTTACTTTTAATCTTTGATGTGATTTTAGAGATGACGTATTTATAGACTCTTACTCGTGAGTTTGTATTAAAGTTCTTATTCAGATCTTCGAGTTAACACTCATATTGCATATTTTTCGATTTTAAAATAATAGTATAATTATCAAAAATATTCTTATTCATTGAAATATTTCCATTTTAGGAAAGACAATTCAGGCTTGAAAAGTTTCAAAACTTGTTTTTTGAAAGTGTCTTACTTTTATATATAGTACTAGTAATCGTACTCGTGCGATGCACGGAAGATATAATTGACAATTATTTATTGAATAAGTTGTAAAAATATAATGCCCAACATAAATTGTGCATTCATATATAATGAAAAATATTCAAAAAAGTAAAATATAAAATTGTGAGTTGCATATTTTTTTAACACCTAATTGTTCTTTCTCTCGTTTTCTTAGTCTATTTATGCAAAGTAGAATATGGACATGTATGACTTATTCTGTACTTTACAATTTTGATTTGATGACTGAAGTAGAGCTTGCGATTTTTTGATTTCTAAAAGTTGAAATGTTTACAATTTTCAAATCGTAAAATGAAATAAAGAGGCTAATAGATATTTAAAGAATTAATTTATCACTTCCTGTATAACATTATAAGAATTTGTACTAACTATCTCAATGTAATAAGTGATATTTAAATATATTAAACAAATATTTCATTTCATTACATGTAAAAAAGTAAATAAATTACGAACAAAATTTACCCAACATTTTAAAAAATAAAAAATTGCTAAAACTAAAATTAAATGTTGCAATTTGTTAAACTTACACGTGATAAACTTATATGCAGTCCAATATTTTTTTTTTCCACAAATTCATAAATCATTTACTACATTCATTAATTAAACTTTTTTAATTCATGTATTAAAATAAATTGATAAAAATAAGAAATTTCCTAAAATGGTAGGTGAAATAGGGGGGAAACTATGTGCGTAAAATGGTGACGGTTATTCTATTATTATATATGAAAATAGATAGATAGATAGATATATGAGTTTGCTAACACCTTCTATTTTACAAATTGAACCAATGAGTTTATCAGAACCTAAAGTTGTAGAAATTTAAATGATTTAATTGAATTTATCTATAAAGATCGAATATCTATATTTCTTTCAATTAACAGATTCAAAATTAATCATTTAGGTCAAATTAAATTTAGGTCAGAAATGATAGGTATTATTTTAGGACTTAAATGAGATAAACTAAAATGATTGGATGTTGAAAAAAGTAAAAATATAAGTAAAACTATTATATTTAGTATTTAAGACGATTTTACGAAATATATGTTTATAATTTGCTCTCATTTCTTAGTTTGTATTAAACTTCTCGTTGAGATCTTGGATTTGACACATATATTGCATATTTTTCAACTTCAAAATAATGCAATAATTACCAAAAGAAAAAAAATAATCTATAATTTGACTTTTTGTAGATATTTTTTTTCACAAATCCATAAATTATTTACTACATGTATTAATTGAACTTTCTTATTTCATGTATTAAAATAAATTGATAAAAATAAGAAATCTCCTAAAATAGCAGGTGGAAATAAGCGGGAAACTATGTGCTTAAAATGGTCACAGTTATCCTATTATTATATATGTATAGATTAAGATTAAGATTTTAATAAAATTGTAAACCGTTGAATTGTTTATCATATTTACGGGAAAACATGACATGAATTAAGTGTTTTAGAGATTGTACCGTAAACATATCAACTCCATTTTTGAAATTAATGTTTAATAAATGAAATTTTCTTTTTTTAAAAAATTTTTGAACTACATATTAGGCCCATACAATACATGTACAAAATACAACTTACATATTCTCCTTAAGATCGATAATTTTCTTTTTATATATTGTTCTTCATCATATTCTTCCCAAAAAGAGGTGTTGGATAGACTTTTTGGTGTAATTTGATTTTTTGAGCATTAATTATTAATTTCAAGTGTTTTTCTAAAAAAATAATAATTGATTTTAATAAATATTGTTACATTAATTGATTTTTCTTTCTTCATACTGACAATTTCTTTATTCATATTGTTACATTATTATTTTAATAAAAATTACTGATCGATCAATTGTTTAATATAAATTATATGAACTAATTGTTAAAATCTATAATATATTTTTGCATATTTTAGTTATTTAAATTTATAATGAAAAATAGAAAAATGAATAGAATCAGTAAATAAATAAAAAATAATGTGAAAATGATGAATGAATTGAAAAAATCTTAAGTTTGTAAAATCAACTCAATTTTATTGGATTTGCCTTAAAAATTCGTATGGTTATAATTTATTTTAATTTGATGAGAAAAAAAAAAAGAACATAAACTAATCATCTATTACTAAAATGAATTTAGTTAATTAATTATAAATAATATTATAGAACTTAAAAGATATAATTTAAAATGAATTAGATATTAATGAAAAATAAAAAAATAAAAAATAAATCTTTACCTTTAATTTTTATATGATTTTAACTACAATATATGTACAATTTGATCTCCCTTTTTAGCTTGCATTAAACTTTTCATTGTGATATTTAATTTGACACACATATTACATATTTTTTTATTTCAAAATAATACAATAATTATTAAAAGAATAATAATAAAATAGAAAAAATAACATTTTGATATTATTAATAGCATAACACAGATGTCAATGCAATTAATGACACATGTAAAATAATAATTGCTAAAATATTTAATATACTATTTTTTAGTAAAAAAATTTCAAATTTAGAAAGTTTTTTTTTTGGCGAGAAACTATGTTTATATTTTGGTGACAGTTATTCTATTTTTATATATATTAAAATTAAAACTAAGATAAGATTAAGATTAAGATGATAAAGATTTTCGCCACTTCATATTATGTCATATTTTAAATGAGGAAAATTGGTTCATTTTGCACAAATAGTCTCCATCTTGCACTTGCTAAAGATTGAGGATATATCCTTTCTTTTTTTACACTTGAATTCCCATTTCTACCTTTAGCCCCCGTTTGAGACCCATTATCTGGGAAAATCATGGTTTGGAATAGTATTTTGGGGAGAATATGTGGTTAAAAAATGTTTGAAAAGTCGAAAATAGTAGACATGACTAAACTAGATAGTTGAGATTGATTGTTAAATAAATTTGATTTCAAAAAAATGAAGGTCAAACAGTGGCTTAATTGCACAATTGGTCTTTTTTGTTAGATACTGTTCAATTTTTCAACAAAAGGCGTGCATGCAATGCAAATAGGCTCTTTCTATTTCCATCTTTCCTTTTAGAGTTTATCGCTCTTCAAAGCTTCTTGAACTTTATTTTGGTCTAGATCTATCATCTTGGATCCTAATTTTTTTTTAAGAACTTTTTCTTTCTTTCCTCTCTTTGTAAAAGGTTTGTAACCTTTTCCATTGAAGTAGGAAAAGTGCACCATGCTACCGTCTATGAGTAATTTCATCTTTTGTCACTTTATGGGTCTTTCTTGTCAAATCAATTCTCATATTATGTAACTAATCCTTTTAATGGAAAATTGAATAGCGACTAACAGAAGGGACGAATTACGCAGTCGAAGATTGAAACAATGATCCAATTACCAAAAAGGAAAGAAATAAGCCATCAATCCGCAACAAGTGCAACCAATAGTAACCATTTGTGAAAATAATCCATGAAGATTACTTAGCCTATGTTTGACAAACATATTTTTTATAACAAAATTTCCTAAATTACTTTTTAATTACATACATTTTCTCTCTCCACTTTGCGCAAAAAAAAAAAAAAAAAAAAAAAAAAAAATTAGATACAAAACTTTTAACAATAGAGCCTAAGCATCTATTTGGTATACATGTTAAAAAACATGTTTGTCAACAATTCAATTTCTCAAATCATTTTTTAACCACACATTTTTTTCTCTTCACTTTTCAACCACATATTTTACGTACAAAACATAAAAAACATGTTTTTAAATACAAAAAGTTTAACAAAGCCTTAGCATCCGTTCGGTTGGAAGAATAAATTGGTTTATAAATTATACAATTTCTCAAATCATTTAACCACTCATATTTTCTCTTTTTAATTTTCAATCACTACATTTTACCTCAAATGCAAAAATAAACCAATTTATAAATCAATTTTCTACAAATTTTTGTGTATCATGTCAATTTATAGAATAATAAATGATATGTGACGACTGAAATTCGAAATTAAATAAAAATTTAGTGACCTAATTAATATATTCTTGAAGTTCAGTGACTGCAGAAGAAATTTAACCCATAAGGTCTAATTCACATGTAGACGGAAATAGTGAAATGGGCCAAAAGGCTAAAATTTGGATGGGCATATGGGCACACAAAAATGTCAGAGCCCAAAAATTAGATTCGAAATGCAAAACAAAGAAGGGGCATTCCGAGAATCGAACTCGGGACCTCTCGCACCCAAAGCGAGAATCATACCACTAGACCAAATGCCCACGCTGGGCATATGCATAGCATGGATATTATAAAACATTGTTTTGATTCCAGCATGCCATTAATTTTGCAGCTAGAAATTGATTCTCTGAACTTTGAATGCTAAAGTAGATCAAGATCGTCACAACCCTTTGGACTGCTTTTCGATTCAACGGGCCTCAAATTATGTGAGAAGCTCTATGGAGACGTGTTTGATTAAAGTTATTCGTGCTTACCTAATTGAGCTGCGATTCTGTGGGGAGTTCTAGCAAAATGTAATGCTAATATGTTGCCACAAGCACTACATTTGAATGGTCTTCTCTCTTCTGCACAACATTTTAATCTAGACCAAGATTTGAAGACATATATAAATATTAAACAATGTGTAAAGAATTTGGGAACAATAATTAGCCATTTCCTTCTCTGGGATGGAATATTGGAATTATAAAGTAAAATCGAGTATTTATGGCTCTCGATCCTCAAAAATAAAATAATGCTACAACACAAACAATATTTTCACCACCTTCTTCGCCTCCTACCGTACCAATAAGCAAAGCCAGCCACAGAAGCAGCTACAATAACTCCAGCAGTTGCATGCAATGTGTATATAGGTTTCTTATCCAGAACCAGACCCGATCCACCAACATTAATAGGCTGGCCAGAATGGAATGGGGGAGGTTTCCGACTCACCGACAAGGCAAAACCCAAACCCTGCCTCTCTAGCTCGGTCATGTCTTCAATTGCGGGTTTCAGCCTCGTGGCATGAGCTATAGCCTCATACTGTTCTTTAGTTCCACCCTCGAGGAACGACCCGACTAGGCGCCCGTTATGTATCCAATAGGCTCCAAATGTCTTTCCTGAGAAATCCCCAAAATGGAAAACTTCCCCGATATTGTCCCCATAAAACTGCCAAGAAAATGTGAAGACTCTTGAATAGAAGAATGGCAGGTAGTCGAATTCGCCTGTCTTTTCTGGTTCCATAATTGCCGCGACTGCATGCCTTGCCGACTTACGTGCACAGTCTACATGTTCGAGTCTTCTTGTTTCTCCAAAAAGTTTGACTGGAATTGTGGCGACATCCCCAACAGCATAGATCGAGCTGTTGCTTGATTGCATCCTGTCATTCACTTTGATCCCCCCTTTCTCCAAGATTAGTTGGCCTTCAAAAAGACTTGTATTCGGACGGATGCCGATCCCGATCACAACCATATCTGCTGGAAGCTTACTTCCGTCTCTGAGATTAACAGCACTGACCTGTAACGGAAGTTTGTCAATGAAATGCAATTAATTAGTACAGAATATGGAAACAGTCACGCCCATCATCTTTGAGATTGAAGAGTCGTGGTGGTGAGGTGGTGTGTAGAGCTCAGCCGAAGTGCTTATGCATGTTATATCATTGTGCTAAAATTGAGCAGTGCACAGAACATGCAACGGCAATGTGTTGGCCTAAATTGCTGTGTTTTGAAGAAAGTAAATGAGAAAGTTTATCACATTATACATTTATTCATAGCAACAAATGCAAAAAGATTTTACCTTCCCATCTGTGTTGAAATCAAATGATGTCAAGATAGTTCCTTTGATAAACTTCACTCCCCTGGACTTGTAAAATTCTTCGTAGTAACTGGCAATCTTGGGGGTAAATAAACGGGCCACTACACCAAAAAAATGACACAAAAAAGGATGAAAGAATGTGCATGCTAAAACATAAACTACAGTGCAAATAAGTAATACTTTTTCCTGACTTGAAAATCAGTCACTGCAGGATCCAGTCCCACATTTTTGGGCCATTAAGAAAATAATGGATGTTCTAATACTAATATCTAATTCTGGATTAATGAGGTCTTGTGTATTATCTATTATCTCCCCATCCTTCAAATAAAAAAAAGAAAAAAAAAAAAAGGATACATCACAATTCATTAAGGAAATGTTTTGGTATATAGCAGTGTGCTATGGACAGTATTTTGACTTCTGTTTCTTCCATAGGTACATAGTACACTTTGCCCCTGTTTGGTATAAATTAAAATTAGATTTTAGTAGATTTTGCTAAAAGTCGATAAATGTGTGGTTGAAAAATTGTGGGTCTTATAAAATGTGTGGTTAAAATTAATTGTTGACTTTGACTTGAGATTTAGATTTTAATCCAAACCAAAGTCCAAACAGGGGCTATAATAGACAAGATGTTAGCTTTTTTTTCTTTTTTTTTTTTTTTTTTTTTTGGCTTTATCGTCGTATTCATCTTACCAAACATGCCACAAATGGGTCTTATCGGATATTTGTGATGTAACTAAATTTGACCACATAATGGAGCTTCAAAAACTAAAATTCAAAATGAAGTATAAGAGCAGAAAGCAAATAAAATTACTTACTACAATGTGCCTCTGGGAAAACCATAGTGACATTTAATTTGTTTATTGCCAAAGATGCAGCACATTCCATTCCTATATAGCCTCCACCAATGACAATAGCATTTCCACCACTAGAGGATTGCATGACATTTACAAGTCTATCTGCATCCGCCATATCTCTTAAGTAGCACACATTAGCCGCATCAGATCCACTCACCCCAAATTCTTCCAGCTTCAGAGGCTAAAATAAGTAATAACACGTACCAATAAATCAGAGTGGAAAAGTTTGCTGGTTCCTTCTCTAATTCAATAATCAATAAGAAGGACCATGCATCACTCAATGTACTTTCAGTTCGAATTAGGGATCCTAATACATCGATAAGTGGTCCTTAACTACATATTTATCTGATCATATATGAATTATCTTTATAAACATTTTTATTCACAAATTTCATTCTGTGAAGATAATGATAATCTCATGGATCTTGATCCATTCGTTTTACAGTAGTTTCAAATATTAAAGAGAACCAGAACAAGTGCTTTCTTGGCCAATCAAGTAGATGGGCATTAAACTTCTAAATTAAAATTGGTGGAATGCATCTTCTCCTGTTTTTCAAAAGAAAAAAAATCCCTTCCTAAGTTGAGCCATGATTAGATAATCTGTTTATCAAGAGCAACAGAGGTAAAAAGAAAAGAGTAGATTCAATACCCGAGCACCAGTTGCAACAATGAGAATTTTGTAGCTTATGGTTTCTCCTGTGGCAGTTTGTAAGGTGTTGCGCCTCACATCAGCAGACTTAACTTGTGTATTAAGAATCAATTCAATACCTAAAGAACAAAATTTCAGAGAGTAATTAATGAAAAATAATATCTTGGTCAATTAAAATAATCTCCAAAATATATCAGAATTGATATCAAGATCTTTTTCTACTAATGGTAAAAAGTTACCGTGAGGCTACTTTGCATGGAATCAATCACAAAGAAAAAGATCGTGCACTATAAACCATCTCTCAAGAAGCATTTATTGGACTCGAGATTCTTGTGTGATAAATAAGCCTCAAAAACATAAATGGAAGGTCTCACTGAATATTGTCTTTTTCACATTTCTTAACAGAAATCATAAAATCGTTTACAAGTAGTTCTGATTTCTCCAGTCTCATCTACAATAAGAATGTTACGAGAATTTTTTGATAGTATCTGACACTGAACATAATATCTTATTCTTTGCTGAAAAAGTGAATATACTGTTGAAGATAAAATATACATCAATAAATTCATCCACTGACTAATAAGTTTGAGCTTTTAGATAAGATGATTTATAGGGTATCAAGCAGCCTCAAATCTCAATGTCATCTATTTATGAGAATTCCATGTGCCTTTAAGGAAGAAATCATGTACCCCATCTATTAGTTGGAAGCCAATTTTAAACTGTATCCAACAAAAGTTCAATTACATGATGATTGTTTCATTTGATGGATGTAGAAACATTGAGTAAAAGAATGCGTGATAATAAGATAGATGAACATTTTTAAGGCTTGCTTTACATATCACCCAAGTACAGACAATTACCATGTTCCTTGTAATATTTCTGGGTTAACTTTTCCTCATTGGAACCTACACAACAATGAAATGAAGGGAGACGAGCTGGATCTGCATGTAATAACAAATATAAAGGGTTAAGAGTCACATACAGTGTTGAATCCTCATTCTCCGACTCGGATTAACATTAATAAAGGAACTTAAGTGCATCCAAGAAAAAGAAAAGAATACACACAATAGACAGCCACACTTCGAAAGTATTTTACACAAAATTAATTATTTGACAAAAAGTGCAGTAGTATTGTCATTGTAAAAGAGTGCAGGGAATAACTCTCCATTATGAGGAGTGTAATGCTTTAAAAACAATGGAATGTATCAATTGACTTATATAGGGCCCAGCCACAACCTAGATTTTTTCCCTTTGAAGCATTAAGACCATTTCAACTTTTCAAATAGAAGATCACAATATAATTTTTGAAATTGCTCATTGGTGAATCTGTTTTTCTTGTTGCCAAGTGATGGCTTAATATGCATTATGCCTTTAGTTCAAGGAAGAACATATCGAAATAACACAAGATGAAATCAATGGTAAGACATTGGATTCCAGTAACAGCACCACTACTCATCCAATAGAACATTTTCTTAAAGTAGTGAATTTTTTTATGGGGATATCTGAACCTCCAGCCTGATGAAAGACTACTAACTCTGACTAACTTCTTTTTCTACATTACTCAATTTTTATCTCATTTAGCAATGAAAAATTCTACACATAAACCCAAAAATTTTCCCTCATTTTTAACCACACAATATCCTAACAACCACTATTCAAACCTCTTTTTTTGCCAGATAATGGCAATCGAACATAGGCTAAAGTTTCAAGATATATTGGCTGAAAAGAGGCACTTTATGTATTCCGAAAGGAGACAGAATAATATTAAAGCTTCAAGATTTATTGGCTTAAAAGAAGCACTTTATGACTCGTGGAGGCATCCGAGACACTTACTGATTCAGGAATCACAAGGGGGGAAATTACCTTCTGGAAGTAAATAACCTTTGCTTAAAGCAGGCCTTTCATAGGGTGCGACCTGAAAAAGTGTGCTAGAATCAATAGCATATCCAAGCAATAAATAGGCTAAAGCATTAATGATAAGAGCTTCTCTTCAAGACTTTACTACTATCCCCAGAGCACACTGGAATGTCTTGAACCAAGAAACTATAGAAATCGTTCAATAATATGATAATATTTATTGTACATTAAAAATCGGGATGAACAGGCAAACATCAAGGTTCATTCATGAGTAAACAGAAAACGTGCCATAATACTGGCACATTTAACAATTGCTCAGTGCCCAACAATGCATTAACTTCTCAGATTTCTTGTATTCGCAGAATTTCCCTAGTTTCACAAATTTCAGAAGAGAAAAATGAATGCACAGTCTCTACAAAATCAAATGAGTCAACCATTACTTATTTATAATTTATTTAGTATTTTGGAACTTGTTCAATGAGTCAGCCTATTCCGACTCCAAATCTGCTTTTGTGAAGTTCAGTCAATTTTTATATATGGTACATAAATAATAAAATTGTTAATGTTTAATGTGTTTTGTTTAGTAGAAAGTCTAAGAAATAATTGAGGGCTAAAAATGTAATTTTTTATTGTGTCAAATGTCTAAGTATGTAGTAGAAATGTGTTGTACGTTAGGTTAAGAAAAGTGAAAAAAGAAGAGAAGAAAATAGAGTGAGAAAAGTTGACCTATAAAAGCAGAACATACTCTACAATCACTCAAATGAAACTGGTGCAAAATCGATTTAAGTCGTATGAAACTAGTTGAAATTCTCTCACTTCCTCTGTTCTTCCCCTTTTCCTCTGTTTTCCTTACCGCCGAATCATAAATCTGCTGCATTCATTCATTTCACACAAAGTTTGTGATCTCAAAGCAGTAAAAACAGCCAACATATTTGGTGTCAGAGAATCCAGGTTGGATTTTTACATTTGCAACTAAGATTTGGCAGCTAAGGTTAAAGAAAAAGATAGCAAGCACAAGTGGAAACTTGCAACAACCATTTGTTCTGATTTTTTTATGGGCAAAACTATGATTTTTGGTGTGTGAAGATGAAGACTTCATTTCTTGCAAGTGGTCCGTGAGATATCCTAGAAAATGGTTTTGAAGTACCTAAAAATGAAGAAAAGTTATCAGACGTAGAGAAGAAAGAACTTAGAGAATCAAGACAAAAATATGCAAATGCTCCTTCAATGCAACATAGAGCAGAGTTATCAGATGTAGATAAGAAGAAACTTAGGGTCCACCTTGATTGTAAGTGTGAAATTTGGGTGGAAAGAAAATTCCTCAGAACTTATTTTCCTGAAAATTGGAAGTTAATGTGCTTGATTTTTTTAATTTTCTAGGTAAAAAAAGTGGAGAATTTTTGTTGTCTGATTGACATTATTTTTCATGAAAAATAAAGCAAAATTTTGTTATTGTAATCAAAATTATTAATTTTTTTAAAATTTTCCATATGTTTGTACTTGATAATAATAATGCTAATTTTTAGAAAAAAAATTAGTTAATTAACAACAAAAAGAATCAAACGAGGCGAAAATAACTAATTCCCACCAAAGTGGTGGGAAAATGAATTCCACCCAAACCAGGAAAATTTTGAAAATCAAGAAAAGTTGAAAAAAGAATTCCTTGGAAAACTAAAGCAATCAAAAGGTGCAAAAGTAGAAAAATAGGATGGAAAACGTGTTTTCCATGGAAAATATAGTGCAATCAAACGGATCTTTAGATAACCAAGATAAAGAGATGATAATGCTCTTTCAATGCAACATAGAGCAGAAGCATATTCGATTTTTCCAAGGATTATGATGTCAAAAAAAGCCGATGAAGCTTGGGAGATCTGGTATTTACCGAAAAAAAAATGCAAAAATGATTGAAAATTTTAAAACTATCAACATGTTCGGATCCATTGATTTTTTTTTTTTTTGTTTATAATCATTCAAATTTTCAATACAACTTTTTAACCACACATCTTTTCTTTCTATCCAATTTTTAACCATTTATTTACCTCGAGATTTGAAAAAAAAAATGTTCATAATCCACTCACCTGCCACTGAACAAAGGCTAACATAATAAAAAATATGAGATGGGTGATTTGAGGTTGGTACATCATTTTCTCGGTACGGAGATATAACAAGATGAAAATAAAGTGTTTATTTCTCAAATAAAGTATGCTGAAAAAGTTCTAGAAATTTCAGAATGTATGGGTGCACCAATCAATTGAAAGTCACTTGTTTGTAATGAGAAATTGATGAAGGATGATATAGAAAAGAGAGTGGGTGAAATTTTTTATAGAAGCTTGATTGGTAACTTGCTTTATCTTACCGTTACAAGACCATATGTCATGTATGTCGCAAGTTTACTTTCAAGGTTCATAAATAGTTCAAGCAATAAGCAATTTGGTGTTGGAAAAAGAATTTTGAGATACATAATGGAGACAATAAATTTTGGTATCAGATTTGACAAGAATTTGGAAGTAATTGGGGAGATTGTGTTGATAAAGTGACGTTTTCCCTTTAGGGAGTTTTTTCTTGGCTATTCAAGAAGCAACAATCAGTTGCTCAATCCTCAGCTGAAGCTAAATATATGTCAACTCCATTTGCAACCTCACGAGTCATTTGGCAAAAAAGAATTTTAGAAGATATTGGGAATAAGCAAGAAGAAGCCACACCGCTATTTTTTTACAACAAATCAGCAATTGCTGTCTAAAAATCCAGTTTTTCACAGCCGAACAAGACACATTACAATCAAATGCCACTTCATTCAAGATGAAATTGAAGGTTGAGAAATTGAACTTAACTATTGCAAGTCAGAAAAACACAAGTTCTTGATATCATAAGGACACTTCCAGCATCAAGATTTCAACAATTAAGAGCCGCACTTGGAATCTAAGAAAAACACACTTGGCGGCTGCAGGGAGGGGGGGGGGGATGTTAATGTTTAGTGTGTTTTGTTTAGTAGAAAAGTCAAAGAAAAAATCGAGGGAGTATGAATGTGTTAGGTTAAGAAAAGTGAAAAATGTTAGATAAGAAAATAGTGTGAAAAAAGCAGAAGTATGAAAGCAGACCAGACTCTACAATCACTTGTTTGAAACTAGTGCAAAATTGATTTCAGCTATATGAAATTAGTAGAAATTCTCTCTGTTCTTCCCCGGTTTCTCTGTTTTCCTTACTGTTGAATCAGAAATCTGTTGCATTCATTCATTTCACACAAAGTTTGTGAGTTCAGAGCTGTAAAAACAGCCAACAACTATTAATTCAACTTGATGCTGAAAGGCTTTTCTTACATGGAATTCGGAGTCCAAATGAAGGGAGTGCTTTGTTAAGCTAATCAAAATGCTAAGTTCTTATTCCATTGCTCCTAACAGAGGTATACTGCTAACAAAATGTCAATAAAAAGAGTACGTGGAGACTTAGACCCTTTATATAGAGTTAGGACTTAGGAGCATGTTCCGTATAGAAGATTGAACAGCATGTATTGAGAAAGAAGAATTTAAAATCTTATTATACTGTCCTATCCAGGCATATCCAGTGTTGTGTACCAAACATACGCTAAAATTTCAATTGAACCCATATACCCGAATTTCTCTAGTCAATAATTCCCGTGATGCAATTGGAGAAAATAACTTGTAGAAATTGCGTAATACCAATTCACATAATTCAGAGAAATAAGCAAATATAAACAAAATACAAAAACTAAAACATCATCTTCAAATTCAAAATAATGCTACCATAATTGGACTCAGAATTAGACCAAATGCATAAAGTAAAAATAAAAATTATAGCCTCAGAAATTGAGTAAAAATCGCCAAAAAAATATCGAAATAAATAGAGAAATATACCGATTCTTCAGAGATTATGCAGAGTTCACCATGAGAAACGCATCTTTTAACAAATTCATGGGCTGCATATCCAGCTGCCACTCCTCCTCCAACTATTACAAACACAAACGCTCTCCCCATTTGATATTTTCTCTAACTCTCTCTGTATCTATATGTATATATGTATATATATGTATGTGTGTATATATATATATATATATATATATATATATATATATATATATATTGTATTATATAGTTTCTCTGACTAGAAGCCAGAATTTCTTCGTTGGGGACTGAACAAAATAACTACCAATTTGAAAGTTATTTTCGTAGAAAAGAATTAAAAATTAAAAATTTTGAAAATTTGGGACTTTGACAAATGTGTGTTTACTATTTTGCCCTTTAGTTTTGTTGGTTGCTTTTTAATTGAATTTTTTTTTTTATCGCAAGCTTTTTAATTGATTATTATCTTGGAGTGCGTTATTAGAGCATCTCAAAATGTATACATCTTTCAAAATTCAAAAATAGGGTAATTAGCGCAAATAGTCCTCCATGTTTAGGTTTCTTACGAAAATAGTCTCAACGTTTAGATTTTGACGTTTATATCCTCAAATTCACCAAACATTGCGAAAATGGTCCCTGCCGTTATATTTTGTTAATTCCAACCGTTAATTGCACTATTTCATTTTATTTTTCATATTTTTATAAGGGTATTTATGTCTTTATCTAATTTTCCACCTATTTTACATCCAATTTAATGGTTGTATGCAGATAACATCCCTGAAATGAAAATGTTTTGACGTATTAAGTCTTTAACCTACAAACGTTTGGCGTATTTATTCCATAACCTACAAATATTTGATATATTTAGTTCCTAACATATTAATTCACTGTTTGAGACCCATTATTTCAAATAATGCGATTTGTAATTGTAAATTTTTGAAGAATTTGTGGTTAAAAATAAAATTTTTTTTTATTTACGTCTAGATTATTTTATTGATTGAAAACATTATTTTTTTCAAAACTCATTTTCAACCGCACATTGTAATTTTTTGAAGAATTTGTGGTTAAAAATCATGATATTTTTTTTATTTACGTCTAGATTATTTTATTGATTGAATACATTTTTTTTAAAAAAAAACTCATTTTCAACCGCATATTGTAATTTTTTGAACAATTTGTGGTTAAAAATCAAGATATTTTTTATTTACGTCTAGATTATTTTATTGATTGAAAATATCATTTTTTTTTTCAAAACTCATTTTCAACCGCACATTCTATCAATAAAATAATCAATGAATTTTTGTTTTTTTACCGATGTGTTGAACTATTATTGTGGTGAATTTTTGTTAAATCTTTTATTAACTTTAAAATCAAGAATAAACTTCAATTTTTTCAGTTCGATTTCAATTCGATCGGTTCAGTTCCCTTTTTTGTCAGCCCCTAAATGTTTTTTATTCAATTCCTTTTTTTTTATCCAAATCAAATAGCGTGACATATTATTGTTGAATTTTAATTAATCAATCTCTGTAAATTAATAAGCTACTATTTGTTGAACTATTTATAAATTTATGTATAGATAATTTTATTTATTGAATGTGAGGTTTAAAACGATTTTTAAATAAAAATGAATTTTTTCAATCAATAAAATAATCTAGACGTAAATAAAAAAAATCTTAATTTTTAACCACAAATTCTCCAAAAAATTATAATTACAAATCACATTATTTGGAATAATTAAAATTACAATGTGCAGTTGAAAATAAGTTTTGAAAAAAATGATGTTTTCAATCAATAAAATAATTTGGACGTAAATAATAAAAAAAATCTTGCTTTTTAACCACAAATTCTACAAAAAATTACAATTACAAATCGCGTTATTTGAAATAATGGGTCTCAAACAGTGAATTAATATGTTAGGGACTAAAGATTCCATACATTTGTAGGTTATGGACTAAATACGCCAAACGTTTGTAGGTTAGGGACTTAATACGCCAAAACATTTTCATTTCAGGGATGTTATCTGCATACAACCTTTCAATTGGATGTAAAGTAGGTGAAAAATTAGATAAAGACATAAATGTCATTATGAAAATATGAAAAATAAGGTCAAATAGTGCAATTAACGGTTAGAATTAACAGAATATAACGGTAGTGACCATTTTTCCAACGTTTGGTGAATCTGAGGGTATAAATGCCAAAATATATATGTTAGGGACTATTTTCGCAAGAAACCCAAACGTTAGGGACCATTTATGCTTGAGTTAATTTTACTTTTGTATTAGTAGTATTGATGAGAACCCGGGAGGGGGTCCTCGTCGTAGCTCTCGGAATAACGCTTGAAAAGTTTCGAATCCAGGTTGGAACGGACGATAACAATGCAACCCCGACCTCACGACGCAAGAACCAGGGGTATATTAAACCCTAGACCTGTTACGATGCGGAGATAAGAATCACAAAGGGGGAACGCCACAAGGAATGTCCAGATCCTTGATAAGTTCAATTGTTTTGAACGCCACAAGATTTGAATCTTGATAAGTTCGTTGTTTAAAGGAAAAATCCTCACCTTTAGAGAGAGTAAAAATACTCAATAATTTTATTCATAAAAAATATTCTGTTTTTTACATTGAATGGAAAAGCATATAAATAGGCAAAATAAACCCTAGTCGCTAACTGACTCTGAATAGAATTCTAATTATGCTAAAATAACTAAAATAACCAAAATAAACTAGAACTAAACAAAACCCTAACCACCTAATTAATTCAAAACCGCGGCGCAGGAGTTACGGCCGTGACTTATGAGTTTACGACCGTAAGTAAGCTACGGATTAAAAATTAAAAACATATGTTACGGTCGTGACAATTTTATTTACGGCCGTAAGTGACATTCTGAACAAAATAATAAAAGTTACAAAACTCTGTTTACGGCCGTGAGTATTTGGATTACGGTCGTGAATACTTCCACTTCATTTACGGCCGTGAGATCATGAGTTACTGCCGTAATTGCCTTTCTGCCCAATTTCGTGATGTTGATGTTACGGTCGTAAAAATGGGTGTTACGGCCGTAAGTCAGCTTCTGCCCAATTTTCCGATCCTTTGACATTAATTGATCTGATTTGAATATCGACTCGAGCCCAACATGAAACTTGTTCATTTTCCCATGTAGAATATTGTTGAATTGTCCGTATCTTGATTTCTCATTTTTGACGCCTTTTCCGGATCACATCATCCCCTCTTCCTTTAAGATGATTCGTCCCGAATCATAACATTGTTCTTAGCTTCTTTTCCGGATCACATCATCTCCTCTTCCTTGAAGATGATTCGTCCCGAATCATAAAACTGTTCTTGGCTTGCTCACTTGGTTTAGCAACGAACCTTCTTCGTACAAGCAACGTTTGATCTTTGACGTTCTCCGAACCTGCTTTATTTCTTGTTTTGGCTTGAATTATAGATTTTCCCGTCAAACCCACCCTGATTCGTACCATTCCCTCCTTCTTTAGGATGATTCGTCCGGAATCGTGGTATTGTTCTTGAAAAATCAAACTGTACCTCCTGGATCAAACGGAAATTTTCGATTCCCTGACATGCATTCAATAAATGATGCTCCTCCAATTTGTAGATAAGAAGGTATTGAAACACGAGGGGAATTGACCAAGATTGATGGAAATCAAACTTCCATGCACAATAAACCTGCAAGAAAGATTTTAAAAAAATGGGGAGGGAAATGTTAGCGTGTCCATGCACAAGGTATGAATCCTTGTACTCATGGTACAAAATCTCCACAACTTTTTTTCCCACCACGAGGCCCTTCTCGTCGCCTCCAAAAGTCAATATACTTTCTTGCTCATTCTCTTCTTTTTTCTCAACCACTTCTTCTAATTTTTCACATTCAACCACCTCTTCAATATTTTTATTGACAATCTCAACATTCAAATGTTGAACTTCTATCCCAACTTCCAATTCATTCCTATCATTGTCAACAATGTTATTTTCAATCTCCTCTTCCACAATTTTATACTCTACTTCAAAACTCGGAGTTTGATCAACTACTTCAATTTCTTTTTTTGCACACTCAACCTCCACTTCTAAATTTCTGGGCTCAATCACCTCTCCTAATTTCTCATGCTTTTACTCATGCACCACCTCATAAATAATTTTATCGACATGATTAGACACCTCCTCTTCTAACTCGTTCCTCAAGTCTCCCTCCTTCTTAACAATCATATCCAAAGGCTTTTCTTGTAATTTAACTACCTCCTCTATTCCCCTTTCTCTCTCTTGCAACTCGGCTAACTTTTTTCTAGCCTCTTGTACCTTCATCTCTTTATTTAGTTGTATTAATTTCTTGGCCATCTCCATGAATTCAGCCTTCATACTCCATTCATCATCTCCGAATTTTCTTTGCTCATCCCTCTTTTCTCGCAATACTTTCTCTTCAAGTATTTGTTCCGGGGTTAACGGCATAAGCATAATACTTTTCCCATCCTTAACAAATTTATATATATTCCTGCGCTTATCATAGACTGGTTTCCTCTCACACTTCCACGATCTACTCAACAAGATGTCACAAGATTCTAGAGGCACCACATCACACCACAATTCATCGCTATATCTTCCAAGTGACAATTTCACCATAACCCCGAGGGTTACATTTACCTGCCCACACTCCTTTAACCACGTCAGCCTATAAGGATTGGGATGTGGTACTAAAGGTAAGCCCAACTCATCAACCATGGTGGTACGTGCCAGATCGCAATAATACTCCTTATCAATAATAATATTGCACACTTTACTGCCCACATGACACCTAGTCTGGAAGGTAGGATCGAACTCATAATTCATCCCTTTATGTAGCTTTCAAAAATTTGAGAGACTCAAAATAAGAGAGTCCAGATATTGACAAATATCAAGAAGGAATTTAATGTTGACTCGAAAAGGAAAACAATATCAAGAATTTTAAAGAAATTCAAGAAAGTTGTTCTTGAATTTGACTCGAGAGGAAAGAAACTCAAGAATATTGTAGAAATTCAAGAAAGTAGTTCTTGATTTTGACTAGAAATGAAAGAATATCAAGAATTTTAATTTGACTTGGAAGGCAAGGAATTATCAAGAATTTAAGGAAATTCAAGAAAGTGGTTCTTGAATTTCGGAGTGACTTTTTTTTTTTTTTTTGAATTGTGATGAATTTTCGGAATTAATAAAAAATAAAAAAAATAAATATTTTTTTTTTAATAAAATTCGAAAATTCGACACGAACGCAACAAAACAAACGGGACAGGATTTGGAAAATAATCGAATAAGAAAAACACTTTTGATTTTTTTAGGACAACTCTTATGGATCAAAGTGGAAAAAAATTTACTGGCAAGAAGAACAAGAATTGAAAACAAAGACTCAAATAACAAAAATAGGATATGGATGATTTTTATGGAACTCGATGATAAACATAAAAATCAATCTGGATAGAAAAACACAAGAACCTGAATTCAGAGTCCAGCTCTGATACCATATGATGAGAACCCGGGAGGGGGTCCTCGTCGTAGCTCGCGGAATAATGCTTGAAAAGTTCCGAATCCAGGTTGGAACGGACGATAACAATGCAACCCCGACCTCACGACGCAAGAACCAGGGGTATATTAAACCCGAGACCCGTTACGATGCGGAGATAAGAACCACAAAGGGAGAACGGCACAAGAAATGTCCAGATCCTTGATAAGTTCAATTTTTTTGAACGCCACAAGATTTGAATCTTGATAAGTTCGTTATTTAAAGGGAAAATCCTCACCTTTAGAGAGAGTAAAAATACTCAATAATTTTATTCATAAAAAATATTCTGTTTTTTACATTGAATGGAAAAGCATATAAATAGGCAAAATAAACCCTAGTCGCTAACTAACTCTGAATAGAATTCTAATTATGCTAAAATAACTAAAATAACCAAAATAAACTAGAACTAAACAAAACCCTAACCGCCTAATTAATTCAAAACCGCGGCGCCTGAGTTACGGCCGTGACTTATGAGTTTACGACCGTAAGTAAGCTATGGATTAAAAATTAAAATCATATGTTACGGCCGTAACAATTTTATTTACGGCCGTAAGTGACATTCTGAACAAAATAATAAAAGTTACAAAACTCTGTTTACGGCCGTGAGTATTTGGATTACAGCCGTGAATACTTCCACTTCATTTACGGACGTGAGATCATGAGTTACGGTCGTAATTGCCTTTCTGCCCAATTTCATGATGTTGATGTTACGGCCGTAAAAATGGGTGTTACGGCCGTAAGTCAGCTTCTGCCCAATTTTCTGATCCCTTGACATTAATTGATCATATTTGAATCTCGACTCGAGCCCAACATGAAATTTGTTCATTTTCCCATGTAGAATATTATTGAATTGTCCGTATCTTGATTTTTCATTTTTGACGCATTTTCCGGATCACATCAAGTATCGTATTAAATGAAACATACAATGAAAGACATTTACTTCATGTGAATTTTAATTATTACTTTAGTTAAATTTGGAAAATTGTATAGTTGATCCTCAATGTAGTAAATTCGCCTTTAACTTTCAATATTATTGTAGAACTAATATCTAATACAGAATCTATACAATCTTTGTCGAGTTTTCACGTGGCACTTGAAACATTTTGAGTAATAGCTCAAAATATGACAGAAAACTTAATTTTATCGTGTTAGACATGCTTGAACCGTGAAATACAATATAAATTTTGTCGGTTTCGTGATTGAAGATCCGTTGTGCACCTATAATGAAAGGTTGATGACTATTTATTCTATTACTTATTTTAAAATTATCATTTTGATTTATCTTGACATGGCCAAATGAGTAACTTGCAACTATTTGGTCAAGTTTATAATATCTTGACGTTTTGTCTCAATTGTGTCATATGACGACTGATATGCTTCTTTTTCTAACCCAATTTTGAACATTGCTTTAATCAACATTTAAGCAAAAATTGCATAGTTGGTCCTTCATTTGTGTTTAAATAGTAAAATTAGTGTTCAGTCTCTAATTTTTGTTAAGATTCTATTTTCTTATACATAAACTATTCAAATCTTGTTAAATTATTATCACGTGACCGTTATGAAAACACGTGTCTCTTTAAATTTTTAATAATAGCTCGAGTTATAAAGAAAAAATTAATTAATGTCATAATGTCATAGGCATGCATAGAAACATAACATGGTCAAATACACGATTTTGTAAGCGAGGATTTGTTGTGCACGGTAAACTAATAATCAAAGGTCAATGATTACTTCTTTTTAAACTTTAATATTTAACTTGCAACTTGATTAGTAAGTTATAGTATAATTTTTCCTAAATTTAATGAGTATCGAAGCAATTTTAAATTTACAATAAATATTTTATCTTGCAATAATAGTGTGATGGGTGGAGATGATTTTTAATAAAAGAATTTGGAGGATTCCAATTTCCAATGGTGCCGTATTACTCAATTGTGGATAATGTTTTTGTGTTGTGTCACTACCACATGCCCTGGGTTTCTCTTCATTTTATCCTCTCCACACACATTCGTGATAAATAAAATATTTTCCTTTTTGATTTGCTGCACTAAGATTTCATCATATAATATTATTTGGATTGAAAAAATTATTATTTTAAAGAGATTATTAATTTATCGATATTTTATGATTCATTAGCGATAATATTCATACTAGTAGTCCTAGTTTTTGTAGGATTTTATTATTATTTAGGTTGCGTTTGATTGTCTTTTTTATCCCTGAAATTTACTTATCGCACTTGCAATTTCTAGTTTTTTGGTGCTTGATGGCTTTTAAGTTCCAGATAAATTATTTTCTAGCCTTATGCTTCACGAGCGGATTTTCCTCCTTTTTCGTAAATTGGTTTTCCTAGCTAGGTAGGAGGATTTATTTTTTATGAAAAATGTTTAACCATTTTCGTTACATTTGATCATTTTTGTTGTTGTTAATTGATTTGTTTTTTTCAAAAATTAACATTATTATTATCAACTATGAATGTGTGAATATATATATATATATATATATATATATATATATATATATATATATATATATATATATATATATTAAAAAAGCTAAATTTTGCTTAATTTGCCATGAAAAATAGTATCAATCAAACAACAAAAGTTGAAAAATTCCTCACTTTTTCCACCTAGAAAATTAAACTAATCAAACACATTAAACTTTCAATTCCTAAGAATTCATTTTCTTTCCATCCAAATTCTACCATCATTATCAAACACAGCCTTAATTGACAGGTTCTCTACTTCTATTTGGAGTAGGTAATTAGTGTTCTTTTTATTTTTATTTAAGCTAGAAAATACGACTTCGAAATACGTTTTGAATTAGGGCTCATTTGATTGTGATGGTAAAATTTGGGTGAAAAGATAATGAATTTCAAGGAATTGAATTCTTGAGAATTAGAAGTTTAATATGTTTGATTGGTTTAATTTTTTAATTAAAAAAAAGTGAGAAATTTTCAAGTTTTGTTATTTGATTGAAATTATTTTTCATGACAAATAAAGTAAAATTTAACTATTTTAAAAAAAGAATCACATATATATACTTGATAATAATAATGTTAATTTTTTTTTAAAAAAAAAATCAATTAACAATAACAAAAATTATCAAAACAAGACGTTCATAGTTTGCTTGGAAATCAATTATCATCTAAGGGGTGAGAATTTGTTCGCCCCAAAAAAGATGTAATTGGTCATCGTGCCGGGTAGCGAGAAACCGATTCTTAAGCCAAAATTTACCGATCAACCAGCCATAAATAAGGAATTGACATGCAAAAATTGAAATCCGAGGTAAATTTGTGCCTTATCATATTTAAAATGATACGTGATGGAATCTCCTACCCTCGAAAAGATATTATGATGGGTATTGAATGATTTTATAGGGGGATGATCGATTGATCGTAACCTAGATGAGGATAACTATGTTTATCCACGGTTTCTCCCAAAAGAAGTCTTTCAGGCAATTATAACTTTAAATAATTACTTTATGCAAGATGGAAAAACATATCAATTGTTATAAATAATATATAAATATGTGAATGACATTATCATTATATCCCTATAAACTTTATATATTACGATTGTACCATTATTCACTCCTATAAATAGGAGTCTTATTTCATTCATTCGTATGAATTCAATAAGAGAAGAATTCTCTCATATCTCTCTATATTCTCTATTGCTTTATAATAGTTTCACAACACGTTATCAGCAAGAGTCTCTAACCAATTGAATAATATAACGGGAGTATGCTCTACAGTTGCATCTAAATGATGAACCTCTGTATCAGAAATCTGATTATTACTAATCAATGTTTCCTTTTCTCAAACCAAACACTTTTGGCTTTAGAAAATAACTCATATTGTTGATCTGAAAATTTCAATAGGCAAAATTTATCCAATTTTTCAAAAATTCTGGTCAAACTGAAAAAGAAGGATTCCGGCCAATCCAGATATCCGATCGACGATCGGCCACCGCCATTAGAACGGGCTTGCCGAGGAGAAGACTCGCCTGAAATTTGGGGATGATCCAACGGCTGAAACAGAAGATATCGACGGGAGAAGAAAGGCTGAAAAACTGTGCAAAAAACAAAATCTGACCGAAAATTGAAACACCGATCCCGGACGATCCTGAACTCTGATCGACGATCGGCCAGCGGCATATCAACGGGATTTTCTAGGAGAAGACTCGACTAAAATTTGGCACCGATCCGACGGTTAAAACGGAAGTTATTGACCGGAGAAGAAGATGCTGGCGGACTGAAAAATGCTGATTCCGGCCAAATGGTTGGTCTTTTGGAGAAACGGAGACCATGGGCATGTTCAGGACGTCGAGGCACACATTTTGGTGATAGGTTGATTTTTCCAACCACCGGCGCGTGGCGGATTCTGGCGATGACGTCAAAAGGCAGTTTGTTCGTCTTGATGATTTGGATTTTTCTATGATCTTACTTTTCTGTTTTGTGCAGTTTTGAAATTTTCCGGCGGTCGAACGTGGCGGTTTTCTTAAAAACTGTTTTTTGAGCAGTTCCGACGGGATTTTGAACTTCGGACCAAAAATAAGTTTGTTCTAAATTTAATTTCAAACCTATTGACGGTTTCGATTTATTCATATGATCAATATATTAAAATATGGACGATTTTGCCCTTGATGATACGTTAAAGTATATTAATCGTGATTTAACGAATTTGATTAATCATTATTAATGATATGATGATAAGTGTTAATAGAATATATATTCTAAATTATTTAACACTATTATGTGATCAATATGATAAATTAAAAGATTTAAAAGTAACATAATAGTTGCCATGTCGTGATGTGTTGAGTATAACTTATTATCGTAACGACCTGGACTATTATGAATACATTGACTGGATTTAGAGATATGACTTGCTCATTTATGAAATATAATTATTTCTTTATATTGTTACCACCTATATGGTTGGTTCTACAAGTTTTAAGCATATCACGTTACCACCTATATGGTTGGTTCTACTCATTTTAAATATTACCACTCATATAAATTCAATATATATGATTGTTATTTGATATTTCAACAAATGGTACCAGAAGTTACCAATATCCGTATTTGAAATGGTGGGTGAAAATAAATTATTCAACAAGAGAATTTTGATGTATGATAAGATAATATCACATGAAAGCACGGATATGGCTAATATGAAAATAATCTCATCAGTATTATGAGATAAATGTTATATGATTATGATAAGCAGTTTTGATTAAAGTTTTTGTACAAGAACTTATGTACTCCAGAAGAAGTACATATTTACTCCAGAAGAAGTAAAGACTATCATCTAAAACATACTGAAATGATATTATTATTGCTCCTGAAGAAGCATAAATGAGTCATACATGCAAAATACAAAGGGGGGAAACATTTATGATCCTCAAAATTAGAGATGTGTTTTGGGAGTAGCCGTATCCTACCACCTCTGATCTTTTGAGGAAATAAAGAAACATTCAAAGAGGTGTGTTTCAAGAGTAAGAAATACTTCATACTCTACCACATTAAATCTTTGAGGTACACAAGATTAAACATTGATAAAATCCTAGAAATTTAAGGTGTGTCTCAAGAGTGAGAATACTCTGTACTCTACCACCACCTATTCTAGGGTTCACAAAGTTAAGTTTACATTAACCGGACTCCATTTTCGCTTGATTCCCCTTCCTTGCGACCAATCTATCTTAACTCCTGCTGGATCTTGTATTGGAATATATGATTGCAACTTATCCAGCAGTTCCTCGATAGTAGGAGCAGAAATAAGGATTCTCCTAGAAAATGGAGAGATGAATCCCTGTTCCACATCATAATCAAGAAATGTTAACAAACCATTAAAGAAATTGTTAATATTTAAAAGCCCAATAGGCTTAGTATGAAGATCCAGTTGAGCCCATGAGGTAATATTAAAGATTTCTTCTAAAGTACCAAAACCTCCGGGCAGGGCTATAAAGGCATCAGAACCATATAGCATGCAAGTTATGCGTTCATAGATAGATAAGGTTTGTACTTTATGCCCTCGTGTTTTGCTTGCGATATCAACTAAAGGAACAGGTATAACACCTATCACTCTTGCTTTCTCTGCTTGAGCGGATTGTGAAACACAACCCATCAATCCACTGCTACCTCCTCCATATACTAGATTGATACCTTTCTCTCCTAACTTCTTTCATAAATCCACTGCTGCTTCTAGATACCCAAAACCTTTCCCTACTTACAAAATACACAGATAGTTTTGATCTGTCGAAGTTTTGGTCCTTCCATCTTTGAGAGAATAAGGAAGGAAAAACTTATGAGAAAATGATATTTTGGGATGCATGAAACTGTGAAAATCATTGGCTTTATAAACTTGAAAAACTTCACTATTTACTGCTCGTCTTTTGAAAAAGTGAAAATCTACTTCTGACTAAATTACACTACTTTTGATAAAGCTTACATTTCAGTGATTTTTCAATACACTTTATCAATACTCGAGAAATGAAACATGAAAATATTTTATAAATATATGTGCAAATATATATACACACAATATACTGATTTACCTTGTATTAATGTTGAATAGCCAGAACATCATTGTTTATAACAGCCTGGAAAACAGGATCTTTTGCTATTATATTTTTGAGACTATAACGCTCTTTATCGTTGATGAATTTAGCCCATAAAGATAGTAGCTCACGCTACACATACCCACTAGGGCGTGTCTCAAGAGTCAATCGAATATCATCCAATGACTCCTTACTCAGTCCACCCTTAATGAAGTCTATCTTATCATCTCGATTTATGGATGAATATCCTATTGATTTGCAAAGGGTATCACATGTCCATCGAGCACATTTGTAGCAACTATTTAATCTTTTTGCTCTTCGCTTCTTTGTAAAAGTACTCTTACCTAAGCCAGGCTTGTGCTTAGAAAATGAATCTGGTAATTCACCAGCTAATCGAACTTTTGCTTCGATCAACCAACGAACATCTTCTGGGATACTTTGATCCATCAGCAGCCTCAATCTTTCAAGTCGAACTCGGTAAATCTTTTTCAAAACATTTACCGGAAGATTAGAATAATATTTGCGAATATTTGATAATATAACATCCATTTTTTTATGGATCTAATCTCTTCCCAAGTGATCTATTTAAATGCATTATTCAACGCGTAAAAGAGGGTTGGCTCCGCATGTCAGTGATTCCATCAAGAAATAATGGAATAAATTATTGAAAATGTGGGAATATTGAGATAATGCGTCATTACCTTTTTCGATATAAGGGAAGATTTGGCGACAAGATTGAAATATTTTCTTGGATATTGTACCTGATTTTTTCGGTATACTAAAAGTAATAAAGGTATACTGATTTGAATTGTACTGAAATACGTACTGATGAAATGAATATTGTATTGAATCAGAAGTTCATACATATGTACAAGTGAAATATCTTGCTGAACCTGAAGTTCTATAATGATTGGTTAGATTCCAATTCAATAATGAGATTTATTAAGAATGCAAAATGACATTCATTAAAGAACCAGAAGATTGTTCGGGTTAACAAGTTATCATTACTGCTTGTTCTCAAAGGAAAATTAATTATCTCACTAAGAAAATGAATGACTGATTATTTGCTCAAGTAATGATATTACGAGCAAAGTGATAAATGCTAGCATGAATATATCTTAAAGTCATTAATGATTTTACGAATTAGTTGAGATAATAGAATATTATATTGCTAATGGTTTAGCAGATTAAAAGCCTCAAGTTATTTGCTATGAGAACAATTTGAATATAAATATTTCTTATGCAGCAATATTTTACATACAAACATGTCAATACTATGAAATAAAGATTTGCTTGTGAAGCTTTATGATTTGTAAAAGTGCGATATGTATACAATCCACCAAAGCGCACTTAGATATATGATTTAGATTATATCCCTAAAAGGATGACATGTGTTTTGGAATTTTAGCTGATTGATAATATTTGTGAACATTATGGGGAAAACACGCCTGAAGCGTAATTATGCCTGAAGCATAATGACTATCGATTCCAAAAATAAATATCTCTTAAATGATTGAGATGATTCATTTGAGGCTAAATACTCATGGTGAGTAAAATGGACATAATTAAATGTAAGAGATTCAGGTACCTGATGATAGAACATATAAAGAGATCTCTCTATGTTATATTGAGTTGAAATGAAATCGATAAATAAGTCGACTGCATACATAAACAACCCTCTTATGAAAATGAGGTTGATGAAATTATAATACTTTGGCCAAGTATTTAACCCCAATGTAGGGATTATTGTTCAAGGACCTGAAGTCCAAATGCTTAACTGTGTAAAGCCAGTAATTATATGTACAAATGAAAAATATTACACAGTCGTAAAAGACGACTCGTTGCGAGCAAAATTTTTCATAGAACTGGCATGACATATGGTGGATAGACTATAGTCTAAATCACTAGCTTGAGCTCTTTGATATACCAATGAGTGAGATCAAAATGTATGATTCTCATCTCGGTACTTTGAGAGTATTCTTTGATGTACCAGTTGATCGCGGTACATTGAGATTTCAAGTAAAATGATTGTAGATTATATGTCGAAATTGATATATATTTCAATGATTGATTATACGAATCAGAAATTGTGGTTTATGAGATGCAAGAACATACATGTATAATCAATGAAAGATTCAATATACCCAGATTAGTATCATTATGGGATGATACAAATGACTCCATGATATAATGTTGAAAGTGAAATTGGAGTTTACTATTTATGACATCTGGGAAATTGATTATTCACTAGAAGTGAATATGAAAATGAATATGTTTAATTATTCACCAGAAGTGAATTCTAAATTTGATTATTCACCAGAAGTGAAAGATGCAATCGATAAATTAGTACAACATTGCTTAATATAGCATGTTATGACATCATGAGCTATGAACGATTTATATAAAAGCTCATCATAAATTATATGTTTGATGAAAAGATTCGTGATTGCACCAATATACTTGTGATATTCCATGAAATGAATAAATACGCGTTGCACTCTTTTTCCCTTAACTGAGGTTTTGTCCCACAGGGTTTTCCTAGCAAGGTTTTTAATGAGGCAGCAGTTGAGGAGTATTGATGAAAATTAATGAGAATAATGTACTCTTTTTCCCTCCGCTGAGGTTTTGTCCCATAGGGTTTTCCTAGCAAGGTTTTTGAGGCATTATCATAGCTATGACAAGTTATAATTCAGCAACACATTGTTATACTGGAATGATATCAACAAATGAAGAAAATCATAGACATCTTATGAAGAATGCTATACAAGGAGTTTTTATATTCCAGATGAAAGATGATATCAATGTTCGAGAAGTTCATGAATCCTCAATTGCACACTTCAAGAAGAGAAACATGCTGTACTCTTTTTCCTTCATCCAGGTTTTGTCCTACTAGGTTTTCCCGACAAGGTTTTAACGAGGCAGCGCTGTACTCTTTTTCCTTGATTCAGATTTTATCCCACTGGATTTTACTGACAAGGTTTTAATGAGGCAGCACTTCAGAATTTCAAGATTCAGTACATGATTTGTTCTAATCGAACGTTAGACTCAATGATTCACCATGGCCAACATCAGGGGGAGCTTCTGTACTCTTTTTCCTTCGCTCAAGTTTTATCCCACTGGGTTTTCTTAGCAAGGTTTTAACGAGGCAGACAATTGAGTAATATATCATTCAAGGGGGAGTGTTATAAATAATATATAAATATGTGAATGACATTACCATTATATCCCTATAAACTTTACATATCACGATTGTGCCATTGTTCACTCCTATAAATAGGAGCCTTATTTCATTCATTCATATGAATTCAATAAGAGAAGAATTCTCTGCTATCTCTCTATATTCTCTATTATTTTATAATAGTTTCACAAAATCAATTATCTAGTGCGGTATTTGTCTTGAAAAAAATTAAGAATTAAGTAGTTGGATTCAGTTTTAAGTACAGGGAGAGAGGGGAAAAAAAGGATTTTAAGCTAATTTAAATAGAATTCATTAATTAAATAATTTCTTCAGAAGTGTATTATAAGCTTTACGTATTTAATCAATCATTATCTTAGTCTTAAAGAATTTTAAATAAAATTATTATCTCATGCATTTAGAGGGATTATTAAATGGGAAAATTACGTGTAGACATGGATCTCAAATTTACAACTTAAAATAAAATTCTGGTATGAAACATAATTTTTTTTTTTAATTTCCAGGTGTTAATAGTTAATACAATTAAAATAAACTAATTAAAAACTAAAATAAATCTACAACTTAATCTCAAACAAACCCTCCCCCTCATTCTACTCTCGCTCCTTCCCTTTTACAATATTGCCCCCGACCTAAGTCGGTGGCAAAGTAGATCCGGTGATGGTGATTCCGACCTTCGTGCAAACCAGTAGATTCGGTGGTGGTAACTCTAACCTTCGTGCAAACCAATAGACTCCGACCTTCGCATAAACCAATGTGCGGTGGTGGTGTTCCGCTCCATATCTGGTGTGTGATGGTGGTGGCGATTTTATCTCCAAACTCCAGTTTCCCTTTACAAAACAACCGATGGTGGTGGCAACTATAACACCTTTTGGTGATTGCTATGGTAAGGTGGTGGTGGTGACGGCGGCGAAGCGATCCACTGCATGCTGAAGGTTTGGTAGTGGCTATGGTACAAATAGTAGAGGGTGGTGGCGGCGGAGCAGTCTGTGCTGCAATGCACGCTTCCATTTTTTTATTTTTTGGTTATATGATTGCTTTTTGTGGTGCTGGCAGAGAGGAGGTGGGTGGTGGACAGTGGTGGACAGTGGTGGTGGTTGTGGTGGTGAGTCGGGGTGGTGAGTTGGGATGGTGATGCTCGTGTGCTGTGTTGTGGTTGCAAGCTGTGATAGAGAGGTGGTGTGGTAATGTAGTAGTGAAGGGATTGGTGGCGGAGAGGCGGCGGTGAAGGGGGTGGTGGTGGTGGTGGTTACCCATCGCAATATAAGGACTTTAGTAGTGAGAGGGGGGTTGAGGTTGGGGTTGGATGGGCACAAGGTTGGTTGGGGTTGAGTGACTTGAATAGTAATTGTGACCAATTATTAGATAATTGTGTCCTAAATGTGACTTTGTGTGACTTGTGACGATTACAGAATGAGCCCAATTATTACATAGTTGTGATAAAAAAATATTGACTAATCATGATCAAGAAAACGATGAAGTTGTGACCAATAATAAATAATATGTGACTCATTATTAAATAATTGTGACCAATTATCAGGTAATTGTGATAAAAATATTGAATAATTGTGACTTTGTGTGACTTGTGACGAGTACAAGATGTGACTAATTATTAGGTAAATATGACTTAAATATTGACTAAACGTGACTTTGTGCGACTTATGATAAGTGCAGGATTTGACCAAGAAAACGAGTAAGTTGTGACTAATAAATAAATAATATATGATCAATTATGGATGATTGTGACCAATTATTAGGTGATTGTGACAAAAAATATTGACTAACTGCGATCAAGAAACACGTAAGTTGTGACCAATAAATAAATAATATGTTACCAATTTTATGGATGGTTGTGACCAACTATATTAAAGATTGTGACCAACTGTGACTTTGTGCTACCATTGGACGAGGATGTGATGTGCAGTTGTGTCAAATATGACTATGTTTGACAGAGCTGTGACTTGTGCGAGCAACATGTAATTTTGTGTGATCGAATTGTGACTTTATGTGACAGTATTGTAACCTCGTGTGATCGAACTATGACCTTGTGTGATCGAATTGTAACCTCATGTAATCGAACTGTGATCTTGTGTGATCAAATTGCGACTTTGCGAAATCGAACATTGACCTTGTGTGATCAAACTGTGATTTTAAGTGACCAAATGTGACTTTGCAGGTAGGGGTGAGGTGCTGTGGTGTGAATTTTGCAGCTAAATTTGCAATTATGACCAACTCTCACTTTGGTGGTTGAATGGGGTTGGTGGAAAAATTTTGACCAAACTGTGACTTGCGGGTGGGGTAGGATGAATTTTGCTACTAAATTTATAATTATGATCGAACTGTTACTTTGTGTTACCAACTATGAGTGTAAGGTGAGGTGGGGTAAATTTGTAATTGGGATCAAGTCGTGACCTTGAGTGACTAATTGTGACTCAAATGATTGGGTGGGTGGGAACGGACATTTTTTTTTTTTTTTAGAAAAAGGATGAACATCTTGTTTTATGTATTGTTTGGGATTTTTCATTTAATTTTATTTTAGTATTAATTAATATATATAAGTGGTAATTATTTTTGTATTATATATAATATTATATTTATGAAATACTATTTAACACTGGATCTTTTTTATAAAAAAAAATTAAATTTATTAGTTTTAAAGAGTTAACTTAGAATCTATGAGTTATGTATTGTTCCCTTATTAAATTAGCACATTATATCAGTTGAAATCGATAAATTCTTCTTTTTAGCCTATGTTTGGTTTACTTTTATAAATGGTTTATAAATATTCATTAATCTACTTTTTTGAAAAATCAAAAATGATAAGCGGAATATTTGACCAACCGAAATTGTAAGCTTTTCAAAAAAAAATTGTACAATAAAATATTGACACGTGATCGTTCATAAACAAATTTTACCAAACATAGGCTTAATTATATTATTCATTGAAAATCCTAGAAACAATTATGTAAGGTCAATTCGTAGTTCGCATGAACAATAAAAGTAATGAAATTTTATGCAAATGATTCTGACTCATCATTGAATTCTTTTTAGAGGCTTGGATTTCACAAGGTTTATACCAATGTTTGAAACTGTGACTTGAAAAATATCACAATGAAACATTTGCTTTGAAAAATGTCATCTTAAAACAAATAATTTGTAATTAATATATCACCCTCATTCAAATTGGTTATCTTTTGGATTCTTTAATATCTTTTTTTAATACGTGAGTTTCTTTTTTCCAACAGAATTGAAACGAGATCTGACGCACCGAGTACCAAAATGATTCCATCTCTCATGACAGCATATAACAATTCAGCATTACAAGAAAATGACCCATGGGAAGTCCGTGCAAAGAAGTTTCCAATGTATTTTTATTGTTTCGTATATTGCAAGTTGAGTCTCGTGTACAACAAGAAAATGTCTTTCATCTACGATCAAAAAAAAAAAAAATGTCTTTCATCCTTCTCATATTGGACATGACTGAGTCTTTGATACTTCTGATGGTAACCACCCGGTGGAAATCTCTAAAATTGTGTTATTCTTTTTTCCCCCTTTATACTTCTGATGGTAACCACCTCATGGAAATCTCTAAAATTGTGTTATTCTTTTTTTTCTCCCACGTGATTGAATCCCAAACAACAATTTATGGATCGATGGAGAAAATTAGATTGTTCAAGTATGTTTACAAGAACAATCTTAAAGTTCGCAACCTTGAAATCAACTAATATATATTTATGTTACCTATCGAATCTTGAATTGAGCCATGACCAAAAGTCGATCAATTGTGAAAGTTCTGGGACACCCCAAAGTTCGACCTTATGTGCGGAATTAACAAAATTAATAATGAACACGTCAAATTTATTAATTGTTGCTAGATGATTATTCAAGTAAGTTCGATTATCCTATGTTGAATTACCACAATTACAATAATGAAAAGAATAACACAATCAACACAACAATATGATGACGGACAAACTCAACGTGGAAAAAACTCAGGGAACAAATCAGTTACCTCCACTATAAGCAATTTTGATTACAGTTAGATTTATCCAGCTTCCCCTACTAGACAACGCAAATCTATCTCTCCTAACCCAAGATACAGCTACCTCCAACAGCTTCAAGATCTTGATGTTTCTTCCAAGTGGATATCCCAAGAACTCACCGTCCTTGTCAACTTCCTGCGCTTGTAGTCCAACAAATATGAAGGACAGCTGGAAAGTAAGATGTAACGTGCCAAGCAGATCTATGTGAAGACCATGTGAAGAAATAAATGATAGAAGGACAGATGTCCCCATAATGTAACTTAAAGTCTCAAATTATTGATCAATGATGTAAGAGGCTAAATAATTATGTCTCATGTAGTTGTATAAAGAGGGGCCTTCGGGCTAGGAAAAAGCTAAAGAACACTTTGAGCACTCAGCCTCTGAGCTAACCAAAGAAATTTTTTCTTTGAAAAATCCTCTTACCAGATCATGTATCAAATTATCAATCCTCATTATATCAATAAAATTTCAATCGTTTCATAAAAAAGAGATGAGTTTCTAAACACTTCTTCCCATAGATTCTTGTAGGATCTGATAGAGAAATTCTTTCTCATTTTAACAAAAAAAGAGTTTTCTTTAATACATTATACAAATCTAGAGTTTGATCTTTAGGAACAATACAGTGGGAGCAAAAAGCTGGAATTGCACGAATCCCATGAAGGAGGGAGATCGTTGAAGGGAATTGTTTGCAGATTTAGAGCTCAAAGGTCACTTGATTCTGAAGGTTAAAAGTCCAGATCAAAAATTAAGGTAAAACTATTATTGTTATTAAACTTTGAAAGAATCCTCTTAAGATCTTAGAGAATCGTCGGGATTATTATCATCATGCTTAAACAATTTAATATTATCGTGTTTATATTTGTGCAGTTTAATTACAGTATATAAAATGCCTGGATATACAATTAAAAGATTAGATAATCTATTAAAAATAATAATGGAAAAAATGGATAGCATCGTGTCTCAATTAATGGATATAGATGAATCATCAGAAGAATATTATATACTTTCAGAAACCATGATCAATATATTATCGACTCTTCTAATATATTACAACATAGAATGGATTTATATAATAAAATTATGACTAATGATAATGCAGTCCAAGTATAATGTCAGTATATAAAATCAAAGGATTAGATAATTATTTAGAAAAATTGACAGATATAATAAAAGACATTAAACATCAAATAAAAAATGAAAATATATCTTCCGAAGAATATGAGAGACTTTTAGGAAAATATGATATGTTACAGATTATTGTAATTTACTAGATCAAAGAATGAATTTATATAGTAAGAGAAACTTGAGGTAAAAATTGTATATTACCGAAAACCAAGTAAAATAACTTATATATATACTGTTGACCAAAAAATCTGGTTTGACCTTGGATCAATACGTCTCAGCTCCTCCATCTTGAACACGTGAATCTCCTACGCACTAGGACAAACAATTAGCTTGCAAAGGGGGCCGAGGTGACTCCCGTTTGCACTTCGATACCTAAGTCAGTATTTATTCCAATTAAATATAGATTGGGTGCGGAAAATATAAGTGTGTAATAGAGAGAAAAGAGAGTGAGAATTTATATATTGAGTTTCCACCCCTTTCTTGGAGGCAAATGAGCTCTATTTATAGATGGAGTTATTGTCTTAGATGGTGACACATGTTGGGCTTTACGCGTGTCTTCACCCTAGCCGTGGGAGAGGTAAACCAATTTATTGGATGTAATCATTGCTACACACAGGTAGGGGAAGGGCGCCCATCATATCCTCCATAAAGGAAATGTCTTGTCAAACCACAGTCAACTGGAGAAGGTTACGTCTCTCTGACACTCTCCCTTATCCCATCGCTGATCCGAGATGCTACAATAGGACACTTCGGCTTATCATAAACCAGTTCGGATAAAGGGGCTCCAATCGATGTACCACCTCGGCGATTGGGCCAGATAAAGCTCTAGGTTCCATTCATAGCTGAAGTCCATTGGGCCTCTCTTGGGCCCCTACTAGCGATCCGTTGGGCTCATTTTAGACATGGTCTCAACACTGGTCCCTCAAATCCGATGTGGTCATTCATGGGTAAATCGGATTTGCCATAGACCGGAGGCTATGATTTTGTTCTGGGAATTTCATGCGAATAAACAATTCCTTGATCGTGGATTATCATGAAACCATGAGCTATGCCGTCATTACTATTTTTGTTATCTCCGGCGTTTTTCTAATTAATCCGAGATCAGTTGCCTAGGGATCACTCTGCAATGCTCCGAGCCTGCGGGGTGTTCAGTGATCTTCTGTGAGGCGTGAACTTATAGGAATATTGACCTTTTATGCCTATTTTTCCTTCTAGACGGACATTGGGATATGCCAGCATGTTTTGTGGGCGGCGCATTTATGGAAAATAAATGATTGGTATACACTTCCAAGAAATACAAAGGAGAGGGGGGTGGCGCCTTATTGGGATATGCCAGCATGTTTTGTGGGCGGCGCATTTATGGAAAATAAATGATTGGTATACACTTCCAAGAAATACAAAGGAGAGGGGGTGGCGCCTTACTGCGCGTGGAGTACACCTTAGCAACTGAATGGTTTATCCCCCTCTCTCTACAGTTGGCACTTTAACCTACTCTTCCCCCAAGGTACATGGATTACCTAATCAATCATGCGGTTCAAAGATCAAGGGCTTGAGACTATTGGGTTCCTTACAAAGCTCTCTTCGTCCCAACCTTTCTCCTTTACCACATTCTTGGAGTTCTCTTAAGAGCTAGTCTGCAAAAATCATTTCATTACCTTTTTCTCATAAGTTTTTTAGCTATTTTTGAGGATTTTCGACCTAGCAAGTCATTCCAACCGTCCAACATCTTCCTATTGGCGCATTTCTCCTTCGAGCACCCTATCTCGAACGTTCATTTTTTGCAGGATTTTCGACCTAGCAAGTCATTCCAACCGCCCAACATCTTCCTATTGGCGCATTTCTCCTTCGAGCACCCTATCTCGAACGTTCATTTTTTGCAAGTAAATTCCTTTTCCTATGTGTGTACAAAACTTTTTGATTTTTAATCTTTGAGTGCTTGTTTGAAAATTTCTTTTTTTTGCATTTTTGTACTCCTTTGGGGTAAGTTTGGACTTTTAAGAAAAAATGGAAAAACTTGGGGGAACGGGTTCACAGGAGTTACTGGCAATGGCGATTCCTATCAGAGGTTTCTGCCCATTGTCTTTGTCGATTTTTAGTTCCCACTTCTTTAGGGAGCAGATTAAGGGGAGGAATAGAAAATATGACAGTATAATTTATTTGGATGATTCTGACAGTGAAGAAGAAAAGAACCAAACCTACATGGCTCACTTATCTTCTGACGAGGAGGCTTCGTTGCGAGAACTCCGAAGCAAGCGTGATGGAGACTTGAGGAGAGAAGAGGCCGTAGACTCCTCATCTGGTCAGCAAGAACTTGGTTTGGGTGTAAGGGCCCCATTTAGGGCTCATAGAGAGGAGCTAGGGTTATCCGAGGAGGAGATCGCCCAAGTTGAAGGTTGGGTTGACCACGTGAACAAAGTGTCGGGGTACTATGTGGATCCTTATCCAAACCCAGAGTTATGGGAAAGCAGTGAAATAGCTTCGGAGATCCGGGGTATTGATTTGGCAGGCGCTTCTGCAAAATTCAAGATACCAGAAGGGGTTCGGTTAGTGCATCCCACACCTTCCTGTCGACCTTGCAATCCTCCCCCAGGCCATGAGGGGATTTGCTACGATGCTTTGTCTTGTGGGATAAGGCTTCCCCTGCACCCTTTCTTTAGGGCGCTACTTAGGAACTACAACCTATGCCCCTACCAGTTAGCTCCAAACTTCTGGACATAAGCAGTCGGTACTTGGATGGTATGGCAAGAGGTCAACCCGGACTACCCCATCTCACTGCATATAATCCACACCTTATATACCCTGAAGAAATCTATTAGGAGGGATAAGGACGTGAGGTCAGATGTTAAAGATTGGTATTATCTATCTCCCAGGGGCTCTTACCCCCCCCCCCCCATTATCACTGGGCACCCTACCTCCATAAAAAATTGGAGGAACCAGTGGTTTTGGGTTGCGAGGGAGTGGCAAAGCTCACCCGTGGACCCTACTCCGGAGATCACCGTTCCCTGAACTCTTTCCTCTCCACGTGAGTCTTACTTTTGTTTTACCTTTTCAAGTGTTGTGAGCGTGCTCTATGCTTTACGTTTTTTTTTTTTTTGTTCATCACCTTCAACTTACTTTCTTACTCTATTTGTTATACAAGGGTCCTCTTTTGCCTGCCTCCTCTCTGACGCGGATTTATCAGCAGTGAGGCGTTTATTTGCTTTCCGAGGCACTTTTCAAAGAGTCATGCATCAAACAAGCTCTTTGTCAAACACGGCCTGATGAGAGCTATGAGTGAGTAAAACCCTTTATCTTCTCTATTACTTCTATTTTAGCATTCCGAAGCTCATCTTCCTTTTTTCGCTGCTAGGTTCCAAGGACTTCCCCAAGATTTCTCTGAAGGGGCTAATGTCTGATAAGATTCCTCCTGCCCTTCGCCATGGTAGCAACGTAGAAAGAAAGCTGAAGGTAGTGCTTTCCAATCTCCAAGAGGAGGTCACGAAGGAGGTATCTGAAGCATCCACTACCAAAACTTGAAGGTCCTCTCCCTGCACTCCTGCCACCTCACACTTTACTGCCTAGTGGCCCACAGCAACCAAACCTTAGGAAGGAGGTCGACCCTAAGAGGGCCCGTGTTACTGGGAAGGGAAAAAGGTTGGACCGTGGTGGCTCCACAAGGGAGAAGGAGACAAAAAAAGGTCCTACCCCAAGCTTCCCCATCTGAGGATATACCACCAGAAATGCAAGAGTTAGAAGATGAGCCCTTCGTGTCAATTCCTGGGGTGGGTTATTGCGGCGGCCGAGGAGCTTAAACAGATTAAAGCTAGTGTCCTTCCTAGGGATGTCACTTTTGATCCCAGCCTATTTGACTCTCCCAACTCTCCACCTGCCAGGGTAGCCTTGACAATGGAGCAATTTTGGACTGAAGGTTGGTCCGCCTTTTCTTCCGGTGCCACTCCTACCCGGAAACTACTCACTGCCAAGTCCATAAATGCTAGATCGTTGGCTCTTAGGTAGAAACTTCTGTGATGGATGCGCATCGAGATAAGAAGGATGCGGAGACTGCACTTCGCTATGCCGACCATATGCTGAAGGAGATCAATGATCTTAAAGATCAATTATCTATAGCTCGCAAATCCTCCTCGGATGACAAGGCCCTTGCAAAGTGCCTTCAGGAGGACAATGAAAAGCTAAGACACGATCTCCATGCCTCTGAGGCCGATGTGGCGACTTTGTGTAAGAAGCTCGACGACTCCAACCGCGCGCAATCTATTGCTGCTGAAGCTCTAGCAGAGGCGAACTCGGCGAAGGGTAAGCTAACAGCTGAGGTAGCAGAAATTACTGCTAAGCTGGAGGGAGAGGTGGAGGCTCGGAAAAAGGTGGAGGAGGATTACTTTTCCTTAGAACGACATATTGAGTCCCAGATTAAGGAAGCCCGAGTGCGAACTATTGCAGCTCAGGTGGAGGAAGCTGTGGGGGCCAAAGTGTCAGAGGCGGTCCAAAATTTTAAAGATACTTTTGAAGAGAGGCCGGATTATGAAGCTATGCAGAGGGTCTTTGGGAACATAGGGGCTAGGATGGCCTTAGGGGATGTGAAAGAAGCTTTTCCCAATTTGGACCTTTCCCAAATCGAGGCTTTGTACCCCAAGCCACAAGATACGGAAGAAGGAAATCCTACTGATGATCCTACTAACCCCTGCTAGGTCGTGCTCGGTGGAGACTCTGCAAAAGATGCCCCTCATTGATTTTTTGTTTTTGTTGTTTTTTAAACGATTTGCCTTTAAACAATGTAATTTCTTTGTTAATTCGGTATTTCCGCCTCATTTGTATGTATGAATTTTCATTCCATTTGATAGTCCCTCAGACTTAGTTAGTTCAAGACATTTATGTTTACTGATTAGGTCTGATTGACAAGTATCTGGTTCCGCCGGCACCACGGTCCCTAGGGCACACCAGTTTATCTAGTTTGCTCTTTTTTGACAAAGCATCACAGTTGGTTGTTTGCTACCTTTGGCCGAGGCACGACAAGTGCTTGGTGGGTTCACAAGAGTCCCTTGCATAAAAGGTTCAAACATAGCAATCCGACATTTTATTGTTGCTTGTTCAGTTATAAGGGAAGTGATGTTTTTTCATAAGTCAAAAGCATTAGTGGAAAGTTTGATGAAATCGGACAATACTACCTAATCAGTGGAAAGTTTGAACTTAAAACACTTATAACTTATTTCACTGAAATTCGTCGAATTTCACCACTGAATTTGCACTTTCATCGAAATTAGCTTCAACAATTTTTGGTAACAATTTCTTAAAGCATAATCCCTTGCAAATAATAAAGTTTCAATAGGTAGCCCTTCATTATACAATCATCGCTCATTCGTGCGAGGCTATTACATACTAAAGAAATGTTGATCTTATTAAAAATAGCGACGAAGATGATCCGTATTCCAAGGATTATGCAGAGGGACCCCAAATAGGTCTTCGATCTTGTAAGTACAGGGTACTACCTCAGCGATGACTTTATAAGGCCCCTCCCAATTAGGACCTAGAGTCCCTACTCCTGGTTCCTGAGTAGAAGGAAGGACCTTTTTGAGGACCAAGTCCCTGATTCTAAAGAATCATTTCTTCACCATTTTGTTATAGTAGCGGGCCATCTTTTCTTGGTACCGGGCCAACACCACCTGCGAGTCGTTCCTTTTTTCTAAAAGGAAATCCAAGTTTGCCTTTTGAGCCTCTTCATTTATCGCCTTATCATAATGAATTTGACGGAGGGAGGGCACTCCAATTTTCACTGGGCATACCGCCTCGGATCCATACGCCATGGAGAGCAGCGTTTCCCTGTTGCAGTGTGTGAGGTGGTCCGAAGTGCCCATAAGACTTGCGGGAGTTCATCTACCCACGCTCCCTTTTTTTATTCCAGTTTCCTTTTCAGAGTGTTTTTTATGGTTTTGTTCACAGTCTCAACCTGCCCATTTGCCTGTGGGTGGTGTGGAGATGAAAATAACTTGCAGATTCTCAAATCATCACATAGTTCGTCAATACTTTTATTTTTGAACTGTTTTGCATTGTCACTAACCAAAGAGTACGGAACTCCAAAACTGCATATAATGTTCTTCCAAATGAACTTGGAAGTGTTGGCCTCAGACATCCTCATTAGGGGTTCGGCCTCGACCCATTTGGTGAAGTAGTCTATTGCAACTATTGCGAAACAATTGTTACCAGTGCTCCGGGGCATAGGGCAAATAATATCAACTCCCCACTTCGCAAAAGTCCAAGGATTGGTTACCACCCTCAACTTGTGATGAGGCCGACGCAGTATGGTTGCATGCCTTTAACACTCATCGCACCTTCGAACGAACTTATGGGAATCTTTCCTCATAGTTGGCTAAAAATACCCTTGTTTTAGGGATTTTTGGGCCAGAGACAATGCTCCGGCATGGTTACCACAAATGCCCTCATGAATTTCCTTCATTATGTATTGTCCTTCCTCCGGGCTGACGCATCGAAGTAGAAGGGAGGTATAGCTCCGTTTATAGAGTAAACCATCCAGAAGGACAAAATTGGCGGCATACATTTGTAGTTTCCAAGCTTCTTCTAGCTCGTTTGGTAGAGTTTGGTACTTCAAGTAAGCTAGAATGGGAGTCATCCAAGAACCCTCTTCTTCTACCATCAAAATCTCTGCCCCCAACTCAATGGAGGAGACGACAGATGCTCAATTGGTACCATATTGAGGAGCTCGGCGTCCTTGCTACTTTCCAGTTTAGACAAGGCATCCGCATTGGAATTTTCAGTCTTGAGAATATGAAGTAGTTCAATCTTTTCGAAATGGGCCGCCAAATCTTTCACTTTCCTCAGGTACGCAACCATGGCTGGTTCCTTGGCAGAAAACTGCCCGTTAACTTGGCTTACAACAAGTTGTGAGTCATTGTTTGCTGCTAGTGACTTAATCTTCAGGGCTATTGCAAGCCTTAGTCCGGCCAAGAGTGCTTCGTACTCCACGACATTGTTCAAGGCTTTAAAGCCGAAGCGAACCGCCCTGTGCAACTTATGTCCCTCCGGGCTTATCAATAATACTCCCGCCCCAGATCTCCCCTCAGCGGAGGACCCATCAATGAATAGTTTCCACTCAAGGTTGTCACCCAAGTTCTCAATCATTTCGACCTCGGGTGGATGCGTGAACTCAACTATGAAATCTTCTAACGCTTGCCCCTTTACAGATGACCGAGGCGCATAATGTATGTCGTACGGGCTGATCTCTATTGCCCACTTCATTAACCTTTCGGACACATCTAGTTTCTATAAGACTTGTCTCATAGGAAAATTTGTGAGAACTCGGATAAAGTGCGACTGGAAGTAGGGGCGGAGTTTACGAGCCGCAGTAATCAGTGCTAAAGCTAGTTTCTCCATGTTTGGTATCGCGTTTCGGCGTCCATCATAGCTTTACTCACATAGTACACCAAAAGCTGATTCCCACTCTCCTCGACCAACACAGAGCTAACAGCATCCCTGGAAACAGCTGAATAAAGAAGAAGTGGCTCACCGTTCTTTGGCTTGGACAATGGGGGGGCCTTTCCTAAGAATTCTTTTAGCTCAGTAAAAGCTTGCTCACATTCTTGTGTCCATTGAAACCATCTTCCTCCTTTCAAGACCTTGAAAAATGGTAAGTATTTGTCAGTGGACTTGGAAACGAATCGACTTAAGGCAGCAAACCTTCCAGTCAAGCTTTGTACTTCTTTAGGATTCCGAGGGGAATTCATATCAAGTAAAGCTTTGATCTTATCTAGATTGGCTTCAATTCCACTCCTGTTCACCATGAAACCAAGAAACTTTCTAGATGCTACCCCAAAGGCATACTTCACAGGATTAAGCTTCATCTGATAATTTCTTAATATATCAAAAGTCTCTGAAAAATGGTGAATATGTTCCGAGGCAACCATACTTTTGACCAACATGTCATTCACATACACTTCCATGGTGCTCCCTAGTTACTTCGAGAACATTTGATTCACTAACCTTTAATAGGTGCCCCCTACATTTTTCAACCCGAATGGCATGACTTTATAACAATAGAGTCCCCTGTTCGTAATAAATGAGGTGTGCTCCTCATCCGATTTATGCATGGGGATCTGATTGTATCCGGAGTATGCATCCATAAAGCTCAACATCTCATGCCCCACCGCTGAGTCGACTAATTGATCAATCCGAGGTAGTGGGAAACCATCTTTTGGGCATGCCTGGTTTAAATTTGAGAAATCAATACATAACCTCAGCTTTCCACTTTGCTTGGGAACCAAAACAGGGTTTGACACCCACTTTGGATAACGAGATTCTCTGATGAAACCATTTTTCAATAGTTTTGTCACATTTTCTTTCAAGGCTTCATATTTCCCTGAGCTCATTGGCCTCCTCTTTTGCCTATGCCCAGGAATTCTTGGGTCAAGTTGGAGTTTGTGACAGGCTATCTTTGGATCAATTCCAATCATGTCGTCATGTTTCCATGCGAATACGTCAAGGTTTTTAAGCAAAAAATCTTTCAGCTGCTCTTTGTATTCTACTGCTGAATCCTGTCCAATCTGCAACTCTTTGATTAGGTCATTTGGATCGACACAGAAGCATTCCAGCCTTTCAGGAGGAGTAGAACAACTATCACTTGCCATTCTAGGATCTAGATTTGCCAAATCTTCTTCCTGCTTCATTGTGACGTCTTCACCTTCGGAGGATCCTGCACCCAATTTTTCAGGGTCTAGAACAACCTCGGCCATTGCCACATCACTAATCATATTTATACTCCGGTCTTGGAACTTCCGAATAGAGTTTGTATAGCATGATCGTAATTCAGTTTGGCTTCCCCTGACAGGGGCTATTCCATGTTCCGTTGGGAACTTCATACAGATGTATTTTGTGTGAGTTACAGCTCCTAAATCAATTAAGCCCGGCCTCCCAATTGAGTCGTGATAGGAGGGGATTTTATCCACAATTAAGAACTCCATGGGTATCCTAGAAAGAGTCGGAGCCTACCCTACTTCTGTCATAAGGGTTATGGATCCTCTAGGAGTGAAGCTATCCCTGGTGAAGCCATATATGGGATCTGGGACTGGAATGAGTGGAGTAGTAATTCCCATCTTGTCAAAAGTTACTCCATAAATCACATTCACCGAGGCACCATCATCAGGGACAGTCCATTCTGGGCCGCCACCACTCGAATTACTAACGCATCATTATGCAGAAAATGCACCCCAATTGCATCATCAAAGGTAAACGTGATAGGCTCGGTCATGGAAGTCTCAGCAGGGTGTGAATGGATGTGATAGTTCACATTAGCGGGCTCCTTGGCCTCTCTGATGTATCCTTTTTGGGGGTTGTTGGTACTCCCGCCTGGGTGGAGGCCTCTAAATATAGTGTCACTCTCGCAGATCTGTAGATCATTTGCAGGCGGAGGTGGTTCTCTTACATTTTTATCATGTGCCAGAGGATTATTCCGGTCCCTGCTCCTATCTCTCTAACGACCATCAACTTTTACCCTTGCTGGGTCTTTCCAGGGGGTTCACCTATCGGATCGGTTGAACTTTTGGTTATTTGGCCTTTGTGATTTTCCTCTGTCACGAGAAAAGTTGCCTCCCTTCCTTTCATTTTCCTTCTGGTCGGCCAGTATGTGGATTTCCCTACAATCCTCCGTGGCATGACCATAGTACCTGTGGTATGCACAATAGCCCCCAATCATGGGTTGCTTTCCACTTCGGCTTCCACCTATTCTTTCAGGGGCAATAGGGGGATTCGCTGCAGGTGCTGCGGAGTGCAAATTGGAGATAGCTTCCGTGATCTCAGAAGCGTAACTGGATCCGGTCCCCGAAAATGGATGTGGGGCACCTCCGTGGTTATTGTCGAACCGATCTTTATTGCCTCCCTTTCTTTGAACCGCTTCATGTGGGTACCCAGTATTATATCTCTCCTGAGGATGATTATCTCTGGCTCTGGCCATTTCTTCCGAGATAATTTCCTCCTTCATTAAGTCTACCAGGGCGTTGCAATCTCTTGGCTTCCTGATTTGGACATTCCTCCAAAACATACTTGTCATGTCTAAGCCTCCTTTTAGGGCAGAAAACATTTCCGCCTCAGTGATGCTTTCACAGATATGCAATTTTCTGTGAACCAAGCTAAGTAGCCCTTCAAAGACTCCTCCCTTCCTTGCCTTAGATCTTGAAGGTGTTGGAGTGGGAGTTGGAGGAAATGAAGCCGTCCTTGAAAGCTGTTTTCAAGTCTCTCCAACTGTGGATGCTACCAGGAGGGAGCTTTTTATACCACCGTATGGAACTTTCCTCAAGTGTAAAGCAAAGGCTTTGCATTTCAATGCCGGAGTGGCTCCGACTATTTCCATATTAGCGCGATAGTTTAAGAGGTGGTCATCAGGGTCGCCTCTACCGAAGTACTTCGTTATCTCCGGCATTTCAAAATCATGGGGCACTGGGCACTTTCGAATGCCCTCCGTAAAGGGGCTTATTTCCTCTTCATCATCCAACTCATACGACGGAAATTCACTGTTCTCACCATGGTCGAAATTCATCATGCCGTGGTATCGATCATAGGGCGGCTGAAAGTGATTTTTCCCACGTGGTGGAAAAACTTGGCCGTAATTTGGCCTTTGACAAGTCGGTGAGTCTCCATGGGTTTGGGAGTGAGTTGCTTCGGCTCTTCTCTCCCGCCTATTCCTAGGATCATGTGTGGGGCGAAATTCTGCCTATCCTGTATCATATCTATCTTTAGGAATTTGGCTCCGCGATAGGACTTCTTCAGCCCTTTGTTCCTGCCTATTTCTAGGCACTGGTGTCTGATGCCGAGCTTGTTCAATTCGACCTCCACGCTTGCCCCTGAATAGTCCCCCTATTCGGATGAGAACGCTGCCCGTCTTTGAGGGTGAGGTCTCTTCATGATAATTAGGTGGCTGACCTTATTCTCCCGGTGCTGCATGCACTAGGTCCTCCTCGCCGTAATGAATAGAGTCCACCTTGGCATACACCTGCAGTTCTTGGTAATAATACGATACAGTGGCCACGTCGGATGGTCAGTAATGTGGCTGCGAGTATTGCGGGGGCATCATTGGTTCGTTTACAGCATACCCTCTAGCCATGTAGGCATTCATTGCAGCAGTTTGTTCTATTTGTTGTTTCTGCATTTCCAACATCTGGGCAGCCATGCGCGTCATATCTCGCAATATGCGACGATTTCGATACCGGCGTGGAGGGTTAGGTTGGGCAACCCCTTCGTCGGCGTCCTCAAGAGGTTCTTGAGGGGCATTCTCTTCACGTATTGTTCTTCCCTATTCCTTCGAGGATTCACATCATTATCACTCTCATTCATGGCTATGGCGATTTTCGCACTGTCCTTTTTTAAAGGATAGTTGAACTTATATTTCAAAGCTCTTATACCTTTCTTAAGGTTTGTAAATTTATATTTCAAAGTTTTTAGCCTTTCTCAAGGTTTGTAAACATATATGTCAAAGTTTTTTAGCCTTTTTCAAGGTTTCTTATGACTGTCCACTCTTTTCTAAGAGGTTATCTGCCCTTGTTCAAGGCTCTTGGTGGCTTTTTATCACGCGATTTCGTGGTTAAAAGTGTGGTTTCCCACAGACGGCGCCAAAATATTGACCACAAAATCTGGTTTGACCTTGGATCAACACGTCTCAGCTCCTCCCTCTTGAACACGTGGTGTAATACCCCAACTAAGAAAGCTTAAGAGAATTGATAGGTACTACTCATACCAACAAGGTGCACCTTCTTTTTCGGAAGTCTATCGTTAGAAACTCCACAGTTAAGCGTGCTTGGCTTGGAGAAATTCTGGGATGGGTGACCTCTTGGGAAGTTTTCTCGGGGAGCGTGCGAGTGAGGACAAAGCATGCTGAAAAGACTCGTGTTGGTACAGTGGGGACAATACGCCGTCATCTAACGGTCGGGACAACCCGTTAAGTGGGACCCAGGTTGTTACACGTGGATCTTCTGTGCACTAGGACAAACAATTAACTTGCAAAGGGGGTCTAGGTGACTCTCGTTTGCACTCCGATGCCTAAGTCAGTATTTATTCCAATTAAATATAGATTGAGTGTGGGAAAATATAAGTGTATAAAAGAGAAAAAAATTGAGTGAGAATTTATATATTGAGTTTGCAACTAACCCCTTTCTTGGAGGCGAATGAGCTCTATTTATAGATGGAGTTATTGTCTTAGATGGTGACACGTGTTGGGCTTTACGCGTGTCTTCACCCTAGCTGTGGGTGAGGTAAACCAATTTCTTGGATGTAATCATTGCTACACGTCGTAGGGGAAGGGCGCCCATCATATCCTCCATAAAGGGAATATCTTGTCAAACCTTAGCCAACTGGAGAAGGTTACGTCTCTCGACACTCTCCCTTATGCCATTGCTGATCCAAGATGCTACAACAGGACACCTCGGCTTATCACAAACCAGTTCGGATAAAGGGACTCCAATCGATGTACCACCTCGACGATTGGGCCAGGTAAAGCCCTAGGTTCCATTCAAAGCTGGAGTCCATTGGGCCTCTCTTGGGCCCCTATTAGTGATCCGTTGGGTTCATTTTAGACACGGTCTCAACAAATTCGACTCTATTGAAACAGCTAGAAATATAAATACAGATCATAGAATTATAAAAGAATACGAAGATATAGAAGTAGAAGTTTCAGAATGAATAATATTAGGATATATATAACTAAAAAGTTCAGCCCACATCTTTTGAGAAATTATCAGAATATAGAACAATTTTGGAAGAACTTAAAAGGTTAGAAAAAAAGAAAATATCTAGAAGTTTCGAATTGAATCAACTTAACTAAGTTAAAGGATACATCTTACAAAAACAATACAACAAGGGTAATATAATCAAGATACTGCTTACTATTTTGTCTTTATTATCATTATGTACATTATGGATGCATTTTTATGTATAAGTAGCATTACACTTTTTTAAAATAAAGAGTGAATTCAATCCTCCAAATTTAAAGAATCAAACTCAATTTCTATTCTTAAATTAAAAAATAATATCATACATATTTTAAAGGTAATTTTATGGTACTCCAAGAGGCACCATAAAATCTATCCACCTGCCACTTGACCGGTGGGTAGTGGTTGTCAGTGGGCCCCACTTGATACCTCCCAATAGGGGAACAAGTGGCCACTTCAATGAGTACCATAAAATTTCTACTTATTTTAATACTCTTCTATTTGAATTGATTAACCACTGACATTAAAAAAAAAAAAATTATATAGCTCGTGTTTTGTGAAGATTAAAATCATAATTTAGTAAATTTTGATAAAAATTGATGAAATGTGTTATTAAATAATTCTTAGTCGTATAAAATTTGTAATTGAGATTAATTATTTACTTTGATTTAGATTAAAATTAAAATTTTAATTATAGCAAAACTGGGCATATTGATATAAATCGATAAATGTTATTTGAAAAAGAAAATTAGAGAGTCAAAATAAAGAGCTTATTGAAATGCAGTAAAAAAAATAAATAAATAAATAAATTACACTCAAGATATTCACTATTATGCCTCTATTTGATACCCGTTATTTCAAAACTCATTTTTAAACATTTTTTATCTAAATAAAATAATTTATACATAACCCCAAAAATATTAACTACTTTTCAACCATACATTATCCAAAAAATTATTACTACAAATCACATTATTTTAAATAATGAATCTCATATATAAAATGCTCTTCATAAATAAAGTCTTTTAGAGATTGCTCTTAAAAAAAGTAAGTCCAATAGACGAGGTTGATAATATAAGAAATTTTAATTTTCTCAAATTTATTTTTCAACTAAACATCTCTATCACTCATCGCTTCTCACACTTTTCAACCGCGCATTCCCTCAAGACCTTTTCTCTTTCTTTCCTCTTATGACCGAACATGCTTTATGTTACTTTATCAAATGTGATTTTTAATTTTTAATTTTTCTAATAACAAAACTTACTTTCTAAAAAGGAAAGTACACCCTAAAAATTTGAAGGGTAACGATAACTAAAACATAGATATTTTTTCATTCAACACAATTAAGAAAGTATCTCAACATCAGAAGTTGGCAAGAAACATTAACAAAAGGCATATAGCTGAAAATAAGGAAGACAAATAGCAGCAATTGTAAAATTAAAATATTCTTTACTACGACAAATTGAAAGTGAAATTCAAAAGGTCTCTCTTTGATACTACCAATTCCATAAAAGAGTCTTTTCTTGTGTCCATGATCCAACCTAAAATCTAACCAGCAATAGCAAATCCTTTACTGCTTCATGCCTACAAAATCAAAGCTGTTGTCAATTACATAAACGGCAGAAGACCAAAATATATCCCAGACCAAAGATTTGAAGCAACCATCTGCTTATAACAAGGAAGATACACCTCTTTCTGATAATCATGGTTTAAAGGCAGAGGTGCACCTTGAGGCCCGCCTCACTGTGAGGCGCACAACCTACTCCTCGAGGCACTGATTTAGTGCTATTTTGGGTGAAAAGTATGCCTCAGTCGTTGAGGCGTACGCCTCGTGCCTCACACGCCTTGAGGCGTGAGGCGTTCTAAATGAATTTTTTTCTTTAGAACTTTTTTCTTTAAATGCTTTGGGACATGACACATCATTACAAAAAATATGTTAAACCCCCAATTGACCTCTTAGTTTATCAAAAATTAAAACCAAAAAATATTTTAGACCCAATTTGGACCATCAATACAAAAAACATATTTTAGACTTATGCCCATTAAAAAAAACTAAAAAACCCTATATATTCCTCTACCCCCACTTCCCACGTTCTTGCTCCGATTATTATCCCATCATAGTGTCAAGTCTATAAACATGCATAGTCACTTTCTTTCATTATCATCATTAAAAACTCTTTATAGACATTATTTATGCATTGATTAGTTATCAAAATTTAAAAAATAATATGGCACCTGTCTGTAAACTCTATTATACATGCACCTCATCTGCAGTCTGCCCATCATGTTCTCTCTCCCCCTCTCTTAGTCTAAACAATGAATTTGAAGTCATGCAATCAACAATCTAATCACGTAGTGCATGCTTGATGTTTATGTTTATGTTTTATACTTCTATTTTAGGCTTTTTTATGTCATCTTATAATTTTTTTACTAAATTTTTGGTTTTTAGTGAGGCTTACGCCTCAAAGCGCCTTGAGGCTTATGCCTTGCCACACAGAGAAAAACCGCCTCCATACCTAGTTTCGCCTTTTAAAACTATGCTGATAATTAATTAATTGAGATGGAGGTAAATATGTCGACCCAAAGGCTAAATTTAACCTTGTACCAGCACTTGTAGTAGATATTTGCCAAGTGAATTGGCAGTTATTGCAGATTTCTCTTATTAGCAGTAGTAAAATCAATATCAGAAAGTTGGTGGTGTAAAATATCATAATTCCCACTCAAGCTAGTTTTAATTCCAAAAAGATTATATATGCACTTGCCTTGCTAGCGATGTTGCTCGAAAGCCAATCCAACCCCTCGTAAAGGCCCTCCCCAGAGGTAGCACACGTGCTCTGGATGTACCTGCGACAAATGGCCATAGAAAATGAGAGATATTGCAATGCTCCTCTCACCATTTAAATCTTAAAAACTTTTTCCTAAATGTTTGGCAACGACTCTGGATGTAGTTTTGGATCTCATAAGTCGACTCTTAGAAGTTCTCACCGTGAGAGGGTTGTTATAGATAGACTTCTAGATGGTGTACATCTTTGGAGAGTAAAATATAAAGAAGTGAAAATGGCTTCTGTTTCAAAATGCATACCAAAAACTGGGTTAACCAAACATAACATAATGTGGAAGCCCTTCAAAATCCACGCAAGAAATGGATTTTTCATTCTAGAAGTTTTGCTATAGACTCTATGCCTTCTCGACTTCTTATAATTTTTATGGATGGTATGGTATATACGAAGTAAGACAGAAATATAACATATACAAAGTTGGATTGACCGAAAAACTGAGTTAATTTTCTAGTTGAAGTAATTGTTTATGCCTCTTGTAACACAATTTCTCCAACTCTGCAAAAGAACTGGAAAGGTCCAGTATCTTTGGAGAAGGGCAAAGTACGAGAAAATCTTACCAATGACGTTGACGAAGAGAGTGGAGGCCAAGTTTGTCAGTAATCTCTGCAGCATTCATTGCATTAGGCAGATCTTGCTTATTAGCAAATACAAGCAAGACAGCATCCCTCAATTCATCCTGGATGTGTATGAGATACGAAATTAATTATTAAATGCCACATTCATGAGGGAATAAAAGTAATAATAAATGAGCAAAAAAATAAAAAAGTACCTCGTTCAACATTCTGTGCAGTTCATCTCTTGCTTCGACAACTCGATCCCTATCGTTGCTATCAACCACAAAAATAAGACCCTGTGTATTTTGGAAGTAGTGCCTCCACAAGGGACGGATCTGAATGAAAGGAAGAGGGCAATAAGTTAGTGCCTAGTTGGTGTATATATAATGAGGGCATGCACAAGAATAGATGCAAAACATTGTTATGTAGAGACAATTACAGATGCAAACCATTGCATTCACTTAGATAACATACGAGAGGAAAGTTACCAATTGCCTGAATGGCTGATTGGCTGTAAAGTTAACAGATATAGCACATATAACACACAGGTAGCATTCAACATCACTCCGGTGCAATCCACATTTCAATTCATTAGCTTTTTAGGATCAATTTCAACCTTCTTCGCTAATCTACCAGTTTTTCCTCCAAAAAATATCAGGGACAGCAAGCAATTAGACTTGTCAAGCTGAGGATTGTCTTACATGACTAAATATAGAAAATACATTTAAGAGCTCTATGAAGGAAAAGGAAGGTTCAAACTTTGAAATTGAAAGGAAGAGATTGAAGAACTCCATGTCTCCAGCATAAGTAACTCAAATCACTAGTGCATCTAAAGAAGTGAGTAAAAATGACAAAAAAATACATCAAAATATCATAACTGTGTAATTTACAATAACTTTAAATATGCAAGCTAAGAAAGTAAAAATGGATAGCAGACCTTATCTTGGCCACCAACATCCCAGACAGTGAAGCTAATATTCTTGTACTCCACTGTCTCAACATTAAATCCTGGAAGGAGTAAATTTAAAATGAATAATGTGCATTAGAAGGTAAAACATACTGTCACTGGGACTAAACGATGCTACAAAATAATGTAAAAATCAAATAGACCAGTAGGTCTACCCGCTACCCAAGACAGTGTAGTAAAATCAGGACACGAGCTCCTTCACCACAAGGAACCCATTGAACTTTATGCATAGGCATTTAAGATGTTACTAGGCAGACCACATTGGATATCTTGATGCTTGAGAGTCTTAGTGATTGCATTCTAGAATGTTTTCCTCATTCTGTATTCAATTCTATTCGATATTACTTATTAGTAAGCAAGATGGAGTGGTTAGTTTCTTCTTTGTACTGTTGGGAATTAAACGTTGAATTTCTCTCATTTAACCAACAGGATCTTTTTAATGTTTAAGAAATAATTGAGCAAACAAGAAAATAAAACCACAATGAAAAATTTACAGACCGCCAAAGCTTTTCACTATATAATAAATGGTTATAATTATATAGATTTTGCACTCACTAACCCCCAAGTATTGTCAGAAAAATATCCAAGTTTTACCACATCTACTAATTTCTGCTTCTCTGTACAACCCACAAAGAAATCATAAAAAATCAAGATGCTAGACTACTATTTTTCTTCACAAAACTCTCTAATCAACGTGCCTCAACAAAAGAGAATAATGCGTGTATTTATAGAAAATATTAGCTGCATACTTCTCCTAAATTCACATCTGGCTGTCAGTCCAAATCGGGCTTGGAGAATTCTTTTGATTGGTCCAGTCCAATTCTAACAAATAGAAGATCACCTCAATTCTATTCCTACCAGGAGTCTAGGACATGGCATGAAACTGTAGAAGATTACCTCAATTCTATTTCCACTAGGACACGCAACGCAACTGAAGAATGTCATAATTCACCTCCATTAGAATTATGATACTGTTCTGATGACCCGGTTGAATTATAAAACATTTTTTCTCCAGTTATAATTAATGTTTTCCAACTTTTGACGATTTGAGGCAACTACCCAACATGTACCACAATTTTCTTGAAAAAAACAAGATAAAAGAAAACAAACGAAGAATCTAACTGATGCAATGACTCCATCTTCTGAGCACAAGTAAAAGTGACAAACCAAAAGTGAGGAAATGAGGAAGAATTGGGCACCTTTACTGGTGCTTATAGATCAGCAATGAGAAAACCAATAGGAACTCCCTCACGCAAGCTATGAATATTAATTGCAGAATCCAGAATAAAAGAACGTGCAGTAATAGAAAGCTGTAAATAGCATATCAATGCAGTAACATTTGAACTGCCAGAAAGACCCACCGATGGTAGGGATTGTAGTGACAATTTCTCCAAGCTTGAGTTTGTATAATATGGTAGTTTTACCAGCAGCATCAAGACCTACCATCAGAATCCGCATCTCTTTCTTGGCGAAGAGTCGGCTGAACAGCTTCCCAAATGCCAGTCCCATCTCTGCTTCACCTGAGACTCAAATCGCTGCTCACTGGTTGTAAATTTGATATCAAAAATCAATCCTCCTCTCAAGCAAAAGCATCAAATGTATATATGTGAATATTCCACTAGCTTTTTCAGAGAATTCGAATAGATAACAGTAAAATCATAAATAAGGCGCCCATCTTAGAGGGAAAAACCGTTATAGATACCGAAACTATAGTCTAGTATCACAGATAATTTTCTAAGAAGCAAATTAATATCACTGATTTCTAAAACGAAATTAAATATTTATAAAACCTCAATTAAACTTGATAGCAAAAAACATATTTACACTAGATTACGAGAAAGCTCTGATTTGAAGTGGATCTGAATGTGAACAGGTACCGAATCAGAGTCCAACGAAAACAAACCCCACAATTCGCGCGCATTCAGATCCGTGATAAATATTACAAATAAAAGATTAAAATGAGGGGTCAACGCGATGCTAATATTACATTCAAATTTGTCAAGTGATATTTACAGATCCATCTTAAAACGCAAAGTAGCACTCAGATCGAACAAAAATTCCACAAATCTCACCCTCCAATATGCAATATCATAGACGGATCCTGGATGTAGAGATGCAGTTATACATGCATTCGCATGAATCGCATACATAGATTATACATGTATCTACCTATATATAACCAGCTTCGGAAATCAACGTAGATCGTATTTACCAGATGCAAATGAATTTATAAATGGAAAGAACAAGAGGAGAGAACACTTTTTACCTTCTCGAAAGCTTCGGAGAAGAATCGAAATGTTAGAGAGAGAGAGAGAGAAGGAATGTGAATCTCTGACTTGCTATTCGAAGGCCTGGCGGAAAGATAACCAAGAATGTCGTCTTGTGCTTTTCTTTTGTCGCATCTTTGTTTTTTGGTTAAAAAATGGTACTCTCTAGTTTGGTGCAGTTCTTGAGACTATATTTGATTTTAAATAGTATTTTTGAGAAAATATATGATTAAAAAATAATTGAAAAATTAAAAATGATGAATTTGACGTAGATTGAAATTGAGTGTTGAATAAGATGCCTAAATGTTTAAATAATTTCTCGATTTTCATTCCTTCACACAAACTCTCTCATTTCTCTTCACCTCTCTCTTCACATAAACTCACATTACTCTTCACCTCTCCTCCAAAACCGTGGCACCTTTCACTCCACCACCACCATACACGCCATAATCGACGCCGCCAACACCACCATTCACGTCACCCACTACCACCCCGCTCTCTCTCTCTCTCTCTCTCTCTCTCTCTCTCTCTCTCTCTCTCTCTCTCTCTCTCTCTCTCTCTCTCTCTCTCTCTCTCTCTCGGCCACCACCCCGCCCCTTCCGCCGCCGCCACCACCACCAACGTAATACTTCTTTCCCTTCTCTTCAACCACTAGTATACATGCGTATATTTATTTGTATATTATATATATTTTACATTTTCAATTAGTTAATTGATTTTGTTAGTTTGTGATTGAATTTATGATTTTATATGTTAAATGGTTTAAATTTATTATATATTAGTTTAGTTTGAATGTTAATTTGAGATTATTGATTTTAAGTTAGTAACTTAGTAGATGAATACATTGCAATTTTTTTCATTATTGGAGCTTTTATTGAAATTGTAGAATGTTAAGTTATGAAATCTTAGTTTGAATTTTGAAATAAATGGATAAGTGATGGTTGTGAGATATGGATAAATGAATTATTTGAGATGTTTTATACTTATTGGATGTTATGATTGGATGTTATGATTATATATCTTAATTGGTTTAAATGAATTTTTTGTTAGTTTAGTTTGGATGTTAATTTTATATTGTTGATTTTGAGTTAGTAGATGGATATATTACAATATTTGAATTATTTGAGTTAAGTTATTAAATCTTAATTTGAGTTTTTACGAGTTAGGAATTGATTTTGGATTAATTTTGGAGTAGTAGATGATGTTGAAATTTGACTGGAGTTGTATTTGAGTTTTGGGTATGTCGAGGGTGAATGTCCAGAAAAGAGAAAACAAGTTTTTATGAGTGCCACCATGCTATTAAGGTTTCATCTGGATACTCATTAAACATCAAAAGTTGTTAGACAGGTCATTATGAAACTTTGTTTTTTCTTTAACCCATTTTGCAGTAAAGTTGTTGATCTGGAGGCGTTGGGTGATTTGCAAACTGATATTATTATCACTCTATATCAATTTGAAATGTATTTTTCGCGATCGTTTTTTGACGTTATGGTGTATTTACTTGTTCACTTGGTGAGAGAAATTAAAATTTGTGGTGTTCTTGAGATATATGTATTCATTTGAGAGATACATGGGTATTTTGAAAGGATATGTAAAAAATCGATTTCGACCTGAAGGTAGTATCATTGAAGGTTATACTGCTGAGGAGACTATTGAATTTTGTACTGATTACCTAGATGACGTTAAGACTATTGGTATTCCTAAATCTCGTCAAGAGGGAAGACTCGAAGGTAAAGGTACAACTGGAAGCAAATCAATCATCCCCAATGTTGAATTGCGACAAAGCACACCTCCTTGTATTACAACACCTTACTGAAGTTCATCCAGATTTTGACGAACACATGTCCATCTTAAGGCAGCAAAATCCTTCAAAACTTGAAAAGTGGGTAACTAACCAACATAATCGTTCATTTGCAAAATGGTTTAAAGATAGAGTGGTGAAAGAGTTGTCACAAATGCTGAATACCATTGTTGAAACGGTAAAGTGGTTAGCGTACAACCCTAGCACGATTGTGAGGTCTTATGAAGCATATGACATTAATGGGTATACATTTTACACTAAACGTCAAGATTATAAGAGTACGATGCAAAGCAGTGGAGTGACACAAGTAGTATTATCAAGAGATTTTTCCATTATCAAAGATACCATGTCAATAGATGCATCGATGTTCTATTATGGTATCATTGAAGATATTTGGGAATTTGATTATAGGGAGTTCAAGTTTCCTCTCTTCCAATGTAAATGAGTTGATAACCGACAGGGTGTTCAGGTGGATGAATTAGGTCTCAATTTGGTGAATTTTGGATGGCTGGGATATCTTGATGAGTCATTCATACTTGTATCACAAGTGAAATAGGTATTTTATGTTCTTGATCCTGTCGATACTAAATAGTCAGTCGTCCTTCAAGGCAAGAGACGCATTGGTATACAAAGGAGTAAAAATTTAGGGGAAGATAACATTGAATCAAATTACATGTGTTAGGATCGTGAAGAAGGATTATGGATTGACCGTCGTTCGGGATTATTAATTATGTGAGTTCATTTACATATTCTTGCTTATAACTTTCTAGTATTTTTTATATATGCTTTATACGTTGTTCATAATCATTTGTGATCTTAATAATAATATTTTGATATATATATATATATATATATATATATATATATATACACTTCTACATTGTTATATGTGCAGGTACGTGCATAATCAACAAAAAATAATGGCCGAGTTTTCAAGCTCCTCAGATAATCATTTTAATGCCCGAACAAAAAGAACAAGAGGGTCAACTATGTGCAAGAAAATGAAGAAGAGCGCGCAGAAAGCGAAGGTCATTGAGTTCGATAACCTAAAAAGGCCGATCGGACCATACAAGAAGTACTTCAAATCTTTTGTAGGGTCTTTAGTCAGTATTCACGTTAATATAAATATCAGTGATTGGCACAAGGTTGATCAAGACCTTAAGGACATGATGTGGGAAGAAATAACGGTACCTATCACTTCATACATAGTGAATTCATAAATAAATGTATTTTTTTTTATAACATCGCATATTATTCTTGTCTTTCGGATGGAGTTCAACCTCCCCGATGATAGTAAAAACAAGCGATTTTGAAAGTTATGGGGATGCGGTGGAAAGATTTCAAGAAGATGTTGGTTCATGATTTCCTTACCCATGAACACCTGAAATATAAATCACCTACACAGCTTTATGATTTTTTAATCGAAGAGCAATGGGAGTCGTTCAAGAAAGAACGCGAGACGGAGAAATTTAAGGTATATATTTACATGTGTGCATGTGATTTTTTTTAATTGAGTTGAAAACTAAAAACATGTGATTTTCTTTTCCAGGAAAAGAGTAAGAAGGCCAAGGACAACCAATTGCGAAACGAGTATCCACATTTTTTGGGCTCCGCTGATTATGCGGGGATGAAGCCACAGTAGCTAGTAAGTGGTGACCCACTATCTTCTAGCTCTTTGTGTGACAGGATTAGCTCATCAATTATAAACGAGGATTGCAGTTTAGATTGGGTTCGAGCTAGATCAAAAAAGAAAGAAGATGGAACTTATTACATCCCCAACGAGAAAACGAGGGGAGTGTTTGAAAAAATTGTAAGTATATCCTCCCAGTTTTTCATATTTCCAATTAAAACTCACTTAAATACTTATATTTAGTTTTTATTTTTATTTTTTTGAACAGGGTGAAAAAGCTGTGCAAACCACTCAAGAGACATTTTTACCAAGTAGACAGCACGATTTCTTATTCGACGTCCTTGGTAAGGATGATCATCTTGGTAGGGTGAGGTGCTATGGTGTCTATGTCACCGTGAGGGATGTTTATGGCAGACCCATTGATTACATTGGACAATCGTGTCGGGTCATGTTAGTAGACGATATTAAGGGGATGATCAGGAAGGAGATAGAGGATAGTGTTGCCGAGCAGGTCAGACATTAGACCATGTCGGAGATGCAAAGTAAATCCAATAGTATGCAGAGTACGTACCATAGTATGTAGAATAAATACGATGCTATCCTCCAGCGCTTGGGCGTAAATGTTGATGCCGATGTGGACATAACTCCACAGCATCGACCACCAACTTGCAGCAATCGACACTCCATGAATCCAAATCCATTTGATAGGCTTCAGGTATTTAATGTTAAATTATTTAGGTTTTTAATATTTGATTGTGAGAAACAAATAGTGGTGAGCGGGATGGTTCATCTATCCTGATCCGAGATTGTGGTGCATCATGTACCACTCTGGACCGATCATGTTAAGGTGTCCGTTAACCATGTTATAGATGGTACAGAAGCATTTCTTCTTCCAATGCCATCTCAATACCATACCACGGTGGAAGAAGATATTGGAAGATTCTTTCAATAATCTAAAGAGTTGGTGATTTTTGGAGAGGTAATAACATTTACTTATATAAAAGTTTCTTTCAATATTACTTTCTTTTAAATTTGTATTAGACGTGTTATGATGATAAAAAAAGTTTGATTGCAGGAAGAGACACCAAAACAGGCAAAAAGATCTAACGAAGGGAAAAGGCCTCAGAGTTTCGATATGTCATCTACCCGACAACCTGCAATTGTTGACGATGAAACGTTACAACGTCTGAGTGATAAATGCAAAATGTTACACACTCTGGTCTTTCAATTGCCTATTGGTAATGGCGTCTTTCAGGTGCCCGTAGATGCTTTTGTGTTCAATTGTACGTACGATGATGGTATTTTTCTTACTGTCGGAAACATTACCGATTTGCTTACGATGCAATTGTTCGATAAATCTATCCTGCAAGTATTTTCAATATAAGACTTTTGAACACAAACTATAACTTCAATTTCAATCATTATTTTATTTCTATTTATTGATTTAATTATTTTTGGTACCTCCACGGGTTGTGTCAAAAATATGGTATTGAATTGATTGGATTCATGTCTCCGACACACATTGCATCAGTTAATGTAAGAACAAATGTAGATGGTGTTGTAACTTATATGGCAAACACCATGAAGGAATTGCAAAAGAAGAAACTCATTCTAGCACCGTATTTTCAAGAGTAAGACAACTGATATTCTCTCTCTCTCTCTCTCTCTCTCTCTCTCTCTCTCTCTCTCACACACACACACACACACACACACACAATTTGAATCATATGATGTTTAAAGTTGTATTTACATGTTCGTAATACGTAGGAATCACTAGATATTGCTAGTGATTTCCCCTCAAAACAATACAGTGTACTTCTTAGATTTAACTGCTGCATTTAAGCATGACATAGATATCAAGCCGTTATTGAAAATGTAATTATTTCCTTGGTCATGCTTTTTTTGTTATAAGTGCATGGTGGATAAGTTAGGATAATTTTCATGGAATAATTGTGGAGAGTTGTGGTGAAATTGATGCATTTATGTTGTAATTGTTGAGAAGTTGTGATAGTTTTCAATAGTAGGGTTTCATTATAGGTTTGATAAGTTCAATTTAAAGGGGAGACTCTACCAAAATTTTTGTAGAAAATTTGAATATTATTACTATTTTGTAACTTGTTCATATAATTTATTAAAACTTTAGGACTTTAAAAACGTATTGAGCACGTGGAGGCGAAAACACAAATTTTAAATTTATTACAATTTCATATTCTATTTAGTTTGATTACTAATATTAGTTTTCAATGTGAAAAATTTAAGTGTCCTCAGCAACCTGGTGGTTTGAAATGTGGCTACTACGTTATGAGAAAACATGTATGAAATAGTCACAGAACATTTTCAACTTTCTTCTTTACAAAAGGTATAAGTTATTTAAGAATGAGAATTTTTAATTATGAATTTATATTTTATTAACAAATAACTAATAATTCATTCTAATTGTTTGTAGGCATTTAAAGAATACTACTAAATGGAGGAAATCATCTAGATTCAAATTTTATGGGCAAAATACTTTGTTGACAAGTGTATGTAAAGTTTTTTCATTCAAATTTGCATGTACATATTTGTATAATAAATTAACAATCTTGTAAATATAATTGTTGTTTTATCTAATTTTATTAATTATATGTCGATTATATATATTTATATGGCGATAGATTTGGTGATGTGAATGTGGAGAATGTTATAAGGTTACTGCAGGCCACATTCAGGTAGTGATGGCAACGGTTCAGTTCGTCCAAAATCATAACCAAACCACCAATTTTCTGCTCATACCATAACCGCCTAAGTCGTGTCGGTGTAGTTTTGGTTCACGTGTCAATTCGGTTCGATTCGGTACGGTTAATAATCATTTAAATATAAATTAGCAAGTCTAACTAAAAAAAAGCAACATAACAATACTAAGCAAAATTCGCAAACAATATCTCAAATTCAAATCCGAAATGCAAACAATATCCAAATTCTCAAATTCAAATGTGAAATGCAATTATGCAAACAATATCTAAATTTAAATGCAAAATGCGAACAATATCCAAATTCGAACTTCAGCCCCTTCGACTTGGGCACGGCACGAAGGACTAGCGAATGAGAGTCGCAAGTCAAGTTCGCTATTTTCCTGATCGCCTCTCATGGTTCACTGGCACAAATACCATACCTGTTCCACCAAAAATCGGGTCACTAAATTTGTAAACCATCACCGCCCCGTTGCCCCCATTGGTTCGATTTTTTTTGCACCATTCGGTTCGGTTCACCGCGATTTTTGGTTCGACGGTTCAAAATTGCCATCACTACGTTCAGGTGATTGCAAGTCATGACCTGCAGTGACTTGCAAGCCACGTTCAGGTGATTGGAATTTGGTGCTACAAAAAATATATATAGGCATCGATTCTAAACATAAAACGGACGCCTAAAGTAGAACTTTAGGCATCGATGTTTTTACAGCTGACCTTAGGCATCATTTTACAACCGACGCGTAAAATCCAAACTTTATGCGTCTGTACCAAATACATCGCATGTACAACCAGTGCGTATTGCTAAGGTCGAGGAACGTGCTTTTTTAATCTAGAACTCGATGTATTTTTTATTATTATTATTTTTGGGTAAAGCCCCATCACGAGCACCCCCCCCCCCAAACCATGCCCTAGGGCCCTGTAGAAGAGGTAAATCTCGAGATGTACAACACAAAGTTAGGAATCAAACCCATGACCTTACGAGGGCACCGCCATCACAAGGTTAGCCCTTTGTTGTAGGGCCATGTGCCTCGGGGGCTAGAACTCGATGTATTGATATGGTGATACTTGGATTATGTACAAATTTCTAGCATTGATTAGTTGAATTATTTTAGTTGTATAATGCAATTGCAATTATTGAGCAATTTCGTTCTATTAAGGTAACTCTGATCAAAATATTGATTAATTATGATTTTGTGCTACTTATGACGAGTACATGATGTGATCGGTTTTCTTAAATTATCGATCACAAAATCTGATTTATGACTAACTAAATTATTAATTGCGACTAAAACATTTCATCAAATTTTATCAAAATTTACTAAAAGTCTGATTTTTATCTATATCAAACATTGGCTTAATTCACCCTTCACGTTACTTGTCACATATACGGGTTATAAATAGCAATTTTTTGGTGAAAGCTGTAAGGATTATAAGCTCAGAATAAAACCACAAAGAACAAGAACCGAAGTTAACCACAAGAAATCAAACAAAATTATTCAATACCGTAAATATTCCAGAAACAGAATCCAAACCCAAAAATATACACAAAAAACTTCCAGAAATCAGAGATCGCAAAGATAACCACAAAGAACAATAGAGTTGCAGAAAAAACTCTGCCAAAACTCATAAAAACGTATACTGATTATCACAAAATCAGTATCAACCACTACCACTAAGAAAATATCAATCAATATCTAAGAATTTTTGGAAGAAATATATAGAAATTACAAAGATCAGTTTGAGGCGATAAAAATCGCCTTCACAGAGAGAGAGAGAGAGTTAGGGTTTGAAGTGAGAGGAAGCGTCTGGATCAGAATTGATGGAAATCAGAACGTCTCCTTTCCTTTTATCACATGTGGATGGCTCAGATTGCTCCAACTGATCTAACGGATTTTGTTAGGCGGTGGTGTTAAGTGGATCATAACCTAGTAATATGTATTTGGGCTCCAGAAGCTGACTAAAGTAATTTGGGCTCAAAATTCCGGTCCATTTCCTTAATCAGATCAATTGCCCAATATCTGCAAGACAAAAATGCACAGTATCAAAATTCAATCAAGTTTAAAAAACTTAATTGATCTTTAAACTTATTAATAGGAATGATTTTTGTTCCTGCATCTGCAGGATTAACCTGTGTAGGAATTTTAACAAGTTTCACAATGCCTTTATCAATAATATCTCTTATGAAATGGAATTTAACATCAATGTGTTTTGACCTATTGTGAAAAACAGGATTTTTACACAGATGTAATTCACTCATGCTATCAGTACATATTTCAACTTCAGAATCAGTAATGCAACAAATTTCAGATAATAAACCCTTTAACCACAAGCATTCCTTAACAGCATCTGTAGCAGCTATATATTCTGCCTTAGTTGATGATAAGGCAACCAATTTTTGTAGCTAAAATTTCCAGCTAACACATGAAGAATTTAAGGTAAAGAAATAAGAGGATGTTGATTTCCTATTATCAATATTTCCAGCAAAGTCTGAATCAACAAAACCTTTAAGTTTGAAATCATTTTTGGTTTTAGAAAATACTAGGCTAAGCCTAGCAGAACCTTTCAAATATTTCAAAAGACATTTCACAGCTTCCCAGTGCAATTCACCTGGATTGCTCATAAACCTGCTTAAAACACTTACTGCAAATGCTATATCAGGTCTGGTACAGACCATCAAACACATGACTGATCCAACTGCATTAGAATATGGCACATTTTTCATTCTAAGCAATTCATCATCAGTCTTAGTGTAGCGACCAAGAATTTTTACGCGATTAATAATTATTTTAAAATCGTGTCGCTACTATTTCACCCATTTTTATTAGTAAGTAACGCCGTGACGTATTCGTATAGCCAAGTCAAGAAATAATCGAGATCGTTCGATTTTAAATTAAATTTCGAATTTCTAAAAATATCTCCATTCTCTTGATTTAAAGTATATTAAGTCCAAGTACTTAATTCAATGTTATCCCAATATTTATTTATACAAAAAATATTTTTATTATTGAAATTAAGAAAATATATGCAAGCATGAGAGGTTCCATTATATATAATAATTATGAGAATCTTAATTTAATAATATGAAAAAGTATATGAATGAATTATATACTCCATTATATATAATCATGAAGAGCATAATATTTGTATAAATATGGAAAAGTATATGAATGATTGATAAGACTCCATTATATGTAATCATGAAGAGCATAATATTTGTATAAATATGGAAAAGTATATGAATGATTTATATACTCCATTATATATAATCATGAAGAGCATAATAATTGTATAAATATGGAAAAGTATATGAATGATTGATAAGACTCCATTATATGTAATCATGAAGAGCATAATATTTGTATAAATATGGAAAAGTATATGAATGATTTATATACTCCATTATATATAATCATGAAGAGCATAATAATTGTATAAATATGGAAAAGTATATGAATGATTGATAAGACTCCATTATATGTAATCATGAAGAGCATAATATTTGTATAAATATGGAAAAGTATATGAATGATTTATATACTCCATTATATATAATCATGAAGAGCATAATAATTGTATAAATATGGAAAAGTATATGAATGATTGATAGACTCCATTATATATAATCATGAAGAGCATATTATTTGTATAAATATGGAAAAGTATATGAATGATTGATAAGACTCCATTATATGTAATCATGAAGAGCATAATATTTGTATAAATATGGAAAAGTATATGAATGATTTATATACTCCATTATATATAATCATGAAGAGCATAATAATTGTATAAATATGGAAAAGTATATGAATGATTGATAGACTCCATTATATATAATCATGAAGAGCATATTATTTGTATAAATATGGAAAAGTATATGAATGGTGCTTTACTTTAAGAAAATGATGTGTTAAAATTAATAGAATTGAATGATTATGTTTACAATATGCCAACTTTATACATCTATTTAAACCCATCTCTTTTACACACAACTCTACACATATACACTTATTTCCAATCTCTTGACAAAATCCACAAGTAAGAGAAATTCAAGGTGGTCAAGAAAGTTTTGGTCCATTTACTACTACACTTCATTTTAATCTTTTAAAAGGTAAGTATATCTTATGTTTTTATGAAAAGTAAGTATGTTTTTATGAAAGGTAAATATACCTTATGTTTTTATGAAAAGTAAGTATGTTTTTATGAAAGGTATTACTTTATGTTTTTATGAAAAGTAAGTATGTTTTTATGAAAGGTAAATACACCTTATGTTTTTAAGAAAAGTAAGTATGTTTTTATGAAAGGTATTACTTTATGTTTTTATGAAAAGTAAGTATGTTTTTATGAAAGGTAAATACACCTTATGTTTTTAAGAAAAGTAAGTATGTTTTTATGAAAAGTAAAATACATTATGTTTTTAAGAAAAGTAAGTATGTTTTTATGAAAAGTAAATATACCTTATGTTTTTACGAAAATGTTTGGATCATTGCTATGAAATCAATCTCACAAGATTTCTATGGGTCCCATATGATATGTTTATGATTATGCTAAGGGGACCTGAGTTTAGTAGCGCTACACATAAGAATTCTTGTCATCTAAGTTCGGTAAAATTCTTGTGTCTCTCTATGTTTATGAGGATTTTGATCCTATCCTATGTTATGATGAAAATGACCATATGCTTTCAAAAGAAAATTATGCTTGGTATACTTACTGGGATTTTATAAATCTCACTCCACGATATTTACCATTTTCAGATAATTGAAGGTTCGAGGCGGTCAACATGGAAGTGGCAAAAGTGGTTAAGATTGATGAGATAATTATGTTGAACTTTATGTAAGAAAATTATGTTCTATTTTTATTCACAAATTAAATTATGGGATTCTAATTATTCTTTTGAATAATTTTACATTACTATTTAAGTCTCGATAATATGATATGAGTCACTTTTAGTGGCACTCGAATGGTCGAGAATTCGGGTCGTCACAGTTGGTATCAGAGCAAGTTATACTTTTCTGTAGACTCCTTAAATCATTTCAAAATATTTCTACAAGAAATTGCAATTTAATCTATTTTTAATTTCAGTTAAAGTAATTAATTTTCTTCATATTTTACATCTCTTGGAAAAAAATGTTTATGCATGTACAGTAAAGCAGTAGGTTACTGTTCGGTGAACAGTAACCGGGACACTGTTCACATGAACAGTACTCGTGACGGTCACTGTTCATCATTTAAAAAAAAAATTTGTGTTCGGTGAACAGTGCGTTTACTATTCAAAAAAAAAAAAAAAAATTAACTATTGATTTTGTCGTGATGGAGAAATATGAATGGATATACTTTTAAGTCTCTTATCACTTTAGACCTAACTTTATGTATTTGAAAAATTTTCTTAGTTGTCTAAATTATTATTTAAGTAAATCATTAGCAAATTGTTATTATGAATCAGATTTTGGTCTAATCATTTATGCAAATTTTATTTTGAATAACCAAATTATTTTATTTGGTATTATATTAAATTGGGCTCAATCATGTATGAAAATTTTAATTGGGCTAAGTAAATTACTACATGTATTGATAGTGTATCAATTGGGCCAAATCTCATGTAAAGATTCAAAAATGGTTAATGAATTTTTTCTAAGAAATAGACCATTATTTAATTATGAAAATTTTGACTCATCAATCCGCTACGCCACCTTCCACGTTTTGACTCCTCGAACCAGGTATGTTATGTATAATAGCAATTACATGGCATTTATGATTATATTGAAGCATGTTAAGTATGAAATATTCATATGTTATGAATCTTTATGTGTTACACATAATATACATGTCAAGTATGATATAAATTGATAGAAGACTCAATTTTTTTATTCTTTTCAATGTAGAATCATGAGACAGAGAGGATATTTATATGAATTTTGGTGCATATTAAGCTTAGTAAGATTGACTCAATTAGAAATTAAGTTGGGTTGTAACTTTTGCCCAAAATATATGGAATAATATATTAAACAAACAAAATTAATAATGAATTCGTACAATAATTTATCCCTTTATCACTACCTTTGTGTAAAAACAAGGGAAAAAATGTGGATGGTTATTAGTACTTCCTCTTCAAGTTTCAATTTTCGATTCAATAATTTATCCCTTTATCACTACCTTTGCTTAAAAGCAAGGAAAAACTGTGGATGATTATTGGTACCACTCTTCAAGTTTCAATTCTAAAAAAAAAAAAAAATTCGGAAAGAAAAGAAAGAAAGAGAACGGGTGTTGAGCATAATGGGAATAATATGACTTAAGAATGATTTTCAAAATAATTGTTGTCCTTGAGTTTAGAAATGATGAACCTTAAATGGACTTTGCATAATTGATTTTAGACATGGCACTAAGTATGAGAAGTCAACAGAAATGATTAGAAATATGTTCAGATTATCTATCATTTAGATTTAATGAGAAATAGCGAGCCAATTTTATGAAGTTTTATGAGATGTTAAGATTATAAGTGATGTGGTTTTAATGAGACTTTTATGAGAAGCATTATGAAGTTAGAGATTTAAAGATTTGGTTATTGGGAATTAAGTAATGGATATTATGTTGAGTAAGTGAATCATGCCTCTATATTGAAGAGAAATTTATTATGAACTTTGGCCTTGTGATTAAATTTTGGGAATATGATTTATGACTTATAAATATAAGTATGAGTAATCTTTTGAGCCAATTAAGGTATGGAAGGAAGTGATATTGTGATATTGAAAAATATGATTTGAAATTGTTATGTTGAGGAATTATGAATTGAATTATGGGATATTTTTTGATGATATTGAAGTGTTGGAATCGTTTTCAATATTTTTTAGATCGTTGTGATCAAATGTGGAGTTATTTATTATTGTGAGTTATGAAGTATGCTTATGGTTTGGGATAAGTCCAAATTACAAGGGAGACTCTGTCCAGAATTTTATCATTTGGAATTAAGAGCATGATATGATAAGCATCCACTAAAGGAATTAAGGTTAGACATGCAAGTTCATTTACATCACAAACGAGATTTAGTAGATGATAGCATAGATTTTATTATTTTCTCATAAGGAGAACACACAAAGAGTCACACTGGAAAAGAAATACATGAAACACGCAAAAGCAAAAGAAAGCAACATGGGAAATTCCTCAAATTGAGAGATGTGTTTCCGGAGTAGCCGTATCCTACCACCTCTGACCTTTTGAGGAAATAAAGAAACCTTCAAAGAGGTGTGTTTCGAGAGTAAGAATACTCCGTAATCTACCACCTGGAACCTTTGAGGTACACACAAGATTTAAACATTAAGGAAATCCTAGGAAATTAGAGGGGTGTCTCGAGAGTAAGAATACTCCGTACTCTACCCCCACCTATTCTAAGATTCATAAAGTTAAGTTTACATTAACCGGACTCCATTTTCGCTTCATTCCCCTTCCTTGCGACCAATCTATCTTAACCCCTGCTGGATCTTGTATTGAGATATATGACTGCAGCTTATCCAGTAGTTCATCAATAGTAGGAGCAGAAATAAGGAGCCTTCTGGAAAATGGAGAGATGAATCCCTGTTCCACAGCATAATCAAGAAAGGTTAACAAACCATCAAAGAAATTGTTAACATTCAGAAGCCTAATAGGCTTAGTATGGAGATCTAGTTGAGCCCACGAGGTAATGTTAAAGATTTCTTCTAAGGTACCAAAACCTCCGGGCAGGGCTATAAAGGCATCAGAACCATATAGCATACAAGTTATGCGTTCATGGATGGATAAGGTTTGAACTTCATGCCCTCGTGTTTTGCCTGCAACATCTACCAAAGGGACCGGTATGACACCGATTACTTTTGATTTCTCTGCAAGAGCAGATTGGGAAACACAACCCATTAGACCACTGCTACCACCCCCATACACAAGAGTGATACCTTTTTCCCCCAGTTTCTTTCCAAGATCTACGGCCGCTTCTAGATAACTGAAGCCTTTCCCCACTTTTGATCCACAAAATACACAAATAGTTTTGATCTGTCGAAGTTTTGGTGCTTCCATCTTTGATAGTATAGAAGAGAAAACTTACGAAGAAGATGTGATTTTGGGATGCCTGAACTATGAAATATGTTTGGCTATTTAAAGCCGGAAAAATTTACTGTTTTTGATTGATTATGAAAAAGTAAAGATTTACTTTTGACAAAATCGGCCAACTTTTGACTGTTTTACCAAAGATATCACCTTTCGGTGATTTATTTCCAGCTTTATCAAAACTCGAGAAAGGAAAATATATTTTATTTCCAAAACGCGTGAAAGAAAACAGCAAAATATTTTAAATGTGTATCAAGAGATTTACCTTATATCATTGTTGAACTGCCAGAAGCCTCATTTTGTAAAACAGACTGGCAAACAGGATCTTTTGCTATTATATTTTGGAGACTACAACGATTTTTGTCCTCGTTAAACTGAGCGTATAAGGAGAGAAGTTCACGTTGCACATAACCACTTGGGTGCGTCTCAAGAGTCAGTCGAATATCATCCAAAGACTCCTTACTCAGTCCACCCTTTATGAATTTGATTTTATCATCCCGATTAGTAGAAGAATATCCTACTGTTTTGCAACGAGTATCACAGTTCCAACGAGCACATTTGTAGCAACCATTCAGCCTTTTTGCTCTTCGTTTCTTTGCGAAGGTGCTTTTGCCTAAACCAGGCATGTGCTTTGGAAATGTCATAGGTAATTCACCAGATAGTCGAACCTTTGCTTCGATCAACCAGCGAACATCTTCTGAAACACCATGAGCCATCAGCAACCTCAATCTTTCGAGTCTTATTCGATAAATTTTCCTCAGATCATTCATTGGAAGACTGGAATAATACTTGCGAATGTTTGTAAGAATGATATCCATGTTTTTGATGGATCTAACCTCTTCCCAGCATGAACTATTTAAAAGCATTAAGGATCGGAGGGAATCCGCGTGATATTGATTCCAGCAAGAAAGCGCGGAATAGAATAATGGAAAAGAGGGAACAAGAGTTTATGCGCCGTTTACTTTCTTGATAAAAGGAAGATTTGATGATGACGGGATTTGAGATATGGAATATTTTCTTGGATTTTTGGGTACTGATATTTTTATATAATAATCAAGGTATAGAAATAATACGGGGATACGTGAAAGTGAAATAATGACTGTATTGAATCAGGATTAATAAGTTTGTGCAAGTGAAAGGAATACCTTACGGGAAATGTTATGATATTTGAGTTAAGAATTTTAATTATTTGGGAGATATTTGTTTATTGAATTTTGCAGAAATTTTGGGTTACAAATATTGGAAAGATAAACTGATGATTATGTTGATATGTGAATAACATGTTTGGGTATATTACATAGAGAATATTCAGGTAATCGTTTTAATTATTTTGGGATATTTGGTGATAAGAAGAAATGACAAATTATTATGGTATGATATGTTAGTAAAGATTTATTGAAATTTTAGAGATATTAATACGAATATTTGAGGTTACATGATACGATGATAAGTGACAGGTTACATGAGTACTACAAGATATGATGAAATATCACATACGATTGGAAATTTTCATTTTGAGTTAGAATTTATGAGTAGACACATATGTCTATTATTGATAAGAAAAATACATGTTCTTAAGAAAACAAAGAGATGCATTTAGTAAAAGTCCAGTGGGTTAGATATTATAATGATGAGATTACTAAGAGAAAGAAGAGAAGAGATTCTGATTAAGTGTTCAGAAATCATAAGATCAAGTAAGTTTAATTTCGAGGACGAAATTATTTTAAGGGGGTAAGTTTGTAGCGACCAAGAATTTTTACGCGATTAATAATTATTTTAAAATCGTGTCGCTACTATTTCACCCATTTTTATTAAGTAACGCCGTGACGTATTCGTATAGCCAAGTCAAGAAATAATCGAGATCGTTCGATTTTAAATTAAATTCCGAATTTCTAAAAATATCTCCATTCTCTTGATTTAAAGTATATTAAGTCCAAGTACTTAATTCAATGTTATCCCAATATTTATTTATACAAAAATTATTTTTATTATTGAAATTAAGAAAATATATGCAAGCATGAGAGGTTCCATTATATATAATAATTATGAGAATCTTAATTTAATAATATGAAAAAGTATATGAATGAATTATATACTCCATTATATATAATCATGAAGAGCATAATATTTGTATAAATATGGAAAAGTATATGAATGATTGATAAGACTCCATTATATGTAATCATGAAGAGCATAATATTTGTATAAATATGGAAAAGTATATGAATGATTTATATACTCCATTATATATAATCATGAAGAGCATAATAATTGTATAAATATGGAAAAGTATATGAATGATTGATAAGACTCCATTATATGTAATCATGAAGAGCATAATATTTGTATAAATATGGAAAAGTATATGAATGATTTATATACTCCATTATATATAATCATGAAGAGCATAATAATTGTATAAATATGGAAAAGTATATGAATGATTGATAAGACTCCATTATATGTAATCATGAAGAGCATAATATTTGTATAAATATGGAAAAGTATATGAATGATTTATATACTCCATTATATATAATCATGAAGAGCATAATAATTGTATAAATATGGAAAAGTATATGAATGATTGATAGACTCCATTATATATAATCATGAAGAGCATATTATTTGTATAAATATGGAAAAGTATATGAATGATTGATAAGACTCCATTATATGTAATCATGAAGAGCATAATATTTGTATAAATATGGAAAAGTATATGAATGATTTATATACTCCATTATATATAATCATGAAGAGCATAATAATTGTATAAATATGGAAAAGTATATGAATGATTGATAGACTCCATTATATATAATCATGAAGAGCATATTATTTGTATAAATATGGAAAAGTATATGAATGGTGCTTTACTTTAAGAAAATGATGTGTTAAAATTAATAGAATTGAATGATTATGTTTACAATATGCCAACTTTATACATCTATTTAAACCCATCTCTTTTACACACAACTCTACACATATACACTTATTTCCAATCTCTTGACAAAATCCACAAGTAAGAGAAATTCAAGGTGGTCAAGAAAGTTTTGGTCCATTTACTACTACACTTCATTTTAATCTTTTAAAAGGTAAGTATATCTTATGTTTTTATGAAAAGTAAGTATGTTTTTATGAAAGGTAAATATACCTTATGTTTTTATGAAAAGTAAGTATGTTTTTATGAAAGGTATTACTTTATGTTTTTATGAAAAGTAAGTATGTTTTTATGAAAGGTAAATACACCTTATGTTTTTAAGAAAAGTAAGTATGTTTTTATGAAAGGTATTACTTTATGTTTTTATGAAAAGTAAGTATGTTTTTATGAAAGGTAAATACACCTTAGGTTTTTAAGAAAAGTAAGTATGTTTTTATGAAAAGTAAAATACATTATGTTTTTAAGAAAAGTAAGTATGTTTTTATGAAAAGTAAATATACCTTATGTTTTTACGAAAATGTTTGGATCATTGCTATGAAATCAATCTCACAAGATTTCTATGGGTCCCATATGATATGTTTATGATTATGCTAAGGGGACCTGAGTTTAGTAGCGCTACACATAAGAATTCTTGTCATCTAAGTTCGGTAAAATTCTTGTGTCTCTCTATGTTTATGAGGATTTTGATCCTATCCTATGTTATGATGAAAATGACCATATGCTTTCAAAAGAAAATTATGCTTGGTATACTTACTGGGATTTTATAAATCTCACTCCACGATATTTACCATTTTCAGATAATTGAAGGTTCGAGGCGGTCAACATGGAAGTGGCAAAAGTGGTTAAGATTGATGAGATAATTATGTTGAACTTTATGTAAGAAAATTATGTTCTATTTTTATTCACAAATTAAATTATGGGATTATAATTATTCTTTTGAATAATTTTACATTACTATTTAAGTCTCGATAATATGATATGAGTCACTTTTAGTGGCACTCGAATGGTCGAGAATTCGGGTCGTCACACTTAGGACAATGCTCAACAGACAATTTAAAATGTGTAGGCAAAGGTAAAGATACAGCTTTGGATTCAGATAAAAAATATCTGTTTAAAACATTTTCAATGTAATGTTTCTGGTTTAAAAACAATTTCCCAGATTGTCTATCCCTAAAAATATCCATTCCAAGTATTCTTTTAGCATTTCCTATGTCTTTCATCTCAAATTCAGAATGCAGTTTACCTTTAAGAACATTTATATCATGCAAAGAATCAAACAGGAATCATATTTACTTTTCTGAAAATTTAGGCTTTGGATATAAGAATCAAATCTCTTATACCACTGCCTAGGAGCTTGTTTTAGCCCATACAAAGATTTTTTCAACAAACAAACTAAATCAGAATTTCTGCCTCTTTCAAAACCTTTAGGTTGATGCATATATATTGTTTCATCCAAAGAACCATAAAGGAAAGCAATTTTCACATCCATTTGCTCACGTTCTAAATCAAATTATGCAACCAAAGCAAACAGAATTCTGATAGAGGTATATTTAACTACATGAGAAAATATTTCATTAAAATCAATTCCTTCTTTTTGAGAAAAACTCTTGGCTACAAGTCTAGCCTTGTACCTAGGTTTCATATCCTTAGATTCACTTTCTTTCAATTTAAAAATCCATTTACAGTCAACTATCCTTTTATTTACAAGTCTATTGACTAAAATGCAAGTACCATTTTTCAAAAGTAAGTCCATTTCATCTTGCATAGCTGCAAGCCAAAGTTTGGAATCCTTAGAAGAAACAGCTTCTTCAAAGGATTGAGGTTCAAGCAAAATAGGATCAGAATATGTAAATGCAAACACAAAATCAGGATCCTCAAACCTAGGAGGAGGTCTGATCTCTCTTCTAGATCTATCCCTAGCCAATTGATAATATTCTAAGTTTGTTTCAGCTTCAGGGATATCAACAGGTTGTGGTTCAGTGTCTACAGGTTCATGTTCATGTTCAGGTTCAGTAATGACATTTGGAGACTGTGGGGGTTGCTCCACCTGAAACTGAATATTGGGCAGACCATTTTCATCACCTAAATGGTCTGCACTCAGCTCAGAAGTTATAAAATCTTTTTCTTTAACAGGATCAATCAATTTTTCATTTTTGTAGGGAAAATCATTTTCATTAAAGACCACAAACCTACTCAAAATGACCCTGTAACCTCCCTGTTCCCTGACCCATAACCTATAGCCCTTGACTCCTTCTCCATACCCAAGAAAGACACATTTTAAAGATCTGGAATCAAGTTTAGATTCAGAATGTTGTGTGTAGGCAGCACAACCAAAAACTTTTAATTTTGAAAAGTCAGGAAGGTAATTATTCCAGATTTGATCTGGAATCTTAAAATAAATAGCACTACAGGGAGAAAGATTTATCAAATAAGAGGCAGTTTTGACTGCTTCACCCCAAAATTTTTTTGGCAAATTGGAATCAAGTAAGAGACACCTAGTTCTTTCAAGGAGTGTTCTATTCATCCTTGTAGCAACCCCATTTTACTGTGGACTGTAAGCAACAATCCTATGCCTAAGAATACCTAAGGTGCTACAAAAAAAATCAAACTCTTGGTTACAAAATTCTAAACCATTGTCGGTTCTAATAGTTTTGACTCTTTTTCCTTTCAAGTTTTGAACTAAGGTAATCCAATTTTTGAAAACAGACACAGTAGCATCCTTAATTTTTAACAAATGCACCCAGGTTTTCCTAGAAAAGTCATCTACTGTAAGAAGAAAATATCTGAAACCTGAAACTGAACCCACAGGAGCAGGACCCCATAAATCAGCATGCAAATACTCAAGCACATCAGAAGATTTATAAATACCTTTACCAAATGAACTTTTCTTCTGTTTACCTAACACACATTTTTCACAGAAGTCAAGTTTATGCAACACATCATTACCAAATACACCTTTGGTTTCAAGTAACTTAAGTCCTTTTTGACCTATGTGTCCTAATCTTTTATGCCATAACTCAGTTTTATTCAAGTCAGACACAACATTAAAGGACTTAGCATAAACAGGCAAGGCATTCAACATATAGATCCCATTAATTTTGGGAGTACTCATAATTAGGCATTTATTTTTGAAAATACTCAAAAAACCATTTTGCATTCTAATCTCAAAAGATTCAGAATCTAAAATACCAAGTGAAATCAGGTTCCTTTTCAAATCAGGAACATATCTGGTTTTATTTAAAGTAAGAGTTTTGTTATTATCAAGTTGTAACAAAACCTTTCCAATACCTTTCACGTCACAAGAAATATTATTGCCAAGTTTCACAGAACCAAAGCAATTATCACTGAAATTAACAAACATATCCTTTTCAGGACACATGTGAAAGGTGCAGCCAGAATCTAAAATCCATTCATTCTTATTATCTGACTCAGTAGTGACATAAACCACCCCATTATTATTATTATTATCTTGCACTGCAGCCTCAATCTGATTACTGATTCCTTGTTCATTTTTCCTTTTGAAACAATATTTAATATGATGTCCAGGTTGGCCACAATAAAAGCAAATTCTAGGTGGTTTATCTATATTTGCAGTACCAGCATTATAATCCTGAGTTCTAAAATTGTTCTGGTTTCTGAAGTTGTTATAATTTTTAGCATTATTATCTTGATTTCTGAAACCAGACTGACTTCTAAAGTTACTGTCTTTAGGCCTATTGAAGTTGCCCTTATTCTGAAAGTTTCCCTTTACAGGCTTGTTATTCCAGTCCCTATTGTTGCTAGAAGTATTCCAATTTTTATTGAAATTAGTTCCAGCCTTATTCATCCTAGGAGAGTTCTTCTTCCTAGAGGTACCTACCACATTATAGGCTTCCTTAGGATTATTTTTAAACTCTAACTCTTTATTCTTAAGGGATGTATAGACAATTTCAGTGGTCAACTTCTGCCCCCATACTCTAAAGCATTCCTCAAATCTTTAAACTTATCCCCCATAGCATTCAGTAAACAAACAACTTTTTGTTCATCAGTAAGTTTTTCATCACAGTTTAACAGACTTTGTGTGATCTTAGTAAACATACTCATGTTTTCTTCTACATCCTTAGATGGATCGAATTTAAAGAAGAAATATTGTTTCCACAGAAAACACTTATCAGGCAATGACACAGTATCATAAAGTTCTTCCAACTTATCCCACAATTCCATTGTAGTTTTAGTCTTGCCTACTTGTCTAATGACATTATCAGATAAGTGTAAAAATAAAGTGCTCCAAGCAGTTTCATCCATTTCAAGTTGTTTGTCCTGAGGGGTATCAAGGGGCCGGGATTTATCAATAACCTTAGCACATTTCATTTGAAGTAGTAAAGCTCGCATTTTTTGGCTCCAGAGGTTGAAATCCCCTTTGTTATTCCATATTTCAACATCTACCTTAACAGTAGCCATTGAAATAATGACCGAGATTTTGAAAATATTTCAAGTTATGGAGCTTTAGTAGTTCAAAGAACAAGTAATCAGGCAGAAAAGAATAATGCAGGTCACAGTCACAAAGTAGGACAATGACACAAAGTCAAGAACTTATATTCAAGAAAGTTCACTAATATTCAGAACACAGTAATCAGTAATCAAAGTAATCAAGATGATCACAATTCAACAAATTAATTACTCAATCAAGAAATCACACAGAACAGTATACTGATAAAAGCTGTTCTTCCAGTATATCCCTCAACCTATACTGGATATTCCCACACTCCCTCAGATTCCCGGATTCTCAATGAAATCCTGGACAAATATAAGATAGGGGTCCTAGTTATAGGCTTCAACGGAGAGATTTGGGAGAGAACAGGAAATTTGAAAAACAAATTTACAGTATAAGATTGCAGTAATCGAATGATATCACCAGATTGCAGAATTTTATTAAGCTATAGCAGCTTCCACAAAGAATCAGAATCCCAGAAGTCCAGGGCCACAAAGTACCAATATCAGTTATCCACCACGAAGTATCAACCACAAAGAAACAATGTAGGATCTTCATCAAGGAATCAGAATATTATATAAAATAATATTCCGTATTTCAAGATCCAAAAAAAAAAAAAAAGACTCAGAAGTAAAGATCCAGATACCAAAAAATTCAGAAACCCTAATTTTTAAATTTGTTTCAATGAAGAGCAATATCCACAAGTTTGAATTTTTTTTATATAAGAATCTTTAAAAGAAGATTTTGAATCTGAAAAATTTTAAACAAAATTTTCAGAAATCAAAAGCGATATACAGTTAAGGTTTGTAAAACAACTTAAGAAAGTAAAAATTTCTTTAAAGTTTAAACTGTTCAGAAAGAACCCCCAAAAACGTTTGAAGAAATAAGATCCGTTTTCCAGAAAACCCTAGATCCAAAAAATAAAAATCTGGATCTACCAGATCTGAGTCAAATCCACCGATTTTTCAAAGAACCCTAAGGCTCTAATACCACTATAAGGATTATAAGCTCAGAATCAAACCACAAAGAACAATAACAGAAGTTAACCACAAAGAATCAAACAAACTTTATTCAAAACCGTAAATATTACAGAAACAGAATCCAAACCCAAAAATATACACAAAAAACTTCCAGAAATCAGAGATCGCAAAGATAACCACAAAGAACAATAGAGTTGCAGAAAAAACTCTGCCAAAACTCATAAAAACGTATACTGATTATCACAAAATCAGTATCAACCACTACCACTAAGAAAATATCAATCAATATCTAAGAATTTCTGGAAGAAGTATATAGAAATCACAAAGATCAGTTTGAGGCGATAAAAATCGCCTTCACAGAGAGAGAGTTAGGGTTTGAAGTGAGAGGAAGCGTCTGGATCAGAATTGATGGAAATCAGAACGTCTCCTTTCCTTTTATCACATGTGGACAGCTCAGATTGCTCCAACTGATCTAACGACTTTTGTTAGGCGGTGGTGTTAAGTGGATCATAACCCGGTAATATGTATTTGGGCTACAGAAGTTGACTAAAGTAATTTGGGCTCCAAATTCCGGTCCATTTCCTTAATCAGATCAATTGCCCAAACAAAAGCTAATTAGGTTGCATTTTATATATATATATATATATATATATATATATATATATATATATATATATATATATATATATAATAAGATACTAATTGGTAATATCTTGACTGTGCTTGCTGAATTATTGATGCTAAAGGCTTGATGAAAAAGATTGGTTGTTTGTAAAATATGCTCATAAAGGTTAACTACAAATTAATTTCACACACGTGCGATGTACGGAAATATTCAAATGCAAAACATAAAATTTATGAAACTGAAGGATTGGGAAAAAAATCAACATAAACAAACAAAATCCAGTGCAAATATAAATCATAATAAGCATTATGTTATGATATTTATTACAAATTTTGGAAAATTTCCTTATACACAACATTTGTTGGATTCCCATCGCCATCGCATATCAATATCTTCAAACTAGTACTATTCGTAACTCTCAACACTGCTGCATACAACTACTCATGACTAAAACTGGCCTTTTTAGGAATACTCCAACAAGCGAAAATAATTGGTCTTGACTCTTATTGATGATCATAGCGTACGACGCAATCAACGAAAACTGTCTTCTTTTGAATTTGAAAAGACAATCTCGCATCTGATGGAGTCAATGACATCCTTGGAAGAATTACTTTGTATCCTGAATTGCTTCCGTACATTATTCTAGCCTTAGCAACACGATGACCAAGTTTTGTAACGATTAGTCTTGTTCCATTACATAAACCTGTAGCATGATTAATGTTCCTCAAAAGCATCATAGGAGCACCAACCTTTAGCGTCAACTCATGGGTACGTACACCTGAGCACTTTATACCATTCAAGAATTCTGTAGAATGAATATCTTCAAACAATCATGTACTATTCTCAGTCCTGCATAGAGAATATGAGCTCAAGTAAATCCTTCCACCAACCTGATTGATTGAAACCATGTACTCGTTTATGGTTTGCACAAGATCAAGTGTTGGGGGAAAGTATCGTCTTCCCATGCAAATACGACACATCATCATAGTTACTAGAAAACAATGGATATTTACTTTCTACAATGGATTTCATGGAGTTACCCGACCCATCTACCAGTAGGTCATTTGGCACCTCTATTCTTGCATGACCATCGCTATCACCCTTGGACGTCCCATCTTTTATACTCAAAATCCACTCTGAGAAGCCTTCAACCCGAGTCCACAATCATCGTTGAAAAGATTCTGTAGTCTCAAATATTTCGTTAGTCTCAAAATTCAATTGAATAAACCCCTAAATGTCTTTTTAATTCAACCATAGCTGAAATATTAATTTTTTATGTAAGTGGATCAAAATAATTATTTACATATTTTCAATACATTAACATCAAATCCAATTATTTGGACTTGAAAATGCAACATTCCAAATATTAAATGTGCATTAAAAGTTATATCGTTTTCTCAATTAAATTTATGGATGCTTGGTCACAATTCAAAGTCCTATTACTACTAATCAAATACAGTGATAATTTTAAGATTTTAAATACAATGATAATTTTAAAATTCATAACTATTTTATAGTTTAGGATATGATTAGATTTTGAATTCAATGTCGTATATTACAATAATTATGCGATGCCTCGATTAACATATATAGTCTAATATTCCATCGTTTATATTAACAATTTGAAATAAATATTAATTAGCAACTCTATGTATTTCCTCGATGCACACTTTTTAAAAATAAATAATTTAAAATGGAAACATAAAATGTAGATCTTCAAGCGCTTATCATGTTTAAAGCACAAACTTTAAGCTTTCCCAATTTTGGCAATATTAACCATTACATACCGGAAACATTTATTTATATTATTAACTTAAAAATAGCGTTGTTGATTGACAAAAACTGTATGACATTCCAAAATATTATTTTTTAGTTAATATTTTTTAGTTGATTGTTTAAATTGTGTAGAGCATTACGTTGCTAGATTTTTTAATTTTAAATGTGCTTGAATAGTTGTTTATGAAATCAATTCATTTGAGATGTTTGGTTAGAATTAGTCTTTCATAACCAATCAAGATTCGACTTGGTTTAATGAATTTCAGCTGAAATTGAAATTATAGTGTTGAAGATAACAAATGCAGATTTAAATAATTGAAGAACAAATCAACTTAACTTGTTGCAATGACCATAGATAACAAATATTAAATGAATATAATAGCAGCAACTCATTTTCTAAAATAAATTAGACTTGAACATGACTAAAACTTAATTTAATTATCATGGTTTAAATAATTGCACGTTTACTTAAAATTAAGATTATACTACTATGAATATGAATAATCCAATAATCTTATATACACACAAATGAGTAAACCAACACAATTATTTAAAAACCCAAATTATAGTACAATTTGATTTATGAAAAAAGAAAATTAATATGTGTAAGTTTTTATTTAAAAGAAAACAATTAAATTTAAAATGTCTATTAAAACAAAAAAGTAGTGAAACAATTAAAAAAATATAAAAAATGATAGAATACGAAAAAAAAAATTAATGATTTCTTTAACAATTTCATAATTAGGTTAAAGTTGTAAACCAACTAACATACCTTCTAGAATACTATCCCAAAATATAAAAGAAGAGGAAAATTCACAAACCCTAAAGAAAACTCTAAACTCTAAATCCCCCCCCCCACCACCACACACACACACACACACAAAAGCACTCACGCACGCACACACGCACGCACATGAATATCCTAAAATAAGAAACCCTATCTTCATTTTTCACTCCAGTCGTAGTCCATTTCTCTCCCAAACATAGTCTTTAGTCTTCACTCTTCTTCTTCATCTTCAAATTTGACGAACTCCATGATATCATGGCTCTCTTCAAACTTTTCATCTCCCTCAAACTCACAGCCAAACTGATGTCTTCCAGACCTTCAACAATCTGAGTCATAGCAGGCTTGACATAAAAATTCAAGTAATTCAAGCCAAAACTGTGTTAATTGCAAATTGGAGCAAAAATCGAAGTAAAAAAATTATCAGTTTGATCCTTACGGCCGTAACGCCCAGAAGGTCACGATCGTAATCAAGCTACTGGTTAAGATGCAAGATTTCAATTTTACACTTACGGCCGTAAACAAACTGTCACGACCGTAACATTCACAGGAAGGAAATCTTACGACCGTAATAATCTCAATCACGGTCGTAACATGCGATATTAATTTTCTGGATTTTCCATATTTTGCAAATTTTTAATTCATTTTCTTTTATTTAGTTATTTTAGTATTTTACTTTAATTAGAATTCTATTTTGAGCCAGTTAGGGTTGATAGGTTTTTGTTTGCTTATTTATACGCTTTTTCGATTCATTGTAAAATTAGACTTTGATTATTGAATAAAAAGAGATTGAATGTTTTTCAATTGTTTAATGTGTGGATTCACATTACAAACCCGAACTTATCAAGATTGATTATCTTGTGGCGTTCATCCAGAACTTATCAAATATTCGCGAGACTATTTGTGGCGTTCAAAACCAGAAACTTATCAGGGAGATTGTGCAAATCCTTGTGGCGTTTCGAAAGTCGTGATTCTTTATTCCGCATCGTCGAGCCATAGCGTCGTGAATATCGGGTCATGATTCATCCGTCCAACTACAACCTGAGTTTGGAACTTTCTGGAGTTTCTTCCGCGGGTCAAATCTTATCATCTGGTATCAGAGCTGGACTCTGAATTCAAGTTTTTCTATCCAATTTGATTTTTATGTTTATCATCGAGTCCCATAAAAATCATTCATATCATGTTAAGTATTTTGTTTTCAGTTTTTTTGCGTTCTTCTTATTCTTGAGTTTGTTAAGCCTTTAATCCAGAAAATCGTTCCAATTTTTTTTTAAAGTGTTTATTTTGCTTAATTCTTATCCGAATTAAGTTCCGTTTGTTTTGTCGCGTTCGTGTTGAATTTTCGGATTTATATATATATAAAAAAAATTATTTTTCGAAACTTCATCCATTGTTCAAAAAAAAAAAAAAAGACATTCCAAAATTTAAGAACCACTTTCTTGAGTTTCTTTAAAATTCTTGATATTCATTTCCTTCCAAGTCAATAAAAGTCGTTCTTGCTATTTGATGTATAAATTCTTTTCATTCTTGAATTTTTTTTTTAACGTCACATAAGGAATGAATTATGATCCGGGTTTTTTATTCCAAACTAGATGTTATGTGGATCATAAGGCGTGTAGTTTGGCGATTGATGGAAAGCGTTTTACTAATTTCGTTAGTAGCACCGTGATTGAAAAATTAGGATTACTCCTAGAACCACACCATAAATCTTATAGGATGACGTGGATGAGGGAGTTTGGGGATTTCAAAGTAACCAAACAAGTTCTAGTGTCTATTACCCAATGAAGGTATAATGAGGATGTATGGAGTGTGCCATTGAAGTCTTATCATATTTTATTGGGAAAACCTTGGAGACGTAGGAGGGAGGCTGATTATGATAAAAGTATGCACATATACAAATTCCTTAAGAAAGGGGAAACATGCACACTGTATGTGTTGACATTAGAAGAAGCATTAGAAGATTCACTGAGGGTAAGGAAGGAGAGTGAAAAGTGGTATAATAGGAGGTATCATGGGGATAAGGATATTGATAAGAAGGATGGAGATTTGAAATTAAAAACAAATAAACAAACTCCAAAATTTGATGAAGAGAAGGTGGAATTGGGAGTTAAGGTTGAAGTTCAAGATTTGAGCATTGAATTGAAAGATCCACATTTGAGTAGTAATGAGGTAGTACACGAGCGTGGTGATAAAAATCTGGAGATAAGAGATGTGGTTGAATTTGAAAGTAAAAATATTAAAGAGGTTCTTGAGAGAGAAAAAAAGTAGAGGGGAATAAACGAGAACTTGCAAATGAAGAACTAGGTGAAGAGAAGGGCCTCGTGGTTCCAAAAGAGGAATTGTTAGTGATAATTCATGAATACAAGGATCCATACCTTGTACCTCATGAACCTAACATTTCCCTCCCCACTTTATTTAATTTTGTCTTGCAGGTTAAATGTGCTTGGAAATTTGGGCAACACCACTAATGCCCACAGGAGTTTCTACTTCAATTCATTCATGTAACTCAAGTTACAGGATATTATTGGTCATCCCTATGGCATGGAAGCAATAATTTTCCTTTTGATCCAGGAGGTGAAGTGAAACAACAGGAACAAAGCTATGATTTGGGACGAATTATCCTAAAGAATGAGGGTATGATGTGTTCCGGACCCTCAACAATCGGAATCATAGTAGGTTTGACGTAAAAATTCAAGTAATTTAAGCCAAAACGGAGTTAATTGCAAATTGGAGCAAAAAAGGACTAGTTTGATCCTTACGGCCGTAATGCTCAGAAGGTCACGGCCGTAATCAAGCTACTGGTTAAGATGCGAGATTTCAATTTTACACTTACGACCGTAACATTCACATGAAGGAAATCTTACAGCCGTAATAATCTCAATCACGGCCGTAACATGCGGTATTAATATCCGGGATTTTTCATATTTTGCAGATTTTTAATTCATTTTCTTTTATTTAGTTATTTTAGTATTTTACTTTAATTAGATTTCTATTTTGAGCCAGTTAGGGTTGATAGGTTTTTGTTTGCTTATTTATACGCTTTTTCGATTCATTGTAAAATTAGACTTTGATTGTTGAATAAAAAGAGATTGAATATTTTTCAATTGTTTAATATGTGGATTCACATTACAAACCCGAACTTATCAAGATTGATTATCTTGTAGAGTTCATCCAGAACTTATCAAATATTCGCGAGAGTATTTGTGGCGTTTAAAACCAGAAACTTATCAGGGAGATTGGGAAAATCCTTGTGGCGTTTCGAAAGTCGTGATTCTTTATTCCACATCGTCGAGACATCGTGTCGTGAATATCGAGTCATGATTCATCCGTCCAACTACAACCTGAGTTTGGAAATTTTCGACGTTTCTTCCACGCTTCGAATCTTATCACAAACCCTCACTTTAATCGATGTTTCATCCTGCGACCTCCTTTACAAAAAAATTAAATAAAAAAATTAAATTTTAAAAACCATCAAATTCGAGCAAAACAGAGTAGAAAAAGCACTAAAAAAAAAAACACTTCAAAGCTGCTGCCGTCAACGTCCATTAATACCCTGTTTTTGTTCTAATTTTTTCATCTAATGAATACACACAAAACCCTCTTAATGAAGAGGATTCCGGTACCTACCATATACAAGTCATTGTATAACCAAAAGATAAGGTCATGTTCTCTTTGCTGTTTTGAGGTCGTTTTCTGTTTTTATTTTCGAACACTCTAAAAATGCGTTCTCTTTACCATTTTCGAAAACGCATTTTGGAAAACAAAAAAAAAAAAAAATTGTACACAAAAAGCAAAACGCCAGAAACCTCGTTTTGGGCGTTTTGTGTGTATTTCGACAAAAAATGTCCAAAACGCGTATTGAGAATTTTTTTTTTTTTTTTTTAAATTATCTTAACTTGGAACTAAGTTTAATATAAAGTTTTATTTTTTTACTTTTTTATTATTTTTTTTAGAATTATTCTAACTTGGAACTAAGCCTAAATAATTTTTTTTTTTTTTTTTGGAGAATTATCCTAACTTGGAATTAAGCTTAAATAAAGTTTTATTGAATTCAATATCAACATTTCAAAAAAAATTAAGTGAGAATTCTTGTTGTTATATTTCAAAAAATGCATTGATAAATGGACTCTACTGGTTTTGAAAGAACTTGCATTTTCTGGATTTTAATAGTACTAGAGATTTCTCAAATCCCGATCCTGACCAAACTGTATTAATATAGACTCTTAATGCCCACATTAGTGTGTTGCATGTAACCATGTTTTCAGTGTATTGTGAAAGGAAATTTGAGTTTGAATCAGTAGTATTCTGCAAACAAATTAATTAAAAATAGTTTAAGTAGTATTCTGTAAAATTTCAAACAGAACGTGTTTTCCAGCTTTTCATTTTCAAAAACAGTTTTCAGAAATGACAAACCAAACGCGTTTTCAGCAAATTTGAAAACAAAAATGAAAACAGGAAACACAAAACATTTTCGAAAATGAAAATACAAAATAAAATACAAACAGAACGCCACCTAAATATCTCAAAATCTATTACTTTTACCTTATTCATCAATTCAATGTTTCTCCTAATAATTTTCAAAATTTCTAACAAAGTTATCAAAGAAGTCTGCATTTTCAAAGAATTCTGCATTTCTGAACAATATATGCACTGAAGATGGAGACATTTAAATATTGGTGCAATTTAAATGATGTCGATAACATAGAAAAGTAGATTGGATTTTCTGGAAATGTGATGAGTTAAATAGATAATTCACGCCACTGCCTAAAAATTGGTTTTGTGGAACTCTGATCATATAGCCCATTATTTATTGCAGTTATTAAGAAAAATTAATTCAATCGCCCGATTAACCATGTAATATGGCCAACATTGTCATCACTATGTAATGCAATAATAGTTTGGAAATGGAATTTATAAAAAAAAAAAACTATTATCCTGTTCAGAGGTTATAAACACGTGAAGCCACAAATTTAGCCACAAATTTTTTATTTATGAATAAAGAATGTGACATTTTTGAATTAAAATATGTGATTAAAAAGTGATTTGAAAAAATATGCAATTAAAAAGTAGTTTGAGAAAATGTATTGTTTATTAATAAATTACAAAACAAAGGCATAATAAAATAACTTAAAAGCTCGTTTTGGACAAAAGAAAGTAAAATAAAACGATCATTTTAAGCATAATCAAGCATGCTTCGGGCTGATTTAAAAATAAAATAAAAAATAGAAACTTTGAATTATAATCAAGCATGTTTTGTGTTTGATTTCCACAAAAACGGCATGTTTCGTGTTTGGTTTTGTTTAAAATAAGTTATACAGTGAATATTATTGTTAAAAAAAAAAAAAAAAATTAACAAGCTTGAAATAAAAATAAATAGCTTAACCAATCAAAACTCCAAATTATTTACTCGTTACATTTTTTTAAGAGAATGGTCAAGCAGCAACTTTAGCAGAAGCGGCTTCTAAGTTTCAATAATTCTACTTGTATTAAAAAAATGATCTACTTGTACTAGCAAATCATGTAAACTAGTGTACAAACAAAACAAAAAGGGTAGTTATTATATTCACACAACAATTTTTTATATTTATACCACATTTTAATTACAAGAAAGGTTATCAATATTAGCTCACTTTTGCTTTTATGTCTGAGCAAGGATGAATTCGAAAATGAATTTTATTAGTTGCAGCAAAGTCTCACTCACGAGATTTGAAAATACAAGCATCATATATAGATGCAGATACAATGCCTAGCCAATAGAGGAGTGACACCTCAGCAATTCTAATAACAGAATAATGAAGCAAAAAACGTGAAGTAAAAACGTAAAGAGTAAAAACACAACTTTATACTATTTATTCTATTCTATCATGATTCAATCACTTCAACTTCTTTCTTTAATTCCTTCATCCCCCCCCCCCCCCCTCAAGTTGGGAATGGTGTAAGTCACCAAGTCCTAACTTGGAGAGAATGTGAGCAAATTGAGGAAAAACCAGAGGCTTTGTAAAAATATCTGCAAGCTGCATTCGAGAAGGAACAAATCGAGGAATCACAAAGCCCAATTTATATTGATTACGAACTAGTTGACAATCAATATCTAGGTGCTTTGTTCTTTTATGAAAGACTGGGTTCTCAGTAATGTGTAGGGCGGATTTGTTGTCACACGATAGAGGAATAGGTGTGTGGACAAGAACTTGCAAATCTTGCAAAACATAGGTAATCCACTGTAATTCACATACAGTACTTCCCATGCTTCTGTATTCTGCCTCTGCTGATGAGCGGGAAACAGTGGTCTGCTTCTTTATTTTCCAAGAGACCAAGGCTTCTCCTAAATAAATGCAGTAACCTGTTAACGACCGTCTTGTATCAAGATAAGTTCCCCAATCAGCATCAGAGAAAGCTTCCAAATGAAAGGAGCTTCGAGCTGGAAAGAAGAGGCCTTTTGAAGGACACCCTTTGAGGTACTTAAGCAAGTATATAGCCGCATCCCAGTGTGACTGACAAGGAGTTTGAACAAATTGGCTAAGTTGTTGAACCCCATAGGTAATATCAGGCCTTGTGATATTCAAGTAAAGCAAATGCCCAACTAGTCTCCTATATTTCTCTGGATTAAGCAATAATGAATCTTTTCCTGCAATTAATTTTGTCCCTTTTGGCATAGGAACTGAAACTGGTTTAGCCCCTAAAATACCAGCATCTTTAATCAAATCAAGAACATATTTTCTTTGATTGATGTACATTCCATTAGCATTTCGTGCTATCTCTAATCCCAAAAAATATTTTGCATAGCCCAAGTCTTTAATGGTAAAAGCATTAACCAAAGACTGCTTTACTGCAACAATTTCTTCTTCATGTGAGCTGGTGACAAGCACATCATCAACATAGACCAAGAGAATGAGTATTTTCCCTGAATGATGTTTGGTAAACAAATAATGATCATGTGCAGATTGGTGGAAGCCAAAATTCTGAAGTTTAAGGCACAGATCAGTGTTCCATTGACGGGATGCCTGTTTTAAACCATATAGGCTGCGTTTGAGTCTACATACCTGTCTAGGTTGGGCTTTGTCATATCCTTGAGGTGGTAACATATATACCTCTTCTTCTAAATAACCATGGAGAAAGGCATTATTGATATCCAACTGGTGCAAGGACCATCCCTTTGCAGCCACAATAGCTAAGAGTAATCTCACAGTCACTTGCTTAGCCACAGGTGAGAAGCTATCAAAGAAATCAACTCCTTGAAGCTGATGATACCCCTTTGCAACCAATCTCGCTTTGAGCCTATCCACTGTACCATCTGGATGTAATTTAGTTTTATATACCCACTTTGATCCAATGGCTCGTTTCCCAGGAGGGAGTTCTGTTAACTCGCAAGTTTTGTTTGCTTCAAGAGCCTTAATTTCCTGTTGCATAGCTGTAATCCAACCTTCACTCTGACTAGCTTGATCATATGAACTAGGTTCCTGAATAGTTGATACATTTCCCAAGAAGGTTGTATATGGAGAAAGAAAGTGTGGAGAGATTTTATATGGAAAGGTTGGAGGAGTATACTTGGTTGGTGTAGCAGGAACCCTTTTACAGAGTGAAGGGAGATCAGCAGTTGGCACATCTTGTGTTGCAGTTACCTGTGTAATGAAATCCTGTAACCAAGATGGCTGATTTCTATTTCTAGTGCTGTGTCTCACAGCTAGAATAGAAGGATTTTGATCATGAAGGGAGGAAGAGGCAGAGTCATTTTCTGATGACTGGTTTTTAGGGAATGGAACTGGAATAAGTGGGATGGATTGTGATGTAGTACCTGGAGAATATTCTGCATTTGGCTGTGTTTCCACATCCTGTGGTGTGTATTCCAATGGATCTGCAGTCATGTCTGTATGTAAATCTGCAAGTTCTGGAACATATTGGTTTAATTCACTGTCATGGAGTATAGGCAAAGGTGGATTTGAGACATTAGGTATTTTATTTTTGTAAGGAAAGATGGATTCAAAAAATTCTATGTTTCTAGAAATGTGGATCTGTTTTGTCAGGATATCATAGACTTTAAATCCTTTTTTCCCTGAATTATATCCCAAAAAGATGCATTTGTGTGCTCTTGACTCAAACTTGTCTTTATGTGGCTTTGTGTTTGCAATGTAACAAAGTGATCCAAAAGTTTTAATCAATGAGTAATCTGGCTTGTGACCGAACAACTTCTCAAAAGGAGTAAGCCATCCTAACGTCTGTGTAGGAAGTCTATTTATAATATGTGTGGCCATTAGTAAAGAATATGTCCAGAACTTCTTTGGTAGATTTGCTTGGAACATCAAGGACCTAGCAAGTTGAAGAAAATCCTTGTGTTTTCTTTCAACCACCCCATTTTGTTGAGGGGTGTAAACACATGTTTTGTGATGGAAAATTCCAGAAGCTTGTGTTACATTTTGACATTCATGACTGAGGAACTCAGTTCCATTGTCAATTCTCATGCATTTAATTCTCTTGTCAAATTGGTTTTCAATCATTTTGAAGTAGTTGTCTAAGGTTTTTGCCACTTGTGTTTTGTGTACAAGTAAGAAAATCCAAGTGGACTTGCTAAAATCATCAACTATAATGAGCATATATGGGGTTCCTGTGAGAGAGAATTTTTTATAAGGCCCCCATAAATCCACATGAATCAGCTCAAAGATATCTGCAGTATGTATAGTACTGGTTGGAAAGGGTGTTCTTTGTTGTTTAGCTCTATGACATACCTCACATTGCTGTAGGAGTACAGATTTCTTAAGACAATGTTTAAGGAATTCAAGATATTTTAGTGTGTGATGTGAGGCGTGTCCAAGTCTGTTGTGCCATCTAAGTAAGGAATCATTGAAAGAACCAGCTGAAACTTCATTGATATGATTACAAGATACTGAGTTTTCTGGAAATTTAGATTGAATTGAAAGATAACTACTAATATTATTGTCAATGTATTGAAAACAGGATTCATCTAACACATATAACTTCCCCCACTAGTTTGCCAACAGCCAATGTCCTTTCACTCCTCAGGTCCTGCAGCATGCAAAATCTTGGATAGAAAATCAGTTTTAGATTTGCATTTTGCATGATTTTTGGCACTGACAGCAGATTAACTTTGAAACTAGGAATAAATAATGAGTCTGTTAAACAGAGTTTTGGATCTATTTTCACATTTTCTTTAAGGCTGACTACTTTTGTTGTACCATCAGGCAGAAATACATGGATTGGATGTGCTGGTGATTTCAAATTGTTCATTAAACTCAAGTTAGTGCATATGTGGTTACTTTCCCGTGTATTAACAATCCATGTTCTAGGTTTCACATGATCAATGTAGCGATCAAGAAATTTTCAAACTTAAAAGACTTGTTTTACCAAACTTGTCGCTACGACTCTCCAACCTCAACGATTATTATTCAAAATCAGCGCTCTCGTCTAGTCATATTAATTATTTTAAGAAAGAAGAAATTTCGAAGTACCCAAGTATTTTAGATCAAGAAAATTTTAAATTTCGAGGACGAAATTATTTTAAGGTGGTAGGGTTGTAGCGACCGAGAATTTTCCGTGACTCATTTAAATATTATTTAAAATGTGTCGCTACCACTTTACCCATTTATTTTTAAACACATTTTCGTCTAACTATTTTAAGTGAAATTAAATTTATTTTGAATTAAATATTAGTCAAATTCCAAATTTTATTAAATGATGTCCAAAGTCCATTATTTTATTTTGAAAGTCCAATTTTCAATAAATTAAATTCAAATTATTTCAATTCCAAATTTTTTAAATTTATCTTAAATCCAAACTATTTTACCCAAACTTTATTGTCAATCATTCAAGCACAATTTCTATTTATTTTGGATCCAATTTATCATTTTCTAGTTCAAAATTTTCAACTTTATTATATTGCCCCATTTTAATTCCAATTCATAAATCTCCCCTTATTCCATTTTAAATAACCAATTCACAGCCCAATTCATAAAGCCTCGGCCAACCTCACAACTGCCTCCACCATCGGAACACCACAATGCCACCACATCCAGAATCACGCCACCAACCTCCACATTATCCGGCCAAGACTCAAAAGCCACTGCCCATTTTTTCTATAATCTGTACACCTCACGACATCATCACCATGCCCAATCGCAACCTCCGCTCGGTCACCACCCGTCTGCATCACCTTTTCCACCAACACCATCGCACAAATCCTCATCGCTCAACTACCTAAAGCTGCCACCTCCAACACTTCCAACAGAACCACCGTAGCCGCCGCCTGCAATCCCACACAAATAGCTACAACACCACCCTCAACCTCACTGCCCTATCTCAAAAAAAAAAAAATCCCCATCCCAAGCCAGATTTAAAACCCAAAACCAAGAAACAAAGTAACCAGATCCTTACCTTGAAGTTTCGACCCGAGTTCCACTGGAAATCGCAGCTCCAATCCCGACTCTCAAAGCCTCGGTTTCGCACAAAATCCCACCCAAAAATCTTCCTCCAGCCACCACCCCACTGCTACCCTACCCACCGTCGCTCAACCCCGGTGTTTCACCGGAAAATCGCCGGCAGTGGGTGCCGAGTGGGAAGAAGGGCATCGCCGCCCCTGCTCTCTCTCAGATTTGAGAGAGAGATATAGATATATGTATAGGTATATATTTGTATATTGTAAACTTTTGTGAAATTTGCACCTTAGTCCCCAAGTTTTAAAATGTTTCAAATCAGTCCTGTTAATTTTAAAACCATTTAATTCAGTCCCTAGTCTTATTATGTTTTAAAGATCAGTCCCTATAGTTTTAAATATTTTAAATCTTACCTGAAGTTTCAAAAGTTATTTATTTTAGTCCTTATTGATTTAAAAAGATATATCTTCATCCCTAAATTTCAAAAGTTATTATTTAAGCCCCCATACTTTAAAGTTTTTTTAATTTTGTACATATTGATTTAAAAATGATATCTATATATTTATAAATCCCAACTATGTTTGGTTTTAATTTTAATACCTAAACTTTTATTACTTCTTTTAAAACTCTTTCAAATTTAACGTTTGATTTCCAAATACCACTTTAAGGTTTATTTATTATTGGCTAGACGAGACGCTTGGACATGTAGAAGAACAACGTGAACTTTCTTACTCAACTTTCAAACTCGTGATTTGAGGTAGACTCGCCCCCATTAATTAGTTTACAATTATAATTGCATGATTTATGTGAAATTACGTGATTTACATGCTTTGATGCATGAGGCGAGAAAAGAATATCTCTTATGAGATAAGATGAGAAATGATGATGTTATGCATAACTTATGTGTCTTAAGTGCACGAGACGAGACTACCCACAGCCTATGATTTTAACAGCCTTGATTTTGAAAATACAAGAGCCCAAGAATATGATGATGATGTCACTGTATGATTGCATAATTACGTGTTCAATTATTATGTAAATTAATTATTAACGATGAGTCTACTGAGTATTTCTTTCAAAATGCTCATTCCAATTTTTACAGCTTTTGCAGATCTCAGAGATGGCGACGAATGAAAGGGCAGCGTTGGCAAATTAAATAAATGATCATAACATTTAGTCAATTTTATGAATGTTACTGATTATATTATTTATCGTTAATTTCATTTAAACAATTGAGACCTAAGTTTTATGTATTATTCTATATTTTGATCTGATTAAGTTTTCGCTGATGTTTCAAATAATAAGGGTGATGATTTGAATTTAATTTATTTTCCGCAATAAAGTAAATTTTAAAGGACGAAGTGGCGTCCCGAGCTCCGTGGAATTCGGGGCGTTACAATCAAGCACGGCCAAAAGTGAGTGATATGAACTCATACCTGCATATTCTTTGACGTGAGTGAAATTCACCTCATTCTCCACCATCTTTCTCCCTTTTAAGGCTCTCATTACCCCTTGCTTTACAATATCAGCAATATTTACTGATGTAGCTCCTTCCATCCTTGATTCACTGACTTGTGCTTCCTCATAATCAAATGGTGTGTTTTCCATATTTGCTACAAAACGTCCATTTCCAAAATTCCTAGATCTCTGCTCCTTTGGAACTTTGAACCAATCCGTATATCCAATCAATTTGAAACATCCTTCCCTAGCATGTCCATTCATGTTACACAGTTACAGTAATCACAGTGAGAAAACTCTTTTTCAGTAGCTGAATATTTCCTGTTATTTCCCCTTCCAGATCCAAATTGACCTCTGCCAGATCCATATCTCATAACTCCCCTGTTAAATCCACCTTTTCCTGCATTATCTTGTCTGCTCTCAATAGCTTTCACCAGCATTGTTGCATTATCATTAACATCAGGAACTATGTTGTGAACCTCCCGTTGTTTTTCAACTCGTAACACCATGGAATAGGCTTTATTTACTGAAGGTAATGGATCCATAACCATCACCTGGTTCCTTATATGATCAAATGTGTCATTCAAACCCATTAAAAACTGCATTAGGTGATTAAACGTAGTAAGATCTGAAACTTCCTTGGATGCACTACAAGTGCAGACTAGTATGGGCATTAAACAGGCTAATTCGTCCCATAAAATCTTCAATTTCGTGTAATACCTCTCAATTGTTAGAGATCCTTGTGAGATGCTACTGATCTACCTTTACAGCTGATAAAGCATAGGGCCATTACATTCTCCATAGTGTTCTTTCAACTCCAACCACAGATCTCTAGCTGATTTAGTGTAAATAAATGCCTCTACTATTTCCTTAGAAATAGAATTCAACAGCCATGATCTAATCATGCAATCAACACGGATCCATTGCTCTATTTTAGACGTATTTTCAGCAGATTTTTTCACAGCTTCCATCTATGAATCCCAATTTTAATTTTGCTCCTAAAGCTATTAAAAAAGATCTGCTCCAACTTAGATAATTCTAACCTGTTAATGGTGAAGTGACCAAATTCATACCCAGATGATCTGAGTTCTGGAGCTCAAGTGGGTCTCCATTTGAATATTCCTTTGTCGTTCCTTCTTTTTGAATCGCTATCTCTGGTGGATCTTCTTCCGCCATTCTTCTATTCACTGAAAAACTTTTAGTTCCAAATCCTTTGCATCACAATTGCAGTGATCATTTATCTGCACCATTAAAATTTGTCAACGGATTGAAACAAAAAAGAACCATAATAAATTTATGATCAAAGAAAACCATATAAAAAATTAACAAATTTAGCTCCATATTACTACTAATTAACCTTAAAAAGTGAATAGCAAAAATGAATATAGCTAGTAAATCGATAAGGTAACAGAACCCTTATTAATATACAACCTCACAAACACTTAATAACATTCCGAAATAGAAGGCATACCTTTAGTTCCAGATGATGATTCAAAGACTGAATTGGGCAGATTTAGATCTCGAAGCAACGATCTTATTCTATCTTCCAAAGAGGCATTCATCCGTTCTTCTAACTCCTGTATAGTACGGCGATTTTTTTTCCAACTCCTCAATCACCCTCTTTCTCCCTTCTCGCTCTTCTTCTAATTCCTTTCACAGTGAATCCAACTCCTCTCCATTTGTGTTCATGAACGGTCTAGAAGGCCGAGAGGAGTGTAGTATCTCTTCGGTAGCCTATAAACCCCCTAGACCATATACTAGGTACTTGCATGTGTCATCTATGGCTTGAGTCCACAACTCTATATCAAATGGAGGAGCTAAATCCTCCTGATCAAGACCGCTATACTTTTCTTCAAAAGCTTCGACATACTTGTCCTGTTGTCAGAAGAAAATACGGAAGTGTCTTATTACATATATTGCAAAAACTAATAGAAATGATTTAATTAGAAATAATAAATAAGAGTATTTATGACTTATGTGTACTTCTTTTGACCTATTATCTATAAATTCCCCATTTGGCTTAATATGTATTCGTTGAAAAAGTTTGAATGGGGTTGGTCTTCTTCCCCCGGACTCGACTCTCTATGAACAAAATTAAATAGAATGAATTGTAATTAAAGAATATTAATTTAGTAAACTTGAAAACAGTTTTTAAGATTATTACCATACGCTTCTCGTGAACAGAAAATGGAATTGAACCGCCTATATGTTTCGGTGGGGGACCATTCGCTGTTGATTTGCGATTAGCCCAGTTAATTTTTTAGTTACGCTGCCATCTGTCCCCACTCCAAATCCTCAAGCACTCTGCCCACTCAAGCTCACCTATCCAGTATGACTTAAGATGCTTCCAATCTGCATGATTATATGAACCAGTCTTTTTTCTTACTAATTTGAGAACTTCCCAAAGGGTACCTTTTAGCCGTTTGCTTGCTATTTTTTGCCATACATTGTATACTGGTCCATCTGTGTGCACAGGCCATTGGAAAAAAGTTTGGTGCAAGTAAATGGAATTTAATAACATAAATTAGTATATTATTAATGAGTATAAATAATAGACAAATATTAAAGGTGGAAATGACGATTTTAATGACATTATCTTAAAAGTATCAAACATATTCTTTCGTAACTCCTCCGCCACATCACCCCATCTGTGGTACTCTCCGTGCAAATATCCTTTCAAGGTTGCAGTTATATCTCTAGTAGAAGAAGGGTCGTCAAAGCTAAGAGCAAAAGTTAAAGAGAAACTTTTTAATATAACCAATTTTCATGAAGTAAAGAAAAGTAAAAGGGCTTTTTCCTTCAAAACACGGGTACTATAGCAGAAGGAATCATCCTCTCCCATCTCTCACCTTCTTTTCCATCTCTTGCCTTCTCAACAGATATGTAAGGCAGGGGCCATGGGAAAAATCAAAATTCGGGAGGTGAGGAACGATTTCATGAGATTCGAGCTGCGGGGGATGGACGCAAGCATCGCCAACATACTCTGGCATGTGATGATTGCGGAGGTGCCGACAATCACTATTGATTTGGTGAAAATCGGGGTGAATTCTTCCGTGCTTAACGATGAATTCATCGCCCACCGCGTAGGTCTCATTCCGCTTACCAGCGAGCGTGCCATGGGAATGAAGTTTTCACCAGACTGTATAGTTCTGACCACACGGTTGTCCCTGTTAATTTTTCAGATTCTTCTTCTGGCTTTGAGAACTCAGAGAATAAGTATACTTTTCTCTCTACTTATCATAGTTTTTGTGGTATATGTATGTTGGATTTTGAAATTTTATGTAATTCTACTTGGGTATGGTGGTAAATGCAGTGCAGCACGGGTATAGGGTTCTTCCCTTTTGATTTTGGCTTTAGGTTCTATACCAATTGTGTTGTGGACTTTGTGGTTGATGGTTTTATGTTGATGTTTTGTTGGTGTTGTTGTTCGTGTGAGGGTGGTTTCTACGGTTGTTTGGGGGGACTCAATAGCTAATAAGAAGTACATTAAAACCTCATTCACTAATTAAACTTGGCAGAGATGATGATTCTCTGGAGATTGGGAAACTTGACAAAGAGCAGTCTGCTGGGAAAGTTGATTTGGGGACTTCTGTTTCAGTTATTGAAAGTGCTATTGGTATAAGCATTTTCAAGGCTGATACCCTTATGTCTGGATACAATGGCATCAGCTTGGGTGCTGAAATTGTGGAACGTGTGATGTTGAATCCCCAAGTGTATTATTGAACTTTGGGAGATCTTGAAACAGACTCAAAGGGTTGTTAGGATTAATTTGCCTAATTGCTTGGTTTGGGATCAATGTATTGTGTTTGGAGCCAAAATCTGTTAGGCATGTTTGAAGTTTCAGGCTGCTAATGCTGCACCTAATGGGGCCAACAGGGTGTTGATTCAATAGTTAATAAGGCTATGGAGGCAGCACCTTAGGTTAACAAATCTGAGCTTATGGAACCTCAGCCTGCTATAGAGGGAAAGGTACAATAGGGACAGTGCAGTGGTTCGACTGCTTGAATTGATAAACATGGACAGATTGTAGGGAAAAAAAAGTTGATCCTTTGGTTTGCTTGAAAGAAATGATGGGAGCATAAGAAAAAAATATTGTAGTATTTATAAACTTCAAATTGTATATATTACAATTATAATATCTTAGAATTAATCTATCTACTTTATTTAATATAAAAGAAACTCATTAAGTAAAAAATTGCAAAATAATTTTCCTCGCAGGTTGTTGTTGTCGCACTTAGCAAGATATCTATTGATATTTTGTACAACTATTTTGGTTGATTGATATATTGAAATTAAAAATTATTGTAATTCAACATATCAACAATTGCAACAAGGTTCTGGAACTGGTGGTGGCTCATTGCAACCCCACCATACAGCTCCTTTTGATGCTCGATTTACTGAAGATGCTGGTCAATATGAAAGAAGCTTTCTACTTTGATTTTGTACTTCAATAGGCCACTTAAATGACCATTACTGTAATTGTAGTTGTTAAGTGAGGCTAATTAAATTGAATATCTAATCCATAAAATAACCAGCAAGTCTTTAATTTTTTTAGTTTAAAGAAAATCACTTGATGTCACTTATGTTTGCATTTTACAAGCCATAGCTCTTTGCTTCCATACGGTAAAACATCATTATAGCAATAATGCCATGCGGGCGATGCCTGCTGCATCAACTTCCATTATTGACTTCTTTCTTTAACATTATGAATTGAAGATCACCCATGTTCATTATGAAATCTCTTTGTTTGCCTTATATTCATAACTGTCACTGTCCTTGTCTCGTGCTCAAATTTATTTCACCATATTTAATTTATTTCTTCGATAAGCGGGTGTTTCTAGTAATATTTCGATGTTATACTCCATTCTTTTTAGTATGTGTTACTTGAAGTATTCTATCTCTTATAATTGCTATTGCCTCTTAAATGTAATCCTTAGATTTTCAATAAATGTTTATTCATGTACAGGTCCAGTTGAACTTACTGTTGTTCAAGTTTCTATTGCCTTGTTTAATCAAGAATATATACAAGTCGAAGCCACTCGTTGATAGCTTTGAGGTAGCTAAAATTAAGCATGAAAAGATGCACATTCCATCGACATTATTAGCATTAAGTTGGGATAGGATATAATTTTCCTAGTTTAACTTCAACTCCATTATTTTCCTATCCTAGTTTAACAAAAACTGAAAGTGGAAGGAAATGTATGGCTTTAACATTTCGTTCTATAGTTAGGAATACATTTCTTGCCTTTCATTGATGGGATTGTACCATTATATATATGATTGATTGTCTATAAAAAATTAATTTAGTTTTGTCTAAATTTCAAGTTATTTTTATGATTTATGTTTGCTTTATAGTTCTCAAAGTTCTTTGTATACTTGCAATGTTCATGGTTGGACGTAGCTCATGTTGATGATGAACCACTTTGCATTTTTATGAACTTGATAATAACATGTTAAGCAATTACTTTATTTGACATGCATCAATATATATTAATTTCTTTAAAATTCACGTTTTATTAATTTATTTATTTTTTTGGGTAGAAGATGGAGTAACAAAACTTGAATGAAGTATAGCACTGATTGATATATTGAAATTAAAAGTTTTATTACATTTTTTTACATATAAAATATCACAAAATAAGTATATCAGAAAATTATAAAGTAAACGTATTTTTCAATTTTCTATTTTTGAAAACAATTTTTCAAAATCACAAAGAGAACATATTTTTAGTAATTCCAAAACAAACAACCAAAATCCAAAATCCAAAACTCAAAATACAAAGAGAATGGCTCCTGAAATATTTCAAATAATGGAAAAGTAAACATTTTACTGATATTCAATCAAAATATATTTCCTTGAAATCAATTGTTCCTATTATTTTTTACATATTCTAACCTAGATCAAAAAAGAAACTTCATTGGATATATTCTTGGTCTTACACGATCCTCATCAACCAAACGGGAAGAAAATAATCACTATATTACTCCTATTAACTGTTAAATTCAGGACATGTCAAAACAGATTAAACAACCCATAAGCAAATATAATAGATCAGACAAAAAAAGAAAAGAAAAAAGGCATACACATCAAACTAGCCTCCTACTACTGAAATCGAACCCTCAATCCGCACCCAATCTTCGATATTGTCCCAGCCCTCAATTTTTATGTCCTACAATCTGATTTTTGGCATGTGAACAGAAGAATTAGGCTCCGAACTAAGTATTGTCGTGTGATTTTTGAGGGTGTTCCGTGGAGGAGATGCGAGACAGGGAGGGTTTGCTGGGTTTGGGAGAGCCAGAGGGGGGCTTTGCTTGGTTTGACTGTCACTGTCTCCATCATATTTATGTAGATCGATGTACTCGTCTTCATCTTCGGTATCTAGTCTTCTAGCTTGAATAAATTCGTCTTCGTCTACCTCTTCAGGGTCAACATTAGTCTGTACCAAAGGTTGCATATCTAGATCCAAAGATGAATGAGTCGATTGTAGATAAGTAGCTGCTTTCCTCTTGAAATGCAAGGTCTACCCATAAATTGCATTCTTGATCTCTTGATATGATTCCTTCTATGTTGGTTAGATGTCGAGCTTTGGTTTTAACAACTGCCCACCAATCACGTCTAGCTCTAGCCTTTGAAGGAATAGTGGTGAAATATACATGTTGAGATTGTTGACTAAGAACAAAATTGTCATTCGAAACTAATTTTCTTTTATGGTTCACCTCAACCGGGTTAAATTGAGTATCAACACATACACCGTTTTCATTGTCAAACCAGTCACACTTGAATAAGGTAACAATATTTCCAGCACTTAGATATTCTAACTCCAAAATCTCATTCAATATGCCGTAGTAATCGCAATTGTAGTAATTGTGTAGCAACCGAGAAAATTTTTAATTTTTAAAATAATTATTTAAAACTATTTAAAATGTGTCGCTGCAATCTCACTTATTTTTAAAAATGAAGCGTGTTCGTCTAGCCATATTAATTAATTCGAGCCAATAAAATATAACTTGAGTCCAATTCGATTTACTAGCCCAATTTCATAATTTTAAAATATTGTCTAAATCCAAATTCATTTAAGCTACAAAATTATTATTTAGTTTAAATCCAAATGATTTTAAAGTCTAAAATTTTAAAATTCGATTTTAATATTATCCAATTTATTTTTCATCAATTTCTATTTTTTTTAGATAATTATTTTTAGTAGCATATTCTATTCGCACACGTATTCTGATATCTCAAGTTTTCACAATTCTAGACTAAATCAAATTCAATTTACTTTATTCAAAATTATCTTCTTAAACACAATTTTTACTCAATTAGAAGTCGTTATGATTTATCATTATCATGTTAAATTTTTCACAATTCTATTTCAACATTAACACTATCAATCAATGCCTATATATGCTGTTGAGAAATTTCATTTCTCAAATAAAATATGTTATAACGAAGTTATCACAAAACTTGAAATAAAGAATCAAGAAGAAATCAAAAATTGCAAAATGACTTGAATCGCAAAGAATGCTGTCCTAAAAAAGAAATTTGCGCCCTCTCGGAATGAGAATGCTAAAGGGCCTCCAAGCAAATTGCTTTAGCGGATTTCAAGCCTCAAACTAAGTATCAAATAGCACAATTGATAAACTTGGAGAATAGGAACAAGAAGAGCAAATTTTGAAGATTCTAAGTATAAAATTTAAGACTTTGGATGATAATCACTATTGAAGGTATGATGATCAAAAGGTTATTCAAAATCATGAATTCTATATCTATTTATAGAATTCTATCATCCCAAATCGTTGTTCATGCAACTCTTCACGAAAGAGTGCCAAAAATAGTTGAAAAGGTGCATGAGAAATTCTGAAGAAATTTCTCCAATGGTCAAATTTTTTTATACCACGCGATCGCGCGATAAGAGGCTCGTGCGATGCCTCGAAAAAATATGCAGTGACCATTATCACTTAACCACGTGATCGTCGGACCACCAACCACGCGATCGCGTGGTTCTTCATTTTTGCTGGACCTTCAGGTCCAGTCCGAACCATTTGGTCCGTCCAGTTTTTATTTGGTCCGGTTTTTCACTTCTTGGACCGGTTCCTTATATTTTAGACCGCTTCTTGCACTATTTCAACTATATATTTATATATTTGAACAACATTTTCATAACAATCCCCCATTTGTTCAAATATATGAACTCTACTTAGAATCATAACGATGTCACGCATAAAATAAGGTATCTTTCGATTTTAACCTTATATTAGTGCTAATATTGCAAAGTAATATCGAGATCCCAGGTAGCCTTGGCTTTGAACCAGTTATCCCTTATGATATTACCGGCGATATCGCACACGTGAACATTCTTGCTCAATATGTTCCACACAATTTACTTTAGCGCGTTCATAGCCTTGCGCCCATCCGAGTTCATGAACTTTTCAGAAAGTAACTCCAAAACTTTCCTTGAAGCGGCACCACTTCTAAGTTCATATATGAGAAATTTTTACAGTGTCTTGGTAACTTTTAAAGACACTTGTACTAAGTACTGAATTTCTTTAAGATTTGTTCAGCCCTCCAAACAGTTACCCCAGCACTTATATCCTTAGCATAGGACCTTAAAAAATAATTTTCTAAATGCTGTAATAATTCACTTATCGAATGACTTCTTATTACCCTTTGAACCCGTGAATTACTCATTTCGTAATGACAGGTAGGGTTGCCGTCATTGGTGAATTTATAATAGAAGTTTTAGCCCCCATCCTACTCGATGTTTGTCTTACCAACTCTTTGGTAAGTGGTTTTGTGAATGGATCAGCCAAATTTTCACTTGACCTCACATAGGTAAGTGATATTATTCCATCCTTTATTAATTTTCTTATGTAATCATGTCTAAGATTCATATGTCTTGACTTTCCGTTGTAGACTTCATTATAAGCCCTTGCTAGAGTAGCTTGACTATCGCATAGTATAGATATTGAAGATTCATTCTTCGTATCTAATGGAAATTCATAAAGAAGATCCTTAAGCCACTCTGCTTCCTTTCCAGTTTCGGCTAATGCAACAAACTCGGATTCCATAGTGGAATGTGTTATCATTGTTTGTTTCTTTGATCTCCAAGAAACAGCACCACCTCCAAGTGTAAACAACCATCCCGAGGTTGATTTATTTTCTCCAGCATTTGATATCCAACTTGCATCGGTATATCCTTCTAATATAGCTGGAAACTTGGAATATTGAATTCCAAGATTTTTAGTTCTCTTTAGATAACCAAGAACTCTTCCAATCGCTTTCCAATGTTCAACACTTGGATTGCTAGTAAACTTACTAAGTTTACTCACGGAAAATACAATATCCGGTCTTGTGCATTGAACTGCATACATTAGACTCCCAATTGCACTCGCATATTCGAGTTGTCCAATAGCCCTTTCAACATTCTTTACAAGTTTAATACTTGAATCAAATGGAGTATTTGCCTCTTTAATGTTCAAATGTTTGAACTTTTCAATCAAATTCTCTATATAATGTGATTGAGTTAATGCATACCCCAACTCATTCTTGATCACTTTTATACCCAATATGGTATCCACTTGACCAAGATCTTTCATTTTGAATGTTGACGATAGAAACCTTTTCGTTTCTTTTATGCCATTCATGTGATTACTTATAATCAACATGTCATGCACATACAAACACACAAATATAACAAGTTTATCACAACTTTTGATATATAAACATTTATCTACCACATTGTGTGAAAAACCAAAAGACATAATTGCATTATCAAATTTCTCATGCCATTTTTTAGGAGCTTGTTTTAAACCATATAGCAATTTAATAAGTTTACAAACTTTATTTTCATTACCCGGAAGAACAAAACCTTCCGGTTGTTCCATGTAAACTTCTTCATCTAGTTCTCCATTTAAAAATACAGTCGTCACATCCATTTGATGCATATGTAAATCAAATATAGACGATAGTGCAAATAGAATTCTAATAGTAGTGATCCTAACCACCGGTGCATAAGTGTCAGAATAATCAATTCCTTCCTTTCGTCGAAAACCTTTAGCAACTAATCTTGCTTTATAGGTTTGGATCGAACCATCGGTACTGTATTTTCTTCGAAATACCCACTTGCAACCAATGGCTTTTGATCCAGCCGGTAAATCAACAATCTTCCAAGTATTGTTGGACGTTATAGAATCCATTTCATCATTGATAGCATCCTTCCAAAATGTGCTATCTCTAGAAGTCATTGTTTCTTTATAGGTTTTAGGATCACTATAAATTTGAAGAACATATGGAATTGTTCTTACTATATCTTCCTTACTTGCTTCAACCAAATAAAAGGAGATTCTTTGATAATCAATCTCATCGTGTCCTAATACCTTTTCTTTATGAGATCTCTTGCTTCTTCGCGGTTCACTAGTCTCAATTACGTCTTGGGTAGATGTTTCTAGTGATTTAGAAGCCGGAAATTCATTTTGAATTTCTATTGAATTTTGAGGAATATCATCAACGCTTAATGAATTCTCAAAAAATTCCACATCTCGTGATTCTATAATCACATTGGATATTAGATCAAGTAGCATATATGCTTTACTATTTATAGCATATCCAACAAAGGCACTCTTGATCCCTCTTGGTCCTAGTTTTGTCCTACTAGGATTGGTGTTTTTATAATAAGCCAAACACCCCACACTTTAAAATACCCAATGTTAGGCTTCCGACCTTTCCACAATTCATAAGGTGAAACTTTAAGTTTCTTAGAAGGAATTCTATTATGTATATGACACGCGGTAAATAATGCCTCACCCCATAAGTAATTAGGCAATTTAGACCTTGTTAGCATAGCATTTATCATTTCAACTAAGGTTCTATTTTTCCTTTCTGCCAAGCCATTTTGTTCCGGTGTTCTAGGTGCACTACATTGGTGTAAAATACCATGTTCTTCACAAAATATATCAAATTCTTTAGAAAAATATTCACCACCTCTATCACCTCTAAGAATTTTAATCCTTTTATCCTTTTGATTTTCTACTTCACTTTTATATGCTTTAAACATATGAAAAGCCTCATTTTTATGTTTCATTAGATAAACATAACAAAATCTAGAATAATCATCAATGAAAGTGATAAAATATTTATTACCACCCCTAGTTAATATGCCATTAAGTTCACAAATGTCGGTATGAACTAAATCAAGAATATTAGATGATATTTCTACACTTTGAAAAGGTTTTTTAATCATTTTGGACTTAGTGCAAATTTCACATTTTTCATTCTTTGTAAAATCACAAGATAGCATGCCATTTCTAATCATTCTATGCAAAGTAGAATATCCAACATGTCCTAATCTATCATACCATAAATCTAAAGAACACACAAAGTAAGAAGAATTTATTTTATTAATTGCATTGTCAATAGTACACAATTTGACCATTCCATTAGTGGAATAACCTTTACCAACAAAGAAACCATTTCGGGACAATACAAGTTTTCCCGACTCAAAAATACATTTCAAACAATTTTCATTTCCCATTTGAATTTGTTGACCATTATCAATCTCTTGATAGGTCTTGTATAAGGATTTGTCATAGCAAACATGAACGGTGGCGCAAGTATCATACCACCATCCCGGAATTTTTCCTTTGACAGAATTTACTTCGCTTATAGTAGCAATAATTTCATTCTTGTCAATGGAATTAACCTTGCCTCCAAAATTGCTTTGTTTTTTATGTCGGAAATCTTTCGCAAAGTGGCCGAATTTTCCACATACAAAGCATTCTCCCTTGGGCTTCTTTTTGAATTTGTTGTTGTTGTTGCTAGTAAACTTTCTCTTGTTTACTTTGGTCACTTTGTTGTTCTCCAAGGCATTGACTTTAGAAGTGCCAACATGGGAATTCTCAATCCCATCTCTTGTCCTCGACTCTTCCTCAATTCGGAGATGTTTTTGAATTTGCTCCATTGAAAAGTCTTCGGAGTTGTGAAGGATTTTCTTCCTATATCCTCTCTCCAAGTAGAAAGCAATTTTGCAATAATTGCTCCTACTTGAAATGATTCCGGAAGTTCTATCTTCACCGCTTTTAATTTATTGACAATCACTTGCAATTCATGAACTTGGGGTAATAGGGGAACATTTTCCAAAAATTTAAAATCGAAGTACCTTGTTATAAGGAATTTTGTAGTTCCTTCCTCTTAGGCCTTGTACTTGTTTTCAAGTGCATTCCATATCTCTTTTGCAGATTTAGTGTTGGTGTACAAGTCGTAGAGACGATCCGAAAGTGCATTCAAGATATGGCCACGACAAATAAGTTCGTCTTCTTCTCGCTTCTTTCGATCAATCCTTGCTTGTTCGGTATCTTTATCGGAAGGTTCGGGCAAGTCTTCCAAATTGGGATCAAGGATGTAGAAGATTTTCAGCGCCGTTAATAGGAACTAAATTTTGTCTTGCCACCTTGTGAAGTTGGTACCATCAAAATGATCCAAGCGAACTAAATCTTGATTCATCAACTTGATTGTAGCCATGGTTGTGTCTCCTTCGGTTGCCATCGCAAATTTCGCTTTTAGATTGTTGAGAAATTTCCTTTCTCAAATAAAATATGCTATAACGAAGTTAACACAAAACTTGAAACAAAGAATCAAGAAGAAATCAAAAATTGCAAAATGACTTGAATCGCAAAGAATGCTGTCCTAAAAGCGAAATTTGCGCCCTCTCGGAATGAGAATGCTAAAGGGCCTCCAAGCAAATTGCTTTAGCGGATTTCAAGCCTCAAACCAAGTATCAAATAGCAAAATTGATAAACTTGGAGAATAGGAACAAGAAGAGCAAATTTTGAAGATTCTAAGTATAAAATTTAAGACTTTGGATGATAATCACTATTGAAGGTATGATGATCAAAAGGTTATTTAAAACCATGAATTCTATACCTATTTATAGAATTCTATCATCCCAAATCGTTGTTCATGCAACTCTTCACGAAAGAGTGCCAAAAATAGTTGAAAATGTGCATGAGAAATTCTGAAGAAATTTCTCCAACGGTCAAATTTTTTTATACCACGCGATCGCGCGATGCCTCGAAAAAATATGCAGTGACCATTATCACTTAACCACGTGATCGCCGGACCACCAACCACGCGATCGCGTAGTTGTCCAGACCATTTGGTTAGTCCAGTTTTTATTTGGTCCGATTTTTCACTTCTTGGACCGGTTCTTGCACCATTTCAACTATATATTTATATATTTGAACAACATTTTCATAACATATGCCCCCATCTCATTCCCTAAAATCTGCAGCAGTTTCTTCACGGTAAGTCATTTATCTCACAGTCCCAGCAACTGTTTTCCTTTCACCCCCCAACCGTTCCCACTGTCAAACAACCTCTATCTCCGACCTTAATTTCCTCCAACATCACAGACTGAACCAATTCCTCAACCCGCAAGAATCGGATTTCACAATGACACCACAACCATAATCAAGCCAATGCTGACTGAATTTTATCCAACAAATGCCCAAGAACCATCATCACCACCACGACCCTCAGTGGCGGAGCCAGCCGAGAAGTCCAGGTAGAGCGTTGACCGTTGACCTCGTCGGCCGTTGACCGTTGACCTACTAACGTGAACGATGGCAGTAGCGAGATTGTGAATATTATTTAATGAAATAATATTCAAAAATGAATATATAGATATAAGAATAAAAAGTTGTAATTAAATATACGAACAGATAGTCCAATACAAATCAAAATAGATGCAAAATACATAATAATGACATCAGTTGGTATTCGTTGGCTCGGACAACTGCATTCTTCGGGGTCTGATATTTTGGAAACGCTGCAATATTGCCTCATTCTCAATATTTTTAAAAATGTCTCGCTCCGTGTACACAACCAAATTGTCATTCAACCATTTATCTCCCATTTTGTTGCGCAAATCACTCTTGATTAAATTTATTGCAGAGAATGCTCTTTCAACAGATGCAGTGGCCACAGGTAATATTAAAGCCAATGTAATGAGCCTATAAACCAATGGAAAATAACAAGAATTCCCCGTTTCAACCAACTTCTTAGCTACGCATGATATACTGTTGAGATTAAAGAAAGCATTCTCCATAGCATTCTGAATATCCTGCTCCTTTTTTTGTAACGCTTGTGAAAGATTATCTGTAATGGCAAGAATGTCAAACATAAAATGGAGACAGAAGACATGCTGAAAGTTTTGCATAGTGGTCATCTGATGGTCGGCCAATGCTCTTTGATCTGCAGTTGGCCCATCTTGTGATACAATATCAAGAACGTCTAAGACATTATTGAACATATTAATAAAACGAGTGACTGTGAGTAAATGCGAGCCCCATCTAGTGTCACCAGGTCGTGCCAAATTCATTTCTTGAAACTTTCCACTGCCACTACAAAGTTCCCCAAGATTGAGTCTCTTCACAATCTCGTCATGATAACTTGCTCGAAGTGCATCTACACGCTTACAAGACACACCCACTAGATTTACAACGATAGAAAGCGTATTAAAGAAATCACCAACCACTATAGTTCTACGTGCCACCGAAACAATTGATAATTGAAGTTGGTGAGCAAAACAATGAACATAAAAAGCATAGGGATTCTCCCTTAAAATCAAAGCTTTTAATCCGTTGAACTCACCAGACATATTGCTTGCCCCATCGTAACCCTGACCTCTCAAATTAGATATACTCAAATCATGATTAGCAAACATTGCATCGATCGCATTCTTAAGTGACTGTGCACAAGTGTCTTTAACATGTGTTATGCCCAAAAAACGCTCCTTGATTTGTCCAGATTTGTCTACAAATCGCAAAACAACTGCCATTTGTTCTTTCACAGAATTATCACGAGACTCATCAACTAAGATTGAAAATAAAGAATCATTCATCTCATTCATTATCGCCTTGGTCGTCTCAACTGCACAACAGTTCACCAAATCCTTTTGGATAAGGGGTGAGGTCATTAGGTCATTTGCTGGTGCATTACCAAATACCGAAGTCCTGACTTCCTCACAATGAGCTGCATGCCATTCTAATAACTCAAGTAGATTACCTTTATTAAGTGAATCTTCTGATTCGTCATGACCACGAAAAGGCAACCCTTGCATCAAAAGGTATCTAGTACAATCTAGTACCGCAGTCAACCTCGTCCTATAACTTTTCTGTTGTGTACTACTTTGGCTACGCATAACGTAAGAGATATTTTGTCTTTGATTCTTCAAGTTGTTGCATTTCTCAAAAGCTATATTATGAGCACTATCCACAAAACCGACATGATCTCTTAAAATCTTTTTGTGACTCCAATCTCTAAACCTGGTCTTAGTGAATGTATACCCACCCCCCTTGACTTCCCCTATCAGGTTTGAACAAATAACAATACAAACAATATGCAGCATCCTTTTCTACACTGTACTCCAACCAATAAAATTCATTAAACCATTCTTTCCTAAAACATCTATTATCCTTTCCCATCAGTCTTCTTGGAAAGTCATGTCCATGTGGTTGACAAGGACCTTTCTCTAAGTATGCCATCCTAACATCATCTCTAATGTTAGGATCATATGACTCAATTGGGGGGCCGTATTCCTGGATCCGACACAAGTTCATCCATATTGAATTCAGTGCGGAATTTCTTTGTGTTATCAAAATCTACTAACTCATTTGCTCTACTAGAAGCAGTTGCAGGACTACTAGAACTAGAACCACTAAGTTCAGATTTTCGTTTCAGTTGGAAAAAACGTTCCATAATCTGTAAATCAATGATCACAAATCAAATCAAATATTCACCAAATCTCAATTCACAAATCAAATCATATTTTCATCATAATAGTCACAATTTACAAATCTAATCCACTTTGCAAAAACTTAAATGTAACATTTATGTATAATTCTCAAATCAATTATAACGAATTAAAGTTTAGCCTTAGTGAGAAATCACAAATTGATAAAAAAATTGAGAAATTACATCTAACTTAACCAAAAAAATTAATAAATCAAACATTAATAATATTTACATATATTTACAAATTAATAATGTTCACTGACCAATCATTAAAAAGTAAACATTACATATATTTACAAATTACATTTACAAGTTACAAGACTTAGAAGTCAACAATTACTTACCTCTGGTTACGGTTCACACAATCACACTTCACGTCTTCACCGAGTCAGAGTCAGAGAGAGAGCCACGGAGAGAGGAAAGGCAGAGGCGCAGACAAGAGACAAAACAGAGCGGAGACTGAGAGGCGAGAGCGCTGCTGCCTGCTGCGCTGGACCTGGACTGGACGCTGCGCTGGATGAGCTGGAGCTGGGAGCGCCGGAGTCGCGACTCGCGAGCAACGCCTGCGCGGCTCGCCTGCTGCTGAGTGACAGAGAGAATCGGAGTGAGGCAGTGAGCTGAGCGTCTGAGACAGAGGTAAGGGAAGGTAAGGGTTAGGGATTTTTTTGCTGATTTTGCTTATTGGACCAAATTTGTATGTTGTATTTGTGGTTTGGGCTTGGGAGTTGGGTACTATTATGGGCCAAGAAAAAAAAAAATCAGCAGGCGCCGGTGGCACTGTGGCAGTGGCGTGACGCGTGGTGGTGGTGGACCACCGGCGGCGAGGTAGCGCGGCCACGCTACCTCGCCTGTAGGTGGCTCAGCTCTGTTACCAAAACCAATAGAGCCATCCACCAGACCACCACCAAAATCGCCCCTGCCCATCATCACAATCCAAAAAATCGAGCCTGCAACCACCATGGTCGAATTGTACAAGCACCACCACAAGACGACCAACACCAAAACCAAGCCGCCACCACCACGAATTCGTTACGTCCGACCCACAACCTCAAATCATCAAAGAAACCAAAGGAAAAAAGAAAAACAAGAAATAAACAAGACCCAGATACTTACCTCAACCTGACCTTCGTCGCCAGAATCGCAACTTCCCAAAAACACCTAAAACCCAGCCTCGGATTTCTCCCGGTCTCGCACCCAAAATCAGCCCAAAGTCCATATTTTCCACACACCCATGCTCGTCCCATCGCCCCATGTTTCGGCGGCGTCATCACCGACCTCGCAGTCGGCGGTGTGAACCAGAGAGAGGGCTCCAGTCGCAGCTCTCTCCCCCTCTTTTCTTCTGTTGGCTGAGGCAATAGAGAGAGCAGAGATATTTTGTTGTTTTAAAAATTGATTTTTGTAAAAATTGTCCATTGAGCCTCATACTTTGGGAATCCTTTTATTTAGTATCTTGATTTGATAAAGTCTTTTAAGTCAGTCCTCAAGCTTTAATATCTTTCATGTCAGCCTTACGATTTTAAATTATGTTTTAATTTTCATCCCATGTTTCTGAAAATTCTGATTCAGCCCCAAAACTTTTCAAATCAATTATTTTAGATTTCAATTCAGTCCCTAAGCTTTTATCCCGAAATACTAATTTTAATTTATTTATTTTTAGGGCTAGACGAGGCACGAGAACACTAGAAAGTTTTATTCCACTTCGCTCAAAACTCGAGAAATAAGGTAGACTCCTACTTACAAAAATTATTTTCTAAAACGCGCATGAATAATTTTTTGTATTATAGATATTGCATGTATGATTTTGTTTATGAGAATTACTTGTTTCTTTAAGCATGATGTTACGAGAATTACTTGTTTCTTTAAGCATGATGTTACGAGAATTTACTTGCCTAAGTGCATGAGACTTGAACTTGTATTTGTTACTTGTTCATGAGATGACTTGAATATTATGATTATATGTTTTATTTGTAATACCAACTATTATTATACGTCGAGTCTACTGAGTATTTCTATGAAATACTCACCCTTTCTTTAAATTACAAATTTTCAGGTGTCGGAGTTAGCGATGGAGCGCGCGATGGTGGCTATTGAAGAAATTCTTTATATGTTTTGAGAAAAATTGATTTCATACATTTAATTCCAAGTTTTCAAATTTCCTTATTATTATTTAAGTTATTTTGAACATTTGAATTATTTGTCATTAAATTTTAAATGAAATTGAATTTTTAGTTATTTTTTGCAAATTCATTATTCTCGAAAACCAATTTGAAAGGATGACGTGGCGTCCCGAGTGCTTTAGAACTCGGGGCGTTACAATATTGGTGAGAATGATGTGAAAAAATGATGAGAATGATATGATAGACGAAATAATGTGTGATATACAAGGGGAATACATTGAAAATCCTCATGTATTAGATAGCTTGTTCAACGATTCTGAGAAGCCTTTGTTTTCTGGTTGTAATAGATTCACAAAATTGTCCGCTGTACTGAAATTGTATAACTTGAAAGCAAACAATAGGTGGAGTGATAAGAGTTTCACGGCATTATTGGAACTGTTATGAGAGATGCTTCAGGAAATTAACGAGCTTTCTAGTTCAATCTACGAGGCAAAGAAATTGTTGTACCCGATGGGTATGGGGATCGAGAGGATACATGCATGTCCAAATGATTGTATATTGTATAGAAATGATTACAAGGACTTGCATCTATATCGGGGCCTAAACAACCGGGGAATGACATAGATGTTTACCTAGCCCCACTAATTGAAGATTTAAGGTTGTTGTGGGATGAAGGTGTGTCAGTGTTTGATGCACATAGCCATATGAATTTCACCTACTTTGATATGATTTTTTGCACTGTAAATGATTTTCCAGCTTATGGTAACTCGTCGGGTTATACTCACAAAGGACCTAAAGCGTGTCCCGTGTGTGAAGAAGACAAGATTGATCTTTGGTTAAAAAACTGTAAGAAAAATGTCTTTATGAGTTATAGAAGATTTCTCCCTGCTGACCACCCTTATCGAAAGAAGAAAAAGTCATTCAATGGAAAAATCGAGGCTCGAGCAGCTCGCTTGCCTTTAACAGGAGGTGAGATATATGAATGAGTTAAAAATATTGATATTTTGTTTGGAAAACCTTTTAAGCCTCCTCAGAAGAGTCTTTGGAAGAAGATGTCCATATTCTGGGATCTACCTTATTGGCAACATTTATCGGTAAGACATTGTCTTAATGTAATACACGTGGAGAAAAATGTTTGTGATAGCATCATTGGGACATTATTGAACATTCGAGGAAAGATGAAAGATGGTATCAAAGTTAGGAAGGACATGGTAGAAATGGGGATACGGGATCAGTTAGCACCACAAGAGTCAGAAAAACGTACTTATTTACTCCCAACTTGCTATACTTTGTCTAGAAAAGAAAAAACAAGTTTTTGCGAGTGCCTACATACTATTAAGGTTCTATTTGGATACTCTTCAAATATCAAAAGTCTTGTGTCGATGAAGGACCTGAAATTGGTTAGCATGAAGTCTCATGATTGTCATGTTTTAATGCAACACTTGTTACCAGTTGCAATTCAAAGCATACTTCTAAAACACTTTAGACGTGTCATTATAAAACTATGTTTTTTCTTCAACGTAATTTGCAGTAAATTTTTTATCAGAAGGCGTTGGATGATTTGCAGGCTGATATTGTTATTACTCTATATCAATTTGAAATGTATTTTCCGCCATCATTTTTTAACGTTATGGTGCACTTACTTGTTCACTTGGTAAGAGAAATTAAGATTTGTGGTCCAGTGTTCTTGAGGTATATGTATCCATTTGAGAGATACATGGGTATATTGAAAGGATATGTGAGAAATTGATTTCGACCTGAAGGCAGTATCATTGAAGGTTATGCTGCTGAGGAAGCTATTGAATTTTGTACTGATTACCTAGATGACGTTGACACTATTGGTGTTCCTAAATCTCATCACGAGGGAAGACTCGAAGGTAAAGGTACGATTGGAAGCAAATCAATCGTCCCCAATGTTGAATTGCAAGATAAAGCACACCTCCTTGTTTTACAACACCTTCCTGAAGTTCATCCATATTTGGACGAGCACATGTCCATCTTAAGATAGCAGAATCTTTCAAAATTTGAAAGGTGGGTAACTAATGAACATAATCGTTCATTTGTAAAATAGTTCAAAGATAGAGTGATGAAAGAGTTGTCACAAATTCCGAATACAATTGTTGAAACGGTAAAGTGGTTAGCGTATGGCCCTAGAACGATTGTGAGGTCTTTTGAAGTATATGACATTAATGGATATACGTTTTACACTAAAATTCAAGATGATAAGAGTACGGTGCAAAACAGTGGAGTGACACAAGTAGCACTTTCAAGAGATTTTTCAAGTGCTAAAGATACAATGCCAATAGATGCCTCGATGTCCTATTATGGTGTCATTGAAGATATTTGGGAACTTGATTATAGGGAGTTCAAGTTTCCTCTGTTCCAATATAAATGGGTTGATAATCGACGGGGTGTTCGGGTGGATGAATTAGGTTTCACTTTGGTGGATTTTGGACGTTTGGGTTATCTTGACGAGCCATTCATACTTGCATCACAAGCGAAACAGATATTTTATGTTCTTGATCCTTCCAATACTAAGTGGTCAGTCGTCCTTCAAGGCAAGAGACGCATTGTTGGCATTGGTGATGTGGTAGATGAAGAAGATTATGATCACTTTGATGAAACTCCTCCATTTTCTATTGGTATACAAGAGAGTGCAACTTTAGGGGAAGATAAGGTTGAATCAAATTATATGCATTGGGATCATGAGGAAGGATTATGCATTGATCGTCATTCGTGATTATTAATTCTGTGAGTTCATTCACATATTCTTGCTTATAACTTTCTTGTAATCTTTATATATACTCTATATGTTGTAAATATTCATTTTTGATATTGATAACTATAATTTGATATATATATATATATGTGTGTGTGTGTGTGTGTGTGTGTGTGTGTGTGTGTGTGTGTGTGTGTGTGTAGGTGCACAATTGTTCCAATATAATGGGCGAGTCTTCAAGATCGTACTGCCCAAACAAAAAGAACAAGATGGCCAACTATGTGCAAAAACATGAAGAAGACTGGGAAGGAGGTAAATGTAATTGAGTTCGATGATCATTTTAGGCCGATCGGGCCAGGCACGATGAACTTCAGAAATTTTGTCGGGTCTTTGGTGCATATTCATGTTGATATAAACATCAGTGATTGGTACAAAGTTGATCGAGGCGTTAAGGACATGATGTGAGAAGAAATAAAGGTAGTGTCACTTTATACGTATTGGATTGATAAGTGATCGTAATTTTTTTTTATAACATTGCATATTATCCTTATTTTTCAGAAGGAGTTCAACATCCCAGATGACAGTGCGAAAAAACATGTTTTGAAAGTTGCGAGGATGCAGTGGAAAGATTTCAAGACGAGGATGGTTCATGATTACATTACACATGACCACCCGAAATATAAAGATCCTACGCAGCTTTATGATTTCATAACTGAAGAGCAACGGGAGTCGTTCAAGAAAGAATGCCAGTCGGAGAAATTTAAGGTATAATTAAATTTAAGCATGTGGTTTATTGAGTTGAAAACTAAAAACATGTGATTTATTGAGTTGAAAACTAATAACATGTGATTTTTTTTGAGGAAAAAAGTAAGAAGGCCAGGGATAGTCAATTGCGTAACGAGCATCCACATTATTTGGGCTCAGCTGGTTATGCGGGGATGAAGCCACAGTGGCTAGTAAGTGACAAACTATCTTCTAGCTCTTCATGTGACATGATTAGCTCATCGATCGTAAGCGATGATCGTAGTTTAGATTGTGTTCGAGCTAGATAAAAAAAAAGGAAGATGGAACTTACTACATCCCCAACGAGAAAACGAGGGGAGTGTTTGACAAAATTGTAAGTATATCCTCCCGATTTTTCAATTTTCTCAATTGAAATTTACTTAAACACTTATATTTAGTTTCCATTGTTTTTTTGAACAGGTTGAAAAAGCTGAGCAAACCACACAGGGGACATTTGTGCCAAGTAGACAACATGATATCTTAAGTGAAGCCCTTGGTAAGGAGTATCACCCTTGTAGGTTGAGGGGGTATGGCGTCTATGTCACCACGAGGGATGTTTACGGAAGGCCCGATGACTGCATTAGATGATCATGTGGGGTCGTGTCAGTAGACAATATTAAGGATATGCTCGTGAAGGAGATGGAGGATAGTATTACTGAGCGGGTCAGGCGTGAGACCATGTCGGAGATGCAGAGTAAATTCGATAAATATGATGCTATCCTCCAGCGCTTGGGTGTAAATATTGAGGCTGAGGTGCATAAGTGTTCTATCTTCCGGTGTCATCTCAATACCACACCACGGTGGAGGAAGTTATTGGAAGCTTCTTTCAATGGCCTAAGGGATTGGTGATTTTTGGAGAGATAATAATATTTAGTTATATAAAAATTACCTGTTTCTTTTTAATGTGTATTAGACGTGTTATAATGTTTAAAATTGTCTTATTGCAGGAAGATGCACCAAAACAGGTAAAAAAATCGAACGAAGGGAAAACGTCTCAGAGTTTCGAAATGTCATCTACCCAGCGACCTGCGATTGTTGGCGATGAGACGTTACAACGTCTGGGTAATAAATGCAAAATGTTACATACTCTGATTCTTCGATTGCCTGTTGGTAATGACTTCTATCGGGTGAATGTAGGTGACTCTGTGTTCAGCTGTAAGTTCGACGATGGTATTTTTGTTATAGTCAGAGACATCACCGATTTGCTTACGATGCAATGGTTGGATACATCTATCCTACAAGTATTTATATTGTAAAACTTTTGACCACAAATTATAACTTCAATTTAATTAAATCATTATTTTATTTCTATTTCTTACTTTTACCTATTTCAGGTACCTCCATGAGTTGTGTCAGCAATACGGTATTGGATCGATTGGATTCATGTCTCCGACACACATTGCTTCGATTAAGGTTAGAACAAATTTGAATGGTGTTGTAACTTATATAGCCGACACCATGAAGGCAATGCGATCTAAGAAATTCATTCTAGCACCATATTTTCAGGAGTAAGACCACTGATCGATACTCTATCTTTTTTTACCTCTGTTGATTCGTATGATGTTTAAAGTTGTAGTTACACATTCATAATACGTAGGAACCACTGGATGTTTCTAGTGATTTCTCCTCAGAAAAATACGATGTACTTCTTGGATTCAGCCGTTGCATTTAAGCGTGAAATTGATATCAAGCTGATATTGAGCACGTAAGTAATTATTTCCTTGATCATGGTTTTCATTTATTAGTGAATAAGTTAGGATAATTTTCATGAAGTAATTGTGGAGTTGTGGTGAAATTGATTGTGGAATTTTGGTGAAATTGATTGTGAAGTTGTGGTGATATTGATGCATTTATGTTGTGATTATTGAGAAGTTGTGATAGTATTCTATAGTAGGGTCTCTCTATAGGTTGGATAAGTTCAATTTATAGGGGAGACTCTGTCAAAATTTCTGTAGAAAATTTGAGTCTAATTATTATTTTGTAACTTGTTCATATAATTTATTAAAACTTTAGGGCTTTCAAAACTTATTGGGCATGTGGAGGCTTTAGGACAAAAATGAATTGTGGAAATTACAGCCTAACTTGTTTTTTAAGAGCAAAATTCAAACATAAGATGAAATTTGTATAATTTCAACTATCAGGTGATTATTATTGATTTTAATAATAAAATTTATAATTATTAAATTAAATTAAACAATGGCCTAACCCTACTATTTGGATTCAAAATTATATGTCTGTCTCTTTCACTTATCTTCACTTCACAGTCACGCCCCCCACACCACCCCAATCACAGATCACCACTAGGGGACGGCGGCGTCGCTCAACCGGTACTACTAGGCACCGTGCAACTCTGGGTGCAACGGAAAATCCCAGTTTGCTGCGCGGAAACGACCTCCCCTAGCGATTAGAAGTGGCGGTGGCATCACGGCGTTGGAGTGCAGAGGGAGGTAGACGGTCTGTGAATCGATGCGTCGTGCCTATTACGCCACTAAACCTGCGAGAAGTTGCGGCTGTGATGAAGAGGAGCGCTGTAGTTTCTCTTGGATAGTGAGGTGGCCCAAGCGGTTGTGATGGTTGTGGGGTTAAATCGATGGTGGTGGTGATGTTGGCGAAAATGGCAGTGGCGTTGATAAAGAAAAGGTTGTGTTCACGGTGTTGTGCACGTCGCTCGTTGATGCCGCCTCCAGGTTTTTGATTTTTTTGGGGTCTTTTTTGTGATTTTTGTTGGTGGTGGTGGTGGCCCTCCAAGTGGTGGTTGTGGCGGCTATGATGAAGCTGGTGGTGATAGGATGTGGGGAAAGGTGGTTTCAACGGTGTTAAATTGGCGGTGTTTTTTGGTTGGAGATTACGGTGGTGGCGGCGGCGACGATTGTGACGGTAATAGGGTGGTGTTTGTGACCTTGATAAAAAAAATTAAAAAATATAATTTTCCTTGTGACCTAGAGATTTTTTAAAAATTGATGATTGTGACCTCAAAAATTATTGTTGACAAGTTGTGATCTAAAAAGATAATTTTTGTGACTTGTTATTTTAAATAATTTGTGACCTAACAGTGAGCTAGATTTGTGATTTAAAAAATTTGTATTTTGTGACCTGAGATTTTATAATATTGTGACCTTGAAATCAGTTGTGAAACTTGTGACCTAATAATTTAATACGTTGTAACCTAGAAAAAAAGTCTGGATTGACTAGTTTGACATTTGTGTGACCTAAAAATTTAGTAATTTGCGACCTTGAAATCAGTTGTGAAACTTGTGACCTAAAAGATTTGTATTTGTGACATGAAATTATGCAATGTTGTGACCTTAATATGTATAATTAATAAAATATTTTTAATTATTTAGCACAATTAATTAATATTAAGAAAAACCTGATTTTTGAATATATATAGGTTTGGTCTTATTTTTGAAATCTATATTTGTAAACCCCTTAATTATGTATTTTTCCCAAATGAATACAACTTGGAAAAATATAAATGTATGAGAATGATGATTTAAAGTTTATTACAAATGTTTGAATTATTTTAATATTTTATTTAGTTTGATTATTAATGTTCGTTTAAAATTTGAGAATTTCAGTGTTCTCAACAACCTGGGGGTTCTAAGTCTGGCTATTACGTTATGAGAAATATGTATGAGATAGTCACAGAACACTTTCAACTCGAGTCATTAGAAAATGTTTAATTTAGAAGAATGAGAATTTTTAATTATGACTTTATGATCTTTATTAACAAATAACTAATTGTTCATTTTAATTGGTTGTAGGCATTTAAAGAACTACTCAATGGAGGAAATCGCGGATATTCAAAACTTATGGGCAAAATACTTCGTTGATATATGTATGTAAATATTTTTCATTCAAACTTCATTTACATATTTGTATAATAAATTAACAATCTTGTAAGTATAATTTTTTTTTTTTCCTTTTATTACGAATGTGTAGATTATATATATTCGATGGCGAAATATTTGGTGATGTGTATGTGGAGAATGTTCAGGTGATCGCATGTCACATTCAGGTGATTGTACCTGCAATCACTTGAAAGTGGCCTGCAATGACCCAGGTCACTGCAGGTGATGACCTGCAATGATTGTCTGCAGTGACCAACAGTGACCTGGGTCATTGCAGGCCACTTTCAAGTGATTGCTGACCTTCAGTGACCTGAGTCATTGTAGGCCACTTTCAAGTTATTGTAGGCCATGTTAAAATAATTGCAAGCCATAACCTTTAGTGGGTATATTTAAAAAAAAAATAATAATTTTAGACGTCGGTTGTAACATTACAACCGACGCGTAAAGTCAAGACTTTACGCGTCTGCGTCATATACATCGCTCTACAACCGACGCGTATTGTGTTTTACAACCGGCACGAATGAGTATTTCTGTACTAGTGAAGGCAATTCCCAGAAAATACTTTTTCTTATCCAATTGTGAGTGCTTCCAAAACCTCCAATTTCATGCCTTGTAATAGCTGTTCCACTTATAAATTTTGGAAGTCTGTCAACAATGCGTCGCAAATCGTCACCTTTAGGCAGAGTCAGTGGCCAATCCTTTTCAATTTTGCCTTTAAAGAACATGTCTCTTTGTCTTCTAAAAGGATGGTTGTAGGGGCAAGAATCGGCAGTGGCAATCAATAAACCATGTGTACTCCATCCAGATAGCATACCGAGCCCTGGGAAATCACTAATAGTCCACATCAAAGCAGCTTTTATCATAAAATTTTGCTTTGTGTGTATTTCATACGTTTCAACTCCTACATCCCACAATACTTTCAATTCATCTATCAGAGGATGTAAGTAAACATCAATTTTTTTTTATTACATGTGTAAAGATCTAAATTTCCATCCTTAATTTTAAAAACGTTGATTGGATGCATGACTCACGCCCTTATCCCTTAAAACGAAGTCACTTCATGCTTTGTAATTAAAAATCATGCAATACCTCATGCTAACTAGATCTGTCGGGCTCACGAGTCATGAATCCAATTCTAGTTAATTTAGATTAGATTAGTGCTATAAATAGGAGGTTTAAGTCATGAATTTAGTACAAGAAATTTGAAAATTACTTCAGAAACCCTAGAGACCAAGGTTAGAAATTAGGTTTGAATTTTCCGTTATAATCAAGGTATGTTAATGTGAGAACATGATCTTGATACCTTAAGTAAGATTTTGCACGTCCAAACACATTGAAAATCCTTGAGGAAATCCTAGGAATTAAGCCAGTAAGTGCAAAAATGACTGCAAGTATCGATACACTGAAGAAAAATATCGATACTTGAAGTCTGCAGATGAATAAGTATCGATACTTGTTCACCTCAGTATAGATATTTATGTAAGCAGATTGTAAATAACTTTTTGATTGTAATTGTTTTATCCATTTCAGGCATTCCTTGTGCATAGTGAGTAACATCTATTCATGTTTTATGTGATCTTAAATGCTACTTCATGATAATTTAGCTATTTTACTGTAAACTGCACAAAATTAGGTTTTCCTGTAATGAATGTCTTGATTTGCATGCCATAAAATTCGTTAATTGAATTGTGATGTGGACATTACTTGTGGGATTCTGAAGCCCTAATTGGGTTATTAATCAAATCTTGACCTATTATCTTGTTAAATGAGTGCTCGAGATAGAATTTGAGATTTTAATATGGGGCACATTGAAAAGTCATTTCCTTGAAACTCATACATATTACTCGCTGAATATTTCATATTCATATTTTTCACGTTTTAAAATAATGTAAAAGTAGGAATGTAAAGTCTATATATATATATATATATAATATTCCTATTTTTTGAAATTAAGTATCAATAATTATATAATTTAAATATTGGGGCTAAATTTAAACTCAAGTACCTACACCTGGCAAAAGAGTATTGATACTTATTGCTATGTATCGATACTCAAATCAAATTATTAATATCCCGAGTTTTTTTTATTTAAACACGACAATAATAAATAAATAATAACATGAGCTAACAGAACCTAACAATCTAACCAATGCGTTAACCTAAGCCTTGTAATATATAACTTATAGCTATACGTGGCGGTATGACCCATGTTATTATTTCTAACTTATAATTATATGTGGAGGTATGACCCCCGTTATTATTGCTAACTTATAACTATACGTAATGGTATGACCTCCGTTATTATTGCAAATTTATAATTATACGTGGCAGTATGACCCCCATTATTATTGCTAACTTATATATATTTATAAACATGATAGTATCTGCTTATTAATGACGTATTTTTCTTTGTGATTATTTGAATAGTTAAATGGTAATAATGTTGGTTAACGTGATCTAACATGCCTTGAAACCCTAACCAGTATTAGTTGATAGTATTTCCGTACCCAATTATATTATATTATAAAAAAAGACGTGAAAATTTGTCTTGAGATTCGTGTACTACAAGTTGTGGTATCAGAGCTTTGATTTTAAAGATTCTGCAGACTAGACTATGTACATGTAACACGGCATCTTATTCCATCCAATTGATGTACGTGTTAAAATTACTTGTCAATATCTTGATATACGGATATAGATAAAACCATGCAAATACTGAAACCATCCAAATATAACAAGCACTATAAGTATTGATATTTGGTTGAAAGTATTGATACTTGCTGTCATCCAAAAGTTTCTACTTGAAAGGCATCGATACATTGGAACATATCGATACTTCTAGTTCAAAATTTGATTTTTTTCTTGAAATAAATAGCTTAAATATGTATGTTTTGACTTTTCAATACTATAATTAAAATTAATGGATAGATTAAACATGTCTCACGTAAGTTTGACCCGCCCTTCAAAATCAAGTCCATCTTTGGACCATTTGACCTGACTCATTCGACACCAAACTTGACAAATCGATTAATTCATTAATCATGATGGTGAGATTCATCATCAGCGGAATGATAGTGGATTGGCCATAGAGAGACTCGACGTCTGAAACAACCAGTTTTCAAAGATGCAAATGACCCAATTGAAGCCGAAAAATGGATCCAAACAATTGAGCAGATGTTTCTATACGCTCATACCCCCGATGAAGAAAACTCAATTGTGCCATGTTTATGATACGCTCATACCCCCGATGAAGAAAACTCAATTGTGCCATGTTTATGATACGTGGTAGCGCAGATTATTGGTGGGACACCCTAGTTCATTTGGAAGAAGTCATGTTCGCTAAAACTATGTACCGTAAGTGTACGGTTCACATTCAAGTAATAAAGAAATGAGAGGTTGTCATAACCACGAGGATTAATCAATTTGTAAATAAGCTTGTTGATTTCAATTTGGTTGAAAATTCAAGTAATGAAAATAGTTTGGTTTTATTTAAAATTCTTAACTAATTAATCTAAGTAAAAGAAATAACAATTAAAAGCTAGAAAAAGTAGATGATTTTCGATGATGTTGAATTGAAAATTGTTAAAATGCTTGGTTTTCACTTAACTATTACTTAATAAGATTTGCATTTTGTAAATGAAACAAATCACTCGAAATTTTGGGTTAAGATTGACTCTCCAAACAAAACCAATTGCTCCTTGTGAATGTCAACTAGTCTTAATTAATTGATTAACCCAATATATTTTATGTTGATTAAAATCAAATAATCCCAAGATTCATCTTTCCAAAATAGCCAATTGCTTGTCTTGAATGTCAATTAGTCCTAATTAACTAATTAACATAAGCCAATTTCTTCTATCGAATGTCAACTTACCCTAATTAATTAATTAACCAAATTACCTAGGAGTAGGGATAACTCTAGGAAACCTAGGGCATTTGGATTTTAATATAAAATGTATAGTATTTCCCAATCACAACACAATTTATTAACAAGCATTTGGTAGTTAAAAAATGCAAGACAATAATCATAAATTCATATACACAATAATAAGTAACCCAAAATCAATAAACAAACATTAAAATTAATTAAGTTAAGCTATAATCAACCATCCCAACAAAATAAAAATTAGCCTATAAAGAAATAACAACAAAACTTAATGTAGTCATTCCAATTCATTCCTTCCCTTATTCTAATTTTAGGGTGATGTACTTTCAATTGTTTGTTTGTGATTTATATAGAAAGATGCTAGACCAAATACTCTCTTGTATTGGATGAAGATGAACTCTAGTTTTTATTTATTTTAACACCAAGATTCATTAATTTAGTATTTCTTGCGTTTCTTGATTTATTTTGCATTCCCATTTAATTATTTATTTACTAATCACCAATTAGATAATTAGTTGCTTGTTGTAGTCTTGCAAAATTCACAACAGGTTTAGAACACGGCAAGATAAACACGCGAACACTGGATGTTAGTGATAACAAATATGACGTGTGCAATTTTCATGATAAATTTTATTATTTAATGCATTATAAGCATTTGCATTCGAACTAGGAATAAATTCGGGTCATGTTTATGATATATTTAATTTATCTTGAAAAAGAAAATTAGATATGATAGTATTATAGATTCTCAAGTAACACATGATTGAACTAAATTACATAATTGAGAATTGAGATAGATATCAATAAGTAGATTCATATTTTAATAGATTCGCTCCATATATTTACAAATCGCACTTTACATATTAGAACTTTTAGAATTATTTAACAAAAATCATCTTTTATAAATTTTTATATTGAATCAATAATGGACTAGTAACTAAATAGTAGAAATTATTCCTTGTGCGACGATACTTTTAACTCATTAAATCAATTACTTGTCAACGATCTTATACGCTTGTGTGATTTATCCAAACACCATGCTATATAAAGCTAATAATGATATTGTCATATGAGGAGACCGCTGATGTTCAACACTTGTGTAGGGCGGGGGGGGGGGGGGGGATTGAGGTTCTACTTGATGTGGTAGAGCAAGTGCCAAATTTTTTACCATGTACATTTGATGAGTTATCACTCTTTTTAGCATTGATGAGATGATAGCAGGTTGTGATGATGTAACCTCGTTCTACTGTGAATTGCTAGCCAAATAGGATTCCCATGCACAAACGACTGTTTGATGGGGAAAAAATCATAATCACCACATTTAAAGAGTAGGTTTTGAGCCACTACTCATTTATGGCAAGATTATTTTGCCTTTTAGTAATTTTTTATTTTATTTTTTTGCTTTGCTTTTATTTGTTTGGTGAATTTTGTGGGCTCAAATGAAGTTGTAACTAGCAATATCTTGATATCAATGTAAAATTCTCATACAGTATTTTACCACGTTATTTTTGAATTACAAAATTGTCAACAGTAGCAAAAGTTTTAATCATTTAAAATGGTCCCTTAACAATGCATTTTTCATTTTTTTTCACGAGTCAACTTTCGTTTCATTTTCGACATATACACTCTAGACAAAACTAACTTTTTAATGCATTACATCAAAAATGCCTTAAAAACTACAAACTTTCATTTTCAAAACATATAACGCATGTCAAAATGAGGTGAATGCACATTCAGAAATAACTACTCACTTTTAAATCCTTGTTGTTGTAGGTCCTTAAAAATCTACTTTTTTATTTTCTTTTTATGGATTAACTTTCGTTCAATTTTCAAAGTCAAGCATATTTTAGATAAAACTGAGTTTTTAATAAACTACTCAAAGAGCTCGCAAAAATTTACAAATCATTCTTTGAAATTATGTGATGGATGACGAATATAATTTGACAAACAACCCTCTATTTTGTCATTTTCAAAGTCAAGCATATTTTAGATAAAATTGAGTTTTTAATAAACTACTCAAAGAGCTCGCAAAAATTTACAAATCATTCTTTGAAATTATGTGATGGATGATGAATATAATTTGACAAACAACCCTCTATTTTGTCATTTTGTGCATTTTTTTTTTTTTTGCTTTCCTTTGTTTAGTCTACTTTGTGGGCTCGATTGGAGTGGTAATAGAAATATCTTGATGTTAAAGTTGAGTTCTCACACATTCCACCACATTATTTTAGAATTATAAAATCGTCAACAATAGCAAAAGTTATAAACGTTTAAAATTGTCTCTTAACAATTTATTTTTCATTCTTATTACCAATCAACTTTTTTCATTTTTGGCATATGCATTTTATACAAAATTAAGTTTTAATGTACCACTTCTAGAAGGTCATATAAAACTATAAACTTGCATTTTCAAAATCTATTTTTATTTGTCGTCGCAACTTATTTGTTTTTTAATTTCTTGTTTGGTCAATTTTGAGGGCTCAAATGAAGTCGTAATACAAAAGATCTTGATGTGAATGTGAATTTCTAACACATTACTTTATCACATTATTTCCGAATTACAAAACCATCAATTATAATAAGAGTTATAGCTATTTAAAAATGTCCCTTTACGATTATTTTTTTTCACAAGTCAATTTTCATCTCTAGGAGAAACTAAAATTTTAATGTATCACTTCGAAAATCTCATAAAAACTACAAATTTGCCATTTCAAAATCATATAACGACGTCAAAATAAGGTGAATGCGCATAAAAAAGTTAACGCTAACTTTTTTTAAATCCTTGTGCTTACCATCCTTACAAATCTACTTTTTGATTTTCTTTTTACAAGTTAAATTTTGTCATATTTTTCCAAATCATGCATACATTAGATAAAATATATTTTTTAATATACTACGCAAAAAAATTGTAGAATTTACATATTCGTTTTCAAAATTATATAACTGAAATATCATAATTCAATAAAATGTTATTTTTTATTATTCATGTGAAATAATAGTATTACATACACTACTTGTGCATAGCACGAGCTAGACTAGTATAAGAAAAAGAAGAAGAAAATGGAGCATGAATTCCAAAATGTTAGAACTTGAAAGTATGTAAAATTACTTCTCGATTCGGATAATTAAGCCTTGTAACATTAGTATGGCAATAGGAAAGTTTGTCTTGTGTTTTAGTTTTAAAGCTTTGGGTAGGCCTGGGCAAAAGAACGGGAATCAGCGGTTCGGTTCCGGTTCGATTCTAACAAAATTTTAAATGGTTCTGGTTTTAAAAATCAAGAACCATCGGTTCTGGGTTCTTGGTTCAGAACCAGAACCGATAAAACAAAACATGTGTTTTTTATTTTTTTAAATATAAATTTAAAAAAAAATCATCAATTCTTAATCTTAATACATGTTATCCGGTCCATTAGTCAATATCAATTACCCAACAACTATTAATTCATTCAACATTACAATAAATATAAGTAAAACAAGTAATAAACAAATCACCTTATATCAAAAATCATTTTACTTTCACTGATTCTGTCGTTCGATTTCAAGCATTCAGCAGTCATTTCTTCAAGAATCAACAAACAATAAATAATCACTCTTCATCTTACAATTAATTGTTATCTTATTTTCAAGGACTTGTGCGATTGATTCCTGAAAAGGTGAAGAATTACAAGCAAAAATTGAATTTTTTTAGAAGGAACACATTCATACTGATGAGGAGATACGTTATTGTTTGGAAGGGAGTGAATATTTTGATGTCAAAGATTCATATTTTGATCAAGGTCGATGACCTTACCATCTTATGACTCTTACCAACCTGAACCTACCATGACTTAATCGCTTAAGTTTGAAAATTTTAGTTTATGAAATCGAAACTAGAACCAGAACTTAAAGAACCGAGGGTTCGATTCTTCTCTTACAAAAAGAACTAATGATTTTTTTAAAGAACCATCGATTCTTAGTTCAGTTCCCTGGGAACCAGAACCATAAGGAATCACGCCCACGTCTAGTTTTGGGAGTTTCACTTTTGTATGTTTAAATTGTTAAGCATGCAATCTAAATTTTAATTTATATAATGTAGCTCAAGTTGATGAATCTTTGTTCTTGAGCATTCCATTCTTGTAATTACAGGTTAGAGCAACTCTAGGGTCTACATTACACCCAATCAGTGCCTTAGAATTTCAAAATGGCCGGATTGTTCTCCAAGGAGGTGTAAAATGAGATGTAAAATAACTTTTTGGCTGAAATTGTATATTTTGATGTACATTTGAATCCAATTTTATATCTCACATGGCCTACTATCTAGGCATTGTCTATGTGCACTTGGGCGCAATTGATGAGGATTTATATGCATATATGCGGTTTTATCCGCATATATCCTGTATATTATCCGGGATTTATCCCCACATATCCCCATATTGGATAAATCAAGTGTGCTGGGCACACAGTCCCTTTGGGGACCTTTTTTTTTTAAAAAAAAATTAGTTTTTTAATTTCTTGGTCAAATTTCAAAAATTTTAGATCGATTTATTCCTAATTTAAATATAAATAGATACTGCCTAAAATAAAATAAGTTAATAAATTTACAAGTAAGAATATTTGTGCAAAATAAAAAAATAATGAAATTTGTAAGCTTTAATTTATATCTATGATTGAAACAAAGTTTTGATTTATATCTACGGAGATATATATTAGGATGTAAAAGTGATTTTTTTTGGGAGGGTGTAATTTACACAACGATTAGAGTTGCTTTTTTAAGATTGTATTTTTTTTTCTCCAACTCTCTCCCTCTCCCTCCCCCACCCCCACTTTTAATTCTTGTCACTTATTTGTCACTTCATTGAATATATTCCAAATCCAATATTATATGCTAATTAATAGAAGCAAAATATAATCACAAATATGTAGAAGAAAATTAACAATCAATTAGATATGTTACTAGTATTTACTCTGTGCGATGCATGGGAGTTGCTTTCCGCAATATCTATTTTGATAAGTATTCGTAAAATTTTAATATTTTTAATCAGTACAAATATAAAATGCATAAAAATAATAATATTCTATTACAATAATTATTAAAATTAAAAAAAATAATTATCCAAATTATTAAAAACTTATTGGATAGTAACTGCTAATTTATATATTTAAATAATAAATGATCGCTGATTCCAATAATTTTTACTCCCTCCGCCCCAAAAAGATAGTCCTACAGTTATTTTCACACGGATTAAGAAATTGTAGTTAGTATAGTTAGGGGTATTAAATTTTATCAATATTTTTCATTTATACCCTTTATCCTTTATTTATTATTTTAAGTGGACTCACTTCGTTTTCCACAAAAAATTTGAAAATGCAATAGTTAAATAGTTGGTGTGTATTGTACCAAAATACATTAAATAAGGGTATATGTGGAAATGAAAAATTTAATACATGCTCAATATGAAAATATGACTATCTTTTTGGGACAATCAAAATAGTATACAAGAATATCTTTTTGGGACGAAATGAGTATGTGTTATTGTTAAGTTCATTGAAAATGTGAATTTGCATATTTTCTACATTTGAATCTTTTTTTTTCAAAAAATCTATGACAATAATTATAAATGTGTGTTTAATCTCTACCCAACAAATATTTATATTTAACCAATAAAATTATACTTTTATTTACAAAATCAAGTGATTAAAATATTAAAATAATAATTACGAAAATCTTAAGTTATCATGATACGACAATCGGACAATGCGAGAAATCAAAAAATTATATAAAAAATCTTATATCATATAATCTCTACACAATTATTTAAATTAAGAATGATTAAAAATATTAACATCCACTAAGTAATTTTCTCTATAAATTTATTTACAAACAATACAAATCTCACTCACTTTTTAATTATACACATTTTTCGAAATCACTTTTCAAATATATACATTTTTTTTAAACCACTTTCCAATCACGCATCTCGAAAACGAAAAAATAATATTTTTGTTTATAAACGAAAAATAGATTTCGAACGGAAGTTTAAGTATTTTCTATAAATTTGTTTATAAACAACACTTTTTTCATCCATGTTTATTCACACGAATTTAAATACGACATTAATCTACAGAATTTTTTATTTTATTTTATTTTTATTTTAGTTTTTCTCAAAAATTGTAAGTGCATTTTGGAGGGAAAATTGTATTTAATGCTTCTATCTTATCGTTTCTACTATTATATATGTATAAAATAGAAAATTGCATTTAATGCTTCCCTCTCATTAATTCCACTTTTATATATGTTTATAGATATAGATATATAGAAAATAAGATTTTAATTGATGTTAAATATTATTTTTTTACTTTTTGAAAGTGACACTTTCTAACAAAAAAAGGGACACAATGTCACTTGCATCACTTTTATTTTTATTTTTAAAGTTACACTGAAATTTACAAAGTGTCATCGCAGATGATTACTTCACTTGTACTTGTATAGTTGTCGCTAATGCATCTCTCTAAGCTATGCGTTTTACGTGTAGACATTATTGAGATTTTAAATTATTGACACGGATTTAATTTGTCAAATAAATTAAAAAATTTCTATTGTTTGACACTTTTTTGAATGTCTATCACTTTCAACTAATAAAATGTTGTCTTCCTCATATGAAATTTATTCTCTATGTTAATATAGTAGAAGTGGAAGTGGTTGATATTATCTCTCTAGGACCAGAACTTCTTGTTTCCGAGGGTGAATCCATCCAATTTGATCAACCATTAACGAGCAATCCTAATGTGGGCGGATTTGGTCAGGGAGATGCATACATAATTACAAAGAGACCACATTTAAAAAACTCAACAACTCTATGGATGTATTACAAAATCATCATTTGTATTTGATAGAAAAAAAAGACAGAAAATTTATTTCACATTTTTCATTAAAAAGTGATAGTCTCACTTTATTTTATTTTACTAAAAAAGTGACATAAAAATTTACGCGTATCTTATACTTCCTAAATACCAATGTTTAGAAAATCGGATTGGACCGGTCGGTTCAACCAGGAACCGGCCGGAAAACTTGAAAACCGGCCGATTCGATCGGGAAAATCGGGAACTGTTTTTAAACCCGGTTTTCATTTTGCTTTTCTCTAGTTGTTTTAAGCTACTTTTGTGTATAATTTTATCTTCTAAATGAGTAAATATTAATTTATTTGTAAAATAATATGTTTTTTTAGAAAATTTTGTGATTTTTGGAATAATTTTGTATGTTTTAATTGAAATCGGTTCGATCCGATCTGACATTTTGACCCTTGACTCGTTGCATTTTTCGGCTTGAACCGATTTTCGATTTTCTAAACACTTCTAAATACTTAACATATGATTTTGAAAGAAATCATAATTTTCATTGGTATTTTTGTAAGTTGCCCATTTGTTCGGTGGCGAGTATTGGGTATGAACCACCACCCATCCTAGTTCAAGGATACTTTTCACCCTACTTCTAGGGCACATCTTCCAGCGGTAAATGGTTGGTCGATAACGTGCTCAGCGCAGTCGTGTGTAGGGTTTGAATCCTGACGGCTAAATAATGAATTCGTTCCATGTGGTAAGCGAGGATTATCTTACTCCGCGAGGCGTTACTGAGTGTCATCCACCCTATTTCTGAGAGGCATAACCCGCGATTTACCTCTCGAACCAATGGTCCAGGACAAAATGATTCGTACCCACAAGTGTGGGTTTCACTTTTTTTTTTTCAAGGATACTTTTCACCCCCAACCTATCTCATCCAATTCCATGTCATTTTTGCCCCATTCTATCAACGTGTTTGTCGGAACTCTCCTTCTCGTTCAGATTGAATCTTCATCAAAGTCAAGAATTTTTTGCTCCGTTTCCACCCAAAAATAAATTACTAATAAGTCTTTCGTAATTTTCTAAAGTCACTTTTTAACCACATAATTTTTTAAGTTATTTTTTAATCACATGATTTATCTTCCAAAATATATATTCTTTGTTTAGAAAAAAATACCTTTACCAAACATAGCCTAAAGTGAACATTGTTCCTCCTTTCTCCATTTGTCTGAGCTTCTCGTTTCGTTTAACATAAGCGTGGCACTTTCACTCTCCTCTCTCTCGCTCTCTCTCTATATGCGTTCCGATACATAGACTCTCTTTATACTCGTACACTTACACAGGTGCATATTAATTTGCAGAGAGAGAAGTGCAGTGGAGAGTGGAGCATTTGCGTCCTTTTCTTTGAATTCTAACGGCCGTCTTAAGGTACAGCACAGGTCGTTCTCTCTCTGTTTTCCATATTGTTGGTTTTTATGTTTTTGTACATTTTAAATTTTCCCAGATCTGAATGTAATGTTTTTATTTATGCATGCAAGAAAGGGCTGAATCGCTACAAAACATCCAGGGTTTTCAAATTAGGATTTTTTGGTCAATCGCGTATGCAAAATTTTTATGGTTTTTTAAACCCTTATTTAGGATTTAAATTTTTCAATTTTCGCGTATTTTCATCTGAACGAATTTATTTTTCTAAATATTCTTGTTCCATTCTGGGATTTGTTTGCTTAAATCTTGCAAGCAAGCCTGCATTTCTCCATATGTATCCTGTTTGTTATAAATAAATATATCTTTTTTGATATCTATCATTTAAAGTTCTCTAGCTTCTACAATGCCATGATTTTTTTTTTTTAATTTCTTTTTTCTTGATAATTTTTTTCTGCCAAAAGACATGGTCAGTGGCAGTTGCATTTACAAAATTTTCGGTCACATCGTGATAATTTGGTAAGGTTTATCTTTTTCCTCTTATATGCAGTAAAGCTGCAAACGATTACATCGTGTTTTCTATTGCTGGTCATTAAACTCACTCATATCCCAAGTAATGAATTTTCTATCCTATTTTATTTTTTGGAGGAAATATCTTGCCTGTAATCTAATTAGGATTCAGAGCCAATTGACTTATAATTGATGATTTGTGTTTCTGTGCTTTAGACAATTCACGTGCCAAGGTTTATTTACTGTTATTTTGTCATTTATTTATTATTTAGGATATTCTAGAGAGAAGCTCTGTTATGGCGGCTACTGCAACTGCTTCTTCTACTGGTGTACGTTATGCACCAGATGACCCCAGCCTCCCAAAACCTTGGAGAGGCCTGGTTGATGGCAAGACTGGATATATTTATTTCTGGAATCCAGAGACCAATGTTACCCAATATGAAAAGCCTTCTGCCTTGTCTCAAGCAAGCTCTGGTTCACCTTACAAATCTTTGAGTTCGTCGGTTCAGAAGTCCTCCCCTGGACGTTGCAGTGACAATGATGGTGATGATTATAGCTGCGATAACAATGGTGGATCAATTAAGGTTGCTCTAGGAGCAGGAAGTTATCAGGTGTCTAAATGGTTCTCTCATAAGTTCTTTAAAGTAATAGTTACTTATGACAATTACTGTGAACATTTCTAGACCCATCTTATCCAAGAAGAAATGACATCCACAATTTTTATGTCTTGCTTCAGTAACCTATTTTACATTTCTATGTTGGGTGTACTTTTTGTCATTTGCTGACTAATACTTAATCGACTATTATACAACAAATATTTGTTGTTACTGTTAGATTCTCTATTTCATGATCACTCTCTCTGTCTCCCGCGCTGTTTATATGTGTTAATTTCAAAACTATTGCCTTATTTTATTTGCTTTCCAATGCAACTTATATTTGGCGATATAAAATTTAGTTGGAGTAACTATATTATTCACCTAATGTTAATATGGAAATGGAACATATCAATGACTAAACAACCCAAGGATGGATGTGTATGTGATTTAATATCGGTAATATGTACTAATTTTGGTGGCTAGGTGAATAACTTCCAATTGGCTGCATATGTTTTGGCTCATAAAGTTACTGTTTCTCCATCGGTCAGCTTTGGAGTTTGTTCCTTTTCATTTACCTTTTAATTTTTCTTCATTTTGAGTTAGAAAACAAGTAGCAGATTGGATGTTTCACGTGATGATCCAAATGTGAAAATGGGTACTGGACATGGATCATCTGTTTCCAAAGGCACACCAAGTGGTTTGTCTCCTGAGGAGTATTGTCGTCGGCATGAAATATCCGTAATCGTAAGAATCTATATCATTCTGTGTATTTATTATATGAGGAGTATTTCTGCTTTATTGATGTTTGTCTTATCTAACGAGAGTCTGCTTCCACCTGAAGATCATAATTATTTTAAGTTTCTAATTACCAACATTAGCCTTGGATGTCTTTCCTCAGCACAAGCTGGTCCAACCTAGTGTTGAGACAATTTTGATTACTCACAAAGGATTCTACTTGAAACATTTATAATTTTAAGCCCCTGTTTGGTTTAGCTAAAAAGTTGATAAAATATTAAAAATCTTTAAAAAAAAAAAAAAATTAACTATACATTTCATGGGGTCCACAATTTTTATCAACTTTTCGACCACACATTTCAATAACTTTTATCGAAATCTAGTAAAAATCTGATTTTTAGCAAAACTAAACAGGGACTACGTAGTGAGCATTTTAAATTTTATTAGAACAATTAGGAGATTCAGATTCACAAGTTTGTAGCATCATGCATGGTTTGTAGTTATTTTGCAATTTTGTTGATGTTTGCCTTGGTTTTGTGGAATCGATTCTTCTACTACATATCAATGAAGATTCGATTTTAAGAGTTGAAAATGAAAGATAGTTTGATACAAATTGAAGTTATTTTGGTATGAATACTTGGTTGTGATCCCCCTGCCCCAACTCCCATTTTTGATTCTGCATACATACTCTTTTGTTCTATACCTACTCATTCTTTTATTTGTTACTCAAGTCATATTTACATAAATGCTAAGTTGCTCACCTGTTCTTCAATCGTCTAGGGAAATAATGTGCCCAAGCCCTTCATCTCATTTGAAGCCACTGGTTTTCCCTCGGAGATTCTAAAGGAGGTACGTAATTTGTATATTTACAGTTCTTTGACAGCTAGAAGCCTTTATAAGTTTGAGCTGTTGATGAATTAAAATTTTATGCAACATTAATTGACTGCTGGATGTCCGCTAGAGATTAAGGACTCCTGCTCATTTTTTTATTTATTTTTTCAATCCGAACTTTTTGTCTCAGGTGCGATATTTGCTCCAAGGAGGAGCTAAATGTCGTACGCTGTGCTGCATCGTATGGGGCTTGATGTATTTGGAGTGACTTTATTTGGTGACTAATTTTGTGAAGGGCTATCTGAGTCATACAAATTTGTGACCTGGACTTTGTTGTTAGTGGTTCAGTCTGCCCTTGGTTCGAATAAGAAAAAATACATCCTACTGTACCAGCAAGAAGTGGCTGTTTACATTGGGGATGATACTTGTTCTTGCATTGGCCACTCCCATAAGACTGAATGAAACCAATCACACATCTTGAAGAGAGTTATATCTGCTTACAGATGCTGCGATTTTTTTTTATTTTCCAGGTATACCAAGCTGGATTTTCTGCTCCTACTCCAATACAGGCGCAATCTTGGCCAATTGCTCTACAAGGTCATGATATAGTAGCCATAGCCAAGACAGGCTCTGGGAAAACTTTGGGTTATTTGATCCCTGGCTTTATTCATCTAAAGCAACGGCATAATAATCCTAAATTAGGTCCAACAGTTCTGGTATTGTCGCCAACACGGGAGTTGGCAACTCAGATACAAGATGAAGCCGTGAAGTTCGGAAAATCATCGAAGATATCTTGCACGGTATGGATTTAATGATTGCTTGGATTTAATGTATATTGTTGCAATAATAAAGATGCTTCTATTTGTGTCTTCTTATGCGACCTTGCAGTTTTGAATGTGTAATACTATTTCCTTATTTTTTGGTTGCAAATTACCTTGGATATGTTGGTCTGATCATATTCTGAAGGAATATTGTACGTGGAAATGAAGTCATTTCAGAGATAATATATGGCCCGAAAGTTCGAACAGTTCTTAATGGAGTCCATATTGTGTCCTGACACCTAGTTTTGTTTCTGTCTCCCCATATAAACTTTCAATTCCCTAGGTTATTGTTCCACCGCATCCACCCTACAAAAACTCCAACTTTCTTCGCTCATTTGTTTTTGGCCTCTTTAAGAGTTTAATATTAAATGATACCAAATCACTAAAGGATAGAAGAACCTTCCAAAGCTTTCCCTACAAAATAAAATCATATTTGGTCGATATCTCCAGCGCGTAAACACTACCATCCAAGAATTTGTTGGAGGCTCTGGTTGGACCTACAAAATAAACATGCAATGAAAGAATTATGAGCTACATGCTTAACAATTATAGGTCATATATATGTTCATGCATCGTTCTCAAAATTATATCACGTTGGAACATCATTATGTCATGCCCGTTCTTTCTATAAATATCAAGATCAAATCATTCATTTGGATCAATACCCATTAGCTATGATTGCTAGGTTTGCATGGATACGGATGCGGATACAGATACGTGACACAGACAAGGACACGGACATGGACACGTCGTTACGTGATTTTTCAAAAAGTTAGGACACGGTGTTGGGGCCACACAAATTAATTTTTTAATTTATTATTATTTTAGTCTAATTTAGAAACAAAATATAACCCCAGTTTGGTAGCACTAAAAATTCAGATTTTAATCTAATTCAAAATCAACATTTAATCTTAATCACACCTTTTATTGAACCCACAACTTCTCAACCACACATCTCATCAACTTTTATTAAAATCTGCAAAAAATCTTATTTTTATCAATACCAAACAAGGGCATTGCATATTTGTTGCATCAAAATGAGCATATAAAATAAAAAGAAACTTGCAAGTCATATTTATCATTTTTTAATTGCTTACGTTTCTCCCCCTACCATTTCATTTTGATGCATAGGGTGTAGCTCCGACACGTGTCGGATACGATATGCAGGCTTTGGCATAGTGGTTTTGCAACTAGATCACTAATTATTACCATCACCTTCCTGAATTTGTGGGGTAGGATCTTTTTACTTTGGTAAACTCATGCCTGTTGTATATCTTGTTTTTATTTCTAGTTATATAGGAAACCGATTTAGTTTTGAAATAAGAATTTTGAAACATGTGAGGTCTATAATGCTTCCAGTTAGCGATGAGAGGGATAAGTATTAGGAATCTCCATTAGTAATGTTTTGCCTTGAATTTCTTGATGCAGTTCAAACCTTAGGTGGGATGCCTATCTGAGTTTAGGTGAAGATATTATTCTCTCTTTTCTCTTGTCATAATCATAACTTCAAGTATTCTTGGGTACACCAGGCCCAAGAACAGTTTCATTACCGATGTAGGACAATCTTTCTCCTTAATCTTACTAATATAAGAAAACTAAAATATAATTCTAGAAGGAAAGAAACTAAAATCCTAATCTAAAAAGAAGAAATTTTATTCTAATCAATAAAGAAAAGAAATCCTATTCTAAAACAGAAATAATTATAAAAAGAGATAAAACCTATTACAACTAGAAATCTTACTATAAATAACTAATTTATATCCTATTTATAATATGATTGTCCTACATCAATTACGTTTTCCGACTTGGCCTATTTTATAAATCTTAGCAGATCAAAAATAGCTAAAGAATAGCATCCCCACCCCCTCAAAAAAGTTTGGCCTACATCGGCACGTGTTCCTTCTGCCTTTGTTATCCGAATCCTTTGCTGATTTTAGCTTTGGTGTTGTGTGAGGAAGTGTTTGTATGGAGGTGCACCCAAAGGTCTACAGTTGAAAGAGCTAGACAGAGGTCTTGTAGATGTGGTGGTGGCTACTCCCGGTCGGTTGAATGATATTCTGGAGATGGGAAGAATTAGCCTCCATCAAATTTCATACTTAGTGTTAGATGAGGCAGACCGAATGCTGGACATGGGATTTGAACCTCAGATAAGGAAGATTGTGAAGAATGTACCTACTCGTAGGCAAACCTTGATGTACACTGCTACATGGCCGAAGGAGGTGCGCAAAATTGCTTCTGATCTTCTTGTCCGTCCTGTTCAAGTTAACATAGGAAATGTTGATGAGCTCGTTGCAAACAAGGCAATTACCCAGGTGCATTTTATTTATTCTTTCCCATCTCTTTTCATCTACTTTACTACCTATTCAAGAAAAAGGAATCATTTGCATACTTGTTATTGCATCCTAGTTTTCATATAGAATTATTGACTCAAGTTTGTTATATATGCAAAGAATGTTGAAGTTTTGTCATCAATGGAGAAGCGTAGGCGTCTGGAACAGATATTGAGATCTCAAGAACCTGGATCAAAGATAATAGTTTTCTGTTCTACAAAGAGAATGTGTGATCAACTTGCAGGCAACCTAGATCGTCAATTTGGAGCAGCTGCTATTCACGGAGACAAATCCCAGAGTGAGAGGGATCACGTGTTGAATCAATTCCGCACAGGAAGAACCCCAGTGCTTGTAGCTACTGATGTAGCTGCCCGTGGCCTGGACATTAAAGATATCAGGTTGTGTATCAGTTTGGTTTTGCGATTATTGTGATGTATGCTTTGAAACCCATGTCTTTGGTTAAAAACTTAAAACTATAACATAAAGATGAACTATTGATCTTTTGGAAGGAACTATATAATCTCAAATATAGTTGAGAATTCCTCGTTTCCTCTTGCTATGAGTTTTACTTATACCTATGTGGTGCATTTGTGAGTGCACATCTATTTTTATCAGCTGTTTTTCAAATATTTGGATGAACCTCAACTTGCATGATTGCATCTCCCATCTTAATGTGAGTCATCTTGTTTTTATTGGGTCCATGTCCTTGATGTTGACGAGGTTACAAAATTATTATAATTTGTGAAACTTTGTGGTTATAGTGTTCTAAAGATTTGTAGTGTGATTGGTCTCGTGCAATGATAGTTTCTTCTCATCGCAGGGTGGTGATAAATTATGACTTTCCTACGGGAATAGAAGACTACGTTCACAGAATTGGAAGAACTGGACGTGCAGGTGCCACAGGTTTAGCTTATACTTTCTTCTCTGACCAGGATGCAAAGCATGCATCAGATCTTGTCAAAATTTTGGAAGGAGCAAATCAACAGGTCCCTGTTGAAATTCGTGATATGGCTTCATGTGGTGGTGGTTTTGGGGGGGCAAGACGTCAGTGGGGTTCAGGATCTGGTGGTCGGGATGGAGGTCGAGGTGGACGCTATGACTCTGGCAATGGTGGAAGAGATGGGGGAAGGGGTGGTAGCCATGGTTATGATCGTGACCAGCAGGACAGGTAATTTTTTTCCCCCATATTTTTTGGTTACTAGAATCTCGTCTGACTTTTGTTACATGTGACTATAGATATGGTTATGGATCCCACAGTGAGCATGACGGGGATGCACCTGGGGGCAATAATTCGAAGAGCTTCCATGAAAGCATGATGGCTAATAGGAATAACACAAGTAGAAATCGCAGTCGAAGCCAAAGCCCGAACAAGGATTCCGGATGGGGTGAGAACCCAGGCAGGGCTCGTAGCCGTAGCCGTAGCCGTAGCGTGGAAAGATTCGATACTGCTGCCCCTACCCGACGTAGTTTCCATGAAATGATGATGGAACGGGCCCAACCATCTGCTGATTGACCGAGTCCCAAGCTATGTTTCAAGCAGCTGAAGAGTACCCAATGACCCGGGATGATTAAATCTTCAGTTACTTCTGGTAGTGAATTTAGTTTGGGGGATATATTTTTGTATCTGAATTACATGATTAGCATTGTAGCTGCAGATGGTGGGTTTTATAAGTAAAACTTGCAACCTTTTTTGTCGGGTTTCAACCCTTCGATGTTGCATGTCTAGGAACCTTGTTATGCTGACAGTGTTTTGTTTGTGGACATTTTCTGCTGTATTTTATAAAAGTTTGTAGCGTTGTGAAGGGTAAAAAGTTTAATGCTATGGAGGATTATATGTCTTCAGTTTATTCATTTTATTGCATTATTTTATAATTTTAATCTTCATTTTGTTTTGTACCAAACAAAGCTATCCAATTTAAGTTATTGTCGTCACTATCTTTCGACGGGTGAACTAATGCGCCAACTCGTTAAATTAATTTAACTGCAATAAATTGTTTGATTTGGTTCAGTTTCAAACGAGATATAATTTGGTTTGGTTTGGAAAAAGTTTGAACCGCTTTAAACGGTTTGATTTAGATTTTAATTGTTGAAAATGAGGTTTGAAATCACAATCCGTCAAATTTTAAACAAATTATAAAAAATAGTACATGAATAGCTTATCAAATTCAGATTATTAATGAAACCTGTAAATCATTTTGAGTTTTGCTTTGATTTCTATTCCGATAAAAATGAGTCATAGAATAACGTTTATCAAAATTTGGACATATTCTTGAAAGATATCTAGCCTTTGTCAAATTCAAAAAATGCGAGATTTTTTCAGGAATAAAATTATGCACTAATCTATGACTGTATGATCTCTCCTATAAGTAGTCCAATCTCATTCTCAACTAGAACTATTGAATGCTATAGATAAGTTAAATTGATGCAGTTTCCATTGAAAAACTTTATAAACAAATTAGAAGAGAAATCATTATGACACATTTATGACATACTGAATAGAAGAAATACACTTGCAGTAATACAATGTGCTTTCTTTTATTTAAGTGAATGGTTCTGAACAAGCAAATATCATTTGTAGTAACATAGTTACAATTTACTGGAGTAATCCCCTTGCCAATATGAGTTGCATTTCGAAAAAAAATTAAGAACACATTTTGACGTAATCTACGTAATGGTTGGTAGATATTTTTTAGTTATCGACCACGAAGTTAGTGTTGAATTTTCTTCACTCAATGTTGTATATCGATTACGAAATCTGTGATCTTTATTATTAGTAAAATCGTATCAAATCGTAAAAAATGATTTGATTTGGTTTTGGAAATGAAATGATTCGGTTTGATTTGAAAAAGTTTAAAACCGTTTTTAAATGATTTAATTTGAAATTTTGCTATAAACGTCCAAATCAAATTGTGTTCACTCATAAACACTCATCACATCGAGGGAAAACAAGTGCAAATCACATTATAATCATTAGCTAAAACACTTGTAGCCAATCTACACGATGGGTTCCTTCACTTGCGCAAAACGAATGCCACGTCTTGTTGAATCAACCTTAAGCCCTGGGTTGAGTCCTATTATATCAAATATATATATATATATATATATATATATATATATATATATATATATATATATATTTTGAATAATGTGTAAAAAGTTTTAGGTTTACATATAAATTATTTATTAATAAAATGTATTTTTGATAATGAATATAAAAAAAAATGAATTTTGAATAATGAGTCTCAAATGGGACATTAAGTAACACCACAATGCAGTCACTTTATATGACTCAATATGTCTGACAAATATTTTATTATCTACAACAATCAATGCCTAGAAATCTTAGGAGAAAACTATTGACACGGTCCGTCTCGAATCATTCAAGTGGACCCAAAATGTGACGTGCATCTACGGTGAATGTCACTAGACGCTGTCGCGACGATGAATGTCACTACACGCCCGATCCACCACCAAGAGTGACTTTGACCTTATATTAATCATATACTGGTTAATAAAAAAAGTCATTTTAGTTAAAATAATGTGAGTCCAAAATGGCATTTACATGTTCAATTCAAATGACACAAATAACCTAAGAATGTCATGTCTGGTTCCAAAATCATTAGGCCTTCAAAGATGTCAAAACTTAGTTACTACGTGGTAAAGAAAAATCGTGGATAAATATTGACTTGATAGTCCAGTGAGTAAAGAATTTCCAAAATAATTATATTTTCTCAGTTATACATATTTAACTAAAATCGAAATAATACTAATTAATGATTCAAACTGTAACATCATATAATCATAATCAAGATGTGAGACATTCACATAATACTAAAAATTATCATCTCATAATCATAATATAATTCATAGTGTAACATCATATAATCATAATCAAGATGTGAGACATTCACGTAATACTAAAATTTATCATCTCATAATCATAATATAATCACTTGCTAAATAAGTGACATAATCTCATTACATCACAATATACTCGAACATCCATAAGAATGTAACATCTGACTAAAATCTGTAATCCGATCATACACGCGTAGATTGCCCTCAGGCTAAGCACACCGACACGGACCTAAGGCCTCCTTAGTGAACAAAAGTGGATTTCAAAGACCAATGATATATAATTAATTCTAGAACGTGATCAATGCCTCTCACTGAAATATATCGTACACGATCAAGATCTCTTGGTGTAGTATAGAATACAGCTAAGACCCCTCAGTGAACTAAAAGAAATATATAATAATCACATATATTTTGTTGGTAGATATGTCTCACATTCTATTTCACAAGTAATCAATATACAATCTTTTGTTATTCCACATATATATAGTTTTATAACATTTTATAATAATCATGTAGTTCGACGATTAATTCAAGTAATCACACATAGCATAATAGTATATTTAATCTATCGATTTTTGAAAATAATTAAGTTTTTCCACTCAACGAATTTTCAACAATGAATTAGCTACGTCGGTAGGCTTAGGTTTTCCGCATTTCTACATCCACCTCATAAATTAACATATTACTCGAATAAAAATTGGAAAAAAATCGTAAATGACAAAATAAATTAAATTAATTCAAGAAATACTACATAATTATTTATATATTACATACACTATGTAACATTCAAAAGTAGATCAAAATTGCTCTCTGTCTTAATTACTCTTATTTTTTTGTAACTGAAATTCATTAATTGTAGCTTCTTACATGCTGATTTGAAAATCCATGGAAAGCTACAACACATTTGGAAAAATGTTGTTGGGGGTTGAATTACTACTTTTTCTGGTTTCTCCAGAAAATGGTAGCGTGTGTAATTTATTTTATTTTTTAAGGAAAATGTAAGTCTTCAGTATACAGTTCTTCAAAATTATTGCATATTACATGTTGTCATATTTTACAATGACTCATTCATGTTTTATGGCTGCAAATTGCAGATTATCTTGTATAATTAGGAGAAAGGTTACATATAAATCATTCAAAAATGCATCACATGCTGTACATACATCAAATAATTAATTTCGCAGAGCCTTGAATATATCAATCAATTCAGAAATGGCAATTTGCTATGTAATTGTTAAGTTCCTTTCTTGCCAAGAACAACAGTCCAGCAGCTTGAAGATGACCTCGGTTCCAACAGGTTGAATCCTTACACTGGAACAATGCATTGTCGTGTCGTCCTCGAGAAATGGAATCAGGATTTAGGCTTGCCGGAGGTAGCAAGATTTTTCCGGAGATATTGGTCTCCTCTCACTTCCACCTCTTCACATTTGCATTTGCAAAAACTAATGAACAAAGAGAAGTTTGAGTTTCCCCCTCTTATTCAATTCAAAATCCATAGAGCCAATTACATGATGACATGTGGATTAAGTGAACAACTTTATTCCCACAAATTTACACCTTGGATCACCTTAATCCATTACCCATTTCCCCCGGTTAGAAGTGCTATCCACGTGTGGTCATATAAATCATCATTGCTCACTCCAACAAAGTACGTGCAAAATAACTAACCATTATTAATAGCAAGAATTGATAAACACTTGTTGAATTTACCTGCTACAAATACTTTTGTTCCAATAGCTGCAAGATTATCATCAGTTGCAATTTTAAGTAGTTTAAACTCACTCGAAGATATCCTCTCCTAATGAAATGATACTTTACCTCAATGTTCTTAGACCTTTCATGATGAACATGATTTTTACATAACATTAAAGAACTTTGACTATCAGTAAATATCATAGTAGTTTCATGTAAAAAGTTCAGTTCACACAATAGGTCTTTAATCCCATACATTATTTTACAACTTCAGCGAGTGAACTGTGAAACATACTCATCTTCAGTGCCGAAAAGTGCAACAATAGATTGCAACTGTGATTTCCACGTGATATAATTATCACTCAAACAGAAAAAGTAAAAAGTTGTATATTTCCTCTGATCTTTATCCCTTCCAAAGTTATAATCTACACATCCCTTAAACTCAAGTTTCTCACTTCCCTCTGAGTTCCCGCTAGATAGATTAATAGTCATTTTAAAGTAGTCCAATGAGGTTTATCTAGGTTAGACATAAATCTACCTAGGAAACTAAGAGTTTGTTTGGTAATGTGAAAATTTTTGATTTTTGTAGTTTTTTGATAGATGTGCTGTTTAAAAATGTTTGAAAAGTTAAAAATTGTGGGCTTGACTAAGAATGGAGAGTTGAGATTGAGTTTGAAAAGTTGAGGTAAAAGTTTTATCGTTACCAAACAGGCTCTAAAGGTATATGCAAGGTCTGGTTTAGTGGTAATCAGGAATACATCATAGAACCAATGACATTAGCAAAGGGAACACTACTCATTTTATGCTTTTCATTTTTATTTTTTGGACATTGTGTAGATGATAAATTCATGTGTGCAGCTAATGGTATATTGTCAGACTTAACAAATTTCATACCAAATTTGGTTATCACTTTATCTAAATAAGACTATTGATTAATAGTCAGTTTATTATTAACCCTATTTCTTTTAATAAATATGCCAAGTATCTTTCTTGCCTCTCCTAAGTCTTTCATATCAAATTTTGATTTTAAAAGGTTTTTCATTTTAACAATTTCAACTTTACTAGAACTAGCAAAAAACATATCATCCACATATAACAAGAAATTAACTTCACAGCCTATGTTACAGTTATTATAATGCAAACATACATCATATTCACTCATTTTAAAACCAATTTTAAGCATATAAGCATCAAATTTCTTATATCATTTCCTAGAACTCTGCTTAGAGTCATACAAAGACTTTTTAAGCAAGCACACAAGTTCAAATTTTCCCTTCACCTCAAACCCTTGAGGTTGAGACATGTCAATTACCTCATCTAATTCCCCATGAAGAAAACAATCTTAACATCTAGTTGTTCTAATTCTCAATCCTATTGGACAACTAAGGCTAAGACTAGCATGATAGTTTTAGTTAGAAATTTGCTCCAGGTTAGTTTGTTTTTGAATGATTTATGACCGTCCAAGTGAAGGATTATTATGTTGCTTATAGGAATGGTTTTGACCAAAAAATTTAGAGGACATGAACATTTTGCACCAAATGTTTACAATGCTACCTTTGAAGCACTTGTTAAAATAGGCGGTAATAATTTGTTAGGGTGGGTTGACAGGTCCGTTTACCTCTTGTATAAATATGTTAGTTGATGTCAGGTGTGCAGTGACAGCTAAATGTAACCGAATGATGAATTCCACATTGAAATGTGGTTTTGAGAATGTAAATGCAAAAAAATGAAATAATAGGGATGAATTCTACAATCAACTTCAACCCAAACGATATTGACGTTTTGTGCTATTTACGTGACAAGTTCATTTATATATCCAATCTTCGTCAAACTTCCATCCCATTTTTTCAAACCCCCTTCGTCGGAGACAATAAGGCCCTATTTGGTCTATGATAATTCAATAATTTTTTCCTCAAATTTATTTTCAATCATATATTTCCATGAGATTTGCAATTCACACACTTTTCAATAATTTTTCAATCACACATTAAAAAAATTCTCTCCAATTCCTCTTTACACCAAGCAGGCTCTAAGTAAACCATTCGCACATGATTCGGTCTAGTTTTCTTCTCGTGTCGGGTGGAAGTTAATCATGCTTTCCAAAATGAATATATACTGAATTCTTGGCAAAATCAAACTTGGCTTAGAAAGTGGGTTCTCAAGTATGTTGACTTACAGGATCACCATTTCAGAGTTCAGTAGTTCTAAAACCTCGCCAATTTCTGCAGATTGAGCATGAGAATCATCCTGGGAAAAAAACAAATGGATTCGATTTCTCACCTCAATCCAACTACAACCTCCACTTTTCTTCACACCCTTTTCATTCATCATTTTTCTTGTATTCAACACATCAAGCCACCTACCAGAAGAAGCATATATATTTGACAGTAGAACATAGCCTCCAGACTTTGTCTCTGCCTGTTCCGACAGCATTTTTATTATCTTCTCCGATAGTTTCTCGTTCCCGTATGTTTTACAACCACTTAGTAGAGCAGCCCATGCATTTGCATCGGGTTCATAGGGCATATTTGTAATAAACTTTTCTGCCTCAGAAATTCTTCCTGCTCGAGATAACATGTCCACGACACTTGTATAATGCCTTTCACTTGGCTTTATGCCGTAAACCTTCTCCATTGAGTTGAAGAAGAAGAGCCCTTTATCGACTAGACCACAATGAGAGCAAGCGAATAAAACTGACAAAAGAATGAGGTTATTAGGTGTAATATTTGAAGTCTGTTTCATTTCTTCAAACAATGCAAGTGATTCCTCGGCAAATCCGTTTTCTGCCAGCCCTTGAATCATAGCCGTCCAAGCGATCTCATTCATTACCGGCATCGTGTTGAAGACCTTCCTAGAACCTTCGATATTTCCAGTTTTTGCATACATATCTACAAGTGCCGTTCCCATGAAGACGTCGTTCTTAAAGCCGAGTTTTACGACTTTCGAATGCATATACTCGCCTTTCTCTAACGAGACTAGGTTTGCACAAGCTTTTAGAACACTTGAAAAGGTAGATTTATTAGGCTGTTCTCCTGACAAAATCATCTCACTGAACACATCAAATGCCCCGTCAAAATTTTCAATTTCTACATAGCCAGTGATCAAAGAGTTCCAGGAGACGACGTTTTTATTAGGTATCTGGTTAAACAATTCTTTAGCTTCTTCAAGTTGGCCATTCAAACTATAACCCGTTACCATTGAATTCCAACAAACAACATTCTTCTCCAAAACCGAGTCAAACACAAGGCGTCCATCTGTAGTATTTCCACATTTGCAGTACAAGTCAACAAGTGAACTGCTGATAAAAATATCTCTGTCCATCCCAATCTTCAGAACATTCCCATGGATGTTCTTTCCTGCTTGCAAAGCATTCAGACTAGCCAATGCACTAATTACACTAGAATAGCACGAAGTATTAGGTTTAAAACCGCATTGAACCATCTCATGGAAAAGACTCGCGGCCTCTTCAGAATAGCCACCCTGACTGTACCTTGAAATCATCAAACTCCAAGAAATCTCATTTCGTTCTGGCATTTCATCGAACATCCGACGAGCTTGTCTCAAGTCCCCCATATCCACATACATGTCAAGAATAGCGGTCCAAGAAACCACATCTCTTTCCTCCATCCGGTCGAAAATTCTCTTAGCCAAGTCAATATTTCCTAACCTCAAATTAAAAGTAACCAAGGAATTGGAAATAGATAAATTATCCTCAAAACCAAACTTAACAATCAACCCCAATACACTCTTTCCCAATCCAAAGTCACCTAACTCGCCGCATGCTCTAAGAACAGAAGTAAAAGTAACGTCATTAGGCGCAACCCCAGATGAAAGCATTTTCACAAACACTCCCATTGCTTCGGAATTCAATCCATTTCTCACAAGCCCACTAATTGTCGCTGTCCACAAAAACACATTATGAAAAGGGTTTCTCTCAAAATAAAACATTGCCTCATCCACTCTTCCATGCCTCAATAAACCCGAAATCAACACCGTCCAAGAAACCTCATTTCTTTCAGGGATTTCATCAAACAGACGACGTGCCTCGTTGACATTTCCCCAGTCAACATTTGCATTAATTAAACAGTTATGAGCGACTAAATTAAACCCATTAAACTCCTTCATCATCTGCTCAATCTCACGAGATTTTCTTGAATTCAAGTACAAGATGAGTAATTTTACGGCTATATATTTCTGCGACGAGAGACCCATTTTGAGCAAATGGGCATGCAGAGCATTCCCATGAATGATTAACCTTTGATTTGTGAAATTACCTAACAAGGAAATACTTGTTTTAATGTAGGTTTTGAGAGTCTTCCTAGAGTTAATAATAGCAAAGAGTGTGTTCACATTAGTTTTCATGAAGACGAGGTAACCATAAATCAGTGAGAATTGAGCTGGGCTTCTTGAACAAAAGCGTTACCCCTAACCCAACCCCTATTGTGAGAGGACAGTATATTAGAAGAAAAATGGGATAAATATATACAATAAGTCTATTTGCACAATGTCATTCACAATGTGATTGACAATTCTCTCACATTGGGGTGAGGGTCATTGTGGCCCCAACCCAATGTGAGGTGACATTGTGAATGTAGCATCATTGAAATATATAACTATGTGGTTATAATACCACATTTCAAAGGTAAGGAAATAAGTTTAAAATTCTCATCTTACCCTTATGTAAGTATTGAAACTATTATTGTTGAAAGTAATAAATAGATGTACATTAATAAATGAACAAAATAAATACTTTCAAATAAAGAAACAAGCTTATATAATTGATATAAAAGAAAAAAAAAAGAATATGTAGCCTATATAATGAGACGGAGAGAGTATTAGTATATAAATCACCAATCTCACCCCAATTCAAATATTCTGTAAACACGATCTGCACCTTATCATCGTTGCTACCACCTCCACCTCCACCTCCACCACAAACACCAACCACCACATCTACCACCAACCACACCTCCATCTACACTACCACCACCTCCACCTCCACCAAATCGTCACTTTCACATCATCATCACGATTCATTACCAGCACAACCACTATCTTTGTCGTATCGCAGTCGTCGTCGCCGCCACCACCATCTTTTTTTCCCTATTGAAGATGGCAGAAGGTTAGCTCGGGACTTTCCTAATTTAAGATTCGCTTGGGTCAATAGATCGATGAACCGTGTAGCACATGCTTTAGCTAGGGCGCCGAGTCCTATGTCTAGTTTGTTCGAATGGTTTAATTTTCCCCCACGTTTCATTTCTGATGTACTCCTCTATGATACTTTGAATGAATCACCCAACCCACCCCAATTCTTATATTCTGTAAACACGGTCTGCACCTTCTCATCGTTGCTACCACTACCACCAACCACCACCTCCACCATATCGTCACCTTTACATCATCATCACGATTCATCGCCAGCACCACCACCATCTTTGTCGTGCCACAGCCGTCGTCGTCACCGCCGCCACCTCCAACTTACCACTGCTTCTTGAAGATGTAAATAGAGAACTGAACTGTTCTGATAAACAAAATCATTCGATAAAAAAAAAAACATAGAACTGAGGTGTGTATCGATAGAAATTTAATAAACGTGAAGATTAATCAAAATAAAATCGTAACTTACTTATTGCTTGTGACTAATTTCTTGAATCTCTGACTTGTTAAAATGATATGTGACATATGTAATATGACTTCTGACATGTTGCTGTGACTTGAAACAATTGTGGTCTCAAATTGCGACATATGACTCGAATACATGACTTGAATATGTGACCTGTAACCCATTACTTGAACACGTGATCCGTGATCCGTGACTTGTTGAAATTAATATGTGACCTATGTAATAAGACATGTGACTTGTGTTATTGTGTTCGGAAACATCTGTGAACTTAAAGTGCGACATGTGACCTAAGATACGAATTGTGACATGTGACTTGAATATGTGATCAGTGACCAGCGACTTGAACTTGTGACCTGACCTCAAATTTAATGTGTTACCTACATACTATGATTGGATGAATGATGATATGTGACCTATAATATTTGTTTGTGACATGAGATTTATGACTTGTGACCACAACTAAAGTGTGATATGTGACCTGAATTATATGAACTACATGTGACACGAATATATGACTTGAAAATGGGACATGTGACTTGAATACGTGACATGTAACCCATGACTTGAACATGTGACCCTGTGACTTGTTGAAATTAATATGTGACCTATGTAATAAGACATGTGACCTCTGTTATTGTGACCTGAAACATCTGTGAACTCAAAGTGTGACATATGACCTGATATATGAATTCTGACATGTGACTTGAATATGTGACCCGTGACTTGAACATGTGAACAGTGACCAGTGACTTGAACTTGTGACCTCAAATTTATTGTGTTACTTATATACTATGGTTGGATGAATGATAATATGTGACCTATAATATATGTGTGTGACATCAGATCTATGACATGTGACCACAACCAAAGTGTGATATGTGACCTAAATTATATGAACTGTGGCATGTAACTTTAAAGTGTGATATGTGACCTTATTTGTGACTTGAACTATTAAGTGTGACATGTGACTTGCAATCTTAAAATCCCCATCTCAGATCACAATTGACATTGTAACAATCATCTCCACACCACCACATCACCACGGCCCGGCCACCCACCCACCCACCCACATCTCACCTACAATCAAAACCATCATATCTCATACATCAAATGAAATAGATCACACATCACCGCCTCCAATCACCACCATACACCACCGCCTCTAATCACCACCACCCCATTAATCAAGTCAATAATATTGATTCAGTGATGCACTGCCCCACCGCACCATGGGGTCCACCCACAACCTCAAACCACCACATTCATGGGATTCGTCGAAAACAACCGTGGATTCACCGAAATTCCGTCGTTGATTTGCGCCACCGTTAGCAACTGTGAAGTAGAATCACGAAAATGATGAAGATACCTTGGCCACCATGAAGAAGCAGAGGTTCTGTCACTGTCGCTTACATCGGGAGCTAGAAACTCCTCTTTCTATCCACCGCCGCATCACCGTAATGGCGCCAGACGACTAACATCTTCCTCCTCTCTTCTGCCGCTCAAACCCTTTCCCAAACTGAACAAATCCACGCTCAGGCCATCCTTCACGGACATCTCCCCCACAGCGTTTCCATTTCCTCAGCCCTCATCCTCTCTTACTTCAACTTTTATTCATCAGTCAGAAGCAGAGGGGAAGTAGCGCAGATTGTCGCAGCTTCGAGCAGCAACAAGATGTCGGAGGGGTTGGAGTCCTGCAGATCGGAGGTGGAGATGGATTTCGTCGAGGTGGAGACAGATTGAGAGTCTTCACCTGTGTTCTCAACCGATCGCTCCATGTTGGCCGGTGATGAGTGGTGGGTGACGTATCGAGTCAACCAGGCGGTGGTGGTCGGCTTAATTTCACATGCATGGGTACGAGTAGTGTGATTTTAGGAATGATTGAGTGATGTTTCTTGGCTTGGACTGTAAGTAAATATAATAATTATATTAATTAAATATTAAAAATGAATTGAAACCTGATTCATGAACTATTAAACTTGTTTCTTGATTTGTGGAATGTGACCTTAAAAAAAATTACCACAAGAAACATTCATGGGAACTTTAGGGGTATTGACGGACTTGTGTGAAATACTTTAGCAATACTATAAAGTGTTATAGTTGGGATAGTGATGTACAATTTTAGGGATATTGATGGATTTGTGTGAAATACTTTTCACAATACTATAAAGTAGATGTGTTCTCTTGCTCGTTTCAGGCAGCAGCGCCACGTCAGGTAAAGCAGGCGAAATTAACAAGGACAGTTTTCTAGTCCCAATGCAAATTTCAAACCCCCTCGAGATTATCTATTTCCAGTAGGTGGACTCAACATGTTGCCCGCCCACCGACGTGGCATTACCACCAAAGTAATATAATAATAATAATAATAATAATAATAATAATAATAATAATAATAACAACAACAACAACGACATCAATTTAATCCCTTCCATCCCTATATATTTAATCCCTCCGGACCCTTCCACCCCAGCCCACTGTTAACTTTCGACCAATTGTCCAATATATGGACCCCACCCCCGAGTAAAATATTTTTCTCATTTCTCTGACAATTGTCTCCTGCACCAACTTTTTTTTTTAATCCGTGTATGAACAATTCTTGAAGTTAAGTACAATTAATCTAAACTTTCAGACAACAAAAATATATTTGAGCAAACAAATTGACATCATATCTTATTAAAAACGGTGATAATAAGTTAATAATACTGTCCTACAACAATATAAGTTAGAATGCAACAAAAATAAATAAATAAATAAATAAATAACGATCGTGGTCTATTATTGTTACGACAACAACAAAGTAGGTCTACAAGTGATCGAGGTGATTGTTAAAATATCCTGGCACTGTTTCAAAGTTGCTACTCGTAACACTAGTATACGTATCACCCTGAACATTTTCGTATTCAACATTTCTTTTTCTTTTCTAATAATTAACATATTTCCACTATTTTAATTCCTTAATCTATCTAGTGTTTTAGCATGTTATAATTAATAAAACTTTCTGAAAAGGTTGAAATTGTGCAAAGTAATTCTTAATTTTGAAAATTAAAGAAAAAAAGAAAAAAATTAAATTATTTATCATCCATTTTTTCGACTAACACTCATCCCCTTTCCCGTTTAATACAATTTATAAATCAATTTATAAATTACACGATTTCTCAAATCACTTTTTAATCATACATATTTCTCCTCTCTCCTTTTTAACCACACATTTTACATTAAAAATATAGATAAACCAATTTATAATTGTTATAGTGTTACCTAACTTTTCACTTTTTCAATTTATAACTTTCCCCACTAAAACTAGCGTGTTATTTATTTTTAATTAAAATTTTATTGTTCAAATGGATAATATACATATAATTCTTTTGTATAATCTATGAATTATATTAAATTAAATTAAATTAATGTTTGTTTGAATAGATTTTTGAAAATCATTTGCCCTAAAATTCATTTTCTAACATACCCTACCTTTTTTAACACTTTTTCATCTTCTTTTTTCTTCTTGAATTTTTTTTAAATCGATACTAAAAATAATTTTCCTGTCTATTTCATATTATGCGATTTAATGCGACATTCAATATGAATATAGTATCAATATATAATTTTTTTCTATTTAAAAAAAATATATTTATAATGTACAATTATTATTTTTTTTTGGTTGATTTTTAAATTTATAACCTACAAATTTTTAAAACTATATTTTGGTTGAGCTATTGAAATTGATGTCTTAATTTGCGTCTTCAAATTTAAGTTAACTAAAAAAATTGCTCCAAATATCTTGTATACAATATTGAAAAAAATGAAATTGGAAATAAATGATCGAACAGGATGGGAGTATGGGACTGTTATAAATTGTTAACAATTTCAAAAAATAAAAATAAAAATAAGAAAGACTTAACAAGATGTTATGGGATTATTACAAAATTTTAAAATTTTGTTGTTTGATTGACATTATTTCCATAAAAAATTTAGCGAAAATGAGCTATTTTAATAATTTTTTTTTACATATATATACTTGATAATAATACCTTTAATTTCTGAGAAAAAAATAAATCAATTAATAATAAAAAAATGGGTAAAAAGAGGTCAAACGAGGTTTCCACACAACATGAAAACACTTTTTCACTTAGTACATGTGAAAATATTTTCCACAATTACACAGACAATAACATGTTTTTCAAGAAAGATTGAAAATATTTTTTTCTTGAAAATTTATAAATAAGATTTTACCAAAGAAATGTTTAATCCATTTGTTAAAACTTAAAACAAATGATATGGTGCCCTGCTACAGTGTAGCGATGCTAGATGTTTCGGGAAATGGGTTTTGTCCCATTTTTTTTGGTTCCCTACAATTTTAGTTTTGTTATTTTTTATCCATATTTCTTTTATTTATTGTCCATTTTGGTCCCTATAATTTTGTTTAGCTTGTTTAAAATATGTTATGTAAAGTTGAAATTGTGCATAATTTTTGTAGTCAAATAAATTTGAATGTTTATTTTTATTTAATTGTGGTTAATGATATTTTTTTGTTATAAACAAGTAGTAATTAGAAATTGATTAAAAGATGTAACACATTAAAATTTGATCGAAAAATGCGACACTTATGGAATAACTGGACGATACCAATTTTTAATTAAAACACAATAAACACACAGTTTCGAGCAAGTATTAAAATGCCATGCAAGATATGTTTTCAGTAATCGGGTAAATTTCGTCCAGAGCCACCTAAACCATCGAACAACGGACTGAATGAGCTTGAGTCGGATTGACTTTCATTTAGTTGTTGTTGGGTCCTCTTTCGAATAATACGTTATTTTTCACCCCTTATGAACTCACGTGTCATCAGATCTGATATCGAATCCAAGTTTGTCAACAATATTTTGTTGTTTGCAACTGATAAAATTTCTGTCTATCAGCCGCTCCCTTTTTTACCAACTCTGTGAGTTCTTTGTTTTCAGCATTCATCTCGTCCAATTTCTTTCTGGTCTCATCTTCAATCTTTCTTTTTTTTTTTTTTTGGCCTTCTTCACACCCACTGGCCGTTCAGACGAGGTACCCCCAATAGCCACGTCCTCCATATTCAGAGAAAATGATGAAAGTCCAGGGGACGAGGGATAGCCGGCTAGTGGGCAGTCTGGTTTATAAGACCTAAAATCATTTGAGGAGGTTTAAAAATAGTGGCGTGACACACTCGTCGCCAGAGAGAATTTCTCAATATCCTTAAGTAGAGGCAACAAATGATCAAATTTGAACATGTTCTTGTTAGCAGGGTCTTTAAATTTTTAAAATCAGATAATTCTAAACTATTTTACTAAATCAAGTGACCAAACCCTAATCATTCCCCCTCTCAGAATCACCATGTAGATCCTCTTCGAGCATACCACCTCGAGAATGAGTTGTGAGCTGAAGATAGTCCATCGACTGCTAATAGCCGAGGGGCTCGAGCATCAGTGAACATTTATGGTCCAAATTTTTTCGTGCCAATTTACCCACAAAATTTTTCTATGATGACTCCCCCGGTTGCTTTGACTATTTTTGCTGGCAGGAGTGGGAACCAGAGAGAGAAGCAACAATAACTACATCAGTAGGATCCAGGGACGGAGCCAGCCCACTTTTTTGGGCTGGGCCAAATTTCTTTTTGGTTGGACTTTATTTAAGAATTTATTATTATTATTTTTTAATCCTATAAAGGATTATTTGTAATAGGGGTGGGCCAGGGCCCAGTTGGCCCACCCCTGGCTCCGCCCATGGTAGGATCTAAAGAGCGAAGTAGATTCACAGCCACCCTAGACCTTTCCAATGTCATTTGGTCTGATAAATGCTACCACCATTGGTTCAGTTATTGATATGTCATCCATATCACTAAAATCAGATCCATCGTGCACTTCCCCTTTATCAAAATTCAAATCAGCCGCGCCGTAGAAGTGCACGACATGAAGTCGTACGTGTCCATTTATACCACCTCTGCCACTACCCTCTGTCGCGTCATTTTCATCTGCACCTATTCGTTGCTGCCGTGAGAAGAATGACCTTATTTCAAGAGATAAGCGACTATCGCACTGTAAATTTATTATTTTTTGAAAACTTATTTGCTATTGGTTTCTATGGATCTAGTATTTGGTTTTAGTTTTACTATTTTGCTTGCTTTTACGCATTTACTAATGTAAATTTTTTAATGAATGAGTTTATGCATTTCAATTTGTGGTGGTGGTGGTGACGGTGGTGACAAATTGAAATAAAGTTACAATTATACTTTCGACGGTTGTTCGACGACGACGGTTGTGGCGGTGGTTGATTAGAAATTACGAATTACACTAATGTTTTACTAATTCATAAGTTACAATTGTAATTAATTAAAAAATTGAAATAAATTAAGTTACAATTGTAATTCATTACGAAACCTGATTTAGGTTTAAAAAAATCTGATTTTGAAAATTATTTTGATACTTGTGTAATTAGTTACAAATCATTTGATTACAATTGTGTGATTAATTCAGTAACTTCTAAGAGTATCTTCAATGCACTTTAAGGATTGAGACTGCCGTGACAATGAAATAGACGAACTTTTAAAGAACGCGGATAAATAGATGATGAAGTTTAAAATTTACTCTCCAATGGTTTCTTCTATATTTAAACAATTTTGATTATGTGGCATTTTTTCCGAATTTAACATTAATAACTCATTCACAAAATAATTAAAATAATCTTAAATTTTTTCATTATTATAAAATATTAATATTGTTTTCTTGGACTAATATATTTATATAACTTTATTTAACGATAATTTTTGTTGATAAATTACATTTATTAAAAATACATCCATTTTTTTATAAAAAATATTAATCTTAAACAATATTTATTAATATATTCAAATTTTTTAGGTTAAAAGGCAATGTTTATTCCATTTTTTTGGACGTCCCAATTTTGAAATCAAGTCTCAAGTGTCAAGTTTTGAACTTCATTTTTTTCCCTCAACTTCCAGATTTAACGTTATTTTATTATAGTTAAAATAATTATAAAATAAAACACAAACTCCCAATATTGAACTCCAAGATTTGACATCTTTTATCATATAGTATAGTTAAAATAATTATAAAATTAAAAAAATGTTGAATTATCAAATTCCACGGAGCATCTACATCTAGATGAAACATCCTACATTGTCTATTTTTTTAGGCCACATCAGTTTAAAATTGTAATCCATGAAGTGCATTAGAGAAGTATTTTTAATCAATTTCATCTATAACTGAGTGTCACATATTTTCTCCCATTCCATAAAATGTATTGAAGATGCTCTAATATTCAATGGCCAACTAGAATTCACTATGAGGGTTCAATGACTATTTTGATAATTAGAATACAAGAAATTTTATAATGAAGAGGGAAAAATTAACATACATAAAAGGAAGGAAAAAAAAAAGTAAAAAGTAAATGTAAAATTTAGTAAATTTTCGAAAACAATTCAGCGATTGTTGTGATATTTAATAGGCTCATCACTTGAAATGATTTCTCTAATTACATATTCAGCCTCTCTCTCTCTCTCTCTCTCTCTCTCTCATATTGAAAAAATGTTGATTTTTGAGGTCATCATTTGACCCTTTAAGAACTTCTCTCATATATATCACCAAATGATCCTTTAACCGATTGAGTTTTGAGAAAGAACCCAACTTTTATTAGGCCAGATAAGCCTAAAAGGACCCACCCACAAATAGGTATATTTGGGTTCATATGAAGTTTGAAATGAAATCATTCATTTCCCTGGTGGCATTTCTTATCTACCCAAATTCTCAATTTTTAATATCCCAGTTAAACCAAATTCAAAACACATGAATACTAACAAAAGTATCTTATTCATAATACATAAACGAGTATTGCTCGAACTTTACTTGAATAGACGTGAAAATTAGTAAATCCACTTAATATTATAAAACTTACTAATCAGTAATCAAAATGATCGTAAGATTGTCAAATCGTTAACATATATTCAAAGTTGTACTCGCTCACATAAATTTGACATTCGAGCAAAAAGTTGCCCGCATTTTCATAAATCCCTGTTAGTTCTCCTTTTTTTTTTCAAATGATTTATAATCTTCTCTTTCAACTATTCAACATCGACAAATAAAAGAACATTGGAGAATGATAGCATGATCTCTTGTAGGGATTGTCTGACAATTTTTTATTTTTTTTTATAAAATCTTGAGCATATTTTAACAAAAGTTAATAAAAATTATAGATTCAACAAGTTGTTAAGTTAAAATTAATTATCGATTTTGATCTCAATTTTTAAAACTACTCCAAAGTCCAAACAAACCCTAAAATGGATACTCGTGGTGGTGATTCACATAACCACATACTTATACGATTAGATCTGACATGACCCTATCCTAGATTGATTCATAGCACAGTCCATCTTCGGTTACTCGAGCCCACATATATTTTCCATTCCACCACGCGTAATCTGATTAAAATCGAGATTGTCCTTATATGATTGGCTGGGAGGTTTAGCCTCCATTTGAAAAATGTAGCCTCTGTCGGCTACTCGGTGGCTCCCATAGATAATAAACTTGGTTCGTTTTTTGATAAAAAAATATGTGGTCGAAAAGTAAAGAGAAAAAAATTATATGATAAAAATATAGTTTGAGAAATTGTGTAATACATTGTTCGACGGCAGGTCAAGTGATTATAAACATTTTTTTTCAAATCTCAAGGTAAATAAAGGGTTAAAAATTGGAGAGAGAAAATATGTGTTGTTAAAAAAGTTGTATTGAAAATTGAAGCGATTATAAAAAAAAAATCAATGGATCCGAACAGAAACTAATTAGTTTATAATCGATAATAATTGCATTATCGAACAAAGGCTTATTTATAAATTTTTTGTTTATAAAAGTTAACAATTTCAGCTAGTCAAATATTCTCATCTATCATTTTTTACTTAAAAAAAATAATTAGCCAACGAAATGTTTTCACTTCGTTATTTCTAACAATATTTATAAGTGTGCGTTCGGGAAAATGTGTTATAACACCTATTACAATCAACACATTTTCTCAACCCAATTTTTAACAACACACATTTTACAAAATCACTTTTTATTCACAAATTCTACCTCGAAAACACAAAAAATCAAAATAACGGCAGCTCCCGAACCGTCGAACACAGGGTAAATAATCATTTATAAAAGATTTCATAAACATATTCTTAGTTTAAATGGGTAGAAGGCACTCGATGGAGAATATTACTACTAGTACATAACATTTTACTAATTGGGTTACATATAAATGATATGACAAACATTCATCAATTTACTCATTACATCATCATTTTCAAAATCAATAACTATAAATCTGCCAACACATTAATTGATAATCCAATTTGAACACTCTTTATGTACAAAAGATTAATTCCTCAAAGGAGAGGTTGAACCTGAACCCGTAGCAATCGGAGCTAATCACAAATTATGTCTTGCTACCTAGGGGAGGACGCATCTTAAAGATTAATTCCTCAAAGGAGAGGTTGAACCTGAACCCGTAGCAATCGGAGCTAATCACAAACAATGTCTTGCTACCTAGGGGAGGACGTATCTAGCATCTTCAATGCCGTGTTGGTATCTTACATCCACTAGGTCAACAAAACACTCATTTTTCCCTCTGACGTCATATATGATGTAATGTAATTGACTAGGATCAGTTTAAGGATGTACCTTTCTCTTCCTTTAAAATTTTAAAAATATATTTTAAAATCTGTATTCTATATCATATATAAAGGGAGAATAGTGAATTAATGTGAATGCAAAATTTGAATAAATATAAATACATTTGTCTTTTACATATACTAGTATTTCACCCGTGCGATGCACGAAAGTTATTATCCGCAATATCAATTTCAATAAGTGTTCATAAAATTTTAGTGCTTATATATAATCAATACATATAAAATGCATAAAAAAGAATTCTCTATTCTATATCATATATAAAGGGAGAATAGTGAATTAGTGTGAATGCAAAATTTGAATAAATGTGAATGCATTTGTCTTTTATATATACTAGTATTTCACCCGTGTGATGCTCGAAAGTTATTATTCGCAATATCAATTTCAATAAATGTTCATAAAATTTTAGTGCTTATACATAATCAATACATATAAAATGCATAAAAAAGAATTCTCTATTATAATCATATAATTATTAGAATTTCAAAAATAACAAAAGTAATTCAAATTATTAAAAGATTATTTGAATAGTAAAAGTCAATTTATATATTTAAATAATAAATTATTATTGATTTCAATAATTTTTATAAATTATTAATAACTTAATTGAAAATGTAAATTTAGTAGCTTTTTAATGCTATATCACATTTGATGTAATATTATGTGCACGAATATTGATGCATGTGAAATGTTTTAGCATATTTCTCATAACTTCTATATTTACCTCTTGTATTTTATGTACTTTTTAATTTTTATTCAAAAATATCAATCACAATAATTAAAAAAGAAATAGTCAAAATATTTGAATTTAACCAATAAAACTTTATTTGCAAAAATAAGTAGTCAAAATAACAATTTTGAAAATCTCGTGATTATCATGATACGACAACCAAGTAAAGTTAGAGATTACGAAATTATACCGAAAATTATACCCTATAATCTTTAAAAATTATTAAAATTAAGAATGATTATTAATATTATTAATTAAAAAAATCGAAGTATTAACTTTTCAATAATTATATTCGTTCAATAACTTTTTCTATAAATTATTTATAAGCAGCATATTTTTTCAACCCACTTTTTAACCACATTTTTTTTCAAAACTATTTTTCAATCACACATTTTACCTCGTAACAAAAATATAGTTGCTAAACAGAGATTTAATTTATTAAAATATTTAATAATAATATATAATATATATTTTAGAAAATATGATTTGTAATATTAAAGATAACAAATGATTTGACCATTAATAATTAAAACACAATTTAATTATTGATGACTACACATATGATTTATAATATTAAGAACAACAAATAAATAAAAAATCAATGATTAAACTATAAATATGTGTTTAATCTTAACTCGTCAAATATACGACAATTGAACAATATTGAAGATCAAGAAATTATTATATCATATAATCTTTGCACAATTATTACAAAATATTAACCATTGTTTGGTATTTACCATAAAATAATATTATATATATATATATATATATATATATATATATATATATATATATATATATATATATTATTCAATTGTCGTATATTTGATGAGTTAAGATTAAACACATATTTATATTTTATTGTGATTTTTGAACGAAAATTGAGAAAAAGTTAAATATTTAAGGTAAATGCAGAATTTATAATAAGTATCAATATTTATACTCATAATATTACATCTGACATGATATACAATTAAAAACTACATAATTTGCATTTATAATTTGAAGTTTTCGATAATTTATGTTATTTTTCAAATTTAATAATTGTTGTAATAAAAAAATTATTTTTGTATCTTTTGTATTTGCATTGATTATTTATAATCATTAAATTTTATGAATGCTTATCTATATTGCGGATAGCAATTTCAGTTCATCACACTGGTGAAAATATATACTCTATATAAAAGTAGGATAGTTTGGCAGAATTTAATTCATAAATTCTTTATATTTTAGTATTACAATAAAATCATTAATATGATGTTATTGTTATTTGTATATTTTAATATTGAATGAGTTCAATTAATATTTTTAGTTATCGATTTTGAATTTATTGTTTAATTATTGATTTATTTTTTGTTCTTAATATTATAATAAAATTCTATGTGTAGCCATCAATAATTAAATTTTGTTTTAATTATTAATGGTCAAGTAATTTGTTTCTTTAATATTACAAATCATATTTTGTAAATATATATTGTATATATTATTATCAAATATTTTAATAAAGTAAGCCTCTGTTCAGCGATTATTTTGAGTTATAATGTGTGGTTGAAAAATAGTTTAAAAAAATATGTGGTTAAAAATTGGATTGAAAAATGTGCTGCTTATAAATAATTTATAAAATAAGTTATTGAACGAATGTTAATATTGAAGAATTAATGCTTTGATTTTTTTAGTTAATAATATTAATATAATGATTAATATTTTTTAATCATTCTTAATTTTAATAAATTTTTAAAGATTATAAGGCATAATTTTCGGTATAATTTTTTAATCTATAACTTTACTTGGTTGTCGTATTATGATAATCTCGAGATTTTCAAAATTATTATTTTGACTAATTTTTGTAATTAAAGTTTTATTGGTTAAATTCAAATATTTTGACTATTTCTTTTTTTAATTATTGTGATTGATGTTTTTGAATGAAATTTAAAAAGTAAGCTATGTACAAGAGGCAAATGTAGAAGTTATGATAATTATGCTACCTTTCATATGTATCAATATTCGTGCACGTAATATTACATCAAATATGATATGCCATTAAAAAATTACTAAATTTATATTTTCAATGAAGTTATTAATAATTCATAAAAATTATTGAAATGAATAATGATTTATTATTTAAATATATACATTGACGTTTACTATTCAAATAATTTTTTAATAATTTGAATTACTTATGTTATTTTTTAAATTCTAATAATTATTGTAATAGTGAGTTTTTTTTTATGCACATTTATATATGCGTTGATTATGTATAAGTATTAAATTTTATGAATACTTATTGAAATGAATATTGTGGATAATAATTTTCGTGTATCGCAGGGATTAATGCCAGGATTGCAATTTTAATTTGAAATTTTAATGGGCGAAATTTTTTAAATCACTTTTTAACCATAAATATTTTCTCTATCCAATTTTTAATCATATATCTTACCGAGAAAACACAAATTATATCCATTTTAATTCATTGAAAGCAGCCGAATAGACCTAAATTGTAATAAGTACTGAATATACATTTCTAGAAATAAATGAATAAAAATAATTTCATTATTTATTAACATGAGTCAAACATATGATCGCTACAAAAGAAAAAATATTATTTGTTTGACATGCGGTGATGTGAGAGACGGAGTGATGTGATCCAGACCACGAATACAAGCCCGCACAAAGATCCGTTAATGATCAAAGGAGGACCGATGACTCGATTGCAAACGAAGAGGGCCAACGAAGCAATGGACAAGTTAAGACAAGAAACAATGGCCAAGACAATGTTCGTGTCATCTAAAGAAGCGAGTTCCATGTTGGAGACGAGTCAAGACGACGAGTGGATCAACCTCATTCAAGTCGTCGAAGGAAATTTTGAAGTTTTCAACTTACGGCCGTAACATATATTTCTTACGGCCGTAACGAACTCACTGCTGAAATTGATATTGCGAGAAATAAGGGATTACGACCGTAAATACTCAGGATCACGGCCGTAATTAAGGCACTGCTCAAAAACTGGAATTTGGGCATTTTTTACTTACGGCCGTAAGTAATATTGTCACGGCCGTAAATGTGAATCAGTAACAAGGTTACGGCCGTAAAGGAAGTAGTCACCACCGTAAATGTCAATACGCGTAATTTTAGGATTTTTATTTCTTTCCTTATTTTTAGCAATTTCTTTCCTAGTATAACTAAAACTCTTAAGCCAGGTTTTGACCCTATTTATTGGGATGTAATTTTCATTATTTAGGAGACAACTTTGATATTATTATTGTGAGGCTATATTGCTTTCAACAACCTTATTCTTCATTGAATAAAATTCGAACTTGCGAGTTATTCTTGTTTGTTCAAATCTAGGTGAGATTTATTTTTATTGTGATCAAGATGTCAACATATCAATCGATTGTGTTGGTTGTTTGGTTCAATTAATTTGAATCAATCTCTAAATCGTAGTTCTTTAGCGTTCTTGGGTCGATTCCAATATTTTGTGGGTTGCGTAGCTACAATTGTTACGTGATTTGCATCATCTGGTATCAGAGCTTAGGCTCCAAAAATCAAGGTTATATCTTTATTTTGTTTCTTGAGTTTCTTAATCCTGTTCTTCAAGTTCTTGAGTCTTTAATCCAAAAAAGTGTCACAAAAAATTCAAAAATTGTTATTTCCTTCGTTTGGTATCCAAATTAAATTTCGTTTGTTAAGTTATTCTCGTAGTTGAATTTTCGAGAAATTAAAAAAAAAACGAAAATTTCAACATCAAAGGAAAAAGTTGTTATTTGATTTCAAGAATTACCTTCTTGAATCAATCTTATTTCCCATAAAAGTGTCAAGTCCTTTATAGAGTCATATTACACTCTCTCAAGGTCTTCTTCGAGTTTTTTTTCTCACTCGCATTCGGTTTGAGTCATTCGGGTTTAAACTCGTTTGAGTTCGGATTCGTTCTTTGAAGCAATTGGGGTGAAAGCCATTGAATGAAAAAAAGGTTAGAGAGGTGAGATCAATATAGGGAAAAAACCAAAATTGAGTGATACACGAACGAAATACACGTGAGGCATATGATATTTAGTTTTAGGATGTCTGAACAATCTTCTACTACAAAAAATAACGATCGAGCCAACATGACGGATGAGATGGTACAATGGTTTGTGCGGTTGTTTGAGGATGTGTTAGGTAGGTTAGAAAGACTTGAACAACCTCGGGAAGTGCCTAAGGCTCGTAGGCAAGGTGGGCAAGGTCGTAGAGTAGAGGGGATCGATGAGAATGAAGAAGATAGTGATTTTGACGATGGGGTAATTGTGGATAGAGGAGTTAGACATGGAAGGAGGGATAGAGATCTTGTTGGCGATAGAATGGATGGTAGTATGAGCAACATCAAAATGACAATCCCGTCATTCAAGGGTAGGAGTGATCCGGAAGCATACCTGGAGTGGGAAAAGAAGATGGAATTGATTTTCAATTGCTACACTTATTCGGAAGAGAAAAAGGTTAAGGTAGCTATACTTGAATTCTCCGATTACGCTATTACTTGGTGGGATCAATTGGTGACTTCTAGGAGGAGGAATCGCGATAGGCCTATTAATACTTGGGATGAATTAAAAGCTATCATGAGAAAGAGGTTCGTTCCTAGTCATTACCATCGGGAGCTTCATAAAAAATTACAAAGTTTATACCAAGGATCAAAGAGTGTGGAGGATTATCATAAGGAGATGGAGATGTTGATGATTAGAGCTAATGTAGATGAAGATAGAGAGGCTACGATGGCTCGGTTTTTGAATGGGTTGAATAGGGATATAGCTAATGTGGTTGAACTACAACATTATTTGGAGATGGAAGATATGTTGCACATGGCTATAAAAGTGGAGAAGCAATTGAAGAAAAAGGGAACAGCAAGGTATCAATCGGGTTCTAATTCTTCTTGGAAGCCGAAATGGAAAATAAAGGAGATGGGGCTATTTCTAAAGGGAAGTTTGAGGCACCAAAAGGGAAGGAAGAACATGCTAGCAAACTCGCACCTAAAGGGGAACCTCAACCATCTAGGAGTAGAGACATTCAATGCTTCAAATGTTTGGGGAGAGGACACGTGGCATCTCAATGTCCTAATAGGCGAGTGATACTTGTGCGAAAGGATGGAACCATGGAGAGTGATAGTGAGGAAGAGGATTATAGCGATATCCCGGCGTTGGAGGAAGTATGTGATGATGAGGATGTGTTATCTGGGGAGCATGGCGAGTTATTTGTGGCAAGGCGAGCTCTTAGTGCTCAAATCAACACGGATGATTTGGAACAACAACGGGAGAACATATTCCATACACGATGTCGCATTAATAACAAGGTATGTAGTATGATTATTGATGGTGGTAGTTGCACTAATGTTGCTAGTACTACGCTTGTTGAAAAATTAGGATTACCTTTGTTAAAACATCCTAAACCTTATAGGCTTCAATGGTTAAATGATAGTGGAGAAATTAAGGTGAATAGGAGGGTGTTGGTGAGTTTTTCTATTGGTAGCTATGTGGATGATGTTGTGTGTAATGTGGTTCTTTTGCATGCCGGGTACATTTTGTTGGGTAGACATTGGAAATATGATAGAAAGGTGATGCATGATGGGTATAAAAATATGTATAGCTTTACCAAAGGGGGAAAAACCATTACACTTGCACAATTGACGACGTCACAAGTGTATGAAGATCAAATAAAGTTGAAAAATGATGAAGATAAAAGAGTGAGGGAAAATGAGAGAAAAAGAGTTGAAGCCACGACCTCAGAAAAAGGAGAGGAAAAGAGAGTTGGAGCTACGACTCCAGAAAAAGGAGAGACGAGAGAAAAAAGGAGTGTTGTGGTACATACCTCAGAAAAAGGAGAGGGAGCAAAGAGTGTCAGAAAAGAAAAAAAATGAGTTTCTACGCAAAAATGAGTGAAATCAAGAAAGCATTCATGGAAGAACGACCAATAGTCATTTTGTCGTACAAGGATTCATTCATTGCATTTGATGAAGCTAACAAATCCCTCCCTGGTTTGACTATTTCTTTATTACAGGAATTCGAGGATGTGTTTCCAGATGATATACCTAGTGGGTAACCACCCATTCGAGGTATTGAGCATCAGATTGATTTTGTACCTGGAGCAGTCATTCCAAACCGTCCCGCTTATAGGAGTAATCCCGAGGAGACAAAGGAGTTTTAAAGACAAGTGGATGACTTGATGAGCAAAGGGTATATAAGGGAGAGCATGAGTCCATGTGCCGTACTCGTGTTACTTGTACCAAAGAAAGACGGGACGTGGAGAATGTGTGTTGATTGTAGGGCTTTCAACAATATAACGGTAAAGTATCGTCATCCTATTCCTAGGTTAGATGATATGTTGGATGAATTGCATGGCTCTAGCATATTTAGTAAGATTGATCTTAAGAGTGGTTATCATCAAATTCGAATGAAGGAGGGAGATGAGTGGAAAACTGTTTTTAAAACTAAATATGGCTTGTATGAATGGTTAGTTATGCCGTTTGGACTTACTAATGCACCTAGCACATTTATGTATTTAATGAATCATGTTTAACGTGCATTTATAGGTAAATTCGTTGTAGTTTACTTCGATGATATCTTGATACATAGTAAAACTTTGAATGAGCATGTGGAGCATGTTAGGTGTGTGCTTGTAGTTTTGAGGCAAGAACAACTTTTTGCTAATTTTAAAAAGTGTAATTTTTGCATGGAAAAAGTTGTGTTTCTTGGCTATGTGGTTAGCGTTAAGGGAATAGAAGTAGATGAGGAAAATGTTAAATCAATTAAAGAATGTCCAACACCCAAAAGCATAACTGAGGTTAGAAGTTTTCATGGCTTGACTAGTTTTTATAGGCGTTTTGTTAAAGATTTTAGCACAATTGCTGCACCGCTCACAAAAATTGTCAAAAAGAGTGTAGGGTTTAAATAAGGTGTAGAACAGGAGCATGCATTTGAGACCATCCAAAATATGTTGTGTAAAACACCGGTTTTATCACTTCCTAACTTTGACAAGGCTTTTGAGATTGAATGTGATGCCTCAGGGCTAGGTATTGTAGCTGTTTTAATGCAGGATCGAAGGCCAGTAGCTTATTTTAGTGAAAAACTAAAATGTGCTGCTCTTAATTACCTCACATATGATAAGGAGTTATACTCACTTATGCGCGCTTTGGAGACATGGCAACATTACTTGTGGTCACGAGAGTTCGTGATACACACTGATCATGAGTCCTTGAAGCATTTGAGGGGTCAAGCTAAGCTGAGTAAGAGACATGCAAGATGGGTAGAGTTCATCGAAACCTTTCCCTATGTCATCCGGTACAAACAATGTAAGGAAAATGTGGTGCAAATGCATTGTCTCGAAGGTATGTTCTTTTAACTTCTTTCAATTCTAAATTGCTTGGGTTTGAATACGTTAAGGACATGTATGCTAATGATCTGGACTTTTCTAGTATTTATGATTCATGTGGTAAAGGGGCTGTTGATAGATTCTTTAAATATGATGACTACTTATTTCGGGAAAATAAATTATGTGTCCCTAGGTGTTCAATGAGAAAATTACTTGTGAGAGAGGCCCATAGTGGAGGTTTAATGTTTGGGGGTTAAAAAGACCTGCGAAATCTTAAGTGAACATTTCTATTGGCCTAAGATGAAGATTGATGTGTTTTGGGTTTGTAGTAGATGCATTACTTGCAAGAAGGCTAAATCTAGGATTGAACCCCATGGATTATATATGTATTTACCTGTCCCTAGTGAACCTTGGGTCGATATCTCTATGGATTTTGTTTTGGGATTACCTAGGACTAAGAAGGGAAGAGATTCGATTTTTGTGGTAATAGATCACTTTAGCAAAATAGCACATTTCATACCATGCCACAAACATGATGATGCTACAAACATAACCGATATTTTCTTTAGGGAAGTCGTGAGCTTACATGGGGTTCCTAAAAGTATCGTCTCGGATAGGGATGTTAAATTCCTTAGTCATTTTTGGAGAGTCTTGTGGAACAAACTGGGAACAAAACTACTTTTCTCTACAACTTGTCACCCACAGACCGATGGACAGACCGAGGTAGTAAATAGGACAATGATTCAATTGTTGCGCACCATAATCAATAAAAATCTGAAAAATTGGGAATAGTGTTTACCATTTATTGAATTTGTATATAATAGGGCTATACATTCTACTACTTCTTGTTCACCATTTGAGATTGTTTATAGTTTTAATCCGCTAACACCATTGGATTTAATTTCTTTACCTGTGAATGAACGTAGCAGTTTGGATGGATGGAAAAATGCTGAAATGGTTAAATCACCCCACGACAAGGTGAGGTTGGCAATTGAAAAGAAAAATGAACATTATGCATCGCAGGCTAACAAAGGAAGAAAAGACGTCATATTTGAACCCAGTGATTGAGTTTGGGTACACTTGAGGAATGAGCGGTTTTCAGAACAACGCAAATCAAAATTACAACCGCGAGGAGATGGTCCATTCCAAGTGATTGAAAGGATCAACAACAATTCCTATAAACTCGATCTTCCTGGTGAGTATAATGTTTCGGCTACGTTTAATGTTTCTGATCTATCTCCGTTTGATGCAGGTACAGATTCGAGGTTGAATCCTTTCGAAGAGGGAGGAAATGATTTTATCCAGACCACGGATACAAGCCCGCACAAAGATCCGTTGATGATCAAAGGAGGACCGATGACTCGATTGCAAACGAAGAGGGCCAACGAAGCAATGGACAAGTTAGTACAAGAAACAATGGCCAAGATAATGTTCGTGTCATCAAATGAAGCGAGTTCCATGTTGGAGACTAGTCGAGACGACGAGTGGATCAACCTCATTCAAGCCGCCGAAGGAAATTTTGAAGTTTCCAAATTACGACCGTAACATATATTTATTACGGACGTAACGAACTCATTGCTGAAATTGATATTGCGAGAAATAAAGGATTACGGCCGTAAATGCTGAGAATCACGACCGTAATTAAGGCACTGCTCAAAAACTGGAATTTTGACATTTTTGACTTACGGCCGTAAGTAATATTGTCACGGCCGAAAATGTGAATCAGTAACAAGGTTACTGCCGTAAAGGAAGTAGTCATGACTGTAAATGTCAATACGTGTAATTTTAGGATTTTTATTTATTTCCTTATTTTTAGCAATTTCTTTCCTAATATAACTAAAACTATTAAGCCAAGTTTTGACCCTATTTATAGGGATGTAATTTTCATTATTTAGGAGACAACTTTGATATTATTAATGTGAGGCTATATTGCTTTCAACAACCTTATTCTTCATTAAATAAAATTCGAACTTGCGAGTTATTCTTGTTTGTTCAAATCTGGGTGAGATTTATTTTTATTGTGATCAAGAGGTCAACATATCAATCGATTGTGTTGGTTGTTTGGTTCAATTAATTTGAATCAATCTCTAAATCGTGGTTCTTTGACGTTCTTGGGTCGATTCCAATATTTTGTGAGTTGCGTATCTACAATTGCTACGTGGTTTGCATCACGGAGCTACAGGTGGGTAGGGGGTGCGATCGTTCCCCAACATTTTTCACTAGTCCACTACTCTTAGTCTATTTGTAGTGTAATTTTAGGTTTCGTCCCCACAACATTTTTCATTCGCCCTCGCAAAATTTTTAATTTTTTTTTTTTTTTTTTTTTTTAGTTGGCAAATATTGGCTCAATAAATTAAAATCTAAAATCCAATAATACAAAATTCTTAGACTTAAACTAGAAATATTAAGGTTCTGTTTGTTAAATATTTTTTTTGTTTAAAAACATATTTTTTTTTTTTATTTTTTTAGGTAAAATGTATAATTGAAAAGTGGAGAGGGAAAATGTGCGTGGTTAAAAAGTAATTTGGATAATTGTGTTATAAAAAACATGTTTAAAAATATGTTTACGAAACAGAACAATCCATTATTCAATTTTAAGTTCATTCAAATGAATTCATTCAGTGTAACTATAAAATTAAAATCTTGACAACACTTCTCGGTGTGCCAACTATTGGCATTGACATGAAAATCAGCGAGATAATCTTATTGATAGATTGATTCACCTTGTTTTATCTCTTTCAGTTTCAAAAGTAATTAAAGAAAATGCATTTTCAACTATGAGTGTCATTAAGATGATGTTGCAAAATGGAACAGAAGATTTTTTGCCAGTACTATGCTTATGTGTATTGCAATTGTTGAGACTTTTTCACTAAATTATCTTATTGACGAGTTTGAAAAGATGATAATAAGGAGGGACTAATTTAAGATGTCCAAGTCATCTCTATTATTTGTCATATAGATAGACAGTTTGATTTTGTCTTTTTAAAGCCCATTTAATGTTCGTATTTATTTTTAAATTGTATAGCGTTAGATACGCAGATGGACATATTGTTTTGTATGGACAAACTGATTTTTTTTTTTTTTGTTTTTGATCATTCAATCTAACTGCATATTTTTGTACTCAAAATCGTCGATTTCAATCATTTTGGTTCAAAAAAGTTTTCACCCCCATAAATTTCGTCGCCGCAACATATAAATCTTAGCTCAGTCACCGATTGATGTCTTAAATAATTAGTAATGGACAGTTACATCCTTTGCTTAAGATGTCGTTTTAGAGTTAACCACAATATAAATATATATCTCATATTTAAACTCCACGCAATTTAATAGCAATCATGCTACATGAACAACTTTTTGAACAACCATCACATCTTACCACCCATGTGAGTGGATTGTCCACTAAATTATTCAATATAATTATTCATTTAAATTTTTTCATTCAATAAGGATTGCATCCGGACCGAAACGAGTCATTTCCATCCCCATCCGCACTGAGATTTTTGAGAGGAGCGGGATATTAAAATATCTTATTTTTTTTAATTAATTAAATATTTTAAAATAAATATGGTTTAAATTTAAAATATAAAAAATATACAGATAATAAAAGCCGAGATATATGTTTTTTTGTCTCCATCCGAAATCCATTTCCATTTGAGGGAGGGCATTACTTCAAATTAATTTCGAAAATCAACTCTATTTGTTAAAAGTTTTTCATTTAAAACATAAAGAATATAACATTTTCGAGGTAAAATATGTAAGCGAAAAGTGATTTTGAAAAATATGTATAATTAAAAGGTGATTTGAAAAAATGTATTATTTAAAAATATATTTATAAATAAGTTTGTCAAACAAAGTAATGGTTAAAAATTGGAGAGAAAATATGTAAATTTTAATTACACAGATTTTTTAAAATAATTTTTCAAACATATAAATGGAAAAGACAATTGCCAAACAGAAAACTTTCATCTGACCAAAGCCGACACGTCTCCTTTTGTCCGTTTCCAGCTCCAGCCTAGCTGTCATCTCTCGCAAAAGTAATAAAAAAATCACTTCCACTTCCGCATGGAGCAACCAATGCAATCAGCCATGGAAGAATCACCAATTTCCAGAACTCAACCGCTTTTCTCTATTCCAGTAGATATAGATCATAAAGCCACTGAATTCAATCCATTTTCAATTTCTTCACCTCACATGAAAGCTTTTCATCTTGCATGGTTTTCACTTTTTTCATGCTTTTTTTCCACTTTTTCCATCCCTCCACTCCTTCCCATAATCCGGGAAGAGCTTCATCTCTCCAAATCCGATGTCGGAAATGCTGCCGTCGCATCCTTCGCAGGCTCCATCTTCTCTCGACTCTTAATGGGCCCCGCATGCGACCTTGTGGGCCCACGTATCGCCTCCGCCACCCTTTCTCTCATCACCGCACCAATTGTACTGTCCACCTCCTTCATATCATCGCCGCAGGCATTTATTCTCATCCGGTTTCTCATTGGGTTTTGTTTAGCAAATTTTGTAGCAAATCAGTTCTGGATGAGCTCCATGTTTTCGGGTCGGGTTGTGGGAATCGCCAACGGGTTTGCTGCTGGTTGGGCTAATGTTGGGGCCGGAGTGACACAGCTTTTAATGCCATTAATATATTCTTTCTCCATTAAAACCTTAAATCTTTCTTCTTCGACTGCATGGCGCATTACCTTTATTTTTCCAGCAATTTTCCAGGCAGTAACTGCAGTAATGGTTCTGGCATTTGGCCAGGATTTACCAGATGGAAACTATAAACGCGTTAATGAAAACAAGACCTCAACTCATAACAACGACGCTTTTAGTATTCTCTGTAATGGACTAAAGAATTACAGGGGATGGATTCTAGGAATCGCATACGGGCTTTGCTTCGGAGTTGAATTAACAACTGATAATATCATCGCACAGTATTTTTACGACAGATTTAGTCTGGATATTGAGACGGCAGGAGTTATAGCCGCCAGCTTCGGGTTTGCGAATATCGTGTCGAGGCCTGCTGGCGGGGTGGTTTCCGATGAGATGGGGCGGAGGTTCGGGATGAGAGGGCGGTTGTGGAGTTTGTGGGTGGTGCAAGCGGTGGCAGGGTTGCTGTGTTATTTGCTTGGTCGAGTGAATTCACTTTGGGGATCAATTTTGGTAATGTGTTGCTTCTCTTTGTTTGTACAAGCTGCTTCTGGCCTCATATTTGGGGTAGTTCCTTTTGTGTCCAAAAGGTATGTCACTTACATTAATTAATGATATACAATATTAAATTAAACATGTTTTTAGAATATATTTGAGATATAATAATTACTCAATAAAGTTAGACAATAACATATTTAAGATTTAATTTAAGGATCATTTTTTGTTGAGCCTATAAAAATAAAGTTACATTCATTTAACTTATTTAACTCCAAACTTGGTTGCATATCTTGCTCTTTAACTAAAAAAAGGTATTTTTAACTTTCACTAATTGTGGTGATTATTTATTAAAAAAGTACTTTTAATTGTAAACATTGAAAATAATTAAGAATGCCTTAAAACACGGTTCAATAAAAATCAACTTATGAGATATATATCTAAGAAAAACAGAGATTAAGATTCGTGTGTGTTTGATATTGTTTAAAAAGAGTTTTTTTTTTTTTTAAATGAATAGTAATTTTTAGGAGAATATATGGTTGAGATTTGATTGAAAAGTCAGATCTTGTGAGCTTGACTTTTAATGGATGGTTGAGATTGAATACTATAGAAAAAAATGAAAATTTTAAAGTAAACCAAATAACGGCAAAGTTCCCCCTAATTGGGCCCCATTTTTAGGAAAAACTTAGTTTTGTAATAATATTTTAAAAAAAAAAAAAATATGCGACTAGAGGAAATTTTGGATGTACGTAAAAGATTATTTTATTAAATGAATGTTTTATTGAAAATGAATTTCAAACTAGGTCTGGCCATGTTTGAATAATAAGACAATTAAGTGGGTACAACAACAGTTTTTCCACGTATATAAATTATTAAATTTTGTGTTTGACATTTTATTGAAGTATTTTTTTTTCTTTTTTTGATCTTACATAATTATAAATCACGTAAAACAATTCTTAAATATTTAATTTCGATCCTCGCAGGTCTCTAGGTGTAATATCAGGCATGACTGGGAGTGGAGGGACATTGGGTGCAGTGGTGACCCAACTCTTATTATTTTCAGGCAACTCTAAGATCTCAACTGAAAAAGGGATATCCATAATGGGGATTATGATGCTGTTTTGCACGGCTTTAATCACGCTAATTTACTTTCCCAAATCTGGTGGAATGTTTTGTGGGCCTTCTAAACAAAATGATGATCATCCATCTCAATATCACTTGCTTGCATAACAAACAAAAAAAAAAATTTAGCCTTACGAGGGTACATAACAAATTTTAGCCTTACGAGGGTACATTATGAGTGAATGAAGTTTGTAAGATAAGTTCATTGTATAATTTTATTTTCTCAATTATCCAACTTCGTAGTGTATTATAGCTTTGTTTGACTTTGACTATCGAACGTATGTTTTTTTCTCTCTTTTAAATTCTAAATTAATGAACTTTCATTTTTGTTTCACTCGAATGTGATTTTACACTAATTTGAATCATCGAAAGTGGAAGTCTGAAAGTACTTCCATGAGTTGATATATATATATATTGATTGTTTTAAGAGAGAAGGAGGAAATTGGATGGGAAATGACAAAAATCAAACAAATAATGGAAGTTGTGGACTGAGGTGCCATGATTTGAAAGATAAAGGATCTTGAATGCAGATTATGAAGTCAAGGATGAAGGTGTAAAGAACCTCTAGAGAGTCCTCTATAGTTCACACTTGGACAAGACGACCGACATTGGAAGTAGAGCACAAAATGATTTTCATTATTTTAGATTTTTATAGAGCGTAGCGAATGTGCAAGCCACCACAAGGGTATCAATATGTTCAACTGAATATAACTCGAAGAGCCATGCAATTGCACTGATTTCCATCATACGATCGCATGGTTGGTCCCAAAGCTCTGATACCAGTTTCATTGGGATTTTACAACTAAACCACAAATACTTACAAAATCGAAATCATAGTTTTCGAATCTTACAACATAAAACGGATTTACAAATTTACAGAGGGAAAAATAAACGAAGAATGTTTCGAAGTCACTAGATCCAGTTTATCATCAACATGGGCTCAGGGATCAGCCTCCAACTGTGTGCATCAACCACCTTCTGGAGTCAACAACTGATTATCCAACCGTGTTAAAAAAGACAAACAGATTTTGGTCCTGGATTTGTTTCAAATCTACCAAAAATAAGCTACGGATTTTTGTAAAAAAAGGGAACACAACGTCGAGCCACTTTCAGGCCACAAAAGTTACTATAGCAAGGTGATTTTCAAGGAAATAAAACAGCTTGATTTTAAGGAAGAAGGGAATATCGATTGCAAAAACGAACGAGAGAGAGAGAGAGAGAGAGAGAGAGAGAGCCAAAAAGAAAAGAAGAGTCTATATTAAAATTCAACTTACCGAAAAAAGAGTAACTTAAAAAAGCCTTTCAATAACCCATGAGAATTACCAACCATTAGATGAACCCAACGGTCTAGATCACAAGTTGTACAACTCTTGTACAACTCGAATCATTCTTACAGAACCAATCAGGGGTTTCCATGTAGGCCATCAACTTCAAATGGTTATGTTGGGACGATAGATATCAATTTGTCTAGGCCCAATCCCAAACCCTAGGCCCAAGTACGGTTCCAACCCAAAATCAATTGGTAATGGGTGGAGTAGCTCACTTAGGTTATATGGTGATTTATTTTCTCATTCACAACCAATGTGGAATTTGTTTGTATACCCAACAATCACTCCCTCAAACAAGGCCTACAAAGTACACCTGACTCATCTGACCTTCCCTCAAGGTAAATCCTGTTAACTTATTTAAGTTGACATTTTATATTTTCCTACTAGTTTGTAATTTAAGTAAATTTAATTTAAATACTAAATACTTGTATTTAGTAATTTATTAAGTTTAATTAAATTTCTTAATTAACTTTTGGACAAAATATTGATTTTATCTCCTATATGTTTGTGATAATCATTTAATATTGGAGATAATGTTTGTCACTTATCTTTTATGATAAGAATCAGTAAATATTGTGATAATATTTTACTTGTCCTAGAGTTAGATCACTTCTCACGTTTGATAAGGATTCAAGATTTAAGAATATTTTGATTGGTCGAGTATCTTGATGGTCGAAGATCATGATCTATTCTTGGTGTCCAAGTTTATCTCTTATGGTAAGATTTGTAAACAACCTTGATTATCTTACCTTATCTTCACTTATGGCAAGATTTACAAACAAGCTTGATTATCTTACTTTGTCGCCATTTATGGTAAGATTATGTCATTTATAGTTATCTAACCTTATCTCTGATTATTCTTGATTTAATTGCAGGTAATAGAGATCTTGTGCAACGAGGATTCTTGATTAACAAGTAATCCGAGTGCATTTAAATAAGAGAAACAGAGACCTTTTTCTCTTAAGTTATTGAAGCCAAAAATTGAGATTGTGCTGAATACATATGTCATATTTGTGACTTCAGAAGTCATTGAAGCTAATATTTTTCGTCTGGTGCGAATTAAACACGGCTTCTTCAACATCTTGACTTCATTTCTCCGGGAGGAGATTTTCAATCACTAGGAGAAGAAAAGACTTTCATCCAGAAGATCAAATGGGGGGTTTGGATCGAGATCGAACGGGAGTTCGTGTTACTGAAGATCGTTACAGTATCAATGAAAGCTACTGAAGAGTGGTGGGATGCTAGCTCATACTACACGCCATAGAAGGATCAGAGAATGATTTATGTCTTGGGTGTTTGATAAGTCTATGTGTAGATTTATCATGTAGCTTATATTGATCTGTATAAAAACTTTTCTTAAAATATTGATTGATTTTTGTCTGCAGGGTACGGGCACATGGGGTTTCTCTGTTAAGTTTTTTCCCACTTTAAGCTCAAATATCGTGTTCTTATCTCTTTACAATTCTGCATCATTTATACTGTCTGCTTACATTTTATAATCCAGACTAATCTGTGTCAGCAAGACACAGGTCTTGCACTAAAATAAAACTTCACGTTTCACTGACAATTCGTAACTGTCTAGACAAATATGTGACAGTCTGTTCGTTTAAACATAAAATTTAGACAACTTTAAATTTTCAATTAGCATCAGAGCGGGTTCACTTCTAGAAAATGATATCCGGTTGTTTAAAATGGAATATTCAGCATCTCTTAGGCCACCTTTGTTGACTGATAATAATTATGCATATTGAAAAATTCGCATGAATTTTTTTTCAGTCTATTGATGAACGTTGTTGGACATCTGTCCTTGATTATTACACAACACCCACTGTCACTGTTGGAGGTGTTGTCACAGCTGTATCTAGAAGTGCTTATACTGCTGATGAATTAGCTAACGCAAATTGGAATTCAAAAGCACTTAAAGCTATTATTTTTTTGGTTGATCCAGGTCAATCCAAGCTACAAAATGATCACTCTTGAGTTTGAACAACTATCTATGGATGAGCAAGAAGACTTCAAAAGTTTCTATGCTAGATTGAATAATCTCACAAACTCAGCTGAAGCCCTTGGTAAAACATACTCCAATGAACAGATTGTACAAAAGATTCTCAAATCTTTACTAGATAGATTTAATGCAAAAGTAACAGCCTTTGAAGAAAGCAAGGATCTCTCAACCATGCGAGTTGAGGAACTTATAGGCTCATTAATGACCTATGAGTTAAATTTGACCCGAAGAAAGAAAGAAAAGAAACCAGGGATTGAGTTCAAAGCATGCAACGAAGAGCCAGACGAATCTGGAGAGACAGATGAGGATGAAAGTTTCTCATTTCTCATCAGGAAATTCAAGAAATTCCTCAAATGCAAACAGAAAGAAAGATCTTCCAACCTTCAAGGCCAGAATCAAAATCAACAAAAACAAAGGAAGAAAAATAATTTCTATCACAGGAACAATGCTAATCCATCTTAAGGAAAACCTAAGAACCGTATTCAGTGCAGAGAATGTAAAGGATATGGACACATAGCAACAGAATGTCCCAACACTCTAAAGAAGACCAAAGGAAGGAAAACTATGAATGATAAATGGAGAGATGGAGACACAGATGAATCTGAATAAAATTCAGATAAAAGCAATTATGAAGAACAGGTAATTACCCTTACTGCTTTACATTTATTTGGTACTAAATCTGGAAATTCATCTCATGTAGGTACCGGCTCAGATGAATCTGGATCATACGCTGAAAATTTGAAGAAGGAACTTCAGTGTTCCCATATGACAAAAATGATGAGGTAAGTAGGTTGAATGTTGAACTTGCTAAAGCACAAAATTTGATCAAGAAATTGGTACTTGGATCTATTCAGGTTGATGGAATTTTGCATCTTGGGAGACCTGCTAACATAAAAAGTGGACTTGGATATAAAGGTAAAGGTAAAACTCATGAAAACAAGATGGTCTTTTGTGATAGAAACAAGATAGGGAAGGAGTAAAGCAGAAACTACTCAGATGCATCTACCTCCTACCATCATCAATTCAATGCTGCTGGAACACAAAACTCACATCTAGCCAAGGACCATACAGGTAGACATTTTCAACCGAATATGTGTAAGCAAGATGCATCTGTTTGTCAGGCTGGCAGAAATTTTCAATCTCATCAGAGTCGGAAGGATACATCTGTCTTCCAGGTACTCTGTAATTTTTGTACTAAATCTGGTCGTGATGTATTTAGGTATCGTGAGTACTTGAAATTAATCAACTCACACAAAAGAAGACTTGTTTCTAGGCAAGAAAAGAAAATTAGAGCTAACGCTTATGTAGTTCAATTATCTTTCAGTACTCTGATTCCTAACACTTGGTATTTTGATAGTAAATGTTCTAGACACATGACAAGTGATCTCTCTTTGTTGTTACACTTTGAAAAAGTGAGACAGGTGTTGTTACCTTTGGTGATGGCCAAAAGGGTAAGATAGATGGATATGGTATAATCAATATCAAAGGATTGCCTACATTAACAAATGTTTTGTATGTTATTGGGCTTAAAGAAAACTTGAGTAGTGTAGGTCCATTATGTGATGATAACCCGCTTGTCCAATTTTCTAAAGATTATTGCAAAATATTGAGTTGTGACAGGAACTTAAATCCATTGGAAAATGTCCTGTTTAAGGGAATTAGATCCAAGGATAAATACTATACACTTGAAAGGCACATAACTTGCAATTCTATAAGGGTCAAAACCGAGGAGTTATGGTACAACCAGTCAAGACATCTAAACTACCATGATCCCATAAAGATGGTTAAACTACAAGCCGTGAGAGGCCTACCCAATATTAAGAACATTCCAGATGGAATCTGTACTGATTTTTGAAAGGGTAAGCAAATCAAGCATCAACATAGGCCAGGTATATCTCTCAACACCTCTTGTATTCTTGAGCTTACTCATATGGATCTGATGGGTTCTATTCAAAAGAAAAGTATTGGTGGTAAGAGATATATCTACGTATGTGGTGAAGATTTCTCCAGATAAACTAGGGTTATGTTTATTCATGATAAATCTGATGCCTTTGAAAAAATTTCTAATCTTGTTCAGAAATTAAGTAATGAAAAGGCTGAAAAACAGGAAGTAGAGGCTGATTAGTTGGAGATTCAACCAAAACAACAAGCTAAAATTGGAGAGAAACCACAACTAGCAGAAAGTCAGAATTATACTGAACAATACGACTAGGATGAATCTGAGCATATAGACACATCTGCATATCCAGACGCATCTGACTACCCAGATATACCTGATATTACAGAACCAGAAGTATCAAAAAAACCACCTGCTAGGATTCAAAAGGCTCATCCACTTGACAACATTCTCACCGATCTGTCTAAAAGGAATGTAACCAGAAGAAAATTTGTTGCTGATATGGGAAACATCTGTCATATGTCATAGATTGAACCAAAAAATGTCAAGGAAGCTTTGACAGATGAAAACTGGGTACAGGCTATGTAGAGGAACTCAACCAATTTGAAAGAAACAGGGTCTGGGAACTTGTATCACGTCCTAAAGAAGGAAATGTAATTGGAACCAAATAGATCTTCAAGAAAAAATCAGACGAACAAGAAAATATTGTTAGAAATAAAGCCAGACTTGTTGCTTAAGGTTATACCCAGATTGAAGGTTTAGACTTTGAAGAAACATTTGCTTCGGTAGCTAGACTGGAATCCATCAGACTGTTGCTAGGTGTGTCCTATTACATCAATTTCAGACTATACCAGATGGATGTCAAAAGTGATTTCCTAAATGGTGTACTCAATGAGGAAGCTTATGTGGAGCAGCCCCAAGGATTCACGATCCATCTCACCCAAACTATGTCTTTAGACTCAAAAAGGCTTTGTATGGGTTGAAACAAGCCCCCAGAGCTTGGTATGAAAGGCTCACATCATTCTTTCTATGCAAAGGATATAAAAGGGGAGGAATAGATAAAATTCTTTTCATTAAGCATCTAAACCCTGGACTAACTGTTGCTCAAATATATGTTGATGACATTGTATTTGGGTCTACCTCAAAGTCCAAAATTGATGAATTTATAAATACAATGAAAAGAGATTTTGAAATGAGTATGGTCGGTGAACTAAGGTTTTTTCTTGGCTTGCAAGTACAGCAGGATGAATCTAGCATATTCATATCTAAAGCAAAAAATGCTAAAAATCTGGTGAAGAAATTTGGACTTGAAGATATAAAGGCTATGAGAACTCCCATGACAACTACATTGAAACTTTCAAAGGATAACAGTGGCAAGGATGTAGATCCATCTCTCTACAGAAGCATGATTGGAAGTCTTCTGTACCTTACTGCCAGTAGGCCAGACATATCCTTCAGTGCTAGGGTGTGTGCAAGATATCAGGCCAAACCTAAGGAGTCTCATGTTGCCGCTGTGAAAAGAATCATCAGATATGTAAGTGGTACATTAAGTTATGGAATTTGGTTTACAAGAGATACTAATGCCCATCTTGTAGAATATACAAACGCAGATTGGGCTGGGAATGTTGATGATTGAAAGAGTACATCTGGAGGCTGTTTTTACATTGGAAACAACCTGGTGGCATGGCTAAGCAGAAAACAAAATTCAATGTCCCTTTCCACAGTTGAAGCAGAGTATATTGCAGCCTGTAGCTACTGTACACAGCTTCTTTAAATGAAACAAATATTGGAAGATTATGGGATATCTACAGAACAAGTCACTATGTACTGTGATAACATCAGTGCGATCAACATCTCAAAAAACCCAGTCCAGCACTCCAGAAAAAATACATTGACATCAGACACCACTTCATCAGAGAATTGGTGGAACAAAAGATTATCAATTTGGAGCACATACAGACTGATCTACAGCTTACAAATTTGTTTACTAAGGCCCTCGATACTGTCAAATTTGAAAACTTTAGGAAATAAATTGGAGTATCACCTCCTCCTGGATAGGAATATTCATTTATAAAAAAAATCATTTGTTTTATTGCATGCATTTAGGTTGACTTATTCTTTTCTTATACTAAGTGTAGTTCATATTTTTACTTGCAGATATATCTGGGTGCTTGAGGCTGATAACGAGACAGATACGTCTGGCTGATGGCAGTTGGCATGTCTCCAGGTGAATCTAACTAGCACTCAAATCTGGTCAATCCAAAGGATAAGTCACTACTGTCTAAGTCATATGGTTTGTCACTGAATGAGATTTCATATTCTGTGTGTAGACCTATGATCTGAATCTTGCTTATAGCATTGCACGCATTTTCTTATTATCCTAGGGCAGGGCTAATGGAAAAGAAGGCTGCATATCCAAGCCAAGTTCATACCCTTTAGTCTCAAAAATATATATATGAGGAAAAAGTGAAATTATCAAAGAAAAAGGGAAAAACCTAGTAAGATAACTTCTGGGGATTGTGTGAATCTACCAATCCAAGCCAAGTTCATACCCTTCTTCTAATCTAAAGGAGAACATCCTCTAAGATAATTTCTGGAGATTGTGTGAAGTCGTTTCCACCTCCAAAAGACACTGCCACAATATTGAAAAACTCGGCAAGCCGAATTTGAGAAAATACACTTTATATAGATATTGATCGGTCTTATTGTGCACTACGATGACAAATCAATAAGTCAGGGCAATCATATGATTTTTGACAGTATGTAAATGACTAAGGATTGCTCAGATCACACACGCACTTTAATTAACTTAATCATGTACGTGGTGGACTGTAAACTATCAGATGTATCTACCTCAACAGATGACAACAGTGCTCAGACATGTCTCAGGTGCCCAGATGCATCTAGATTTTCATTCACATATTTAGATATTTTCTGGAAAATTCTTATTTAAGGCAGTATATTGTGGGCTAATGTGCGTAAATCTTGCAGAATAAGTCAGTAAATTGTGGATCCCGATTTTGGTAATTTATTTGTTACCTAATTTTTGAGTTATTCTGTTTCCATACTTATCATATTTTTTGAAAGAAAGGAAATTGGCAAGAATTAAAATTCTCATGAGATATTTTTATCCACAAGTAATACAATTAAAACAAAATCTCTTAAATTCTATTTGCACTCAAATTCCTCAAAAATTACTTCTAAAATCTCAATTTCCTCTCTCCACATTTGTAAAACCTGAATTCACAAAGACCCTCTTAAACCACCTTAATATCCAATCTCCGCCTATAATCAAACCAAGCTAAGGCGATTCCACCACCTAGCCACAAGTTATGGGTGCAAATCTGACACCTATGTTTGGTAATCATCCTACCAATCACTTTTCTCCCTTAGAAATTCGAAAGGAATTGATGGGTGCAGGAGAAATTTCGGGCAAATAGACTGAAACAAAGGGGGAGATGCCAAAAGATGATAAAGATGTGGAAAAAGGTAAATCTGGAACAAATCTGCAAAAGACGTAGATGGATCTTACCAGGACACAGGTGAATCTGGCAAGTCAGAGTCAGAGAATAAAGACGAGGAAGCCGATGAATCTGTAAGTGAGGATGAATCTGATGAGACAGAGGGGTCTAGAGTTCAAGATGAGTCTGATAATACTGAAGGAAGTGGAGATGAGGATAATGCTGAGGAAACAGAGAAATCTGAAGAAATAGAAGAAGAAGAGACTACAAGGCCAGACAGAAAGAACAAGGAAAAGGAGAAGAAAACAGTGTCTGCAAAGAAAAGGGTATCGCGCACAAAGATGGATGAATTTGCTGCTCCAGATGGGTCTAGGTATGATCCTTCATCGTTTGTTAGCACTCCTATGCAGACTGCCAAAGGCATGTTTACACCTTTCAAGTTCAAATTCTGGTCAACTGGTGCATATGCTGATTTCCAAAAGTAAGAAATTGCACTATGAGTCTCGTGTATCAAATTTTGAACAAGATTGTTAGGGAAAATTTTGACCAGCTTATTCATGAATCGGGTTTAAACGTGAGTATGTCCGGACTCTTTATTTGACTACTTGTAGGTCCTTGACAAGGGAACACACATTTTCTATGTTTGAGGGGTCGTTGGGGAGAGACAAAGATATTATATCATACCGCCTTAAAATTCTTAGTGTTGCAATAAGGGGGAGCATTTATTGTGTTTTCTGAAACTTAACCTTTCTTTCCAGTTTATATCGTCTGTAACTGACTTTTGCCTATTTTTGTCTACTTGTGCTTATATAGCAGGTTACAAGACGTGGAAGGCTTCCCCTATTTCTTACAAAAGGGAGAGTAGTATTTTTTAGTATATTTTTTTCTCAACTTTTCTGATTGATTGAATGCTGAAGTAACTATGGTTTGGATCCTCCTTTATGTGCTTATTATTTTTCTGTCGTTACATGCACGAATTTGTTGAAGTGAGTTTATTACGCATGACTTGAGGGGGAGAATTTTGATAGGGGGAGCTTAATAATTGCATGTTGCTTCTTTCTATATATGTGAAAAGATGAGTAGGTTTTGGAAAAATAGAAAAAGACAAAGGGGGAGATTGTTAACTTATTTGAGTTGGCATTTTCTATTTTCCTACAAGTTTGTAATTTAAGTAAATTTAATTTAAATACTAAATACGTGTATTTAGTATTATTATTAAGTTTAATTAAATCACTTAATTATTTCTTGGACGTAATATTGATTTTATCTCCTATATGTTTGTGATAATCATTTAATATTGGAGATAATGTTTGTCACTTATCTTTTATAATAAGAATCAAGAAATATTGTGATCATATTTTACTTGGTCTAGAATTCGGTCACTTATCACGTTTGATAAGGATTCAAGATTTAAGAATATTTTGATTGGCCGATTATCTTGGTGGTCAAAGATCATGATCCTATTCTTGGTGTCCAAGTTTATCTCTTATGGTAAGATTTGTAAACAACCTTGATTATCTTACCTTATCTTCACTTATGGTAAGATTTGCATAAAAACTTGATTATCTTACCTATCGTCATTTATCGTAAGATTCTGTCATTTATAGTTATCTTACCTTATCTCTGATTATTCTTGATTTAATTGTAGGTCATAGAGATCTTGTGCAACTGGGATTCTTGATGGACAAGTAATCCGAGTGCATTTAAATAAGAGAAACATGGACATTTTTCTCTTAAGTCATTGAAGCCAAAAATTGAGATTGTGCTGAATACATATACGACTTGTTCATATTTGTGACTTCAGAAGTCATTGAAGCCAATATTTTCGTGTGGTGCTAATTAAACATGGCTTCTTCAACATCTTGACTTCATTTCTCCGGGAGGAGATTTTCAATCATTAGGAGAAGAAAAGACTTTCAGTCAAAAGATCAAACGGGAGGGTTGAATCGAGATCGAACGGAAGTTCGTGTTGCTGAAGATAGTTGCAGTATCAAAGAAAGCTACTGAAGAGTAGTGGGACACCAGCTCATATTACACGCTATAGAAGGATCAGTGAGTGATTTATTTCTTGGGTGTTTGATAATTCTATGAGTAGATTTATCATGTAGCTTAGATTGATCTGTATAAAAACTTTTCTTAAAATAGTGATTGATTTTTGTCCGCAAGGTGCGGGCAAGTGAGTTTTCTCTATTCGGATTTTCCCCACGTTAAACTCAAATATCGTGTTCTTGTCTTTTTACAGTTCTGCATCATTTATACTGTCTGTTTACGTTTTATAATCCAGACGAATCTGCGTCAGCAAGATTCATCTGGTGTTGCGCTAAAACAAAACTTCACGTTTCACCGACAATTCGTAACTGTCTAGACAAATCTGTGACAGTCTGTTCGTTTAAATATAAAATTTAGACAACTTTAAATTTTCAAATCCCATCACTTCTTCTCATACTCAAAAAGATCACCATTCATCGAGATAATCCATCACAACCTAGCACACTATGTTACCAAGAATCTACCATCTCATGAGAAATCATAGGAATTTTTCATCTTGAAGGCTCATCATCCCGATTCATTTGCCATTTGTTCGGAGAGTCCTGTTCATCCACTCAGTTATACATCTTCTAGACAATCTTTCTTTCTCTAATACCATTTGTTGGGACCATGGATATCAACTTGTCCAGGCCCAAGCCCAAACCCAGGCCCAAGTGAGGTTTCAACCCAAAACCAATTGGTATTGGGTGGAGTAGTTCATTTGGGTTATATAGTGGTTTATTTTTTCATTCACAACCAATGTGAGATTTTTTTGTATACTCAACATGTTATAACTCATAAACATGGATTCATCAGTTGAATTTGGGAAATACGTTTTTACATTTAGTATAAGTGCTTGCAATCTGCATATCGAAGATGAAAGAGATTTACTATTAGTTTTGTTGGGTAGGATACGGTCAGGTATGTGTTTAAAGAAATATAATTATGCAAACAACTTTCATTCACAAGCACAATGTCTTGGACAGTTGAATCCTGGTTTTTGTTGCTTGGAGGCCTTTGTTTTGGGCATACTTCAACATATGCTACATAAATTATCATAATTATTTCTCATAATAAGTAAAAAAAAAAAAAAATCATAGTGATATTATTTTTAATAAATGAGCATATTTCTTAATTGTTTAGAATTACCTATTTGGACATCGATCCACTTCTACGTATTTTTTGAAGTTTGTCAAATGGTGTGAATTCGAAGCATGCCTCCACAATAGGGCTATACTAGGAATATCTCCACAAGTAGATGGAAATCTTTCATCTGCTAGTTTGATGTATGCATTTGAGATCAAGTACTCCTTTGATGGAACGAGTGTGTTTTCAAGAGGTTTGATATTTTTTTCGATTATGGTTGTCTGGACTTTGACCCTCACGTAGTTGTTTTTCATATTACGATCACTTTATGTGTCCAGCCTGTATCGCATGGTGCAATCTCAGATATTAGTTTGTACTAAAATTAGAAATAAATATTTAAATTAGTTTGTACTCACCTCTTGGCTCCGTCACTACAAGATATTTACGCTTATCTTGCAAAATCTTCACATAAAAACTGAGAATTGTAAGTCGTAATTAACCTTTCCCCACAAATACGAAGATTTGAAGGGTTAACATCTGGGTCCAAAATTTCCAAAGTTAAAGAACTTGTGCCTACGAACATGTATTTTTCTAGGAAAAAAAATTCGTGGCCCAATTTTTTTTTAACCAATTTGTACTTATCCTACAAAATTCCTACATACAAACTGAAATTTGTATGCGGAATTCACCTTTCCTCACAAAAAATGAGGATTCATATGACTAACATTTGGCTCTAAAATTTCCAAAATTGAAAGACTCTTCTAACCATGAAAGATTTCATTTTATTTTTTTACACAATAAAAAGAGCCGGTTAAAAAAGTAACATTTTCATATTTCTCGTCCCTAAATGACGTCGATTTGGCTTTCTATATCAAAATTGCTTTTTCTCCCAGAGCTCTCTTTCGCTAGGCTATTGCTTTCCTCCGCCGTTCGTTCCTCATGTGATGAGGTTAATCTCTTCCCTCCAAAAGCCCATTCATCTTGTTGATTTACTGCAAATGTCGATGGGTTTGCAGCCCCATAATCTTGGGAACCTACACAGCTTTGGCCTCTGTTAGAATTTGAGAATTATGTGAATGAAGAGTAGGTTTTCATTAATATTGTTGAACTACAATGAGGAATTTATAATACCTCAAGATCTAATTTATGGAAAGAAATAAACTATTCTAGGAATGAAATATAAATTATTCTAGGAATATAATTGCAATGCAAGTAAATATCTTTTGTATCTTCATTCCATATTTATCACTCCCCTCAAGTTGGAGCTAGAATGTCAAGAACGTCCAACTTGCGAGTAAGTGTGTAGAAGCCAGCCATATAAAGACGACAAATAAGTTTCTCCCCCTATCTTTCAGTTTTAATGGTCTTCTTTGATTGTTGTTGTAATGAAGGATTAATTGGATAATATAAATCCAATACCCACAACTAGCATAACCCTTTACATCAAAATATGTAGCTAGCAATGAGAGACGTAAATCCAGTAGATATGTGAATCGCCCGATCATCGAGGTCAATTTGGTTGGGAATTGAGTTTACCAATAGAAGGTTGAAAAATATTCCAAGAAATAAGTGGCGACTTAAGATTTAAGGGTTGAAATATGAGGTCAAATTAGAGTTGATTTATATAGGTAGTAATAATAGGTTTTGGGTTTTTGAAATTTGAGGTAATGGAATTTTAGGGTTTGTAAAATTTGAATCCTAATTTTGAAACCATTTTTAGATATTATTGACTGATTTTGGATAATCATACCCCAATATCCTAAGTCACAGTCAACGGATATTTTCATTGAAAATCCGCAAACCTTTATAGACACCCTTTCAATGGTGCTTACTGGTTTACTACTGGGATAAATCGGACAGACCCAGCTAAATTTGGAATGAAAACCAATGGAATGTAGACCGTGATAGACTTATATAGAAGCAACAGATAATGACGGAAATATTTTGTGGAAGGCAATGATATTACTAGAGTTTATGAGCCTTGATTTGGAGGTTAGCAAAAAAAAAGGTGGGGGTGGCTGGACGAGCGGCAAACGCCGCTCGCCGAAAAATGGATCTTGACCGAAACCTAGAGCTCTAACACTACAAGAAACTAGAGTGACAGTAACGAAAATTAGCGACGATAGAAAAAGTGGTCGCTAATACCCAGCCTATAGCGACGACAAAAAGTCGTTTCTAATACCCAGGTCTTTTGTGACGACACGGGAAAGTCGTCTTTAATATCCAGACCTTTTGCGACAACGTAGAAAAATAGTCTAATTCTCAACCATTTAGCGATGACATGGAAAGTCATCTCTAATTCCCAGCCTTTAGCGACGACTTTTGTCGTCGCTATTTGTCTCCATTTTTTTTACAAATAGTATTAAATTCAATTTCTTTTTTTTTTTTTTACAAATAATATTAAATTAATTTTCGTTAAAAAATAAATAAATATTAATACAATTAGCTAACTAATACATATTAGTTAAAACAAAAATAAACAAATGAACTCAAATGCTCTAATGATTGAGAATACACAATTCAACCTTTAGGTGAAGGGTTCAACTCCTCTACATCGCATAATTATCATATGGATTAAAGAAAATGCACAGGTTAGTGAGTCGGGTTCAAAATTGGGTCAGGTTGAGATTGGGTAAGAGTGAGTAAAAATAAATTTAAAAAAAAAATAATAATTTTTAGTGACGACAGGAAGTCGTTTCTATTGAGCATCACCCACGGACCTAAAGCGACGACTTTATCATTGCTATTGCTCAATAGCAACGACATTTGACCTTTTAGTGACGACTTTTGTCATCGTTAATGAGCAATTTTCTCGTAGTGACTTGTAATTGAATATGATAGAGTCTATGTTTTGTATTGAATGTGTAGATTTTTTCAAGACTGATTCTCTCTTTTTCATGTTTTTTTAAACTTATTTTTGGTGGCTTTTGCTTATTTTTACATAGGTTCTCTTCTTTCAAGACTTAGGCCCCGTTCTCTTTACTGTTTTGAGCCCGTTTTGAGTTTTCGATTTTTGGAAATATGGAAAACGCGTTCACTTTGCCCATTTTCAGAAACGCGTTTTCCAAAACACCAAAAAAAAAAAAAATACAAAGGAAACTCAAAACGATTTTATTGCGTTTTGGATATTTTGTGTTAAAAAGTCCAAAACGACCAAAACGCGCGTTTTGAATTTTTTTTTTTTTTTTTGGTAAATGTGAGATACTTCCTTCACTTGAAATTCTTATATTATTTTGTCATTATATATAGATCCATGTTAAGATTTTTTTTTAAATTTATTTATTTATTATTATTATTATTATTTTGTAAATGTGAGATACTTCATTCACTTGAAATTCTTATGTTATTTTGTCATTATATAAAGATCCATGTTAAGATTTTTTTTTTTGTAAATTATTTTTATTTTTACTTTTTGTAAAAGTGAGACACTTCTTTCACTTGAAGTTTTTATGTTATTTTGTCATTATATATATATAGATCAATGTTAAGTTTTTTTTTCTTGTAAATATTTTATTTTATTTTATTTTTATTTTTTTTTGTAAAAGTAAGACACTTCCTTCATTTGAAATTCTTATATTATTTTGCTATTATATAGATTCATGTTAAGATTTATTTATTTTTTTAAAAATTAATTTATTATTATTATTATTATTATTATTATTATTATTATTATTATTTTGGTAAATGTGAGACACTTCCTTCACTTGAAGTTCTTATATTATTTTGCCATTATATATAGATCCATGTTAAGATTTTATTGGTATGTGGTTAAATTTTTGTTTAGCTGAAACAATATTCATGATGAATTTATTGACATAGAGAACTAACTGATTTATTAACATTAAAATTCATGTAATTCAACAAATCAACCATTTTTTACATATAAAATATCACAAAATAAATATATCAAAAAATTACAAAGTAAACGCATTTCTCAGTTTTCTATTTTTGAAAAAAGTTTTCCAAAATCACAAAGAGAACATGTTTTCAGCAATCCCAAAACAAACAACCAAAATCCAAAATTCAAAACAAAATCCAAAATCGAAACACAAAGAGAACGGCCCCTTGCCTTCTGGATTTTCGACGGGTTGCATTAAAAAGGTAAAGCCTTTCTATTAATGCAATGATTTTTTTTTTTTGTTTCTCCGAAGATAGCAAGGAATTTATTTAATTTGATGGCCTATTTGGTATGAAATCCTTTAATTTGGGTTTAAGAGTTTGTAGCAAATGTGATGAATAATCTCAACTTAATTTGGGGATTAGTTTATATTTCTAATAAAGTTGATTGCCTTTTTGTCTGAATTTGTTTGCTCTTATTAATTGTTTTAGCTTCTGAATAGGTAGTCTATTATATATTGGTACTTATTTGTAATCACTGGGGTTTTTTTGGATTGGTTAATGAATGACGACAGAGGATATTTATTTGTGAACAATCTTGATTGAACTGGATTCTGTGGAATTTGAGCTGGATAAAGGTATGGTCTTATCATTCTTTCTATGTAATCCATGCCATAATTCTTATTTTTAGATAATTCATGTCTCATTTTGTTGCTCCTCTAAAATAATGTTAATTTATAGATATGACAAGATAGCTACAATTGAATGGATATTTCATGGTCTGGACTTCTTCATTGTAGATTGTTATAATTGTGTCTCCTTTTCATTGTTTCATTTATCTATAGTAATTCTTATGTTGAAGGAGGGAAATGATACTTGCAGTTGTACATTGCATTTTCCTTTTATGGAAATCCGTTGCATCAATTCGGGCCTTATAAAATTTTCAGCTCGTTGAATGTAACAAATGAGTAGTAGGTTCGCCCTATTTTTCTTGTTAGTTGTAAGTATATTTCATATTTGCATACTTGGAGCTGAATTCGGGCCTTATAAAATTTTGAGCTCGTTGAATGTAACAAATGAGTAGTAGGTTCGCCCTATTTTTCTTGTTAGTTGTAAGTATATTTCATATTTGCATACTTCGAGCTGAATGGGTGGAGTTATTTAACCATCTGACCAACCTTCAAGATATCTTATTTTGCTATTGTGGCTTTGCTTAAATATCTATGTAAGATACAACATATAGCGAGCAAAAACTCCTCCATTGAGAATTTACAAAGTTTGGTAAAAAAGCACCATTCTAATTGTTACCATTAGTCACGGTACAAGATGGTAGGATGATCCCTTGTTATTGCGAAATATTCAAATCTGATTTACATAGTTTTTAAATAAAATTGCTCCATACAGGGATAAAAGAAAATTCAATCCAAAGAGAACAAACTAGGACAAATCAACGAGGAGATAAGGTGGCAATTTGTTTGAATTCCATTTTTTATTTTCATTTTCTAAAACGTTTTCTATTTTCTGTTTTTAAATTTGGTGAAAACGAGTTTGGTTTGTTATATTTGAAAATTATTTTTGAAAATGAAAAATTAATAAATACGTTCTGTTTGAAATTTTATAAAATATTAATTTGAGTATTTGTAATTAATTTGCTAGTGGATTAAATTATAAAATTTCTTTTGTTTTGAAGATTTACAAAAAAATAGATAAAATTAATAATGAACTAATTTATAATTTAATTTGTTAATTGCCTTTTGATAATTCAAGTTCTAGCCATTATTTTTGTTAATTTTGTTACACATTTATTTTTGTTAAATTAGAAATTAGCTTATTTAATTTTGTATTGTCTGATTTGATAATGGTTAGAAAATATATTTAGAGTCACAAAATTTGTTCAATTCTAAAATAAATAAATATAATATAATTAGATAAACACTGAAACTATAAATACATTTATTAAATTATTAAAGAAGCTAATCCGTAAATCAAGTGTACTTTTTCTCATATTAAGAGCTTATTTGGTAGTGGTAAAAATTTTACCACAACTTTTCAAACTCAATCTCAACCATCAATTCTTAGTTAAGCCTACTATTTTTGACTTTTCAAACATTTTTAAATCACACATCCATAAAAAAATTTTAAAAAAAAAAACTAAAAAAATCAAAAGTTTTCACATTACCAAACCGGCTCTAAGAGAAACAAAAGAAACAGAAAAAAATACAAAAAAAAGAGCAAGACATGGCGGACGCATAGATAAATTCAGTGGTACAAGGGGATGATAAATGGAAGATACTTGTGGCGGTTTTATGACTCCGCACATTGTTCAAAATCAATCAAGCTGGGTATATTCACTTTTGGTTAGCTAACTTTTTAGTTGAAGATGAATGTCATCAACTTATTCTAGAGTGGGCATCAATTCTATGGAAAACTAGATAAAAACCCGATACATATATCTCTAGATTTTTAGAGGTGTGCCAAAACTTAAAATATCAAGAGATTTCAAGTGATGCTATCCGTCTCCGGTTATTTCCATATACTTTAGTATTTCTATTGTATTTCTACCCAGTTCTTCTTCCTCAACAAAAAGTATGGTAGACTCTTCTTCCAATTGTTCATTGTCTACCAAAACCGTTAATGGGGAGGGTTAGGATGTCCCTACATTTTTTATATTGAATAAAAGCAAAAGTACACCTAAAAGGAGGGGGACAGAATGCCAAACCCATTGCAATTGTGCTAATATGAAGTACTACTCCATATGATGATGCAACAAAAAGGATGTCTAATTACACATATGATGAGAAGCTAAAATCAACTAGAATGATGCAATTGTGCTAATATGAAGTACTACTCCATATAAACCCATTGCAAAAAATGCAAGCACAAGACTATGTAAATAAGGAGTTAGTAACTCTCTTACAAATTCACAAACAAACTCAATAATAGATAAGCAACATGGAAAAAATTACAGTTAGCATAGTCGAATATTTCCTAGTCGCATTTTGTCAAACTTAAGGATTCCTACGGCCATGAATTTCTTCAGCTTCAAGAATGCAAAAATCTTTGGCAAGATAACCTTCATTAGCGAACCAATATGCTGCCATGTTTCCTTCTCTCCAAATGTGAGTTAATTTGGTATTAGTTTCCTTGGCGTGACAGTAGATGGACTCCAAAGTATATTAGACTTTCCATGGACCTTTTCCCGGTTGAAGACAAAGTTGGAGAGTTGCCTTAGAATCAATTTCAATCCAAATATTCTTGCACATTCGATCCCTGCAAATACGAAGCCCAGTTTCAATAGCCTTCACTTCAGCCTCCAAGATTGAGTCACTTTGTGTATTTCACAATAGTGTTCTCAAGTGAATTAGTGGTTGTGAGCAATCACTAAAATAAATTAAAAATCTATTGTCTGAAAATCATTCTTTTAGTGAAAAAATACTGAATTTTATTCTACCTCAAAATGTGGGGTTAGCATGTTCAAGTTCTAAAATAAATTTTAATAAGTTCTGGAAAGGATGAATACAAGCCGTGAAGGCTGAAATCATGAAGTACAGTGACGAAAGGTAAGTAATTGTAATGTATCATAATTGACAATATTTAATTGTGTATGGAGTATACATGATAAACTAGCAATAAAAACTAATATATTATTCCACATTATTTTTACACATAAACCAATCATTGCATTATGTAAAAATTGTGTGCATAATATTGAAACTGACTATTCATTAAAATAAGACTTGTAATAATCTTTCTAGTGACAATGTGTGCATTAATTGAGCATATCTATCTTAATTAATGCATAAGTTAAATATACTACTTAATTAATTGAGAATCATGAAGTATGTGATTTTCAAATTTTAAAGTGTGTCTGATGAAATTGTAGTTTCATGAAGGAACTGGATTTTAACATATGTGAAGTTATCAAGTTTTTATGTGTCTCAAGTCACAAAATGATTGGTATTTTACTCTTTAATATTGAAATTGCATGATAAAAGTGTTGAGTATTGTAATTTTCACTTGCTTATATTTGCTTGAATTCTGTGTGAAAAATATGAATGTGTTATATTTATTCATGGCATACTAAGTGGATTTGGTATATGAGAATGATAATATTCAAGTGGTTAATGTTTATCATGCAATAGTAAAGCATTTATCTTTTGTAAAATGTAAATCCAATTTTCATAGATAAAATAAAATACTTATGTCAAGTATTTATTATCAATTTGCTTTTAATTACATAAAGATACAAATTTCTTATTTGGTTATTTGAAAAAAATTGAACAATTAGATACTTGTTTACTATTCATAAAATACATGTTTAAATATTTTATGAAATGAACGTTTTGTTCAAAAAAAATTGTGCTATCATTTTTTTCATACTATTGTGTATAATCAAATTTGATTATTTTTTGTGAAAGTATGCAATATGATAAGATAGAGTGAGCCTATCTAATTAATATTGATATTATATTAAGGATTGATATCATGTAAGAATTACCTTATTACTAAATAGAGAGTCATATAAAGGTGAATATGGATTATTATTGAACAATGAGGTTAAAAAATCATTCACTTAAATGAAATTGAAAAGTTTAAAATTTATCTCAAAATGTGGAGGTAATATTCAAATAAGACTGAAGAATATTTAGTGTACTCGTCGAGGAGACAGTTAAATTATTACTAAAACAAATTTTGTTCATATAATTGAGATTCTATATTCTTTCAATTAAGCGAAAGAATTGCAAAATCAAAATTTGTAATCGAGTAGAGAAATTGTGATCACATTTAAATATCAAAAAGAAGTCTAGGCATAAACATGTAAAATTAAATCAAAGAGTGATTCGTTAAACTTGTGAAACGTTGAGTTAAAACTTGACTTAACATCTTATGAAAAGAATCATAAAAACATAATCAAGTAGGATGTGGTGAAACTCCATTATAAAGATCCATTAATGGCGACAACCCTACCTTACTATACTAAACAAGTGTACATTGGGTTCAAAGGGTAAGAACAAATCATTTGATAAGTGGATAGTTTCAACATTTTATCAAACATGTACCTCATTCTAGATTAGAAATGTTGTTTGTTACGATTGCATGATTGAGTTTAAAACTCTTAATGAAGTTCATCATTACAAGTATTTGAAAATATAACAAAGATACTGAAATAATTTCACCTATATGAACTTCGAGGTAGCGTTGCTTCAATAGAGAGCCTGAGTTTTATCTTTTAAAAGTTCACGAATTGGATGAGTGGAAGGTCATTAACATGCTAAAACTTAAACTTTTGTGGAACAAGGGGGAATTGCTGAAAATTTATTTTCAAATAGTTGTTCAAATATTTGTTAAAATCATAGACAAAAGAATAGAATTAAAGTGCGGTGAATATGCATTACAAAGAGACAAAAACGTGAGAAAATCGATGAAATTTTAAGCCTTGCGATCACAAAGCCTTAGCTTGCTGCAATCGCAAGGTAGTCTGTATTTTAAGTAGACTAAAACCATGATGTGCCTTGCGATCTCAAGGCACTGAACCTGTGATCGCAATGGCTTGTCAGAGAGGCACCAAAGGCACCCTTTTGTCCAAGGAACATGTACTTTTGTATATGAAGAATTGATTACTATCTATATATATATATATATATATATATATATATATATATATACATATATATATATATATATATATATCTGTGTGTGTGTGTGTGTTATGTGGATAAAAAATAGAGAGAAACGTCCATCTATTTCGTACAAATATGTGAGATCACTTCCACCAAATTAAAATTCATTTTCATTGTTTTCTTGTTCATATTCCGAGTAATCATTGTGCTTTGAGTGCACTTGGTTGAAGACTTGAATTAATTCGCTAAAGTCATTTGCATCAAACCATAAGCATCTCGACAGAGAAGGGCCAAATGAACTTTTAGGACAGTCATCTCGAATCTTGTTTGAGTCTTATTCTTTGTCTCCATATTCGGTGTTCCTTCAATTCATTTCAAATTTTGTGTCATGGTTATGATCTTTATATTCAAGTGTTCATTTTCTTGTTCTTCATTAGATGTGAAGTCATTTCGTCTCTAACTCTCGTGAGAAAGATTGATCTCAACAATAATTTTAATTAAACATTTCATCACCTTTTGAAAAAATAAATGTCGTGCGCATTCAATTTAAGTTAATAAATAAATCAGCAAGAGCTATAAATATTTAGAACCGAGATTTCAAAATAAGTTCGATTTCTATTTTGTTAGAGAAATTGAAAGATCGACATTTCAAATAGTTTGAAAAAAAACAATGAAGTTTCAATAAAATGGAGAAACAAAATGATAACTGGCATGTAAAATTAACTTTCTGTTTAAAGATAGACCATTTAAGGCCGAGAGTTTTCCTCTTCTAGATCTGGGTATTTTGTTGTTATTGTACTTAAAAAAAGATTGAAAAGATAAGAAGAGCATAGGAAATTTTGTGTTGGAGAACAATTTATATTTCCAACAACTACAATAAACAATGCAACTATGAAAATAAACTGAAAATGGATGCTGGGAAGTGTATAAAATAACGAAAGTTAAAAAAATGAGGAAATAAGAAAGTGCAATTTAAGGCACAAAAAAAATAAAAAAAAATAAAATTCAGAAAGATCACCATCGATAGATATCAAAGTTTTAAGCTGTAAAATCCACTAATTTGATAATCTTCGTTCAAATAATGAAAAAGAAAAAAACTAAGAATCGAGGGATTTGTCGGAATTTCACTTATAACTGACAACTCATGTTCATTCAACTTTGGAGCAAATTTACCAACTTTCAATAGCAACATCGTATTATAAATAACAACTGAAATGTCAATAATTTTTAAACATGGTGTTAGAGTACGGTGACCAAAATTATGTTTAGCCCACCCCGAAAAGTTCGCGGTGTGCATATGTTGTGAAACTTAAATTAGGGTTTTCCTTGAAAACTAAATCTATATATTCTTTATTTGTGTTTCTATTTAAGTTTATATCATTAAAAATTGGTATCCGAGCTTGGTTGAATTTGATCATAGTAACGGCAATTACGAAACACGATATTCCACTATTGGGTCACAACAACGGATTTTCCCTATGGCTAGTAAACATGTGGGTTGTGCTCGTATAGATGGATTTGGATGAAGCACTATTAAAGTTTGACAAAATGTCGTCGTCTTGGTCATACAAGAAATAACGTAAAGATTGAAAGGCTTTATCTCAAATTCATCTTCATCTTTCAAACTAAATTCTACAAGATTTATGAAGGAGAAAACTGTGGCTGCATTGTGGTTTAAATTGAAGCAGCTATGCATAAAGAAAATTCTAACTAGTAAGTTACATCTGAAACAACAATTTTATTCTTATCGTGTGGCAGAAGATACGTCTCTCGAAGACCACTTAACCACCTTTAAATAAATCATCTCTCACCTACAAACTATGGAGGTTAAATACGATAAAGAAGATTTGTGGTTGATTTTATTATGTTTGTTGCCTTTTTTATATGTTCCTTTCCGAGATATTATTTATACAGTCATGACAATCTTACAATGGACGTCTAAGATGCTTTGTTCTCTAAGGAGAAGATGCAGCAACTTGTGAATGACTTAGAGTAGGGATGGCAATGTGATGAGTTCGGGGCAAGTACCCTCGTCTTGTGCCCCGTCCTACACGAAAATTAGCAAAATCCAAACCCACCGCCCTGCTAATTTCGGGGTGGGGAAATACCGCCGCACCATTTAGTTTTCTTAAGTTTTTTCTTCATTTTCCAGTATTTTTTCCCAATAATCATTCGAAGCGGGGCAGTGAAAACCTACCCCGCAACTCGCTCAAATTTTCCAATCCTGTCATAAGGGTCAATGGGACGAGTTTTTTCACCATTTTGAATGTGGCTAAAGGCATTAATTCTAGTAAAGAAACTTCTAGTGAGATCACTTGTAGATGGATGACTGTCATGCAAAAAAAGATGAATTGTCAAAAGGAAAGAAGGAACCATGAGTTGAAGAAGCCATGTATAAGGTAAGACTAGTTGTAAAGGGATACAGTTAAGTTTTGGGTGTAGATTTCACATGTGTTTTCTCCAGTTGTGTTTGGTTGGAGCTTACTTGGTATCAATGGCGGATTCAGAATTTTATATTGGGCCGAGCTGAATTTAAAAATTGTGGAGGAGGCCGTGTCGGTTGATTTTAGGGCTTGAGGCAAACTTCATAAAGTTAATTATAATTATAATTGAATCTTTAAAATAGGTTAATCACATTCTAAGTCTAATATCAAGACACGGATAAAATAAACACATGCTTACTTCTCCTTTTTAAGCTCAAAAATTCAAAATTACAAACACATCATTTAACACATACACATACACAGACATCTAACACAATCCATTTATCAATAAATATCTTATATAGTTATATTCATTATTCAAAATGCTGCTCATACCTATCCAACATTTACGAAAAATACAAAAATTAATCTATGAGAAACGCAAAAATTTAGAAACAAGTGAAGCATAAAATTGCACCATAATAGTTATATATAACAGAAATTCAAAATCAAATCAGAGAATCCGAAAATCAACTCTAAAACATTTAAAATCAACACGTCTAAATGGTTTACTTGTTCACACCTTCGGTCAGTGTTCTTGTCATTCTCAGCAAAATCAACATGTGCTGCCTTTCATTTATCTCATATCCTTGAAGATTACAACGGGGCACTCGGTGTTGTTTCCTCGTCCCCATTTTCACAAAACCCATAGTCCTTCGGCAGCTCGGCTTCTCAATTTCTCTCTCTTATAAAGAAAAGGAAGAAATACAAAGAACACAGCCGCATAAATGTTTAAGTTGGAGTTGGGGAAATGGACTTTTAATTTTAGACTTGGGTTGGGTTTGAGGCTCTTAGTTGAACTGGGCCGAGCTATTAGAGATATTAGGCTGATCTACTTTATTATTTTTATCTTTTTCTGGTCATCTGGGCCTCTACAAGGCCGAGCTACAACCTAGTAAAGGCCTCAAGTGGATCCGCCCATGCTTGGTATTATGGGTATGCATGACTTGATGAGGATATCTACATTCAATAGTTAGGGATTTTTAAAATGTGGACTATGTGTGCTTGCTGAAATAATCCATTTATAGCTTGAGACAATCTCCTAGATAGTGTTATAAGAGGTTCTGCTCATTTTTGATTGCTCAAGATTTCAAAAGAAAATGTTATGATAGTTGTTTTTATTTTAAGGAAGAGTACTGGTGGTTCATTTTTATATTTACTCCTATATGTTGATAATAACTAAGAACAAGGGAGAGATAAGAAAGGTCAAAGCCTAGTTCAGTAAGAAATTTGAGATGAAAGACATATGGGGAGTAAATAAGATATTTGGACTAGAGATTCTGAGAGATACAAAAGTTGCAAATTATACCTAAGTCGAAATCTAGCAGTTATATGATCTCTACATCCCACGCAAATTCATGTCGGTTGATTAATCATGTTCTCTATCTAAGAGAGACTATCTATTTTCTTTGTAAGTATCTCCATTTGGGCAACTAGTGCTGTCATTGCGTGTATGTTGTGAAGTCCCACTTTTTTTAGGTGTTTCACTATCGAGTGTTCACATAGACTGATTTCTGCAATTCTTTCATAAAGAATGTAGGCATCATCTATCGGCATATGTAAAACTGACCACCTACAAAAGCATCTGTCATGTTGCAATATTCTGGATGTATTCCTAAATAGAAGATGAAGATCTGAACATGTATATGCATATCAAGGTTGACACTTTTTGAAATAGTCATTGAATCATTTCCATGCTTCTAGATAGCACTCTATATTTTTCTGGTTGAAAGTATAAACTTTGTTCAAATATGATGAACTCGAGATGGTGAAATTTTTTTGTATAAACTTCTATACCATAACATTCTAAGAAACAACACTCCTGGAAAATAGAAAATATAGCTAATTTCTTGTGCTATCTTTCACGTTACAAATACTTTTAAAACTTACTTTTCTAATAAAATAATATTATACATAAATTTTTTCTACTTTTCCATTTATGCATACTTTAAATCTTAGTTTTCACATAAATTATTCTTACATGACCAACTTCTTTCGCTTGATTGGAACAATTTGTTTGGTAAACTTGTTTATAGTTTACTATTATATAAAATATGCCCCTGTTTGCTCCGTGAAAAAATTTCAACATTGAGAAAAAAAGTGATGAACCGTGGGACCCAGTCGACTGCATATCAATAAATTATTGAAATTATTCCAAAAGGCTGCTACCTTGGTCCGACGCAGCGGCTATCATTTTCAATTCGGACCATTATGCCCTCTCTCACATTTAGGTCGGGATGAGGATGCTTTGGGCTCTAACGTAAATATATTTTAAATTAAAGGACATATATAGACTTTCTGGTCTATTGAAATGTTGATGGAGTGGACATTTTACTGCAGCATATGTGAAGAGGATTTTTATATTCATGTGGGCTCCATGGATGATGAAAAAACACACGAAACCAAAAATTTCTTCACTACAATGGGCTCTATATATAAGATCCACTTCAAGTTTCACTGTTGCTAAGGACGAAACACACCTTTACAGAAAAAACATACTCTTTTTCACTGTTTATCGCTCCGTTTTTGGTGCTATTAGTAGATCTAGACTACACTAGAACCCTCTTTCATTTCCTCTCTCTCTCGTTCCCGTCCTCTCTTCAGCTTTCCGCCTCCATCGACGTCGTCTCCTTTCCAACTCCTTCTCAACTAAAAAATAAAGGTGCGTACCCTTTGACCCATACCTTTCTTTTCCTTCAGTTGACAATCCTTTCTCTTTCTTTAGTTGAGGCTGAACGATTTTTTCCTTCACCATACTTTATCTCCCTTTCTCTCTACTCACAACGTGGTCTCTTTTTCTCCTCTCCTCTTTGTAATTTCTTTGTGCAGACCAAATTGGAACCAAAATCTCAGTTTGAGGTAACATTCCAACTTTGATTTAGTTTTTTTTTTTCTTCAGTTGGTTCGATGTCAATTGGGGAGTTGACGGGTTGGAATGGTCCTTGTATTTATCCCAGCATTTGATTTTCACGAGAAACCAGCTTGAAGATAGCGCGTTCTCGCCGATTACAACATCCAGAAAGGTTTTTTGCAGTATAATTTATTTTTTAGGGTTTAATGACACGTTCTAGAAATTTTTTGGTTTAACCGAGAGTGTAGCTTTTTGTACAGAATCAACTCTGCATTTGGTCTAGGACAAGATGATCCGCCTCCAGTAAGCTTCTTTTTTTTGGCTTTCATGTGATCGATTTAAATGGAAACCCACCACCAGTTCTAGCATATTAACCCCATTTTATTTTTTGTTTTGTATGCCTTTCTTGGAATAAACATTGACTTGAATATGAATGGAGTTTGAAAAAACAAAAAAATTCCCTTTTGTCTGAAATTATGTTCACAATGAATGATGATAGGGTAAGGATCCTTATGAAGCCAAATTATAGAAGGCCACGATTTTGGTAGAAGGAAAGGATTGCACCAAATAACTTGTAGATAAAGGATTGATGGGAGGGAAAATCTTGATTGGTATGGTCTCCATATACTTTCTGACTTTTATAAGATTCTGAGTCGAAACTTTTCCATTGTTTCTTCAATTTTGGACGGAGAACTCTGATGTTGATGAAGAGCCTGAAAGGTTGTCCTTAAGATGAAAGCCCTGGTTCTAATACTGAACTACGGGAAAAAATAAAGGATCTCTATGAGAAGTAAGTATATCATAATGCATTTGTTATATGAAAAATGAATCATTCATGAACATTTTAGATTATCAGAAGAAATTATTTTTTTACATAATACTGACTTCGATTCTACTGATTTTAATTGAACACTTAAAGTACAATAGTGCTTAACCTTACTTTCAGTTGTGAATTTTATATTGTAAGGACCCTAATATAACAAACATCAAAAAATTATTCTACTTGAGAAATGCTGTGTTCTATTTACCTTGGTATTTTGAGCTTTAGACGTAACTTGTAGGTGTTTTCATATTGCAATCTAATAATAGTACTAAATCTGCATATGATAATAGAGAATATCCAGTTGATGATGGTAATTGGTAATATTTTTAAAAAGATTAATGCCTGCACGCATACTATTCATTCTTACCATTTGTTGTCGATTTTTTTTTGACATTATTTCTCTTCTTAACACATCCGAGCACCCCCTGTTGGGAGAAGTCGAGAAAAAATAGGAATAAAGGGGGAGATAAATTGTTTTTAATTCAATTGACCAAGAAAAGAAGAGATTGACTGATTTTATTTTATATTTTGTGTCGGTTGATTGTATCAAATTAGTTTTCTGTTTGTTGCACAGTCTTTTCCTTAAGCATAGCTAGAGGAAAGGATATGCCATCTATACTACGTCTTAATGATTCATGACACAAAAATTCTCATTTTGTAGCTTCAGGAGATATAGTAAATCTAATGATCCACTTGAGAATCATGATTGGCAACCAAGATGATTCAACAATGGAAAAAAGTTTGTGTTTAGAACAAGACTAGACAGTCTGTAAAACCTAATTCTTTTTTTTTTTTATTTTTTTATTTTTGTATTGCTTCTCCTAGTTTTTGGTGCATTTAAACAGATAATCTTGAACCTTTTGTATGCTCAATCCTTAGTTTAGGTATGATGTTTTGTTTTATATTTGATAGCTTGGGAAAAGCAGCTGGTGGTAACAATGCTTCTGCTCCAGAAAATGTAAGGAAAAATGATATAATTTGGTTTTCTATTCGTTAATGCGTATGGTTTATATTGAGTACAGTATAAGTCTGTCATCAGCATAGTGATCGAAAAGTATTATAGAGTGTTGTCAATAAATTTTTTTCTTTTTTAACGGGTTAAAGACACCGTTGGCCACCAAATTTTGTTAGTAGTGTCACTTTGGCTACCCAGTTTGATAATGTTTCACTTTGGCCACCCAGTTTCATAAACCATTATACCAATGGTCACTCTATTTCATAGTTTACATCAAGTGGGGTGGCCAGAGTGACACAAAATCAAATGGCCAAATTGTCATTACTAACAAAGTTGGGTGGCCACCGGTGTATTTAACACCTTTTTTTAACACTAAATGTGAATGAAAACTGCATGCACAGATTAATACTCTAAACTTTCCTAACGAACTAATTGGAATTTTCCATATTGAACCCCATACATCTACTTGTGATTTCTATTTTATTGTTCAAGTATTTGGAACAATACTTTACACTTTCTTGCATAAATTGTTGATTCTAGCAATTGTATTTTTCAAGTAATTTCCATGAATTATAACCCTTCCTTTTTCTCTTTTAATGTGTTGTTACGCTTTCTTACTAATCACTACTCACTTCTTTTAAGTTCAAATTGTAGTTTTTTTTATGTATAAATGCTTGATTCAGTTGTATTTTCAAATGATTGTTATAGGAGCATGTGGAAAAAATTGCATATGATCCATATTCTACTATGTTCATCGCGAAAGGTCCAAATTGCATGCAAGACAGAATTGAAGCAAGTTTTTTCTCAGTAAGTTGCCCCTGAAATACTGAAATTGGACTTGTGTTTTCATTCACGAGAAAGGAGAAAAAAAGAAGGAAAGTACTTGTTGAACGCCATAAACGGGGAGACCTCCTTTATTTTCATATAAAAATACCTACTATTGAGGGTTTTGTTAGGTTCTTATTCCTTAGCAAATGCAAAAGAACCTCTTTTGCCCACATTTGTAAATTATGAAGTTTCTGACATTCATTCCTACTGGTTCTAGATATTTAACATCCTCAAGTTGCAGGCTAGATGTGGAATGCCAGTGGCATTTGCAGATTCTAAGTTATTTTCTCATTGTTAAGCCAATATTTAACCATTTGTTGATCAAATTATAAATTTCATCGTGATTTTAAACCCAAAATAATGAAACATATTTTCCTTTATGTCAGGTAATTGAACAAGCAACTACAGCCATGAATACACTTGAAGGAATCTCACTGCCATCATCGTATCCTTTAACATGCATATAGAGTAACCTCCTATTGCTCAATAATTTTTCACTATTTTTTTTAACAAATATTTTATTAATCTTTAATCAAATTTCCTAGAAAATCAACTTCATTCCAAATTGAAACTAATATTACACTTACCCAACAATTAATTATCTTTTTAATGAAAATTATTTTATTGAATTGATTGAAAGATTGAAAATGTTATTGTCTGTTATACCATAGAAAATTTAAATATATTTTATGAATTTGTATTATTAAAAACAATTTAAATACAAAATGCCATTTAGAAACTTTAAATATATTTTATTATTGTTTATTAAACTTATATTATACTCATCAGCCCCTCCCTTGGAATTAGGAGTCAAATGTCGGGAAAATATTTTGTTACATTTAGTTGGAAAATTTATTGCAATAATAAGAAACTGGGTGAAAATGAGATTGACACAGGGATGGATTAAGAGGTATATGCGATCCTACTTCTAGAGTCCATTAATGTGATTTTTTCATGGAAGAAAGTGGACCAAGCACATAGTAAATTGCTAGCTAAATTTTAAATTCTGCCATTGCTAAATTCAATTTTTAGGACCTACAATTTTTTTAATTCAAATTAATATGTTTTATTTCTCCCTTTATTCATGAGGATGCACCCAGTGTTTTTATAAATATGGTTAAAGTGATTTACATTTTCCTTCTGTGGTTGAAGAATCAATCTTTAACCATTGTGTTTATTCATGCAGGATGCACCCATTATTTTTATTTATTTATTTATTTATCTAGACCTTGCAAGTAATAATGGCTGCCAAATAAATAATTTTGTCAGCTGTGCGATCTTTGAGCTTGAACAATTGTTAAAGCAGAAGACATTCACTAGGTAAGCTTCTGCAATCATTTGTCAATATAAAATGTTTCTTCTGTACTTTTTTATTTTACAGGTTTGCACTTACCACAAGTATAGAGTTTAATTTAGGGCTATTTACACTTCCACCAGTCGTCTGTCATATAGAAGTTCATCCAATGATCTTTTGCAGTGGGAGTTGATATATAGCTTGATATCCCTACCCCTGTGGCAGCCAACTTAATTTTTGGCTATATTTTTCTACTTAATGGACTCATAATAAACATGTAATTTAAGTTTTTCAAATTAGCATATTCTTTGTTTTGATATTCCCTTGCTATTATTCAATTGTCCAGGTGGAGATTATAATGTCGCTTGAATAAATTATTTTCTGGTATGGTTTGTCCTGGTTCAAGGCTGATTTAAATGACATTTCCAGCTGATTGCTTTCAAGGAAGAAGTCATGTGCAATTATTTCAGGTGCATGATTTTCTTGTTGAGCTTGAATGAGGTGAATTATACCATTTTTATCTAACTGAGTTGAGGAATTGAGCTTATTAAACAATTTGCTTTATTTCGAAGTATGTACGGCCGGTTCAAAATGTGAGGTTAGTCCCTATCTCTAAGCATTTCTGCATAGTAGCCTAATTATCTATGGATTATTAATGTTATAGTTGATGATACTCACAGAAAACAACCTTAGATGGATACGGGAGAGTGCACTAAATGTAGTAGCCCTACAGAGCTAGAGTCAAAAGATTCTTATGATCTCCAGCTTGGTAAGCATCTTCGAATCTTGCACTAAATGTTTTTCGGTTTCTTGAAGTGAAAAGCAATGGATCATGCCTTAAATTCAGTTGGTTTCTAAGAGAAAATAGCTTGTAAATAAGTTTGATCCCTTTAAACTTGAAGATGTTATAGTTCACATTTGATGAAAACAGTATTTTCTTTTCAGCTTTGGGCACAAGGATGTTCAACAATCTTGACATGTGCAAGCAAGTTTGCAGCAGGCAATCGAGCTCCAAAATAGGAGACTATGGGATTACAACTTCTTGACATTAAGAGGAATCGCCTCATCCGACACTCTTTATCAGTGACATTATTTCATCCCAGAAGTAGTCTTCCAAGTTTTTTCAACCAAAATGTCGTTCACTCTAGTGATCGCAACAACCCACAATATAAAGGTGTCATTTTCATTCATTTCACTTTTCATTAGAATTTCAATTGTAAACAGTGTTATGATTTTCCTTGGAAACATTTAATAGATTATTTTTGAATAGTCCAATTTTTCGAATTCACAAAAGGTATAAACAAACTTAAATACCTAAGCCCAAATGTTTATATTCGAATAACAACATTTTAACTTCCAGTCCCATGAGAATCAATACAAATATGGAATGACACGTGTCTTTCTACTAGTATAGTTTATAAACGACACATTTTTTAAGTCATTTTTTAACTATAAATATTTTTTAAATTATTTTTTAGTCATATATTTTACATCGAGACATCACATTCTTTATTTATAAACAAAGACCCTGCTCAGTGAAGGTTAAAATTATATTTTAGTGAATTTTGAAAGAACTTTATGAAATATGTGATTGAAAAAGTTATAAGTCCTATGAAATTTGTGATTAAACTTATAGTTATCACCTCGTAGGGATGTCTTTCCCCCCTACACACCAAAAAAGAATATGAATGTTTGTCTGTAAAAAAATTTATTTCCCTCCACCCACATCCTCCCTCCACCGTTTCCTCTAATTTCTCTTAATGAAATCAATTTTTCCTCCTATTCCTCAACAACTTCATACTCTCAACCAACATCCACTCAACAAATCCATTTTCTCTTACCGTTAAGTCCCTCAAAGTCGTCTTCGAAATCATCTTTTACCCAATTGAAAATCGGAATCTCCCAAAAATTTCTCCAACTACATCATCATAATCAGCCTCCCAAATCAATTCGTTGAAGAAACCGTCCACGCTAGATCATATAAAATATGTTCTTCATCGATTGCTACTATCTATCACAAACATCTCCTCCACCGTCAACCAATCAACACTTTTGCTCCCAAAATCATTGCTTATCGGAGTCGTTGCTGCTCATACTGCCACAACCAACTTTTCCAGTAGCTTCAACCACCTATCCAGCAACCGCTTGCGATTTGGACAATTTAATCGCATTGACTTGGAATCTACTTATATGCCTTGCCCTACGATTGGATCCTACAGTAGATAAGCTGTATACTAGTTAACTTAGACGATTAAGAGCTTGTTTGTAAAGTAAAAAAATTACAATTTTTCAAATTCAATCTTAGCAATCCATTCTTAGTAAGGCAACAATTTTTAATTTTTCAAACATTTTGAAATTTAACATCTATCAAAAAATAAAAAAAATTATAAAAACCAAAACTTTTTATAGAGTGTTCTGTAACAGAATCATTATAGTTTATAAATCACACAATTTTTTAAATTACTTTTTAATCATACATATTTTTTCTCCCCACTTTTCAACCACACATCTTACCTCAAAATAGTAAATAAATCAGTTTATAAATCAATCTTACCTTAAAAATAGTAATTAAATCAGTTTATAAATCGTTACCGTGCTACCAAACGGTCCATAGTTACCGAACATGCTCTAAATTCAAGATTCTAATGAGCGCAAATTTTTTGTTGTTGGAAGAGCTGAACTCAACTTTTACCGTATGCAGTTGAGTTCCATTATATTGACCCCACCCTCAGATCAAGCACCTCGGACCTTCCTTCTTCATCGAGTCTCAGCATTTTTTTTCTCTCTCTCTTTGATTTCGGAGAAAGAAAATGACAAATTCGTAATCGTGGCCATTTGATTGGTTAATTACCACGCTTTCCGTGCATAAAATTCATACTCGAAAGTGTAAAGAATAGGAATCGAATTCCCATGGACCCGAGCCCGAGCAAGAATTCCATTTTACAGGTTCGATTTTCTTATTTGTTTAAATTTCAGTTAAGTTAGTTTAGATGTTTTTCGTGGGTTCCTAGTGTTGGTATTGAATTTAGTTCATTTTAGATTAATCGTGTGATGGGTTATACGGGATTAGATAATTAGGGTTTTGTGAATTGGGTTTGAATTAGTCCTGGAGTTTGTCCTTTTTTATTTATTTTTTCATATTTCTATTATGTTTATTTTACATAAGATTTGTTTATAGCACTTTTGAATTAGGGCTTTAGTGCGAACCAATTTACGTGCTTGTTGTGCTAATTTTTTGCTTCTCTTCGATACTTAGTGTTTCTGTACTTCATTTGCTCCATTCTCTAAAGTAATACTATTAGCTGTCTTGGGGGAATGTTATTTTATCTGGCTGTGAGCAGTTCTATCTATCTTCCTTCCTGCTATAGTTCTGTAAATAGGAATGCCTGATCTAGCTGGGAGATTCGTACAACTTTAAGATATTCTTTTGGCATTTAAGTGTCAAAATGACAGCTACCTGACTTACTTTGTCTTCATGTAAGTGCATTAAATGTTGTTTACTTTGGGCCAATTCAATGATGACTATGTATATTGAGCTCTATTGACAATCTGAGATATGTCAGTTAATGACTGATTGTGTAAAGGTATCCTCATAAGAAAATTTATGCAAGTACTTGGATTCTCTACTCTCATGTGTGAGCCTTTCCAAAAATAAAAAATAAAAAATTGTAATGTTTGACCTGAATCATTGAAGCGTTTTTGTGACTGATTTTCTCAAGTCAGATGCAAAGCAAGTGCCAAACTGAACTTTTATGCTTTTATTTTTGGTCAGAAGGATAAAAGTTTGTGATGTTAATAGTCTATGAGTACATAATAGATATCAATAGATATGGTCAATACATAAAAGATGAATTATAATTGTGCAGGAAACATTGTACTTGAAGCTCTTCCTCCTTGTATTGTGCATGCATAAAGTTGCCAGCATGTAGTGCATGTTAATTGTGTAGTTGGTTCCTTTGACTATCTTTCTTTAAGTGTACTAGTTCTGCATTACTGCTTTCTCCCATAAAATTATCATCAGCAGCAACAACAAAATGAGATTTCTCCTCAAATAAGTTGGGAATCTTGGGATAGGCTACACATAATATCGCCATTTTGTTTTGTTCATTGCTAGATATATTAGGAGATGTAAAGTAACTATATCCTCCTCAACTTCCACAGGCTCATAGGGTGAGTTAATTTTGGTCAACCCCTCCCTCTTCTAATCGAACTACTGAAATCGTGTTTCTATTATGAACATGGGCTACTCAGGTTAACGTTAAGCATGATGCAACCACATAAGTCTTCTTTCCTCAAATATATTCAGAACTATCTTTATTTATTGGCCTATATTCTCATTTCTTATCTTTTGTGATTCCTTTCTATCAAAGAATCCTAGAGATAGTTGATCAATGTATTCTCATTTCTTACATATGTCTTCTTGTACTAAAGATTATAATTCACATTGGTGAATTTACACTTATATATCACATTGTCTTTTTAATTAAAAGCAAATATTTTGAGTGCATTATCAACTATCAAGTATGTTCTCTGCCTTCCATTCCAGGACTGGTCAAATGATTTTGATTTATGTTAGTAGCCTTGACAATTTAAGCTTTCACATTAATCAAATTCTGATATAAATTGATTTATTATCCCCAAGTTATCATGACTGTTGACATTACTAATATTATGGAGATTGCTCTTCTTTATTTTCTGGTACTATTACACATGTTCTTTGTTAATGGATTTCTTCTTGTTATTCGCTTTCCCCCTTCTAGGTACTGGAGCAATTATAAATTCGCTTGGCTAATAAAGTGATTGATTACCTTATCTAATAGAAGTATAGCAGTTTTGAAGATTCTTGACATATTAACCCCGAATTTGCATTGCAAGAGTTCAATGAAGCAGAAAGTTTCTTCTCCAAAGCCAGGTCTTTCACCTTCTGAGTGTCTCAGTGATCCTGAGGAGAAGGAATTTAGCGAAGGTGAAGATGAAGATGATGATCGTAACCATAAGCATCGTAAAAAGGAGACTCATTCTCAATCTTTAGAGAGGGATGCTCTAGATCAAGTTTTTACAAGACCATATAGGAAGAGAAATAAGCCCTTTGAAAATGGTTACATAAATGGTGGAGGTGATTCTCAATCAGGGGGTACATTGCCTGCGAGGTTTGAGAAGCGACGTCCAAACCCAAACACATTTTCTGGTATAGATTTTAAGTATAGAAACAGGGGAAACCAATCAATGTCAGGTGAAGCTGGTCCTAGTAGGGGCAGGGGAAGGGATCCTAGTTCCTGGGGACTGCGTGATTCCAGGCTTGGCTCATCTGATATTGCATTGCAACTGGTTCAGCCTGGTACTATGCATTCTAGTCTCTTTTCAGGGAGGGGGGTTCCAAACGCTTCTAATGCCCAGAGTACATCTTGGAATGCATTTGGACTAGTTCCAGGAATATCTAATGGTGCCCTCGATGCACTTCACCCCCTAGGTTTTCAGGGTTCACTCAGACCATCCATCAATCCTGCAATGAATATCGTCATTCCTCGTCAAAGGTGTAGAGACTTCGAGGAGCGTGGTTTTTGTTTAAGAGGAGACATGTGCCCGATGGAGCATGGTGTCAATCGTATAGTTGTTGAAGATGTTCAGGTATGTTGGTCCATCTGCGTGATAAATTCTGTATTTTTGATTTCCCTTGAGTTATAGAAGGTTTGTCTCGATCAGTAAAAAATCAGTGTGTATGAAGTACCAAATAGAATCAGATCATTCATTATTGAAAACAGGAGTTAATACTTGCATTCAATTTCTTCATTAACATGGAAAGTACTAGCTGCTAGCACCAGCTAATGCGCATAAGACATTGACTTATAAAAAGTATTGAATAATGCAACATATTATTGAATGACGTGTTGTTAAAATTAGAGATGTCAGCTGTATGCATTCACATTTTAGTTTATCTACAAATCACATATTTCTCGAGAGAAAAGCACACCATCTGAGGGATCATTTCTTTTTAATCCATTTTAAACTTACAGGTAGGAATATCTTGATTTGAGATTGACTCGAAACTTCTAATATAGAATGATACAGCCACCTTTGCAAATTTGAAACTGTAACAGCGGATGAACTTACTTTTTGTTTTTTACGTTTTGCATTAACATTTCAATATTAGCACGCGTGTCCATTTTGAAAGTGGTGTAGTTGAAAGCTTCCCATCTACCTCCAAGATTTTACACAATAACTGTACAAATGTAAGAGAAAACTATGGTATTTAACACATCATTTGCACTACAGGTAAAACAGAATTTATCCGAAGTTGAGTTTTCATATTTTAATAAATTAATTGAGAAAAAAAGAATTGACAACAGAAGCACCTTTAGGGTTTGAAATTGGTGTGGCGTAGCCAACTCCAATTCAAAAACTACATAAATTTATTGCAAATTGCCAAACTAATAAAAGAATCTAATGAAATGCTTCCCAACTCTTGGAATGAAAGGATAATTTCTTATGAGATACATCAAATTTTGGGATAGAAAAAAGTATTGTTACAAAAATCAATATGGTTGAAATATTAAATCACAAATACAATAAGTACTAATGTAGCTGTGTACACACGCCTAACGGAGGAAGAGGTAGACAGTTTGTAAAAATAAGGAGAACTGGAGTGATTTTATGGAAAAGCGAAAGAGTAGGGTGAGACTATGTGGATCCCTTGGAGATAGAACATAGAGGTAAACCTATAGCAAACTGGACATGATTAAAAGGGGGGAAATTGATTGAATATATGACGAGAATGGAGCAAAAATGTATATTGAATACTTCTAGCATTACTTGCACACAATTTTATTGCAGAATATATTTTGGTTTAAGTTAGTGGAAATTCAAACTTTTTTGTCACAAGATGATGGTAATTTGAAATTGGTGATTCAATTTGAAGGTAAATCAATGATTAACAAGTCTTCCTCTGAAAGTCTCAATGTCTGTCTGCATCCATTTATTTAGCGTCTGTTTGGGAAGAATTTTTTAAAAACGGTTTACTGTATAAATAGATGTAAATGAGTGATGGATAAGTGGATTGTACTTGTGGCGTGGGTCCATTGGAATGTGTATTGAAAATGAAGTTTGACAATTTATTAGTGATATATAATTTTGAAAATGGAGGCTTAGTTCTTAATGAATAGCTGTATAGTGGTTTATATTTTGATATGAAATGGTAACATGTCTCAAGCCATTATGTTTTACCATTCGATTGTACAATTGGAAGAGGGATTGATTGCTTAACTCATTATCTCTGAAATTGCAGTCTCTTTCAAAATTCAATCTTCCCGTTTCACTTCCTGGCTCACAGCTTCTTGGAACTCCTGCTGGACATGTCACTTTCCCAGCAGTTAACGTTCCTGCTCCCTCAGGCACATTAATGAATGGCAGAGCTTCATATGCAAATAGTAGCAAGACTGCAATGACTGATGATGGTTTGGGCTTGAATGGTGGTTCTATGATAGGAGGCTCTGACGTCTATGATCCTGACCAACCTTTGTGGACCAGTGATCGTACTGAAACATCAGTAGCACTCCTAGCACTTAATCCTTCTAATGTGGACGAGACTAAATCTTTTTTGGATATGGATCCCTCAGATCATCAACAGATCAGGTTTTCTGAAGGATTCATGGATGAGCACACAACCAGAAATGCTGCTACTGCTGAATCCCAAAATTCATCTGTCTGGGGAAGAATAGTTAGTTCACGAAATAGATCAGGACTAAAGGAGAAAATTGATTCTTCAATAACTTCAACTAGTAATGTTGAAACTGATAGCAAAGATGTGGAACCTTCAAATCCTGGTTCTCAAGTTGCTTCTGATCTTGGAAAGTTGATGAGTGGGAATCAAAATGGCTCTCAATTTAAGGAAATGACTTTCAAGCAGCACAATGACTCTGGACGCAATGTCCGAAATCCATCTCACAAGGCACTGCGCACCCTATTTGTCAAAGGAATTCCTCTGAAAGATAACAGGAAGGAGGCTCTTCTCTCACATTTTCGAAAATTTGGAAAGGTCATTGATATTTATATCCCCTTGAACACTGAACGAGCTTTTGTTCAGTTCTCTAATAGGGAAGAAGCAGAAGCTGCTTTGAAGGCACCTGATGCTGTAATGGGTAATCGATTTATAAAGCTTTGGTGGGCAAACAGGGACAACATTCCTGATGATGGAGTAAGTGGCACCAGTAATGTGCCCATTACTCCCAGGGGGGTTACACATTGTCCAGCTCTTCCCCATCCATCTGCTCCTGACAAAAGAAAAGAAAATTCTCAATCTGCAGGTGGCAAGGATGGTAATGCCCATCCTTCTGTTGCTCAATTGCCAGCCTATGATCATCCTAATCCTCTTGTTTCAAGTAGTCCCAAAACCCCACCTCCTTTACAGAACAAGCTGGAGAGTTTAGAGCTTTTGAAAGAACTCCGTAAGAAGCAGCTGATGCTTGATCAGAAACGAAATGATTTCCGTCGGCAGTTGACTAAACTCGAAAAAAATGTAATTCGTCTGTCTTTAACTTACTCTAAACTAAAAGAAATCTTCTATGCTAATAAGTTTGGTGTTTTCTTTGCTAAGTTTTTTTACCTTTGCTTCCTATTTTATTGTGTGTTTTTTAATGTATGCCACTGGAACCTGCATTCTATTTATATTAGAGTTGCTGTTTTATTTCCCTTGGGCTTGTTAGATAAAGACCTGGTAAATGATTTTATATGGAGGATTCGAATGGGTGACGGGTGATAACTTACCACCTGTATCGTAGTCCTGGGTCTACTCATCAGCTCGTCTGACCCTAATTATTCCAATGAGTAAAATTTGGTGAATGGAGGAAGAAAGTGTTTAGTAGCTGTCATTATTGAGGTGCACTGTGAACATCTGCATTCACATACAACATTTTATATCAGAAACCTCCTTAGTTATGCAGGGAAGGATACCCTAAGATGGCAGCTACCGTGTATAATCAGCAGTGGCTTGCCTGGATCAAATCTTTGTTTCCTGCTCTGATTTGTTTGTTCTCTCTTGATATAGTTTCAATAAGAGTTAGTTTTAGTTCTCTAATTCAGGGTATAAACCGTAAATATGGAAGTGGTGAGAGGAAAGATTATATGTGTTTAATGTTTCAGTGGGAACTTTACTTTTGGAGACGCATTGGGTGGATTGGGTGCAACGTTACCACTTCTATTAGTTACCAGATAAAGTGTGGTCTTGTGTTTGTGCTAGTTGTGTACTTGTCTTGCTTCTCTGCATTTACTAAATTCTTTAACTTTTCATACTTTTGCAGGCTACAGGCCTCAAAGATATAACGTCAGATCCGGCCACCAAAAGGATTGAAGGGGACACAATGGCTGATCCTGCTGAAGCTGAAACCTCTGGATCAACACCAAGAGCTAACATGGTTGCTGACAAATCTGCCGGGCATGCTACACCTAATAGTTTCACTTCAAATTCAACTGCAGCTGTTCAGGAACCTCCTAGTTCAAGACCTTTAATTCGTCCACTGGCCCCTCTAGGAGCAAGGTCACCGTTTATGATCAATAGATTCAAACTGGACAATCGGCCCACATCATTCAAAGTTGCTTCGCCCTTACCGGATGGCCTTGCAAATGTAATTTTTCTGTCGAACTTATTGTTTACTCTCCCTCTCCCTCTCCCTCCCCAACACCCCCCCCCCCACCCCTGGGTTGATGAATATGAGAGGTCAAGAAGCGAGAGTTTTCCCACCAAGAGTTCACGCCGAGCATGAACGTGAGACTTGGTAAATAAATCTATAATTTTTCAACTGTATTTTACCTTTAGCTATATGCCAAATGGCTATAAAACAATTGTGATTAAATCTGCAAGTGTTTCGCGTGATCTCTGTGGTGGACTTGTCCCCTTTGTTTTTCTTGTGGAGTGAGAGGGGGTGGGAGCACTGGGATGTTGTGAAAATCTATTCTAAAGCAAATCTCTAGTTTCATTTATTTTCATTGATTGGAGTTGCGTATATTTATCATTTTAGGCTGAGCGTGGGTCATTGTGGCAAATTCCCTCGGATCTTCTCACATGTATTCTTGTTTTTCTCTGTTACGTGATAAATGGTACAAATGTATCTTTCTATTTGTAGGTTGCCGCTTTGGAGGAACATTTCTCAAGTTATGGGGATCTTTCTTCCGTGGAACTGGAAGAGTCCGAGCCTCAAGAAACTAGTCATGCTTCGCTGCCATCAAATGTTGCAGCTCGAGTCTCTTTTAAGACACGGCATTCTGCTGAGAAGGCATTCTTGAATGGGAAATTCTGGCAAGGCAACAATTTGCAGTTTATGTGGATTACTTCTAGTAGCTCTAGCAAAAACACTGGTGGCACAGGAAATTCTTTAGCTCCTTCTGATAGGCCATCTGGTGCTAATGTTCAATCTAGAGGAGAAGCTATTGCTTCTAGGAATTCTAACAAAGACCTTGATGGCTCTGGAAATTGTGCAGCTGCCTCTAATAAGCCTTCAGATACTGAAGTTCAATCTAGTGGAGAAGTTGTATCTGCTCATGAGAAAACTACTGCCTTAAGTAGTGAGGAATCTGAAAATGCGACAAACGAATGTAACGTTGTGTTTGTTAATCAGGAAAAAGATTCCAAATCGAGCTCAACCACAATTTCTGGCGAAGAACAGTCAACTTGAAGAAGTTTGTGTTCTTGTTGCGGCATCGAGGAGTTGTACAGTGAGGTAAAGTTCATGTCAAATTAAATGCAATTTCATGTCATTCAGCGTAGCAAAATTCTGGCATCAGATGTGTTTTAATTTTCGGGGCATGTAAAAAGGAATTCTCTTATTATTTGAACCGTCAGTTATTGGCACCTTATTTTGTGGTATTTCTAGGAATGAGAATTATAGTTGAAAAATTTCATTTGAAATGTATCCCTTGAACATTTGATGTTCTCAGGCTTTGTTATGTTGATATTATATTGACACAGATGTTTATATCACGTTTTTATTCAACACCCCGGGGGTGGGGGTGGGGGTGGGGGGATTAGGACCTGAAAGAGAATCACGTTCATCAAAGTATGCAGAAAAAATAATCCCAATCGAAATAAAATGTCTGGAATGCTGATTTGTGCAGTATTAAAAGATTGTTAGGTCATATTTATTTTTTCAACATTTTCCTCAAATTCATTTTAACTGTGCATTTTACTTTTCACACTTTTCAATCATGCATTATTCCAAAAGTCTAAAATTTCCCAACGGCTCTAAAATGACAAGGACAATGATACACGTACAATTTTTTTTTTACAATTTTTAGTTAAAACACTTATGTGACAGCAAGGGGCGGAGTCAGAATGAAAATATTGTGAGGGCAAATTAGTAGAAAATTGAAATAGTGGGGGTAAAAGAACAAAAAATAGGAGGTTGAAATGTAAAAAATAAAGAAATTTGGACTAAAATACAAAAAATTGCAAAGTTGGGTGAGGACAGGTGACCCATTTCCCCTACTGTAGATCCGTCACGGGTGACAGCATTCTATTAATTCATACATCACATCATTTTCAAAATCAATAAATCACAATTTTCCACATCATAAATTGTAAGTAAAATTGTATAAATATCACACTCCAATTGACAAATATGAATTGAAGAGGTTAGAGGATCATTTTAGGGAATGATACAATATAATCTAAATTTGGAAAAGTAATTTAAAATAGATCCTCAAAAATAGGAAATAATTTGAACAAGTGCACGGCCTATTAACCATCAAAAATTGACATGTACCATTTACGCGCAAAGATAAGTTGGAGAGCATTGGGCGGGATGCACATGGTCTTGGTACGACAAATACTCACTCCTAAATGTGGCTGAATATTATTGGTTGATGTAATTATTGTGTTTTGCTCGGGATATTTTTAAGGTGGTCATTTATTTGGTAAAATTTATCAGATTTTGGTAGATGCGCTGGCAATTCTATCAAAATTAACTATAATTTGAAGTAGGCATCGACAAAAGAATCGCAACCAATGATTCTGTTCGATTTCGGTTCGTTCTTGGTTCTATCAAAATTTTAAGCAATTCTAGTTCTAAAAGTCAAGAACTATCAATTCCAGTTCTGGTTCCGATTCTAGAACAAAACACGATTTTTAAATTTTTTTTTAAATATAAGTTTTAAAAAATAAAAATAATCATCAATTCCTAATCTTAATGCATGTTATCCGGTCCATTAGTCAATATCAATTATCCAACAACTATTAACTCATTAAACATTACAATAACTATAATCAAAATAAGTAATAAGCAAAAAACTATAGATCAAAAATCATTTTTCTTTTACTAGTTCTGTCGTTTAGCTTCAAACATTCAGTCGTCAAGCCTTCAGCCGTTAGTTCTTCAAGAATCAACAACCAATAAATCTTCACTCTTCATCTTACAATTAATTGTTATCTTGTTTTCAAGGATTGCTGGACTTGTGTGATTGTTAATTGAAAAAGTGGAGAATTACGAGTAGAAATTGAAGAATTTTTAGAAAGAGCACATACACGCAGATGAGGAGATACATTACTGTATGGAAGGGAGTGAATAATTTGATGTCAAGGATTTTGAGTGTTGTATTCGCATTTTGATCAAAGTCGATGATCTTACCATCTTACGACTCTTATCAGCCGGAATCTATCAAAACTTCATCACATAAGTTTGAAAATTTTAGTTTAAGAAATTAGAACCAGAACCAAAACCAAAAGAAGGTTTTGGTTCGATTCTTGGTTCTGTTCGATTCCATAGGAACCAGACCCATATGGAACTACACCCACGACTAATTTGAAGTTTTAAACGTTTGAATGGGATAAGTAGGTAAATATTAATATACCCTCCCATTCCAAAATGTTTAGGAAATTTAAAATAGACACTATAATTTCTTATAGGGTAATTACATTCACATATCACTTTTTTATATCTGCACCACAATTTAATTATAAGAAAGATCTTAAATATTTGTTTACTTTTACCTTTATGTCCTCATCTTTTATTAATCGCATTATTATTCATAATATTAATTAATTAACATATTTTGTTTTTAATCACGTTTCTATTCAAATATTCAGCTAATTTGCATTGAAAAGATGCGCAAATATTTTGTTTAACTTTTATATTATTCATTTATTTTGATTATTTAAAAGAATGAGAGATAAATAAGTATTTTTCACCCTCGTAACAAATGTTTTGAACGAAAATCATCTCCAAAGATAAGATGTGGAAATTAATAAAGAGTTGATGATAAAAAAAAAATTATAAAAAAACTTGTTGAGGTAAATGTAAAAATAAGAAAAAATTAGGGATTTTCATTACAATTAAAATGTGGTATCAATATCTCTACCCTTTCTTATAACATATAGTAAATCTTTAAAATACAAAAAAATTTAAAATTTAGTTAAGCAACACTGTAGCAATTATATATAGGATTATTTGTATTTTTGAGGTAAAATATGTGGTTAAAAAGTGAAAAGAGAAAATAAACGTGGTTAAAAAGTGGTTTAAAAATTGTACTATTTATAAATTAATTTACAAATTGTAATGATTGTGTTAAAAAACATATGCTTGATCCACAAGCAAATTAAATACAAAAGTCAAAGAAGTATCCTACAAAATTTCAAACAGAACGTGTTTATCATTTTTTTTCATTTTCAGAAACATTTTTCAAAAATGACAAATAGAACTTGTTTCCAACAAATTTAAAATTGAAGATAAAAACATAAAATAAAAAACTTTTTCGAAAATAAAAATAGAAAATAAAATATAAACAGAACGCAGCCTTAACATCCTATACCAAAATGGATGGGTGAGATCAGGTGCGGATGTAGCATGGGCAAAATATTTATCAAGTTTTTTTGGGGATTAAGTACAAAAATATACACATTTAGATTTGAGATTTTTTGTAATAAGGCGATTTGTAACTAATTACACAAGTATCCAAATAATTATCAGAATCATTTTCTTATTTTATTTTTTTAAATCAGAATCAGACTTTATAATTAATTACAATTGTAACTTATTTCAATTTTATAATTAATTATAATTATAACTTATGAATTAGTAAAGATTAGTTTAATTCGTAATTTGTAATCAGCCACAACACAATCGTCGTTGTCGGACCACCGTCGAAAATACAATTATAACTTTATTTCAATTTGTAATTAAAATTAAAATTATAATTAATTACCACCACCCCTAATTACCACCTAAAATCACCACCACCACAACCACCAATCACATCTAAAACAATCACGTAATACCATCAATACCAATAACCACCTAAAACAACAAACTCATCTCTTTCCACTATAATTCATCAGAACAAGAGTAAAATATACACCCAAATCAAAATCTTGAAGAAATCCAAAAAAGAAACGTGCAAAAGAAGAGAAATTTGATTAAAAAAATGTTGTTCTTTTTAGTGGGAGAATTGGAGCAGCAAGCATGGTGGGTGCTGAAGAGAGGGTTGAGTCGGTGCATCGCCTGCGAGTCTCTTGCCGATCTGGTTGCAGTGCCAATTCTACGACGATTTCTTCCTCTTTATCTCTTTGTTTTTCCTAGAATTTGGAATCCGATCAGAACTAGAAACGGATGAAATTGTAATCTGAAGTCATAAATCGAGGAGTGTTCCGGGCCGAAGTGAACTTGTATTCTTCAGTCGCGTAGTTCCAGTCAGAATATGATGGCGACAAACCGGCATTGATAAACGGGCCGGATATGGACGTGTAAGAGGAGAATAAATTGCTTGGTAGTATTCCTCGTTGCCATATTCTGACATGGTAGTGCTCATCCTTCGGGTCCTTGACTTGGGCTTCTATGTGTCGATTTCCACTACTTTCAGGCTTTCATCAAATGCATTCATTATAGGATCATAAGAAGTCGAGAGTCTCTTGCTTCACTTCTGGTTTCATCAAATCTTTCCAGTAGAGAGAGACGTCTGATTTTGTATAAATACTTTTCAAATATCTTATTTTATAAATTTTAAACACATAAGCACGATTGGGTGTAATTTGCCCCTTTTTTTAAAAATAAAAATAAAAAAATTAATTGAATCAAAATGAATTAGACTTTGGGCCATTCACATTTGGCCCATTCACAAGCTAAAAGTCCAAACCAAAGCTCACATCACATAACGGGGATTTAGGAGTGACACTGCTACCAAACCAGTATTTAAATAATGCCAACTAGAATTTTATTTTTTGATTAGCTAGTTTCATACTTGTGCGATGTAAAAACATATTTCATTGATAAAACATAATGTATTGACACAGAAAAATTGGATAATAATAATAATAATAATAATAATAATAATAATAATAATAATAATAATAATAATAATATCAAGAGTTCTATTAATTTTGTCAATTTGAATAAATAATTGATCACAATGGTACTTGATCGGTATTATTTCCCTACTTCCTGAAAGGATAAACAAATTATATGACTCGACCTTAAGCCCGGGATTTTTGTCGTTATTACATGGTCGGTCACATGCCGACCTATCCTCTACTCAGCAATGCTGGGCTTCTAAAGCCCGGGCTTAACAGATCGGAGGCACCCCGGTCACTGTAGCTCGTGTTCTCACTGATGGGCCAGGTCGACCTACCCCGGCCTATGGCCAGGTCGACCTATCCCGGCCTATGGCCCGTACGAGCATGCTTCGAACTTTTTGATAATGGGCCTTATTAATGGGCTATATTCTTGGGCCTTAAGACGATACGTGCTTTATAAGGAAACGTTCTATCAAAAGGAAACTAAATCCCAACAGGTTTAGAATTCTTCCTAAGAAGTAAGTTTATACCAAAGATGACTCCTTCTTTAATTAAGGAAAGTTATGGGCTTTTCAGCCCTATAAATACAGCTTCTTTGATCACATATTATTCATTCATAATTCTTTACATATATTCCAGTTATATATTTTCTGCTTCTCTTCAGAATACTAATTCTCAACCGGAGGGGCGACGAGGGCATCCCTCATTGCCTTTTTTGCAGGTTTCTTGGAAGCATGAATCATCATCTCCAACAAAATATCAGCATTTGATCTCGCCACGTCAAGATCAGAAAAATCACCGAAACAATTGGCGCCGTCTGTGGGAACTCGATCGAAAAATCATGTTGTTCAAAGATCAATCCCAAAATAAATAAATTCAGAAAATTTAACTATCTGAATAAAGGACATGGATTCTTTTTTGCCAAATCCGAATTCACTTGAACAGAAGACATAAGACCTATACCAGCCACCGACCTCTGTACTCGTTGAATTATGTGACGCCGGAGAGGTTTGAAGAACATTCAGGAAGGGGAATACCTCCGCCGCCATCACCACGTAGCAGCCACGCCACATACAGGCGGCAGTTTACTTGAGTCTCGCTGCACTAGTCGCAGGGAAGTAACCAGGAGGAGGCGGCGAAATTCATTCAATCGATTCTATCGCTGACACCATGACAACGCATGGGTAGTAGTCGGAATGCTACTGCGCCACAAGCAGGTTGAAGGTGAGATCGAGGCATATGGATCTTTAAACCCAAAACCATAGTGTCGCCTTTATGTCCACTGTTGTAGCGGTCAAGATGAGTTCGCGGCACCCAAGGAGCTGCCATCAATCGTCCACAGCAACGACAGTGCGCCCAGGTGCTGCTGCATCACTACTTGCCTCCAACGGTGGTCATGGGAGATTTTTGGTAAAATTGCACTGCAGGTCCTCTTTCTATGAAGAAGACGGAGTTTAGCCCAGTCACTAAAAATTACAAGCCAGGTCTTCGCTTCCATAACCTCCCGATGAACGTCACAACGAGGTTTCATCTCGACAACCGCCGTCTTACAAGGAGAACTCACCCCTATGACCATAGTCAAGAAATTGAAACCGCAACAGAAAAAACATTGTCTCTGAAAAACAGTAGCCAATTTCAAGGAGATATGTGGGTTCAAAAGCTTCTTCTCTGAGCAAGACCCCGTTTACTTTCTCCCAGTTCTTGGAGGGAGCTATGGCTTTGCCGACTGCAAAACTCGATTTTATCCTTTTGTCTTCCTTTTCAATGTAAAATAATTTCTTGAAGAGAAATAAGGGAATTCTAGTGATGACAGTGGGAAAAATAATGATAGTATCGTTGGGAATAAGCGTAATAGGATGATGAATTTGGTAGTGGCTTCACCGAAAATGCAGCTAGTCCTCACAGTTTGAGTCCCCTGTTCATGGTTTCACCTGGGATGAGTCCTTCTGGATTGCTTAATTCACCTGAGTTTTTGTCCCCACTTCAGAGTCTATTTGAAATGCCCCACCTTTTTCCATCAATAATGGGGATAGATTCCTTTGGCCTGTAAAAAATTTTCAGATTACAGAAATTAAAGGGCATGTTAAATGCTCGATGAAATGCTCCAACCGAACTTTTTCTCATTCAATGGTCTGGTGCTGAAGCACTTCAATCTCAGTGCACTTACTTGAATTGCAAACCCTGATTGGAACACGTTGCTCATGGTAGCCGAGCCTGCCCTTAAGGTGGGTCCAAGGTGGTGAAATCAGATTCTAAGCCTCTAATTATATTGGCAAAAACTCTAGTAGACAAAATTGGCAAAATTAAAGTGTGGGAGTGAATCACGTCAGGAAGATACCTTGTTATCACACCTGATGTTGTCTTGGGCATATCAATCACACCAGTCATCGGATTGTGTCCAAGTGCGAGTGGCTCACGTCCAACCTCTCCTTCGACTACTAAAATAAGGTGTACTCTTACCCTACTCATCAATTCTTGTGCAATTTAGTATAAATTTGGTGTAAGAATAATTGTGCAAATTTTGTGTGATACTATTGCATCAAATGTATTGTGACAAGGTTTGACTATTATCATACTTAAAATGAATCTTTTTTGCTAAAATTTTGGCAAGACCATTACGATACTTGTTGATTTTTGTGGAAGATAAAGATTCAATTACTGATACCAGTCTATGACCTTTTTATATTTTTTTTTGGAGAAGTGGTCAAAAATTGATGATCAATAATCTGTCTATCCCATGATTCTTGCAAGCTAATCAATGGGTTAAAATGACGAAATCTCGTTATGTCCACTTCATAAAAATAACATTCGCTTACTTAGAATTTGCAATCAATTTACTTAAAGCAAAGGTGGTTCTTCCGCTTCAACTGCTCCAAATTGATTCGATGGCAGGAAAAAGATTATTGAAGGCTAGGTACTCTTGCCAGCCACAACAAAACGTGGCTGCAGATTCTCTTTTTCTGTTCTAGCAACTAAGCTTGAGTCGATTAAAATTATTTCCAGCAATTAAACGGGGGCAATGGAAATCAAAGTTATTATATGCAACTAATTGCTAAATTGCTTGACAAGTCAATTTTATTATCATGTTTTCTTGAATTTGATTGCCTGCAAAAGGAAATTCCTAGAATATGTTATATATTTCCTGTTAGGAAAGTTCTTTGCTCCTAATTTTAGATCCATGATATCAAATAATTACAAAGGCCTTGGCCTTCTATACTGTTATTGTGATTAAGGGCACATGGGAAATTACTATGTTTCTATCAGAAGGATTCCAACCAACATTTAAGCCAAGTTCCTTCTCATCCCATGACCGGATAACAACACTAGTTGCAAAGACTGTCAAAGTGGACAAAACTGAGTTACTTATCTGCTGCCAAAGTGCAATCAATAACAGTCGAAACAAACAAGAAAGGGAGTAACCATTTTTTCCATCTTCCTCCCTATTCTTATTTACATGGCTGGGATTTTCTCTTGTTAACTGCTAGCTATGTTTCCTTGCTCACTACATTTTGCAAGAATTTCGCACTTGAAGCTTACTTCGGTTGAGTCTCTAGTCACTATGTTTTATTGGCATTAATTGTAGAGGGAGACATTGTCCATGATGCAAGATGCTAGATAAAACACCCAGACCTGACCTATTATCAATTATGGTGCACTATGGCTTCCAATTGTAAGGATTTTCTACTGGAGTAAGGATTTCCTCAGGTCCTCGATCATTTCTGGATCCGCTCGAGGAATTACAAAAACGAGGTTTACCCTAACACTCTTTATTAATTCAATAATCCTTGCATAATGTTGATCATGTGTTAGAGCTCAAAAATTTTGCAATCCTATATTATCTATGGTTACGGCTAAATAAAGAGTTAATCAACTCTAAGTAGGATTACTTATCTTTGCCCAATTTGATGATCTGTTTGGAAAGTTGGGTTTAATTTATTAAATTTGTGATAGCTTGTGACATGTGAACTCAACAAACATGCTCCCCGATCATAAGATATTGTTTGGTCCCTCTATTTCTTAGAACGAGTCGAGAGCTGCGACCAAAACTCAAAATGGAACATTCTTGGTACAATGCCGACAAAACCATTATGATTTATGAGCAATATGCCTAAAGGATTACAAACAATTAATTATTGATCTTTGAAAGCCTCATAATCTGTTAATATGCTGATTTAACTAGTGAAATCTGATTGTAATTTTGGTCTCGTTATTTACACGACCTCAAGTATGATCAGATCAATAATACACTAGTTGAACTCAATTACTTGCTGAATTTGAATTTATTTGATCCGTTCCCATGATGATTCATGCTATTTTTCTAAAGTTTGTATAATCTGGAAATTAGCTGAGTTAAATAGCAAATTATAAAGTGACTCACACAGTAACCAATTATATGAAATGTCATATTTCTATGTGATCACCAATATAAACACTTAATATACTTTAACATAACCTTCCTAGGTACAATTTACATTGATTAACACACTACAACCATTTTCTTCAATAGCTAATCGTATTTGTTGGAAAAAGGTTTGCTTTGAATCAATTAAATTCCCGCTAAAATAAGCTCGAGCTCATTAATTATCATGAGCTCATTATTTAAACATGAGCCCGACCTGTTATTTCCTAACACAAGCTTGGGCTTATGTGCTAACATGAGCTCGGCCTATAACTCCCGTTAAAACAAGCTTGGGTTTATTACTCAACATGAGCTCGGCTTATTCTTTGCCTAAACATAAACCCGAGCTCATTACTTAACATGAGCTCGGCTTGAGTTTATTATTTCTTAACATGAGCTCAGCTTATTGCTTCTCAACATAAGTTAGAGATTATTACTTAATATAATCTTGACTTATTGCTTCTTAACATAAGTTAACGATTACTACTTAACATAATCTCGACTTATTCCTTGCTTCAACATATCAATATGTTCTATTATCTATGCAAGCCATATCCCTCGCCAATCTAAGTTTAGCTTCTATGCCCTCCGGCCACCGAGTGAAAACAACTAGGCCTACCATACAATCACATCGAGAATGGTTTAAAAGGCCGACCACAAAGCATAACTTTACAAATTACCTCCCAAAAATACAAGGTCAAATAATTTACAATGTCTCATATGGTAAGGCGTTACAAATTATTTCCTTGCAAATAATTTACAATGTCTCATATGGCAAGGCGTTACAAATTATTTCCTTACAAATAATTTACAATGTCTCATATGGTAAGGCGTTACAAATTATTTCCTTACAAATAATTTACAATGTCTCATATGGCAAGGCATTACAAATTATTTCCTCGCAAATAATTTACAATGTCTCATATGGCAAGGCGTTACAAATTATTTCCTCGCAAATAATTTACAATGTCTCATATAATTTACAATGTCTCATATGGAAAGGCGTTACAAATTATTTCTTCGCAAATAATTTACAATGTCTCATATGGCAAAGCGTTACAAATTATTTCCTCGCAAATAATTTACAATGTCTCATATGGCAAGGCGTTACAAATTATTTCCTTACAAATAATTTACAATGTCTCATATGACAAGGCGTTACAAATTATTTCCTCATAAATAAATTATAAGGTCGACCAAAATGTCTGACCTGACGAATTATTTCAGCACGAATAATGTACGAGACCAACCATCATGCCCAGCCTCACATATTGCTTCCCTATGAAGAGTTTATAAGGTCAGCTCATATGCCCGACCTATCAAACTGTCTCTTTATTACACAAAGTCAATGGTTCAATCCCTTCTTTGTACAAAAAGTCTATAAGGTCGACCTACCGCCCGACCTATTTCCTTAAATTACGCAAAGTCAAGGGTTTGACCCTTCTTTGTGCAAAATGTTTACAAGGTCGGCTTAAATGCCCGACCTAACTAACCATTCCCTTAAAAGTCAAATAATTTAGAAGGTCGGTCACATGGCACGACTTTATAAACTATTTCCCCAAAAACACTAAGTTGAGGACCTGACCACTTCTTTGTGTAAATTATTCACAAGGTCGGCCTTGCTCGACTTTACAAATTGTTTTCTATGAATTGACAGTCAAAAGCTTGGCCACTTCTTTGTGTAATTCATATACAAGGTCGGTCTCGCCCGACGTTACAAATTATTTTTCATAAACTCACAAAAGGGTAAAGCTAACCCCTCCTTTGCGGCTAAAGTCCATAAGGTCGGTCGTGACCGACCTGTATAACTATACTTCAAATTGTAAAGGGTTTCTAGTTCAGAGCACGGGCTCACTGCCATATTGAACATGCCCGACCTGTCAACCATTCTTGTAAATTACACAAAATCAAGGACTTGGTCTATTCTCAGTGCGAAAATTTACAAGGTCGGCCACAATGCCCGACCTTACAAATGAATTCCCAAAAAACACAAAGTGAAGGGCTTGACCTCTTCTTTATAATGACACTACTTAATGATCTACAAGGTCGGTCACAAAGTACGACCTTCGCAGGTTATTAATGACACTACTTAGCAAAACTGTTTCTCGCTCACGCACAAGAAATCAAAACCTTAACCACGAGTAAACAATTAGATACTTGCTCAAGCAAGTACACATGGTTATTCTCAAGCAGTCAAGTAATCAAATCACATAATGAAGTCCCCAGATCTACATAAGCCCAGGTTTATTTCTTTACATGCTCGGGCTTATTTACATTCTACATAATGCTCGGGTTTAGTACATAACATAAACTCGTGCTTAAAACTTGCCAACATAGGCTCGAGCTCATTACTTGACATAAGCTCGTGCTTAATTCTTGCCAGCATAAACCAAAGCTCATTCCTTAACATAACCTCAGTTTATTCATTGCTTAAAATGAACTCGGCCTATTATTGCTTAATTTCTTGAGCTTATTACATAACATAAGCTTGGCTTGTTCCTAGCTTAAACATAAGTTCTAGCTAATTACTTAACATGGGGTTGGCTTATTATTTATTAACATAAGCTGCAACATAACCATTGAATCACATCCTGCCAAAATCACGCTGTCTTATTATTTAATGTCCATCTCTCCCAAAGCTCAATGAGGAATGCACGGGGGCTTATAATTAGACTAAATTCCGTCTTTTATGGGCAGCTAAAAAATCCTACTTCAATATGGCAGCTAGAGAATATACAACCTTATCCTAATAATGCCCTTGAGACTCCTATGTCTCCCAACCATCCGGATAACCTAATTCTACCTGGAATGTGCTACGGGGTCTTCAACCATTGTCCGGCTCATAGAGGACAAGACCTTTACTTGTGAATTAGTGAAACTCATGAGATGAGACGAATGTAAGAACACTCTCAGTTGTTCTCAAAATTTGGTTAGTGAAGGTCTTTTGCTAGAAGTAAGATCCATGTTTCATAGCACGACCTTAACCTTATTATAGCAATAATATGACATACGTCTAGAGGCCGGAGCTCGACCTCTGACGCACGGGGGCTAATGATCGGTATTATTTCCCTGCTTCCTGAAAGGATAAACAAATTATATGACTCGACCTTATGCCCGGGATTTTTGTCGTTATTACATGGTCGGTCACATGTTGACCTATCCTCTACTCAGCAATGCTGGGCCTCTAAAGCCCGGGCTTAACAGATCGGAGGCACCCCGATCACTGTAGCTCGTGTTCTCATTGATGGACCAGGTCGACCTACCCCTGCCTATGGCCCGTACGAGCATGCTTCGAATACCTTTTTGATAATGGGCCTCATTAATGGGCTATATTCTTGGGTCTTAAGATGATACGTGTTCTATAAGGAAACGTTCCATCAAAAGGAAACTAAATCCCAACAGGTTTAGAATTCTTCCTAAGAAGTAAGTTTATACCAAAGAGGACTCCTTCTTTAATTAAGGAAAGTTATGGGCTTTTCAGCCCTATAAATACAGTCTCTTTGATCACATATTATTCATTCATAATTCTTTACATATATTCCAGTTATATATTTTCTGCTTCTCTCCAGAATACTAATTCTTACACCGGAGGGGCGACGAGGGCATCCCTAGTTTCCTTTTTTGCAGGTTTCTTGGAAGCGTGAATCATCATCTCCAACAAAATATCAGCATTTGATCTCGCCACGTCAAGGTCAGAAAAATTACCGAAACAGTACTGAACCTGAAAATAGCACAAACCACTCTTATATTCTAAGTTTAATGTCATCACATTTAAAAATGCATGTTAAGCATCAATAAGAAACATCGAGCAGAATGTTAGTAATAAACAACATTTCTGCCACGAGTTATAAGTCTTCAATTTCACTATATTTATGGATGAAATCATCCCCGAACAGAATTATGCAATTGCTTTCTTCAATGTCAATAAAACACTGTACCCACTTAAGCATTCCTAAATTCCTTGTCAAAATCTAAATTTCGTAAGTCCAAAGTAATTAAATGATGGATAAATAAATTATAAAAATTGTAAAACTGCCATCAATCATTGCCGGCAAAGAGGACGGTTTTCAAACCAAAATAGGAAGAAAAAAATAGGGATATCAATATTTTTGATTCTTTCAATATGGTATGTCAGTTACAATAAAATTTAGAACTGATGAATCCAGTCCCAAAATGTTGTTTTCTTGAACTAATATTTTTATTTTATTTAGCTGACAATCTTTTGTTGATAAATTAAATTTATTAAAAATGCATATATATTGAAAATTATTAATCTGAAAAACAATGTTTATTAATATATTCAAACTTTTTAGGTCTCTCAATCCATAAAGTGATAAGTCCAGCTGTATTTTTAATTATCCAACCTCAAATTTCCCACCTCCATACATGGATTGATATAGATAGTTGTGGAAGATTATCAACTTTGCATGCATGGAATTGGTGAAGTTACTTGGTGATTAAGGAATTTGAATATTCAAACCTTATCACCTTATCCTCTTATCACCTTATCAATCCAACTCATAGCCAACTCATGGATAACTTGATTTTATCCTCTCCAATGGAGGTGGAAGCAAATCTATAAATACATGTATTCTCTTCTTATGTAATAAGTTTTCTCTTTTGTAATCCCTATCCAAGGAGAGATAGATAGAGAGAGTGTCCATTGAGAGAGATACTCCAAGAAAAGAGAGATAGAGAGAGTGTCCATTGATAGAGATACTCCAAGAAAAAGAGAGGTTGTTTTTTTTTTGTATTTGCAATTGAGTCTGTCAACTCTTGTAAAAACTCTATTCGAGTAGAAATAGAAATTGTTTTTTATTCTTTTAAATTCCTCTTTCGTGATCAGAGAATCACAACAAGTGGTATCAGAGCACCAGGTTGAGCGTTAAGGTTGGAATTTCAGCTCCAATTTGATCAAGCCATAACAAAGCCAAGATGTTAATGGAAGAATCATCTTCGGGAGCTATGATTAAGCTTACTGCCACCAACTATACGCTGTGGAGACCTCAGATGGAAGATCTCCTCAGTTTTAAGGATTTGTATGACCCCATAGAAGCCAAAGGTGAAAACCCCGATCCTGCTAAGGAGACGGAGTGGAAGAATTTGAACAGGAAAACTATTGGTCAAATCCGAAAATGGATTGATCATAATGTGTTTCACCATGTGGCACACGAGATAGATGCATATACCCTTTGGAAGACTTTGGAGGATATATACCAGGCCAAGACAGCTCGAAACAAAGCCTTATTGATGAGGCGTTTGGTGAATCTGAAGCTGAAAAGTGGAACTTCAGTTGCCGAGCACACCAGTGAGTTCCAGAGCCTGGTGAACCAGTTTTCATCTGTAGAGATGCCGCTTGGAGACAAAATGCAAGCCCTCTTACTTCTTAGTTCTCTTCCAGATAACTGGGAGACTCTGGTGGTTTCTCTTAGCAACTCGGCTCCAAATGGAAAACTTACCATGGCTATAATCAAGGATGCCCTTCTTAATGAAGAGGCCAGAAGAAAAGATGTCGGCACAGACCAGTCACATGCCTTCGTCACAGAAAATCGGGGGAGACAGCAAGGATGTAGTCGACGCAGGGGGAGAGGCAGAAGCAAAAGTAGGGGAAGATCCATAGATGGAAGAAAGCCTTCTTACACATGCTACTATTGTGGTCAAGAGGGTCACATGAAGAAGAACTGTAGAAAACTTTTACGAGAACAGGGCCAGAAAGGACAGAGCAGTTCACAGCCGAAGAATAAAGATGGAGAGACGCTAGTCACTATCTCAGGTAATGTAGCTGTTTGCTCCATCCAAGAGGAGACATGCCTTCACGTTTCAAGAGAAGACATTGAGTGGGTGATAGATACTGCAACATCTTACCACGCCACTCCTCTCAAAGAATTCTTCACAACATACAAATCTGGTGACTTTGGTGCAGTGAAGATGGGAAATACCAGTTCCTCTGAGATCGTAGGAATTGGTGATGTTCAGATACAAACGAACACCGGATGCAAAATAACTTTGAAGGATGTCTGCCATGTGCCAAATCTTCGGCTAAATCTACTTTCTGGGATAGCCCTTGACAAACTTGGCTACGAAAATCACTTTAGTAACGACACATGAAAAATGATGAAAGGCTCCATGATTGTCGCCCGAGGAAATATTTGTGGCACTTTACACAAAACTCATGTGAAAATGTGTGCAGACAGCCTTAACACAATGGAACATGAGTCGTCTCAAAATCTGTGGCACCAGAGACTCGGTCACATGGGTGAGAAAGGATTGTCTATTTTGACGAAGGAAGCTGCGCTAGATCCTTGCAATCATTGTTTATTTGGTAAGCAACACAGAGTCTCTTTTAGTTCCTCTACAACGAGAAGATCGGAGCTGCTTAGTCTGGTGCACTCTGATGTTTGTGGTCCCTTGGAGGTTGAATCACTAGGCAGTAACAAATATTTCCTGACATTCATTGATGATGTTTCTTAAAAGGTGTGAGTGTATTTCTTGAGGACAAAGGATCAAGTATTGGATTACTTCAAATTGTTCCATGCCATGGTGGAGCGTGAATCAGGAAAGAAGCTGAAGTGTCTCCGTTCAGATAATGGAGACGAGTACATATCCAAGGAGTTCGATGCCTATTGTAGACGAAATGGCATTCGATATGAAAAGACAGTCCCACGTACCCCACAACATAATGGAGTAGCCGAGAGAATGAATCGAACAATTATGGAAAAGGTCAGAAGTATGCTCAGTATGGCTAAGCTGCCAAAGTCATTCTGGGGAGAAGCTGTTCGAGCCGCCTGCTACCTGATTAACAGATCACCGTCAGTACCGTTGAATTTTGAAATTCCGGAGAAAATATGGTCTGGTAAGAATCCCTCCTATTCTCACTTGAGAGTATTTGGTTGTTTAGCCTTTGTACATGTATCCAAGGAGCTCAGAAAGAAGCTCGATGCAAGGACTACTCCATGCATCTTTATAGGCTATGGAGATGAAGAATTTGGATACAGATTATGGGACCCAAAGGCAAAAACGGTTATCAGAAGTAGGGATGTGGTGTTTCATGAAAACCAGACATTAGAAGATATTAAAAAAACTAGTCCTTATTCCAGTGCCCAGGATATTGTTCCAGACTCTGCAGCAGCACAATTTGCATCAGATAATGATGCGGTGCGTGAGGAAATGCCAGAAGCAGAAAATGAGGATGAAGAAGAAGATATTTATCAGGGGGAGCCACAACCCTCTTCACTAGAAGACGCAGGACCATCACAAGTTTTAGATGATGGTGTACGTCTTGAAAGTGAAAATCCACAATTACGAAGATCTGAGCGAGGTCGAATTCCCTCAACAAGGTATTCATCGTCTGAGTACATTCTGCTTACTGATGAAGGGGAACCAGAGAGTTTCCAGGAAGCACAATCTCATGTGGATAAAGATAAATGGCTGCAAGCAATGAATGATGAGATGGAATCATTGCAGAAAAATCAAACATATGAGTTGGTCACGCTTCCAAAAGGAAAGAAGGCACTGCAAAATAAATGGGTGTTCAAGCTCAAGAAAGATGGCAGCGGAAAAATAGTGAAGCATAAAGCTCGGTTGGTTGTCAAAGGATTTCTACAGAAAAAGGGAGTAGACTTTGACGAAATATTTTCACCAGTTGTAAAGATGGCCTCAATTCGAGTTATTCTTGGATTAGTAGCTAGTTTGGATTTAGAGCTTGAGCAGATGGATGTTAAGACAGCATTTCTTCATGGTGATTTACATGAAGAAATCTATATGGAGCAGCCAGAAAGTTTTGAGGTTTCAGGAAAAGAAAACCTTGTTTGTAAACTCAAAAAGAGCTTGTACGGCTTGAAGCAAGCACCACGGCAATGGTACAAGAAATTTGACTTGTTCATGGTGAATCAAGGATATAAAAGAACTGCTGCAGATCAGTGTGTTTATATTCAAAAATTTCCAAATGGTAATTTTGTTGCTCTTCTACTATATGTAGACGACATGTTGATCATTGGAAAAGATGCAACAGAAATTAGCAAGCTGAAGAAGGAACTCTCGATGGCCTTTGACATGAAGGACTTAGGCCCAGCTCAACAAATTTTGGGAATGCATATATAATTCGAGATAGGAAAAAGCATATGTTGTGGCTATCTCAAGAAAAGTATGTTGAACGAGTAGTCATGAGAACATGCACAACGCAAAACCTGTCAGCATTCCACTAGCCAACCACTTCAAGTTGAGCAAGAGTTCATCTCCCTCATCCAAGAAAGAGATAGAGGAAATGTCATCAGTACCATATTCTTCAGCAGTATGAAGCCTAATGTATGCAATGGTGTGTACCAGGCCCGATATTGCTCATGCAGTTGACATTGTGAGTCGTTTTCTTTCTAATCCAGGAAAGGAACATTGGGAGGCAGTCAAGTGGATTCTCAGGTACCTCAAAGGTACATCAAAGACATGTCTGTGCTATGGGGGAGCTGATCCGATCTTGGAAGGCTATACAGATTCAGATATGGCTGGAGATCTTGATGGAAGGAAATCTACATTAGGATTCCTATACACTTTTACAGGGGGAGCTATGTCATGGCAGTCAAGACTACAGAAGTGTGTTTCTTTATCCACAACAGAAGCAGAATACATTGCAGCAGCAGAAGCTGGAAAAGAAATGTTGTGGCTAAAGAGATTTCTCCAAGAATTAGGAATCAAGCAGAATGATTATAGAGTACATTGTGACATCCAGAGTGCTCTGGATTTGAGTAAGAACTCAATGTATCATTCTCGCACAAAGCACATTGACATTCGTTATCATTGGATACGAGAAGTGATGGATCAACAACTGTTGAGATTAGTGAAGATCCACACAAAGGAGAATCCAGCGGACATGTTGACAAAGGTGGTTTCAAAGGAAAAGCTAGAGCTATGCAGAGACATAGCTGGAATGGTTGGCAGATAACAATTGCCTCAAATGCAGCTGGAGGGGGAGAATTGATAAGTCCAGCTGTATTTTTAATTATCCAACCTCAAATTTCCCACCTCCATACATGGATTGATATAGAAAGTTGTGGAAGATCATCAACTTTGCATGCATGGAATTGGTGAAGTTACTTGGTGATGAAGGAATTTGAATATTCAAACCTTATCACCTTATCCTCTTATCACCTTATCAATCCAACTCATAGCCAACTCATGGATAACTTGATTTTATCCTCTCCAATGGAGGTGGAAGCAAATCTATAAATACATGTATTCTCTTCTTATGTAATAAGTTTTCTCTTTTGTAATCCCTATCCAAGGAGAGATAGATAGAGAGAGTGTCCATTGAGAGAGATACTCCAAGAAAAGAGAGATAGAGAGAGTGTCCATTGATAGAGATACTCCAAGAAAAAGAGAGGTTGTTTTTTTTATTTTTTTTTATTTGCAATTGAGTCGGTCAACTCTTGTAAAAACTCTATTTGAGTAGAAATAGAAATTGTTTTTTCTTCTTTTAAATTCCTCTTTCGTGATCAGAGAATCACAACATAAAGTGCATTGGAGATGCTCTAATGATGAATGCTATAAGTTTATAACGGTATCAACATAGAGAGTATCTCGAAGCCATCAGAAATTATTGGTATTCTTAACATCAACACGTTGGGATTGGGAATTTGTTGTGCAGGAAAATTTTCAACAACAATATGTTTCATTATCCGCAACTTCCTGTAACTGAATTCGTCCCATCAATGAAAGACGTCATTTTATCAATGGTGCAGTGCAGATGGTATGTAGAACTCAATTTTTTCCCATATCAAAATACATGCGTATGACTGATTTACAAGAACTGAATTGCTTGAAATTTCACAGAAGGTATCTCTGTTTCCTTCCTTCAGAGTTGGCTCGAAATTGAAAATCCATGAATGAATTAAATGGAGATAGCTTCATTTCGTTATATAGGGAATGAAGAAGAAAGAAGGATATAGGGATACTATAACTGGCAAATGAAACCCAGAAATGTATAGCTAATTCAAAAATTCACTGGTGGATATATAATTTCGTGGGGGATTCTTGAGTATTAATTAATATGGTATTGGACCCAAATTTCACACACATATATTGCCATAAACCTAAATCAAGCTTTAAAATGTATATATCTGATTCTCTTCAGTCCCTGTAGACAGTCCCAGACTCCCAGTTCGCACGCCGCACGCGTCACTCGACAATCAGCTATTGCTGACGACCACCCTAATTCTCCAATTCCATCCCAGCTTCGCCACTGCTTCCAATTCCAACCAACCACTTTGCCTCTCTTTGGTAAGTAATAAACTAATAACTAGTATTTAATTTTGTTTGTAATAGAAAATAGAAACTGATAAATTTTCAGATTCTTCTATGCTATTCTTTTTTTTTTTTGTTTACTGTTTACATAAACTGTTATATGTTAATTTGTTTCATTGTTTACATATTTGGTATTTGGTAATATCACAATATAAGATAATTGTTTTATGTTTATTTATTTACATATTTGCTAATACCACAATTCAAAAGAGAGTAGACTCGTCACATTAATTTCATTCAAGTGTGTGAATCATACTTACTATATATAAAAGTAAGGTAGCTTCTAAAACAGTTTCCCGCCCATTTTCCTATTTCTATAAATAGTAAGGTCCCATAGAATCAAATTGTGTGAATGCAAAGTGGATTAATGTTAATACAAAATTGATTATGTCAAATGTGAATGTAAAATTTGGATAAATGTGAACGCATTTATTACCTTATATATATATATATATATATATATATATATATATATATATATATATATATATATATATATATATATATATATATTATATTAAACTAGTGTTTCACCCGTGCGATGCACAGCATCATGTTGAAACATATAATTGCGACTTTAATATTTTCTAATTTTTTTTAATTAGATGTCAAACATGTGTATAATGAAATAGATAGAAAAATAATAAAATGATACTGTAACTAATAGAGTTGCAATGTTTCCACAATAAATTTTGAAAAACTTCTATATAAACTACATTCGTAGTTGAGTTTGTTCTATTTTCATCTTTATCGAAAATGATCATCTTCAAACCACTGCGATTTGTCACTTTAGAAACTGTAAAGTACAATTATCCATGACTGAAAACTGACTTCTTTAAAAAGACTAATCTTGAAAAGTGATTTCCCTTGACTCTTGTTGATATTCATAGCATACGAAGCTACCAACTGAAATTGTCGCCTCTTGAACTTGAAAGACAATCTTTCATGTGTTTGATTGAAAAGATAAAAATAAATGGTAAGAAAATATTTTCTAGGAATTGATTTGCCTGAAAATTATTTTCCTGAAAAATATCAATTGGAAGTGTCAGGTGAAAAAATAGGAAATTTTTCTAAATTTGTTGTTTGATTGATATTATTTTTCATTGCAAATAAAACAAAATTTAGCTATTTTAATTTAAAAAACTTTTATTTTTTTATTTTTCACTCATTTGTACTTGATAATAGTAATTAAATATGACGAAAAATATGTTTTCCACTTGAGAAAAATGTTTTCTCATCTAACCAAATAGGTGAGAAAATATTTTCAAAGCAAATGAGTTAAGTGTGCTTTAATTGATTGTACATTGGAAAAATTTTCCAAGGTAAATTTTTCAATCAAACGCCAAACAAATAAAAAAGGGGGAAAACATTTTCTATGTTTTGACATTTTTCAGGCAAATGACAGTGAATCAAACACATCCTAAATTGTGTTAGTACATCCTCGAAATAAAAAATTTGTACCTTGCAAGATTGCTATCGAGAGATTTTACTTCAACAACGTGACTTCCAAGTTTTGTAACAATTAGTCTCATACAATTACACATACCCACAAAGTGATCAACGTTTCGGAACAATATAAAGATTTAATCATTACATAATAAATTTGATTTTTTTTTTTGGTACTCACAAAAAAGGTCAACTTTTCCAACAAAAATTATATGAACTACTTAATTTAAAAAATAAATAATAAGAAATTAATAAACATAACAAATTCAATAAACCTAGGCAAATATAGTAGTGGTCGAATGTACAGTATAAACAACATGTAATATGTAAATGCAATAGTCGTACATGAATTCATAATTCGTTCAAAATTAAAATTTATAATTACAAAAGGATACAAAGTATAAACAATGGTAAAAAAAATAATATAAAAAATTTAAGTGAAAAAATTGTAAATTAAAATAACATAAAGATTTAATCATTAAATAATAAGTTTGAAAATAATTTTTATTATTACTTATAAAAAAAAAGGAAAAGAATTTTAAAAATCTACATTCAATTATTGCTACAAAAATTACTTTAACTATTTAATTTAAAAAATATTTCAAAAAATAAAAAATTTAATAAGTCTAGGTAAATATAGTAGTGGTCCGAATTAACCAAATTGTTAACCTTATTGTAATCAAACTTTTATTAATCAAATAGTTAACAACATTGCATTAATATAGTGTGTTCATACCGAACCACTAAATATTAACCAAATAGTTAATTATATTGTAGTCAAACATTTGTTAACCAAATATAGTTAACATAAAGATTTAATCATTACATAATAAGCCCCTATTTGGTATTCATTAAAAAGAAAAAAAAAATACTTTTATTATAGTATTCAATTTTAATCACACATTTCAATATTAAAGTATTCTACACATAAATCCATTTTTTTTCAATTTCAACCATACAAAATCACATAAATCACTGTTCAATTCAAAACATTTTTAAATAATATACATCAAGTTTAGAAATAATTTTAATTTTTACTTAACAAAGATAAAAGGGAGAATATTTTTAAAAATATACATCTAAAATAGTGTTGCTACAAAAATTACTTTAACTATTTAATTTAGACATTTAATAAAATTAGGTAAATATAGTAGTTGTTTGAAAATAATCCAAATGTAAATTTAAATAGTCAAACATTCATTAACCAAATAAATTTAGTAGTTTTTTAATGGTATATCACATTTGATGTAATATTATATGCATGAATATTGATGCATATGAAAGGTATTAACATATTTCTCATAACTTCTACATTTGCCTCTTATATTTAACGTATTTTTCTTAATTTTCATTCATAAACATCAATCACAATAATTAAAAAAGAAATAGTCAAAATATTTGAATTTAACCAATAAAACTTTATTTGCAAAATTAAGTAGTCAAAATAATAATTTCGAAAATCTCGTGATTATCATGATACGACAACTGAGTAAAGTTGAAGATTATGAAATTATTAACTAAAAAAAAAAACAAAGCATTAACTCTTCAATATTAACTTTTGTTCAATAACTTTTTCTATAAATTATTTATAAACAGTACATTTTTTCAACCCATTTTTTAACCACATATTTTTTCAAAATTATTTCTCAACCACAAATTTTACTTCGAAACAAAAATATAGTTGCTGAACAAAAGCTTAATGTATTAAAATAGTAAATAATAATATATAATATATATTTTAGAAAATATGCTTTTTAATATTAAAAATAACAAATGATTTGACCATTAATAATTAAAACACAATTTAATTATTGATGGTTACACATAGAATTTATAATATTAAGAACAACAAATAAATAAATAATCAATGATTAAATAATAATTTTGATACTGATAATTAAAAATATTGATTGAACTCATTCAATATTAATATTAATATTAATGATGATGATGATAATAATAATAATAATAATAATAATAATAATAATAATAATAATAATAATAATAATAATAATAATAATAATCAAAATATACAAATAACAATAACATCGTATTAATCATTTACTATAATACTAAAACATATAGAATTTAAGAATTAAATTCTGTCAAACTATCATACTCTTATATATATTATAGATTATAGATTTTCACCAGTGCAATGAATTGAAATTGATATCCACAATATAGATAAGCATTCAAAAAATTTAATGATTATACATAATCAACACAAATACAGAAGATACAAAAATAATTAATATTACAACAATTACTAAAATTAAAAACAATATAAATAATCTAAATTATCGAAAACTTTTTTGAATGATAAATGCAAATTCTATAGTTTTTTAATTGTATATTATGTTAGATGTAATATTATGAGTACAAATATTTATACTTGTTCAAGATATAAATACATTTATTATAATTTCTGCATTTTCCCTACAAATTTTACTTTTTATATAATCTTTCCACAATTATTAAAAAAATATATTATTCATTATTTGGTATTTACCATAAAATATTATATATAAGGCAATAAATGCATTCATATCTATCCACTTTGCATTCACACTAATCCACTTTACATTTACATTAATTCACTATTCTCCCTTTATATATAGTATAGATAGTATAGATATAGATCGCATTTTTTCAACCGCATATATATTTCGGAAAATAGGTTTTTTAACATTAAAGATAACAAATGATTTGACCATTAATAATTAAAACATAATTCTTATATTGATAGCTACACATAGAATTTATTTATAATATTAAGAACAACAAATAAATTAAAAAAATCATTAAATAATAATTTTAAACTGATAACTAAAAATATTAATTGAACTCATTTAGTATTAGTGTTAGTAATAAAATTAAAATTAAAATTGATTAAAAAAAATATCAACCATTATTTAGTTTTACCATAATAATATATATAAGACAATAAATGTGTTCACATTGATCCAGATTTTACATTCACACTAAATCATTTTGTGTTCGCATTGGTCAGGCTTTCCTCCCTTTATATATAGTATAGATACTAAATAATGGTTGATATTTTTATAATCAATTTTAATTTTATTATTAACACTAATACTGAATGAGTTCAATTAAGATTTTTAGTTATCGGTATTAAATTATCATTAAATTATTTTATTTATTTATTTTTTGTTCTTAATATTATAAAATCTATATATAGCCATTAATATAAAAATTGTGTTTTAATTATTAATGGTCAAATCATTCGTTATCTTTATTAAAAAATCATATTTTTTGAAAAATATATGTAGTTGAAAAAATGCATCTCTTTTAAATAATTTATAGAAAAAGTTATTGAACAAAGACTAATATTGAATAATTAATGCTTTGATTTTCTTTAGTTAATAATATCAATAGAATGATTAATATTTTTAATCATTCTTAATTTTAATAAATTTTTAAAGATTATAGGGTATAAGATTATTTGTATAATTTTGTGATCTCCAATTTTAATCGGTTGTCGTATCATGATAATTGCGAGATTTTTAAATTATTATTTTGACTATTTGACTTTGATTTTTTGAAAATTATTTTTGTGAAATAGTGATTTTTAAGAATGTATAGTTAAAAAGTAGTATGAAAAATTGTAAAATATAATTTTTTAAAATTTGTGTGATTGAAAATGAATTTCAGAAAAATTGATTCTTGAAAAATCAAATATTGTAATAAGATAGTTGGTACCAATTCTAATAGTACTATTCGGATAGTGGTAAATTATTTGTGACAATCTAGAAATTATATTTTGAAAATATTAATTACATTAATAATCATTAAAATTGAATAATTATGCAAATGAGTTAAAAAAAAAGTCCCTATAATTTACATATAATTTTTTTTTAAAAAACAATATACTTTTTTGCAGCTCATTTTACCAAACAGGTACTTAAGTATACATTCTCCAGAAAATCATTATTATTAAACTCATTTTGTTGATAATGAGGTCTCAAACAAGGACTAAATATACTCACGAAAGAAAAACGTAATATATAAAGAGAGAGCACTTCCGGAAACATGTATTGGCTCATTTTCCTCTCTAAAACACATTTTCTAAAATGGTAATTAGTAGTATTAATTCACTATTTATTATTCATTTTGGACAAAATTCAGATTTAAATTAATCCAATTGAATGCAGATTTTTAAATAATTGCAATTTTCAGGTCCCAATATTTCTTGGTCCGTCTTCCCCTTTTGAAAATCAATTACAATTTTTTTTTTAAATTCGTAAAAATAAAAAAAATAAAAATAAAACTTTGTCAATATCATAAAAATATTTTTATTTTAAAATAGAAAATGAAAGAGAATGAAATAAGAACGTTCATCAATCTATTTTATTTTTCTTTTCATTTTAATAAAATTTTAAGCGTATATCACAGATATATATTTTTTTCTACTTATTATAAATTCTATTTAAATGTAATTTTTCTTTTCCATTTGAAGTTTTAAATCAATTCAAATTACAATATTTAAAGAAATTCCTGAAACGATAAACATAAGAATAGTAAAAAAAATTAAAAAATAATTAAGATATGTGTAATGTACCTTTGTAATTAATTATCTTCATTCCTTTCTCATTTTTAATTAAATATTCATTTCATATATTAAAATATAAATTTGATATATGTAGGTAACAAATGACCGTGTATCGCACGGGTGTAACACTAGTATTTTATTAACAGAGAGTATTGTACTCATTTTGATGCTTAAATTTTGAATTCAATAACACACATTTACAATTATTATTGAATTATGGACAAATATTTGTAAATGAAAGCTCCACTATCTAGTGTAGAGCAGAGTACTAATGTTAGTGAGACCTTTCAAGATGAAATGGATACTTAGGTAAAATTGATGTTGCACACCTTCCTACAGATCCTAAACTACGAATTCCAATAATAAAATACAATGTTAATGATTGGGATGTGGTTTGAAGAACATACTTCTAGTTGAGTCCATTTCAGCCTCTCAAGCATGATTTTTCACAAAAACAATTTGGAAAATCAGGATTAAAACATTTTCAACCATCTTAGTTTAAAAAATTCCGTTCTTGGTTAGAATATAGAATAGAAAAATATGCTATTTTTCGTTTCTCTTATTACCTTTTTCAACTTGGAAGGGAGCGAGGAAGTAGTGACACTTTTATTGAGAGGGGATTCTAATTGGAAGCACTTATAAATAATTCAAGAACATGTTGGGGATCAAAATAGTGCACACAATAAAGCTCGTATTAGATGTAAATGTAAAGCATTCGTGAATCAAAAGAAATGTGTTTCATCAATCTTTTTGAAGACGTCAGAACAAGAGCGAAATGAGTGTTCTCACTATGGTCAATGCACGTTGGTGTTCTCACTATGGTTCTGTGTTTAGCTTGATTGTTATGTTTTTATTTATAATTGATGTCCTTGATATGATTTCTAATGATGTGCAAGTGTTGGGAAAAGAGGTGAATCACTTGATTTTTTGAGCTTGATACAAAAATTTGACTTTGCCTTTAGACTACGTCTCATGAAAAATGATAAAGATGTAATTATAGCTCGAACAAAAGGAGGTTTAGTGATGAAATATTATTATGAGGGCTAATTTTCATGTTGTTTATTAATTAACAAAATAATATGATTGTTTATCTCTTCCATCCATGATTAATGTGGGCATAACATTGTGTATTTAATGTGTAATTTGTTTTGTATGTGACCGTATTTAGTTTGTAAGTGACTATTTGCGACCAAAATTGTGTAAGATGTTATTCTTTGTGACCATTATTGTATTGATTTTGATTGTATATGATCTTTTATGTCTTAACAATGAACATATATGACTAGGCCTATTGTAATATTAAATATTTGTGATATAAGGTGTTATTGTTTGTAACCAAATTTGTGTTAGGAATTATTGATTGTGACTAAGGCTTATCTTTAGTTGAAAGTCGTTTGAAAAGTCTATCTTAATTATGATTTTATCTGATCATTTTTTTTTAACTTTAATTGTTTATAATCAGATCTTTCTTAATTGTGATTGTTTGTGACCCGATCTGTTTTAACTTCGACTATATGTGACAAGTAGTCACTAATTATAAATTTTCAAACTAGTTTATTTGATTTGTAAATCAATTTATAAATTACACAATTTCCCAAACCACTTTTTAACCAAACACATTTTCTCTCTCCAATTTTGAACCGTTACTTTTACCTCAAAATCATAAATAAACCAATTTATAATCCAAATAGTGTTACCAAACGGAGGCATCACGACTTATTTTTTAGTCACAAATAACAGTTTATGGATCACAACAGTCACAAATCTATATCACTTCTAAAAGTAACTTAAAGGGAGAAACTTTTTTGGACGTTTCTACCCTTACAATTTTTATTTTTTTTTATATTTTCATATTTACACTTAATGTTAATTAAGGAATAATTACTTTTAATATTTTTTTCCATTTTATCAACCATGTCATTAATCTCAACACATTTACATTTTAACTATTTATTTTCTCACTAAAAGTCTTTAAAATAAAGCCGAAAACTTTCAATTTTAATTTTTATTTTCCATTTTTTATTTCAAATTATATATTTATTCTCACTAAATATTAATACAATTATATTAATACACTATCATAAATGATATAGTGAAAAAAATTCACCAATACAATTATATTAATACAATTATTTATTTTCAAACTTGGATTTTTAATAATTTTTATGCCCATAAATAAAAGTATCAACCATATGTTGCTATGAAATTTGATCGCCATGATGAAGGTAGAAGTATAATTTTTTTTTTAATATCTGTACATATTCCATTAAAACTTATATCTACCGACGGAAGTTTTAAAACTTATTTTGAATTTTTTATTAATGCAGATATAATATTTCCCATTATATTTGTCCATCTTTATTTTAATAACTTTTTGATATTAAAACACTATGTTATCTTTTTTAATATTTGCTAGGTACCAGATTCTTGCTACACTATTTTGAGCCACAATTGAAAATTTTACTCCCAAGCTCCAGAAAGAAAAAATTAGACCAATAGTTATCATACATTTCCAAATGTGCACTATGAAATTGAAATTAACTTGACGTCAAACAACAATATTGAAGAGAATGTAGATGACATCTATCAAATGTATGCATTGATGAATTCTCACAAGTTTCAAACTTTGTTTGAAGGAAAAATACTTGGTATTATATCTTCATTGACAATATTTTTTCTTCTTTTTAAGTTTTTATATTATTTCAAATATTATATAAATAAACCTATCATTTATTCCCAAATATTATCGATTTTGTTCTCAACGTAAAGCTCATATTTGCTTTCATTAAATAAGTGAGTCTAGCTTAAGTTTTGATTGAGATAGTAAAACACGACCTCAGAAAATTTGTTTAAATGTCAAAAATTGTTAGATTTTCTTAATTCTATTTGTCTTGCTTTGACTAATTTTCTTGAGAAAAAACTCGAAATTTTTGCCAAACATAATTTTTAAAAATTGCTTTATATGGACAATTAACGTGCAAAGCACGTTTAAACAACTAGTTATCAAATAAATTGCTCACGACTTATTTTCTTGGTTACACATTATAAATTTTATAGGCCAGGCTTATTTATAAATTATAAGTTATAAAATTAATTGGTCACATTTTATTTCTCAATCACATATTATAAAATTTTTAGATCACAATTATCTAATTAAAGCTCACAAATTATCCTCGATCTCGCCACTCCACTCCTCTTTACCACCATTGTCTCTTGCCTCATGTTCAAAACCCGCCATCACCACGGATCCCAACATTAACGTCACAAGATCTATACGAATTGTGATTGTCGACGCAAAGGAATGTCTTTTCTTTGATCAACTATGACCATATATATTTTAACTATGACTATTTATGACTATGCCTTTCTTAATCGTGATTGTATGTGACCTATTAAAAAAGTGACACATGTGACAAAACATCTATCTTATCATAGTGACTTCTCGTGATATAATCTATTCAGTATTTTCTATGATTTTTGTGACCAGATGTTACATGTAATTCTATGTGATTAATTTGGTTTATGTTGTGACTGATTGTAACCTGAAATAAGTTGAATGTGAAATTTTGTTAGACTACGACATGAGATCACAACTGCATTATCCACAAATCCGAACAAATGAAGCAAAAATAAAACTAAATATACTAACAATAATAAAGAACTGCTTGGCATCCATGTGAACATAATACACATTATTTGTATTACTAAAAAGTTCAAGTCATCTACATGTAAGTAGAAGCAAATATTCACCTATGCAAACATCTATTGACTAATGGTATGTTCGGCGGCTGATTAAAGAGGAGAGAGAAAATTTATTTGTGTTTTCTAGGTAAAATGTGTGGTTGAAATTTGGAGAGAGAAAAAATATGTGTAATTAAAAAATAAATTGAGAAATTGTGTAGTTTAAATTGCTCATTAATGAAGCCGTCGAACGGAAGCTAAATCATAAATGGGAAATCAAATTCAAACAATTTGTTAACAGTATGTCAATTATTTGTTTTTTTTTTTTTATCTTCCTCCCTTCACGCTGTCCGTTTGTTAGTGTTTGAACAATAATGATGTCATTTCAATAGGTGTCAATACAACTCTTTTTCACAAAAGCTGCACTTTCATAGATTTTCATAGAGGTGTCAAGATGGACGGACCGACCAGACCCGTGAAAATCGACCCGAATCGATTCGAGATCGCGGGCCGACACGTGACCCGTGCGGACGGTTCACGGGTAAAGAAGTGGTGAACCACGGGTTTCGCGGGTCAAACATTCGCGGGCCGCGGTTAACTCGCGGCCTGTATAAAAAAAAAAAAAAACTGTTTTTATTAAATATGGTAATATTGAAAATCTCCATTCTTCTACAAGCTCTAATACAACTTTTAAATCAAAATCATTTTTTTTCCCTCCCCAATAGTTAAAAAACGTAATGTTCTTTGATAATAATAATTAGAAATACATTTATTATTTAATTGTTATTTTTTTATATTTTATTTAAATTTGCAAATTTAGAAGTAATTCATATAATATAAAATATAACTTTAAATTTTATGTAAATATTTTATGGTATAAATATGAATTTATCATTTTAATCATTTTTATTTTGAAACTTGACAAAAAAAATTGCTATAAATTTGAAAATGTCTATGTTTTTATTCATACGGGCCAGATCAGAACGAACCGCGACCTGCATGGGTCAGCGGGCGGGCCTGAGTTGTAGTTTGAAATTTGTGGGTTGACCTGGAACTTGCCATTAACCCGCAGTGGGCGAATTTGTACTTTTTTTTCAAACGGGCTGTTACCGGGCTTTTATGTTAGTGGGCCAACCCGACCTGGACCACCCATATTGATACCTCTAGATTTTCAATCATAATCATTAGTCACTTCCCTCAAACAAGGCATTGATTTCAAATCAATCTTGAAATGTTTTGATGAGCAGCAACACTTTTCGCTTCCATATTTATCTGTATTCATCCAAAAATCTTGCTTTTAATCTCGATTTACAACTCAAAGCACATTACAAATGGAAATGTATTGGGCATATGTGAAATTGTTGCTTCTTTTCTATAGATGCATGACCGAATAGACACTTCGGTACTCACTGTAAATATCCATATATTGCTGAACTAATTATCGGCTCACGACTCGGGAGTCAGATTACAAGGTGCCAAATGCATCACTTTGTTTTGTTGAAAGAACTAATTTTATATTTACAAGTCTCCAAACAAATTTTCTGCTACACTTTGTTCGGTTTGGGGATTTTGGAGTTCAATGTACTTTGATCTTGAAGGAGTTTGGGTATTGATATGGCATGATTAAGGGAGAGAACTAATTGTTCGTGATTTCTAGTCTAGTCTAGAGGTTAAAGGAAGATAGTAAAGTCGTGTATGTAGGAAGATAATTAATCAAAAGGTTTTCCTTTTTGAATAGAGTATTAATTTAATATAATTAAAACTAGTTATCCATCAAATATATGAAAACAAAACTAGCTCATTGTTATAAACTATAGAGAAAGAAAAAGAAATAAAAAAGGCCAAGAAACTTGTATATTATTATGAATCAAAGCCTTCATATATATAGGGGGAATAAGGGATGCATAAAATAATAATACATAGGGTTTTAGGGGTACAACTATCATTCACTAATACAATATTATATTTACAACACTCTCCCTTGAATGGCATATGATATTACAAAATATCTGCCTCGTTAAAACATTAAACCCAATGGGACAAAAATATCAAATGAAAGAAAAAGAGTACATTTGTTTTTAGTGTATTAAAATGAATGTTGTCTCGTTAAAATCTCGCCAGGAAAACTCAATGGGACAAAACCTTGGCTAAGGAAAAAGAGTACAGCTACTCTCCCTAGCGTTGATCACTGTAAATCATCGAGTCGATGTATCCCAATCTTGTGAACTAGTTTCTTCAATGTAGATGTTGGCTGTACTTTTGTGGATAAATAGCTACATTGTCACTTGAGTGAATTTGTTTGAAAACTATAGAGTATTTTGATCCTGCCTCGTTAAAATCTTGCCAGAAAAATCCAGTGGGACAAAACCTGAATGAAGGAAAAAGAGTACAGCTACTCCCCCTGATTCAATATGTATTGAATTAGCCATATAGTTACTCCCCCTGATTCAATCTCTATTGAATCATTCATATTTTGATATCTTCAGGAGTTTCGTATAGGAAAGTATATCAATAGACATTGATAACAGCTACCTCATTAAAAACCTTGCCAGGAAAATCTCGTGGGACAAAACATCGGCTAAGAAAAAAGAGTGTAGCGCATATTAGCTCCCCCTCATTGGAACATTACAATTGTTTGGATATTGCATATAATTATTTCAACTGTTAATCGGTGCAATATCGAATATCTTCACCAAGCATATATAAATGACATATATCCCATATTATTTGTTCTTCTAATATAAATTCAATTATTCCTTTGAACTATAAAATATTTCTAATCATTTGAATATGCTGCATAGAGTCATGTTCTATAATCAATATTATCAATGCATTTAATGTAGTTCTAAAATTTGGAAATGACTTATTCACTTCAATGAACAATTAACTTATTCACTTCGGGTGAATAATTAACCATGAATTTGAATTTGAAAAGTTGCCACGATTTTTGAATATTATTCATAGTAATTGTACATCTCAATTTCAACATTTTGTCATATAGAGTCATTTGTACCATTCTTCATGTAATCTAATTTCATATTATCAATCACATTCCATTGGAAATTGAATCTGTTAAAGGCATATGATATATTCAGATAGCAAAGTATCTTTATACTTTGATCAAACAAGTTTCTTAAAAACTTGAATTATATGTTTCAAACATATTTAATCCTTTGAGGATTATATTGTATGCTTCAGGTATAGTATATGTTTCACATTGCAATTGTCAAATTGCTACCACCAAATTTAAGTCGTGAAACTTTAGATATGTAACGATTCCTATATTTCAAATAGATTTTCTCTAATTATTTCACCGCAATCCCAAAGTACCGAGGTATTGATTACCCTTTTTAATCTCACTCATTGGTACTTCAAAGAACACTCCCAACATACCGAGTTGATAATCATACATTTTGATATCACTCATTGGTACATCAAAGAGCGGAAGCTAGTAATCAGAGTAAATCATTTTTTATCGTATACATTTCTAATAACCATATAATTATCGGCACTTATTATGCATTTTCAGGCAAATAAAATATTGTTTCTGTTCCAGATCTTTGAAACATTTGTTGCGCAACAAGTCGTCTATTACGACTATACCTATAGGTATTTTACTGACTTTACACTTTTATGTTTTTGGACTTCAGGTCCCAAAACTTCAGGTTTTGTAATAAGTTTAATTTAGCCTGAATGCATACTTTTGTCAACTATTTTTATATCGATTTTCTTCGACATATTTTCTTTTATTATCCTCGCTATCATTCAAATTATGATGCGGCTAGTTTCGCAATTTGCTTTTGCATAAGTGCTTTATAAAGTGTGTCGACACAATTATTATCTCAATTCGATTTCTTCCCCCACAAGACATAACTATAGAGATTTCAATTTTTCAATATCTCAAATACTTGAACTTCTTCTGGAAATTTACAATTAATTATGTTAATAAAAATACTCTCTCACGAGTATATACCTCCTCAATAAGACCATCATAATTATTTGCTCTATTTTTATTTATTTGGGGATCTTTATTCGAATCAATTATCGCTATGCTTCAGGCGTGCCATACATCAATATAATATAAAGCATTTGTAGCTAGTACATGAGATTTTATTAATCTCTTATGCATCTTGTAATTATGTTATCTTTTGAACTTTTCGTTCGTATTTTCAATTGAACTTCTGGTTCGTATTATCAATCGCGAGAACATAGATAACATAATACGATACATTTGTTTGATTTTAAGCTACTAATTTTTCCCCTAATGTTGAGAAAATTGTCCAATCAGATTGAAAATCATTTTTTTTCGACGTTGTAAAATATCACTCATTTGGGATATATGTTCAAACAACGCATTTTTTTTCAACATTCTTTATTTTTCATATCAGTGCATTGTGGTGGATCAATTTCAGTATTAAAAAATTATATGGAAAAATTAGGCTCTAACCATAAGCCAATTATAATAAGGAGAACTATGATGTTGACATGATGCGTAATATAATTCCCTAAACAAAAAGGGAAGTATTTTGTTCTCAATTAAATTAATTGGAAGCGTTTAACAAACAAAAATGTTAAACCATTTATCGATATCCCAACCAACACTTATTAAAATATTGAGATTCATGTCCACTAGCATTATCAAGACACATACTTGATTATATAATCTGAAATTTTTTTGCTCATAATTTAAAATTTGAGCAATAATTTCTCAAACTTCAGATTGCGAACACCATGCAATCATCTAGTATATGTATCAAATCTATTGGATACAAATAATATTTAGATTATCAAGGTGGAGGAGGATGGTGGTGGCCCATTTATCACCCTAATTATTTTGAGAAATATAGGGAATTTAATCTCTATTTTAGTTAGTGACAGTCAAGAAATTTCATGAAAGAGAATAAACATCATATATAATTGGATTGAAGAATCTTCTGGTTCTTCATTAAGTATCCATTTTAATTTCGCATCATTATTGATCCAGTAATGGTCCAACTGGTCATGCCAAATAATAAAATCAAATTAAACTTCTAATTCATTGTAAGATATAATCCAATGATTAAACATTATATAATCATATATCATTCAAGTAGTCAAACAAAATCAACGTCCTTATGACATTTGTTGACCACAAAATCCGACTGGACCTTGGACCAACACGTCTCAGCTCCTCTCTCTTGAACACGTGGATCTCCTGCGCACTGTGACGAATGATCAGTTTGCAAAGGAGGTCGAGGTAGCTCCCATTTGCACTCCGATGCCAAAGTCAGTACTCATTTCAAACAGATATAAATTGGGTGCGTGAAATATAAATATGTAAAAGAGAGAAAAGGGAGTGAGAGTAAAATATTTAGTTAAGAGTATGAAATTGCTAACCCCTTACAAAGCGGGAGGAGTGCTCTATTTATAGTGGAACTCGTTGTTTCCGATCGTGACACGTGGCTTACTTTACACTTGTATTTACCCTAACTTCTAAAAAGGAGATCTTGCCTTTTGATATTAATCATTACTATACTTTGTAGGGGATGGGCGTCTGTCACTTCATGGTAAAGGTGGTGTCACATCTCTGACTCCATCCCTTGTCCCATCCCTCTTTTGTGCATCACTGTAAAGCACCTCGGCTAAGCATAAAACACATAGGCCAGACACAAATCAGTTCGGCTAAAGAGGTTCGCGTGATATTCCACCTCGACAGTTGCCCCAATGTGATATTCTAAGCTTTAACCATGGGCTAGAGTCCATTGGGCCTTCGCTGGTTGTCCAATGTGCCGCATTTTGGGTACGATCTCAACATTAGTCCCTCAAATCCGATGTGGTCATTCATGGGCGGGTAGGATTTGTTGTATGTTCGAGGCACTAACTTTGTTTTGATAGCCTTCTGTAGTCGTGTAGCTACGGGATTATGATCTTGCTTGAACTTTGTTTATCTGTTACATCCAATATATATATATATATATATATATTTTATTATTCTGCCCTCTATTGGCTGGGAATTATCGTATGACGCTGCAGGCTTAAAGCTCGAAATGACATTCCTTAGTGTGAGCTCGGATTGAAAGTAAAGAAGACCTTCTATTCCCGTTCTACTTTTCAAGTGAAAATTGGAATTACACCAACATGTCTTTTAGATGGCGCATTTAACATAAAGGCGGGCTACTAATATCGGTTCCCAAGGAGTAGGAAAGGAATGATAGGTGACATCTCTCCGCACGTAGCGCCCACAATGGTAACTGAACGATTTTCTCCCTTCGTTTGACAGTTGGCGCCTTGATTAATCCATCCCCCAAGGGATGTTGGTTACCCATGTTAATTATGTGGCTCGCAAACCAAATGTTTTGGTTTATTGAGTTCCCTATAAAGCCTTCTTCTCCTCATTGTTTCTCCTTTACCGTATCCTCAGAAGTTTTTGTAGTAGTATCTCCGCAAGAAGTTGCAGCGCCCCTTCTGTATTTGCAAGTTTTTGATATCTCTTCAAGGGCTTTTTACGTAACAACTCATCCCTGTCGCTCTACACTCTTCATTGGCGCGTTCTTCGCTCCGAGTATACAATCTTGGACTTTAGTTTCTGAAGGTAAATTTCTTTTCCTTTGTAAGTGTAAAGAAAACCCTTTTACTTCTAATCTTCAAGCGTGAGTTTGAAAATTTTGTTTTGCCTTTTGTTTATCTTTCGGTGAGTCTGGCTCTTTTTTTAAGAATAAATGGAAAGAATTGGGGGAACGGGTTCATAGGAAATGTTAGCAATGGCGATTTCTGTCAGAGGTTTCTACCCAATATCTTTGTCGATTTTTAGTTCCCGCTTATTTAGGGAGCAGATTAAGAGGAGGAATAGGAAAATTAGTGGTATAATTTATTTGAGTGATTCTGACAGTGAAGAAGAAAAAGACCAGAACTACATGGCTCATCTATCATCCGAGGAGGAGGCTTCTTTGAGAGAGCTCCGAAGCAAGCGGGACAGGGATTTGGGAAGAGGAGAGGCTGTGGGCTCTTCTTCTGGTCACCAGGACCTCAGATTAATTGTTAGGGCCCCATTTAAGGTACATAGGGAAGAGCTGGGGCTTTCTGAGGAGGAAATAGCCCAGGTTGAAGGTCGGGTAGACCTGGTGAATAAAGTATCAGGACCTTGATCCGAGCCCAGAGTCGTGGGAAAGCAGCTAGATCGCTACTGAAATTCGAAGTTGATTTGGCTGGAGCCTCGGTGAAATTCAGGATGCCAGAAGGGGTTGTATTAGTGCACCCTACACCTTCTTTCCGACCTTGCAGCCCTCCCTCAGGTCAAGTGACCATATGTTATGATGCTCTATCCTGGGGGATAAGGCTACCCCTGCACCCCTTCTTCAGGACACTGCTCAGTAGCTACAACCTATGCCCCTACCAGCTGGCTCCCAACTTCTGGACGCTGGCCGTGGGTACTTGGCTAGTGTGGCAAGAGGTCAACCCTAACTATCTCATCTCACTACACATTATCCATACCTTGTATACTTTGAAGAAATCAGTTAGAAGAGAAAAAGACGTGAGGTCGGACGTCAAAGACTGATATTACTTGTCTCCTAAGGGCTCATACACTCCCGTTATTACTGGTCATCCTACTTCGATAAAGAACTGGAGGAACCAGTTGTTCTATGTTGTGGGGGAGTGGCAGAGCTTTCCTGTGGACCCTAGTCCAGAAATTACAGTTCCCCGAACTCTTTCCCCACCTAGTGAGTCTTGTATTTGCTTTAGTGTCCTTGAGTGTCATGAATCATTCGTTTTTTATTTTCTATTCACCTTTCTTTATTGTTTCTAACATGCTATTGGTTTATGGCAAGGGACATTTTTTCCTGCCTCCTCTCTGACACAGACTTAGCGACAGTAAGGTGCTTGTTTGCTTACAAGGGCACTTTTCAGAGGGTCATTCAACAAAATAAATTATTTGTTAAGCACGGCCTTATGCGAGCCATGAGTAAGTTTGTTTCCTTATTTCCTTCATAACTTATACCTCGTCCGTTCATAACTTCATTCCCCTTCTTTTCTCGCTAGGTTACAAGGATTTTCCGAAGATTCCTTTGAAGGGTCTCATGGCGAAAAAGATCCCTCATGATCTTCGCCACGACAGCGAAATTGAGAAGAGGTAGAAAGTAGTACTTGCTAACCTACAAGTAGGGGTGGAAAAAGAGGTATATGAGGCATCCACAGCCCAACTTCAGGGTCCTCTTCCCGCACTGCTGCCTCCACCCAGTCTGCTGTCGATGGGTCTCCAACAGCCTAGCTTAGAAAAAGGGGCTGAACCTAAGAGGGTTGCTACATTGGGGAAAGGAAAAAGGTCGGACATGGGCAGCTCCAAGAGGGAGAGGGAGTCTAAGAGCGTTTCTATACAATCTCACTTGTCCGAGGATATTTCTAAACATGTATCCGAGGAGGAGCCTGCCCCATTAAAGAGGCTTAAAAGGGGCAAGGAAAAGGAAAAAACCTCCGCACCTCCGCCACCAGAGATTCAGGATTTGGAGGACAAGCCATCTGTGTCTATCCCAAATCTGGCTTACGAAGTGACACCTGAGGGGGCAGAAGAGCTCAAGCACATTAGGGCCAATGTTCTCCCTAGAGATGTTACCTTCAGTCCTTCTTTGTTCGACTTCCCCAGTTCTCCTCCTGCCAAGGCTGCTTTAGTCACTGAGCAATTTTGGACAGAGGGCTGGTCTGCCTTCTCCTCTAGTGCCACTCCATCCCAAAAGATGCTTGCTGCCAAGGCTATGAATGCTAGGGCTCTGGCCCTTATTGACGAGGTGGAGTCTTCTATGTAGGAGGCACAGCAGGACAAGAAGGATGCTGAGACTGCCCTTCGCCATGCGGACAATATGCTTAGAAAGATTAAGGACCTCAAGGAGCATCTATCCATTGCTCGCAAGGCCTCCTTGGAAGATAGGGTGACAGCTAAACGCCTTCAGGAGGACAATGAAAAGTTAAGGCACGACCTTCAGGCTTCTGAGGCAGACGTGGCATCCTTTTGTAAAAAATTGGACGATTCCAACCGGGCTCAGTCATAACTTCTGAGGCCCTGACAGCAGCCAATGCAGCCAAGGTTAAGTTAGAGGCTGAGGTGGCAGCAGCCTCTGAGAAATTGGGGAGAGAGGTGGAGGCTAGGAGGAAGGCAGAGGAGGAACTTGCCTCTCTGGAACGTCATATGCAATCTAGGATCACGGAAGTTATAGAGCAGAACGTTGCATCACGGGTGGAGAAAGCTCTAAGTGCCAAGGTGTCTGAGGAAATCTAGAATTTCAAAGACACTTTTGAAGAGACACCAGAATATGAGGCCATGAAGAGGGTCTTTGGGAACATTGGGGCCAGGATGGCTTTGGGGGACGTGAAGGAAGCCTTCCCACCCCTAGACCTATCCTCCATTGAAGCCCTGTACCCCGAGCCTCAAGATGATTCCCTCGATGATCCTGCAGATCCTTTGGATGCACCTGGAAAGGGCTCTTCAGAGGATGTCCCTCCGCAATAATTCTCTTTTGTAGTTGCCTTTTTTTTTTTGTAAGTGCAGTGGCCCCTTATATTGTAAATGTAACAACATTCAAATTGTAAATACTTTGATTTTATGAATGCAATGATTTATTTATATTTAGTTCAATGTCTTAGTTTATACGACCTTATCTGTTTAAGCGTGAACGCTTCCAGACACAAATGCCTTGTAAACGCATCCTATGAAGATATGTGTATAGTCCCTCAGATCTAAGTAGCTCAAAGCATTCATGTTTGCTGATTGGATCTGATTTTGACCAATTTTTGAACATTTTTGTCTTATACTCTGTAAAACCTATGTTTATAAATTTGTATGAACACCTATTGATGGTGTTAACACTTTTAACCCATACGCAGTGGTCGTAGTGTAGGCTTATAAGAGTCCATTGTTTTTAACAAATTTCATGCATGGCGTAGATGTATGGTCTTATAACCAAAATAATCTAGGAATTTGTGTTTATCCATTATGTTTGTCTAATCAGTACTTGGTATAATCCTCAACGTAACTCACTTAGGATTTTATAAAATTATATGGTAATGCTATAACCACTGAAGAGGAATTTGATTTATTGAAAATAACGACGAAGGTGATCCATGTTCCAAGGATTACATAAAGGTACCCTAGATAAGTCCTCGATCATGTACGTTCCGGGTACCACCTCGGCAGAGACTTTGTAAGGGCCTTCCCAGTTAGGACCTAAAGTCCCTACTCCTGGTTCTTGAGTTGAGGGAATGACCTTTTTGAGGACTAAGTCCCCAACGTTAAAGTGGCGACTCTTAACCCTTTTGTTGTAATAGCGGGCCATTTTCTCATGGTACCGGTCATTACCACTTGAGAATCATTCCATTTTTCCAGGAGGAAATCCAAATTAGCCCTTTGAGTTTCTTCGTTTCCCACTTCGTCATAATGAATTTGACGAAGAGAAGGGACCCCAATTTCGACTGGACATACCGTCTCGGATCCATATGCCAAGGAGAAAGACGTTTCAACAGTGGCAGTGTGCGAGGTGGTTCGAAGTGCCCATAATACTTGTGGGAGTTCATCTACCCATGCGCCCTTTTTGGACTCCAGCTTCCTTTTTAGGGTATTATTTATGGTCTCGTTCACAGCTTCAACTTGTCCGTTAGTTTGTGGGTGATGTGGAGATGAAAATAATTTCTTAATTCTCAAATCGTCGCACAATTCATCTATGCTTCTGTTTTTGAACTGTTTTGCATTATCACTAACCAGCGAGTGCGGTATTCCGATTCGGCATATGAAATTCTTCCAGATGAATTTTGTGGTGTTGGCCTCGATAATCCTCATCAAAGGTTCCGCCTCGACCCACTTGGTGAAGTAGTCAATTGCCACTATTGCAAAGCAATTATTACCAGCACCTCTAGGCATAGGACCAATAATATCAACCCCCCACTTCGCAAAAGGCCAAGGGCTATTCACCACAGTTAGCTTGTGATGCGGTTGATGCGGTATGGTTGCATGCCTTTGGCATTTATCGCATTTGCGCACGAAGTCATGGGAGTCCTATCGCATAGTCGGCCAAAAATATCCCTGTTTAAGGGCTTTTCGAGCTAGTGATAACGCCCCGGCATGGTTGCCACATATGCCCTCATGGATTTCTTTCATTACATACTGTCCTTCCTCCGGCCCCACACATTTCAGCAAAGGGGAGGTATAACTCCGTTTATAGAGCAGGTCATCCAAAAGTACAAAATTTGCAGCATATCTTTGCAACTTTCGAGCAGTTTCAGGCTCGTCTGGCACTGTCTGATGCTTCAAGTATGCTAGTATAGGATTCATCCAGGATCTTTCTTCTTCTATTTCCAAAATCTCCGTCCCTGGCTCAATAGAAGAGGTCAACAAGTGCTCAATTGGGATCAGATTATGGAGCTCTGAATCATTGGTGCTTGCTAGTTTGGATAAAGCATCGGCGTTGAAATTCTCAGTTCTGGGAATGTGCTGTAACTCCATTTTTTCGAAGTGCACAGCCAAATCTCTTACTTTTTTAAGTAAGCGACCATAGCTGGTTCTTTGGCAGAAAATTGTCCATTAAACTGACTCACAACGAGCTGCGAATCACTATTCGCCACTACGGACTTAATCTTCAAAGCTTTCGCAAGTTTCAGCCCAGCTAATAGCGCCTTGTATTCAGCAACATTGTTTGAGGCTTTAAAGTCAAAACGGATCACACTGTGCAATTTGAATCCTTCTGGGCTTATTAGCAATATTCCCGCACCGGATCGTCCCTCAGCCGAGGACCCATCAACGAACAATTTCCACTCTCGACTGTCATCCGTGTTATCAACCATCTCAACCTCCGGCGGATGTGTGAACTCAACTATGAAATCCGCTAATGCTTGACCCTTTACAGCGGTCCGAGGCTCATAATGTAGGTCTAACTAGCTAATTTCAATCGCCCACTTCATTAACCTTCCAGATACATCTGGTTTCTGCAACACCTGTCTCATAGGAAAGTTGGTGAGCACGTGTATGGAGTGCGACTGAAAGTAGGGACGGAGCTTGCGAGATGCTGTGATCAATGAGAGAACAAGTTTTTCCATATCTGGGTAACGTGTTTTAGCATCTAGCATGGCTTTGCTTACATAATACACCGGAAACTGACTCCCATCCTCCTCTCTGACCAATACCGAGCTAACAACCTCTTTTGATACGGCTAAATACAAGTAGAGAAGTTCGCCGCCTTTGGTTTTGATAGTAATGGGGCCTGTCCCAAGAATGCTTTCAGGTCGTTAAAAGCCTGCTCACATTTTCGGGTCCATTGAAATCACTTCCCTCTCTTCAAGACCTTAAAGAATGGCAAGCATTTGTCAGTGGACTTGGAAACGAATCGATTTAAGGCCGCAATTCTCCCCGTCAAGATTTGCACTTCTTTCGAATTTCGAGGTGATCGCATGTTTAACAAAGCATTGATTTTATCGGGATTGCCTTCGATCCCTCTCCTATTCACCATGAATCCAAGAAATTTTCCGGACACTACCCCAAAAGCGCACTTCGCTAGGTTGAGCTTCATTCGATATTTCCTCAAAACATCGAAGGCCTCTGACAAATGGCGGATATGCTCTGTGGCGACCATGTTTTTGACCAGCATGTCATCAACATATACCTCCATGGTATTTCCTAATTGTTCTGAAAACATGCGATTTACCAACCTTTGATAGGTAGTTCCAACATTTTTTAAGCCAAATGGCATAGCTTTGTAACAATAGAGTCCCCTATCTGTAATAAACGAAGTATGCTCCTCATCTGATTCATACATAGGGATTTGATTGTACCCAGAGTATGCATCCATAAAGCTCAGCATCTCATGTCCCGTTGTGGAGTCAACTAACTAATCAATCCGAGGTAGTGGAAAACTGTCTTTAGGACATGCCTAGTTCAAATTTGAAAAATCAATACATACTCTTAGCTTCCCATTATGTTTTGGTACCAAAACAGGGTTTGATACCCTCTTCGGATACCGGGATTCTCTGATAAAGCCATTTTTCAATAGCTTCGTAACCTCTTCTTTCCAGGCCTCATACTTATCAGAACTCATAGGTCTTCTCTTTTGCCTGTGCCCAGGGCTTCTGGGATCAAGCTGGAGTCTGTGACATGCCAATTTAGGATCGATCCCAACCATGTCATCATGTTTCCATGCGAATACATCGAGGCTTTCAAGTAAGAAGCTTTTCAGCTGATCTTTGTATTCAACTGGTGAATCCAATCCAATCTGCAACTCCTTGATTGGGTCAAATGGATCTACACCGAAGCATTCCAACCTTTCAGCTGGGGTAGAGCAATTACCTCCTGCCATTCTTGAGTCCAGATCTGCCAGATCTTCTTCCAGCATCATTGTAACATCCTCATTTCCTGAGGGTCCTCCACCCAGTCTTTCAGGGTCTGGAGCAGCCTCGGCCATTGCTACATCGCTAATCATGTTCAAGCTCCGGTCTTGAAATTTCCAGATTGCGTTTGGGTAACAGGCCCGTAATTCAGTTTGGCTCCCCCTTACAGTTGGAAAACCATGCTTCGTGGGGAATTTTATGCAAATGTATTTTGTATGAGTTGCAGCTCCCAAGTCAATGAGGCTTGGCCTCCCAATTGAGCCATGATAGGAGGAGATTTTGTCCACAACCAAGAATTCCATGGGGATTCTGGAAAGAGTTGGTGCTTGCCCTACCTCAGTCATAAGGGTTATGGATCCTCTGGGAGTTATGTTGTCCCCAGTGAATCCATAAATTGGATCCGGGACTGGAATGAGTGGAGTACTGATCCCCATCTTATCAAAAGTTACCCCGTAAATCACATTTACCGATCATCCACCATCATTCGTGACAACCCATTTCGAGCCACTACTACCCTGATAACCAATGCATCATTGTGTGGAAAGTGTACTCCAATAGCATTGTCTTGGGTAAATGTGATAGATTCTGTCCGAGGCATCCTAACAGGATGTGAATGGATATGGTAATTCAAATTGGCGGGCTGCTTGACTTCTCTGATATAACTCTTTTGGGAGTTATTTGTGCTCCCACCTGGGTGGGGGCCTCCCAATATTGTGTCGATTTCACGAATAGGAGGGTCTGCCACAGGCGTAGGTGGTTCTCTTGTATCTTTAACATGTGTCGAGGAGGTATCCTAGCCCTTGTTCCTGTTTCTCCGACGATGTCAATCCTCTCTTTGGTCGAGTTCTTCCATGGAGCTCTCCTGTCAGCTCGGTTGAACTTCTGGCCACCTGATTTTTGAGTTCTCCCCTTGTCAGGGGAGAAATCACTTCCCTTTCTTCCATGCGCCTTTTGGTCCGCTAACATGCGGGTTTCCCTGCAATCTTCTGTTGCGTGACCGTAAACTTGTGGTAGGCCCAATAAGCCCCAATCATGGGCTGTTTTCCACTTCGGATACTTTCCATTCTTCCTTGAGCCATGGGAGGATTCTGAGAAGGAGAGTTGGAGTGCAAGTTGGGGATAGCTTCCCTGATCTCTGCTGCATAGCTGGACCCTGTCCTCGGAAATGGACACTGCGCTCCACTTCGGTTACTGCCGAACCTATCCTTGTTACCTCCTTTCTTGAGGGTTGCTTCATTAGAATACCCAAGATTGTATCTCCCTTGAGGATGGTTGTCTCTGGACCTAGCCATTTCTTCTGATACGATCTCCTCCTTCATCAGGTCTACTAGGGCGTTTTAATCCCTCGGTTTCCTGCTTCGGACATCCCTCCAAAACATGCTCGTCATATCTAGCCCTCCTTTCAATCCGGAAAACATCTCCGCCTCGGTGATGTTTTCACAAATGTGCATCTCTTTAGTAAACCGAGCTAGGTAACTTTTCAGAGATTCATCCCTTCCTTGCCTTAGATCCTGAAGGCATTGCAGTGGGAGCTGGCCAGGCCTGGAGGAAACAAAGTCATTTTTAAAGGCTGTTTTCAGATCTCTCCAACTGTGGATGCTACCGGGAGGGAGCATTTTGTACCATCGTATCGCACTTCCCTCAAGGGTCAAAGCAAAAGCTTTGCACTTCAGTGCCGGAGTAGCTCCGGCTATTTCCATGCTAGCGCAGTAGTTTAGCAGGTGATCGTCAGGGTCACCTTGGCCAGAATACTTTGTTATTTCTGGCATTTCGAAGTCATGAGGCACTGGGCACCTACGGATGCCCTCCGTGAAGGGACTTATTTCCTCTTCTTCATCCAGCTCGTATGAGGGTAGTTCACTATTCTCGTTCATGACCGAAATACATTGGGTCGTGGTATTGGTCGTAGGGCGGTGGAGCGTACTCCTGCTTTTGTGGTGGCAAAACTCAGCCATAGTTTGGCCTTTCATGGGTCGGTAAATCATTATGAGATTTGGTCCAAGCTGCTTCGGCTCTCCTTTCCTGCCTATTCCTAGGCTCGTGCGTGGGGGCCAACTTTTCTACTCCCGTACCATGCTGGTCCCTATGCATTTGACGACAAGGCTTCTTCAGCGCATCGCTCTGCCTATTTCTAGGCTCAGCTGCATTGTACCGACCTTGATCAGTTCGACCCCCTCACTTGCCTCTGAATAGCCCTCCTATCCGGCTGAAGACACTACCGAATTTTGCGGGCAAAGCCTCCCTGTGTCTAGCTGGGAGTTGGTCTTGTTCTTCAGGTGCTTCATGCTCCGGGCCTTCTTCATAGAGGGGTGCGGATTCCACCTCGGCATAGGCTCGTGGATCTTGATAATAATAGGAGGTAGTGGCCGCATCGGATGGTGAGTAATGTGGCTGTAAATATAGCGGGGGTATAATGGGCTCGTTCATAACATACCCTCTAGCCATGTAAGCATTCATCGCAGCGGTTTGTTCTATCTGCTATTTTTGCATTGCCAACATTTGAGCTGCCATACGAGTCATGTCTCGCAGCATGCGGCGATTTCAATGCCGGCGCGGAGGATTAGGTTGGGCCACTCCCTCGTTTGTGTTCTCACGAGGCCTCTGAGGAGCCGCCTCCTCCCTTAGTTGGTCATTTCTACTCCTGTGAGGGTTAATATCATCGTCACTTTCATTCATGTTCAGGGCAATTTTTTGGTTTTATCTTCTCTTTCAAAGATAGGTGAACTTTTATCTCAAAGCTCTAAGCCTTTTTCAAGGTTATTAAACTTGTATTTCAAAGTTCTTGCCTTTTTCAAGGTTAACAAACTTGTGTTTCAAAGTTTTTGCATTTTTCAAGGTTAATAAACTTGTATTTCAAAGTTCTTGCCTTTTTCAAGGTTAATAAACTTATGTTTCAAAGTTTCACGCCTTTTTCAAGGTTAATAAATTTGTGTTTCAAAGTTTCACGCCTTTTTCAAGGTTTTAAAACTTATGTTTCAAAGTTCTTATGGTTCTTTGCTCTTTTGCAAGAGTTCGCTCACCCCTTTTTCAAGGTTTCCTTTTGCGCGTGTAGCTTTTCACCACGAGTTTTCATGATTAGCAGTATGGCTTCCCACAGACGGCGCCAAAATGTTGACCACAAAATCCGGCTGGACCTTGGACCAACGCGTCTCAGCTCCTCCCTCTTGAACACGTGGATCTCCTACGCACTGTAACAAATGATCAGTTTGCAAAGGGGACCGAGGCGGCTCCCATTTGCACTCTGATGCAAAAGTCAGTGCTCATTTCAAGTAGATATAAATTGGGTGCGAGAAATATAAATGTGTAAAAGAGAGAAAAGGGAGTGAGAGTAAAATATTTAGTTAAGAGTATGAAATTGCTAACCCCTTACAAAGCTGGAGGAGTGCTCTATTTGTAGTGGAACTCGTTGTTTCGGATCGTGATACGTGGCGTACTTTACACTTGTATTTACCCTAACTTATAAAAAGGAGATCTTATCTTTTGATATTAATCATTACTATCCTTTGTAGGGAATGAGCGCCTGTCACTTCATGGTAAAGGTGGTGTCACATCTCTTACTCCATCCCTTGTCCCATCCCTCTTTTGTGCGTCACTGTAAAGCACCTCGGCTAAGCATAAATCACATCGGCCAGACACAAATCAGTTCGGCCAAAGAGGTTCGCGTGATATTCCATCTCGGCAGTTGCCCCAAGGTGATATTCTAAGCTTTAACCATGGGCTAGAGTCCATTGGGCCCTCTTTTCGCTGGTGGTCCAATGTGCCGCATTTTGGGTACGATCTCAACAACATTAATTATATGTTTTCCTTCAGGGATAAACATGGATAAACATGAACTCAGATGATATATTCTTCGAAACATATGAAACTTCGAAAGCACGTTTTTATTGCTCATTCAAAATCAATATGTCAATATTCTTCTAGAATATTGAAATTATAATATCATGCTTATGTTAAAAATGTTGTGCTTCTTCAGGAGCAATGACATATTAAACATATTAAACTCGAATATTCAATGTGAAATAAGATTTTCCTTCTTCAAGAGCAAAAACGAAATATTCTTATTTCATTAAATAACTCAAATGAGATATTCTTAAGGCTGCAATATTCTGCTGGAATATCGATTTAGATCAATATTCTTCTGGAATATTGATTTAGATTGTTTCTTTTTCTAGAATAGTGATTCAATATTCTTCTGGAATATTGTACTATATTATTGAATGTAAAGCATACATTTAAATAAATGTTTATTAGAAGTTGGTATAATCGAAACGATATGATAAGATCAAATAACTATACCACTTTCTATGAAAATTTAAAGTTAACAGAATACAAACTTTTACTTTGAACGGAAAAAGAAACTATGTTATTCGTGAACAAGTAACATAATAAATTAAATATTTATCATAAAATAAAGTTATTATTCTTCAGGAGTAACAATAAAATATTGTCACAGAATATCAAATTAATAGCATATCTCATAATATTGGGCTCTTCGAGAGCAAATTATATTCCGTTATAATATTTCATATGAGATAAAATTATAATTCTTCAGGAATCATCACAACAATAGATTATTCTATATCATAATAATCTTCTGGATTATTAATAAATTCGAATTTCTTTGAGAACGAGAATACAATATTTATCACATGAGCAATAAAATAATATTATTCTAGAATATCAAAACGTAGTAATAACGCAATATTCTTCTGGAATATTGATTCGAAGTTCATTCAATCATAACAATAATTAATATCTATTATGCTAGTTAGGAGCAAAAATAATGAATTATTCTTCTGGAATAATTATATTTCTAAAATTGTAATTCTTCAAGAATAATAAATCAATACTCTTCAGGAATATTGAAAAATTATGTTTTCCAGGAGCCAATAATATTCTTTAGGAATATTGACATTAATGATTCGTTATACCTTTCGAACTAACAATATTTGTGCTCTACACAAATGACGATAAAATATATTCTGGAATATTTATCTAACGCGGGTTGTGTTTTTTCGAGAACACCAACACCAACACCAACACCAACACCAACACCATATTCGTTTAAAATATAAATTATGCTTCTTCAAGAGTATTGAGTCAATATTCTTCTGGAATATTAAAATTGTAATATACAGGTCTTCACGAGCAAGTAATATTATATATACTGGATATTACTTGGATTATAAGTCAAAGATAAAATCTAAAGATTACAAGAATATTGGATTAATATAAACCAAGAGATATACTACAAATAAACCGTGAACATGGTTATCCAATCTTTGCTGATTTTGATTTCAAGATTTTAGGCTGATCTTGTACGTCACAAATGGTACACACAAACATAATTGATATAGGCAAAAAAAGATAATGATAAATTTTCAGTACCTTTTAGAATGAAAGTTAATGTACCGGAACAATATATATCTTCTTCCGCTAACGAATTTATTTCAATTCTTCAAAAATAATATTTCATGCTCTTCAGGAGCAAATAACATCCTCCAGGATATTAATTATAATGTTGTACTACTTCAGAAGTAACAACAAATTATTTATAATTGACAAATTTACGATTAATATTCTTCTGGAATATAGAAACGCAATAATAACGCAATATTATTCTGAGATATTGATTTGAAATTCATTCAATTATCAATATTCTTCTGAAAAATTGATACGAAGTAATAAATTATATTAAACTAGATATATGTCTATCATCAACTAATATAGTTAAAATGATATTAGAAATCGTATAACCAGGTTATATTTATTTATAATAGACAGTTCTGTAATTAATATTCTTCTAGAATATTAATTATTTATTGTGCTGCTTCAGGAGAAATAACAAATTATTCTTCTAGAATAACTATAGTTCTAAAATTTTGATTATTCAAGAATAATAAATCAATATTCTTCTGGAATATTGAAAATTATAATTTATGCTCTTCGGGAGCAAATTATATTCTTTTGGAATATTAATTATAATTTTGTGCTACTTCAGGAGCAACAACGAATAATAATCAATTCTATGATTAATATTCTTCTGGAATATTAATGTATTGTTGTGCTTCTTCGAGAGCAACAACATAATGAATTATCAACTTAAAAAAACTCAACAACAAAATAATATATACATTAAACAAAGTTAATATATGGAGTATAGAGCCGAAATTGACTTGCGTCCAAGTCACAATTGTTACACGAGTACAAATTATTGGTTGGAGTATGGAGGCAGATGGAATTGGAACAATTATTGGAATTAAAGCAACCTCCTAGAATTGGAACAATTCAACCACGATCTGAACAAAAAAATTCATACGCTGTCAAATTAATTTTGACGCACATGATGTTTCCTTCAACTAATATTTTGGTATATGAGATTTTGAAAAAGAAAATTCTAACTCAATTTGGTGGAGACTCGTGCTGATAACGTATTATAAACTATAGAGAAAGAAAAAGAAATAAAAAGGCCAAGAAACTTGTATATTATTATGAACAAAAGCCCCCATATATATAGGGGGAATAAATGATGCATAAGGTAATAATACCTAGGGTTTTAGGTGTACAACTGTCATTTACTAATACAATATAATATTTACAACACTCATCTTATTTTTGAATTATATAGTTTATAAAGATAATTACTTGCAACCCTAAATTTTAAGTTTCAATTTTAAAAATCAAGTATAAATTTTTTTTTTCTACAAATCAATTTTTAATTAAATTTTATTGTTATTGATAATAATAAATTAAAATATATCTACGCCACCAATACAATACAAACCCTAATTTCCCCATTTTACGTTTCTCTCCTCTTCGTTGACAATCTTCTCTTCTTCTCTTATTTCTCATCTCTCCAACCCTCGAGAAGTAGCCGCATGCGGTAGATATTGTCACTCCTTCCACGGACAGTGCAATGTTTTAGGTAATCAGCAGCGAGATCGTTGCTCCTTCTTCCATGCAGCGGTGTTATGGTTATGTTGTGGTGGTGGTGGTGGTGGTGATGGGGTTGTGCGGTGTGGTTGCGATGAGGTAGAGATTTTCTGTGTATTTTTTTGATCGGTGCTTATTAAGGTTTAGCTGGTGATGGTGGTGAGGTTTTTTTGCAGCAGTCATGTTCGGGGTGGAGTGTGGGGTTTTCTGTTAACAACGTTTGCAGATGATGTTGTGTTGGTAGTGCAATGATGGTGTTGTGCTGTGGCACTGCAATTGAGGTATGGATGGTGATGGTGGGGAGGCTTTTGGAGCAGTTGTGGTGTTTGGGTGGTGGAAGGTTGGGTGTAGACGGTGGAGGTAGAGGTGGAGTGTAGGTTTGGGTGTTTCTGACAAATTTGTAGCATGCAGTAGTGGAGTGTGGCACCTTGGAAGTTGTGATGGTGGTGAGGCGGCAGTTACAATGGGTGGTGACGGTGAAGGAGGAAAGAACTTAGGTTGGGAAGGGAGCATGTTGGAAGTGGGTGACTTGAATAGTACCATGACTAATTATGGGTGATTGTGATCAAATATTGACTAATTGTGAGTTTGTGCGACTTGTGACGAGTACGATATGTGACCATTTTAAATAAATTATCCATCACAAAATTTGATTAGCGAGTAAAATTTTAATTGTGACCTACAGTTTGTGTCAACGGTGACTTTGTGAGCCGATCGTGACTTTGTGCGCCTTATGACGAGTATGTGATGTGACCTGTTTAATTAAATTGCCAGTCACAATATTTGATTTGCGACTAAATTTAAAATTGTGATATGCATGGCGTCAACTGTGACTTTGTGTGACCTTGACTAATGTAAGATGTAACTTGTTTAATTAATTTATATGTTACAAGATTTTATTGGTCACAAATGTGACCAAAATTATTAAATAATTATGACTAAAATATTGAATAATTGTGATCAAGAAAATGAGTAAGTTATGACCAATAAATAATGTGACTAAAATATTTAATTGTGACTATATTTGTAATTGTGATTTTGTGCAACTTGTGATGTGTATGAGACGTGACCCATTTAATTAGATTATTACTCACAAAACATAATTTGTGACTAAATTTGTAATTATTACTTAACTGCGATTTTGTATGACCCTTAACTAAGACGAGATATTGATTAATGTATGAGGCGTAAGAGAGGGGAAGTGAAGTTTTAATAAAATGACAGAAATTGTGAATATCAATAAGAGGGAGAAAGTGACATTTGAATTTGAAAATTAAATGCTTTCTACTGAAGAGTACACACACTCTCTGATAAGGGACTCACTCCCACGTGGCGTTGCCACATAAGCAAGTGGGTCCCATCCCGTTCAAACTTTGAAAAAATAATTTCCCACCATTTATTATCCAACGTCCCCTATCCTAGCTAGGGATGGCAAAACGGCTCGTCGGCTCGGACCGCTCGGGCTCGACTCGGAAAAAGCTCGGGCTAAGCTCGGCTCGAGATTTTGAGCCAAAGCTCGAGCTAAGCTTTTTTTTTTTAGAGACGGGCTTTGGCTCGGCTCGGCTCGAGCCAAAAAAAAAGCCCGCTAAAAAAATTCGATGGGAGCTTGAACAATGAATTTCGACCACGAGTTCGGCTCAACTTGCTATATATACACATTTTCAATAAAAATTTTATGAATTTTTGCTATAAAAATAAGAAAAAAAGTAAAAGCTCGGGACTCGGCTCGGAAAAAGCTCGAGCTTGTCGAGCCTTATATTTGGGGACGAGCTTTAGCTCGGCTCGGCTCGGGCCAAAAAAAGCTCGGCCCCAAAAAGCTCGAGCTAAGTTCGAGCCTTGATCTTCGGCTCGACTCGTTGACATCCCTAATCCTAACCCCACATTTTCAACCCAACCCCTTTGACATATGCAGAAATATTCACTCCCTCCTGACAGTTATCTTTTCGTTTTCAACCTAAATATTCTTCATCTCTCCAACCACAATATATTTTCTATGTTGAAATCTCTCTCTCATTCAATTCTACATCATTATTCATCTCTCATATATCTTAAGTCTTGAAGGTAGGTTTAATCTTTTTATTATTTTGACTGATAAAATTTCATTCTATATTGTTATAAAATTTACAGAAAACGATTTATACTTTTTTAGGTTGTAATACTTTTTTTATGTAATGTTATATTTGCTAATATTCAAATCTCTCATTTTTCTTCTCTCTCAAAGGTATGTTATATCTTTATGTTATTTTTACTGATAAAATTTCATTCTATATTGATGTAAAATTTATAGAAAATGATTTATATTTTTTTCTACGTTGTAACATTTTGTTTATGTAATGTTACATTTGCTAATATTCTAATTTCTCATTTTTCTTCCCTTTTGAAGGTATGTTAAATCTTTATATTATATTTAGTCATAAAATTTCATTCTTTATTGTTGTCAAATTTACAGAAAAACGTTTTATATTCTTTTAGGCTGTAATACTTTGTTTTATTTTATGTAATGTTTTATATTTTTTAGGTTGTAATACTTCGTTTATTTTATTTTTCATTTGCATATGCAGTTATCTAACATATGCGGTAGTGATCTATGTTTGCCAAATTAGTAATCTGTTGGTCACAAATATGTTTGTCATCATGTATTTAGTCTTACTTAAAATTAATTTAATTCTATATATTTGCAAAATTTGTAATATGTTATGCATTGTAATCTATAGTTAAGGCCGTTGTTTAACAGTCAATTTTTACTTATCATTTTTGATAGCTATGGAATCAAAACATGATGATTACGTGTTTGTTTCTCAAGTTTCCGTTAATCATATTTCTAAAATAGGGCAAGAATTTGAATCTCATGAGGATGCCTACAATTTTTACAACGAATATGAATGTAAGGTTGGTTTCAAAACAAGAATAGCAAACAATAAAAAGAAAAAAGAGACTAGAGAAATGTATTGGAAGTTGTATGTTTGTTCGAAAGAAGGAAAAACCAACAAGACTTGTTAGATGAGAATCAAGGATTATGTGCCACTGACTAGTGTTAGAAATCGAGGATAGAAAGAGTAGGATGCAATGCTAGATTGACAATGATGCAGAAACAGACTGGACAATCTTGGGTAGTGAAGCTTTCAACCACTAGTAGAGTACATTTCTTGAGGTCACACGTGAATATCTCAACCACCAAGAAAGCACTCAAACAATAATTATTAGAAGCTAATATACCGATCTATCAACAAATGTGACTTATGGAGATAGATGCTGGTGGTTCATCATTTGTTGGGTGTGTGCGAGGAGATTATAGAACTACGAGGTTAAACTATGAGGAAAAAGGGCCATGATGCAGAAGCAATGATAGAGAACTTTGCATTTGAGAGGGAGAAAATCCCCAATTTTTCTATGCATTTGACACATCAAATAATAAGTAGGTTCGATATTTTTTGGCTGATTATGAGTCACGACGATCTTATGCATTTTTTTGGAGACGCAGTGGTGCTTGACATAACGTACAACATGAATAAGTACTCGATGATTCTTGCACCGTTCATTGGTGTAAACAACCACCGACAAACCGTTTTATTTGCTAGTGAAATGTTGAGTGATGAAACGACCGAATCATTTATATGGTTATAATCAAAGTTCATTGAAGCAATTCCAAGCAGCAGGCTACCTCGGGTGATTATTACTAACCAAGATGCTGCAATCTTGCAGGCAATTTTAATGCAGATGATGTCATCCAAGGTAGGAGATCAAAAGAGAAATCAATTAACAGGCGATGCAACAACTATCTACATGGGAAAATGAGCAATTGGGTTTGAGTCGAGAATCAAACTGAATCAAGTTGTTTCGAAGGGACGAAAAATGGTACAACAGGGCCAACCACGTGATCGCGTGGTGAAACAGAGTGCACGATCAAGCGATGGCTCCAAAATTTCAACTGAAAGTTTAAGGCCCAACCACACGATCATTGACATATGCCCACGTGATCGTGTGGTTATGTTCTTTAGGGTTTCGCGAGTTTTTTTTTCTTTCTATTTTCAGTTTTGGTTTATTATTTCGGCATATTAGAGCCTAATAGCTGCTAGACCTAGTTTATTTCAATTTTAGTTTATATTATCAATTTTTATCATTGTAAACATTAACTTGGATTCTTATGAATCGAATTGAGTGTTTTTCTTAGAAAAGCGAGTGATTCCTTTTCTTGAATAACCAATTGTACTTATCAAGGAAATTGACAACCCTTGTGCCTTTTGAAAACCTCGAATCTTTCTTCCGCATCGTCATTCATTGTGTCGTGAAATTTGGGTCATGGCCTATCGTCTAATCTATCGTTTCTTTTTCATTATTTTTATTCTTGGTTCTTGTTATTTTTGCTAAATTTAGATCTTTCCCATCGTTTGTTGTTTATTCCTCGTTCTTTGTCATGTTTCCCAAAAGTAACCGCATCAGGTGGTATCAAAGTTTAGATCTAAATTCAGGTCTTGATATTTCTTAGTTTTCTTGTTCTTCATGCCTTTATAGTTCTTTTTTTTTTTGACCCATTTGAAAATCCCACAAAAAATCAAACGTGTTTATTTCATTCAATTCTTATCCAAATTCAATTCCGTTTGTTTTTCCATATTCGTAGGCGAATTTTCAAGTAAAAAAATCGAAAATTCTTTAAAAATTTCGGGAATATCCCTAAAATTTCTGAAATATCAATTTTCTTTGTCTTTTTCATGTTTTTCATTATTTTTCCTAATTCTTGAATCTTTGATTGGTTCTTTGAGTACTTGAAAAGGGATCAAGAGTGATACACGAGCGAAAACAAATACATGAGGGAAATTTTTATTTGATTTTGAGAACTAACAATGTCTGACAAGCGAGGATCGTCTTCTTCATTAGTTGGTGGCAACAAAGAAATGGGTATGAGAGAATCAGTAGCCTCATCAATGAATTGCTACAAACAACCCGAAGGTATAAATAGGATGGGTATAAATGATGTTGGTGTAAATGTAACCATAAAGGAGCAACTTGAGAGATTGATGATTAGAATGGATAGGACTAATGAAAATATTGCTCAAATGGGAAGAGAGCGAACTCATACAAATCCTAGAGTTAAGAGAGGTGATGAGAGGGAGCACACGAGGGGAAACAATCATAGGTTTGGATATGCATTTGATGAAGAAAGGGGTGATAGTAGATGGAAAAGTGTTCATTCATCAATGATTGGTGTATGAAGGAGTGAAAGGAGTGATAGGCATGAAAGGGATCATAGAAGGAGGCATGGGAATATTGATGAAGTGGATGATAATCTAGGAAGTATAAAAATGACCATACCACCGTTCCATGGGAGGAGTGATCCGGAGGCTTATTTAGATTGGGAAAAGAAACTGGAGTTGATGTTTGAGTGCCATAATTATTCAGAGGAAAAGAAGGTTATATTTGTTGTGTTGGAATTTACTGACTAGAGAAGGAATGGTAAAGGACCGGTGAATATATGGGTGAGATGAAGGCCATAATGAGGAAGAAGTTTGTTCTAAGCCACTACCATAGAGATATTTACCAAAGATTTTAGGGGCTTACACAAGGTTCTAGAAGTCTGGAGGAGTACCATAAGGACATAGAGGTAGCCATGATTAGGACCAATATTGTGGAGGACCGGGAGACAACTATGGCTAGATTCTTGAGTGAGTTGAATCGGGATATTGGTAATGTGATTGAACTACAACACTATGTAGAGTTGGGAGACATGCATATGACAACGAAGGTGGAAAGACAACTGAAATGAAAGGGGGCAGCAAGACTTTCGCCGGGGTCTTATCCTGCATCACAACCAAGGTGGAACACAATAATGATCATGTCCCGAAAGGGAGCGAGGAACTTACAACGAAATGTAAAAATATTTCTGATTATCAACCTACTAAGGATAGGAATATTAAATGCTTTAAGTGTTTGAGTTCGGGTCATATAGCATCTCAATGCCCAAATAAACGGGTAATGATTATGCATGATAATGAGGAAATTAGTTTGGAGGATGAATTCAAAGGGATGCCTAAATTAGTAGATATTGGGGCTAGTAGTAGTGATGATGAATGTTTGACTTATGCTTTGAAGGGCTTACTTGTCCATAGGCATGTCCTAAGTTCTAGTGCTAAAGTAGATGAGGTTGATAAACAAAGGGATAACTTATTTCACACTAGGTATTTGGTGCGTAAAAATGTTTGTGAAATGGTCTTTGGTGGGTAAAAATGTTTGTGGAATGGTGATAACACCGCACCACTACTACCTCACATTAACGGGAGAACCTTCACATCACTAGCCCACCACCAAAAATCAGCAATCCTGCACTACAACAACTACGGCCTCACATCCACCACACCACCTTCAAATCATCAGCACCACCACTGCACATCAACACACACTCAACAACATAAATCTGCTTCGACCATCGATTCGAAAAAGGACAAAAAATAGCGGCGAGGAAGACACAATCATCAACACCACATAACCACCACCTCTACCACGCCACCAGGAGCTCTGATTGCAGCTCTTTTCTTTTAGATTTGTGAATCCCCAAACACTGCAATGTCGACACTTCTGGTGGAGAATGTGGACTCGAAAGGTAATAGAGAATCTGAAAGGAAAATGAAAAAGGTTTATGGTGTAAGACCTATTTTGGGGAAATTTCTTTGATTTGAGTGGGATAAGTTGCGTAATTGACGGTTATTGATAAACTAGAGTTTTGAGTTAATACCAATATTTTCTCATTAATGAAATGAGATTTTGAAAACTTTTTCACCATGTTATTTCCTCACTAAAATTGCAACGTTGGGTTTCAGGTTAATCAATGGACTTTAGTGGGCCTGAAGCGGTTGAGATTAAAGTTAGGAAAAATTGCATATGCAGTCCTCATCCTTAACATTTTTCCAATACATGATACATCTGTAATAGTTTTTATTTTCTTAGCTTAACCATCTAGGGATGGAAAAAAAATTGAACGGACCCGAGACCCAATCTCATTAGGGACGACCTGCCTAGAAAGACCTGCCCAGAAAATTCAGGTCCGCAGGGCACTTCAAGGCGGCTTCTCTGCTCTGCGGCTGCCCCAAACCTATCCCACGACTTGAAAACTTTTACCTTTTTAGTTTTTTCCTATTTTTCTCTATTTAAAAAATGAAAAAATATATCTATAAAAAAAGTAAAAATTTATTAAAAAATATAAATGGAGCAATAAATGGGTTGGAATTGCCCCGACCCACCCTACGACCCGTTCCCCAGGGGTCCGGGCGGACCATTGCCATCCCTATAACCATATGTATTTCAAGTATCATCTAGAAATGGCGAAATACCCCGCATTTGCCTTTTGGTGATTCCCGTCCCGTGCCACTCCTAGTGACATCACCATTTTGTTTTCCAAGTTTCTCGTGAAAATCCAATTTAAAAAACATCAAGTAATTGCACACATGATCAAAGATTAGCAAGCTTAAATCCCAACTTGCATTTTATGACTATTTCTCGATTACAATCCACAGATAAAGCAAGCACCAAATTAAAAACACACAGAAACAAGAAACTTATAAATAAGCAGTAACTGCATTATTTCCAGCCATGGAAACTGGATCATAATTTTGTAATATGATCATCCATCTTCAAGTTCTACCACCGGTACTTTCTTTCCCTTCTTGTGCTTTCTGCTGTATAGTCTGCCCCGTCTCCTTCTTTTTCTGCCCAACTTGCATGGTCGCATCCGCCACCCGCCCCTTCGCATGCTCCATCTGCTCCGGCATGGACCCAGCAAGCTGCTTCAACGAATTCACAACCCAAGAAATCGATGACAGCCCAGTTAGCCCGAAGGCGCCAGAAGTAAGGAAAGCAGTGACAGAAAGGCCAACAAGAATGGCGGTTGGGACGAGAACCGGGCTGAAGATGATGAAAAGAGGGGTTGTGACAGCAAGGCCAACAAGGCTTCCGGCTAGTGTCAACCCGGCGAGTGCCAGTAGGGTTCCACCAACAGGGAGGAGAGTAACGACTGCCAATACTTGGCTCTTCGATGGACCATTTTGTGGGAGGGCATTCTTCATTCCGCCACATTGATCATAGCGTGGCTGAGTACTGTGAACTTGGACCTGGTGGGGCTGTGGACGATCACGGTCCGCCATGGAAGAATTGACTGTGTTATTGTGAGAGGAAGAGGGAATTGAATGAAGAAGGATTAGATGATGAGGTGTAGTTTTTATAGAGAGATCAAAGTGCAACGTGTTGGAGTGCATGTGTAGAAACAGAGTTAGGGGTTTGCATGAGATACAAGTTGCATTTTAGTGTTGCCACATCTCTCTCTCTCTCTCTCTCTCTCTCTCTCTCTCTCTCTCTCTCTCTCTCTCTCTCTCTCTCTCTCTCTCTCTCTCTCTCTCTCTCTCTCAGAAACCAGGTTCTATGGGTTTAGGAGAGATCCTACAGGAATCAAATTTGGGATCGAAAGTTTGCCATCTGTACACGTGTCAATCATCTGTTTTTTTGCCCATCACATTACCATTGAAATCTACGGCTCACCTAAATTTGATCATCCATTCAGTCATATTTTTCGGGGCTAAGTAGTATTTTCCATGGATTTAGTTTCTTGCAAGGACACCTTATTCACGTGATACTCCAAGATGAAATAGGATTAATTTAATTTTGATAATTGAATTCTTGGTTCAGTACAAAAAAAACTGCCTACGGCAACGCGCAAAAAATGTTGACGTAGGCCTTTTACAACGTTCATGTGCATGTTGCAAATCGCAGTGTTGCCGTAGAGGGAAATGATACGGCAACGTTCATTGCGTGTTGCAAAAGGATGAATTGCATGTTGCTGTAGACCTTTGGCAACGTTCACTGCGCGTTGCCGTAAACCTTTGGCAACATTCATTGTGCGTTGCCGTTTATACTTTTGGCAACGTTCATCACGTGTTGTAGTAGATCTTTAGCAACGTTCTTTGCATGTTGCGGTAGACCCTTTAGCAACGTTCTTTGCCTGTTGAGGTAGATACTTTTTGCAACACTCGTTGCGCGTTGCCGTTGATACTTTTGGCAACACTCTTTGCGCCTTACCATTGATACTTTTGGCAACACAGTTTGCGCGTTGCCGTTGATCTTTAACATTTTTTTTTTAATTTTTGTAAATCAATATAGATAATTCCACTAATAACCAACAAATTTCTCAAACATATATGTAATTTTTAATATAAGAAACACGCGTGCTATAAAAATAAATCAATTATTCAAAATAAATACTTTACAAAAATTATTGTACTTTGTTCTCCTACATTAAAACAAATTATGTAATATAAGTTTTTCACCTATTTGATTACTATTCCTCTAAATTGCAACAGTATCTCTAGCAGACCAATAGCCATACAAAAATGAGCTATTATCACCATTTTCAACACGAATCATCATTAAAGATGAGTACTTCCCTGGCTTTTGAAGTCTAGTTTGAACTGTGCACATGACAAACTATCACAAAAACTACAAAATTGACTTTTACCTGCAAAGACATTATAAAAGTTTAATCATCAGGACTCCAACTGCACTTAATGCAAAAATGTAGAAATAAATCATACTAAATATTAAAATTATCATTTTTTATTGTAAAACTTTACAGAAATTTGGACAAAGTCTCCTTATAAATTGGACTTAACCAATCTGTAGAGGGATATCACAACCACCATAATACTTTAAAACACTAAAATAAAAACTCATTCATCATCAAACTACAATCAAATTAATCCAAAATCCATACCCAACTACACACCAACAATAATCTAGAATCAATACTCATCACAACCAAAATCAACTCACACAATCTCACCTCCTCAATTTTTGTCATCCTCTTTGTCTACCTACAAGAATCTTTTCAAAATTGACAGATAGATAAAGCCACACTATCCTTGATAAACACAAGAACAACTTAAGAAAGGCTAAATCAATCAAACGTAATAATAAGAAATATAGCACTATACTGGTTAACAGAGAGCTAATTATTTATAAACAGATAATAACGAATTCATTCCAAATATGAAAAGACTGTAAACTAGGGAATACAAACCTGCCAAAACAAAATCCTTTGAGTAGCTGCACCTGTTGGATTACCCTCTGGCCACATTGGAATGACAATATATGCTGCAAACCTCTCGTGTGCTCTTATTTTGCTGGAAATCTTGAGGGCGATTTCTAGTGGAATCAAATTATTTGCACCTGCAAAGTAGAAGTATGTTTCTAAATTTTGTACATCTGAAGAAAACTTGAACTAAATAGGACAAAAAGCAGTAAAATAAGTGGGCAGTCAAATTGTCACCCGAGACAACAAAACTATGACAAGGTGGTAACATATTTTCACACAACTTATTTGCATGTATGGTGCAATGTATGTGATATCAAAGAAAAAATGTTGCATCATTTTGAACTTGGCTGCTATAGTTAAATCTTTTTCATATATTTTGTGAGCCGTTGAATCTTGTACCTTTCCTGAGGTATGTTCCTATTGTTTGTTGCATGTACCAATGCGAATAAAACCATGGCCAGCAGTAATGAATCATTTCAAAATGGGGGAAAAAAACCTATAGACAAGCATGGCAAAAGTGTAACTTCCATTCATCAATTTTATTCTGCGTGACATGCATCTGAAGCTTACGCAAGTCAACTAAAGGAAAAGTAATACAAACTATACTGAATGAAAAGTAATACAAACTATACTAAAGGAACTCTTCGGTTTATGCATCATATGTTCCAAAACAGTGATCGAACTTTTTTTCTCTCTAGTAAAGATTTCCACCCAAAAAATGATACGAGATGTATTCTCGTCTAAGCTTCTTCCCTATGCATTGGATACCCTGATTGAAGAATTGTATATACAGCTTATTATAAAGTAGATATTTATGTCTCTCTCTCCTTTTTTGGTAACAACAACTTTCTCTAGGAGCTACAATTGTGTATAATCTATGTGAAGAGAAAAATGAACTTTTAGGATATCCACGCTCACAAGATGGAAAGTTCATGAATACAACTACACAGGAGGGCTATTTTAGTAGTTACCACTTTAAAGATGATGATAAGTTTGGTATACGAAATAAAAGCACAATAAACATAGAAAATACTAGCTTAAAATCTGAAAGAAGATGTTGACATATTCGTATGTAAAAAATAGTTGAAGATTAGTGAAAGCTTACTGTGAAATTTTCACCCTCGTGCATATCCACGTAAGTAATTGGCTGAGCCCATTGATTTACTCTGTTGAATAGCTTAATTCCAAGAGGACCATGACCTCTATCGTTCTCTTTGTTTCCATCGTCAAGCCCAACATCAGTAGGACCTATTGTGTCTGTGAAATAATAATCTCAGATTATTACCAAAAGCATAATTTTGACATGCCGACAGATAGTGTTGACATGCTAGACGGTATCAGAGGGATATCATTCAGCTATGCTAACTCAGTTTTAAACTTGGTAAACTAAAGAATTCAAGCTATTAGTAGAAACCAAATAACAGATGTTGGCAACTGTTCTTGCCTCTTTATGAAGGAAAAGAAGAATTGCTATGGGTTCTAAACATGTTTGAATGTTAATTTTTTCTTACTTTCTAAGTAAGATAATTTCCGTATCTTAAGAGTAACTTCTCACATTGCTGTAAAAATTAGTATTCATTTTTAGATTTTAATCAACCTAAACTATTTATAATAAAATAAATTTATTTATTTACAAGTAAATTTCACTTAAAATAAACTCTTTAAGTTTAGCCAAATGTGCTATGAATTCTAGCAATATATGGAGCAACAATGCCTATTTCCCCATGTTATTTCCACTAATATATCACTTAAACTCTCCCTCCCCCCCCCCCCCTCCCTCCCTCCTTCCTTTGTTATTTGTGTTCTTTTCCTTTTCGAGAAGGTATTTAGTAATCAAGTTAAAAAGAAATAATAATGTAAAGAAAGCAAATGAACATAATTCGCAGTATTGCATATACTACTGAGAAATTTAAGTATCGAATCTAAGACCAAAGCAAAGCAAACCAATAATTCAAAACACTGCATTCATATACGTGTAAATTGTAAATCAAAAGTGTAGCTTCATACAAATGAATTTTGAATTCTGTAAAAACGAGTAGTGCTTCACGCAGCATGCATTTTGAATTCGGTAAATAGATTTAGACCTTCAACAACCAACAACCAAAAACAAAAAGAACCAAAATTAACATATCATCTTCGATTCTTCATGTAAGCTGTATATAAAGGAATTTTTCACCCAAATTCTGACTTCAATTCACAACCAATAAATTGTAATGGTAAATCTGTTCAACCAAAAACCAAGAAAATTGCGAAGCTTGAAAGATTGCGGCCAGAACTTACCTTCAGGTCACGGACGGCAATGAACTAAAGGCGAGTGAAATAGAAAATTTTGGAACCCAAGATTTTCTCACCTACAAAAAATCAACAAATACTACCGAGTCTGTGAGACTAGAAAAATAAACGAACTGGTGTGAAATCGTCTTTACCAAAAAAGAATTCACCGAGAAGGTCGTCTTTACGAAAAATTAAACGAAATATGTTCATCCATACCTCACAAACTAGTTCGCGAACCGCAATTAGAAGTTTCCTAAGCTTTCGAACACGAATCTGAAGATTTTTTCTCAACTAATATAGAGATCAGAAGTGGCGGTGGTGTACAGAGCGAAATGGAGAGAGTTGGTATATTTTTCGACTAGGAAAAGTCTTAATGTACAAAAAAATCATATAGATTGGCATACAGATTGGCATACTCACCGTAGCGAGGGAGTGGTCGTGGTGGTGTGAGGTTGCGGCGTCGTGGTGGTGGTAGCCGAGTTGGTTCCGGTCGAGAGTGATGGAGGCGAGAGAAGAGGGGAGACTGAGCAGCGAGAGAGACAGGGGCCGAGAGTGAGACGGGCGGAATTTAGGTTTTGGATTAAGATTTAGGTGATTTTGGACTTGCGTTTGGTTTGTCATTTCTGAAAATTATTTTTGAAAGTGAAAAGTTGGAAAATACGTTCTTTTTTAAATTTTGTAGAATACTATTTTTAATTAATTTTTACTTAATTTTTTTTTTTTGTAATGTTGATATTGAATTCAATAAAACTTTATTTAAGCTTAGTTCTAAGTTAAGATAAAAAAAATTTTTTATTTAGGCTTAGTTTCAAGTTAGGATAATTCTTAAAAAAAAAAAAAAAAAAAATCTCAAAACGCTTTTTCCGTATTTTCCAAGTTAGGTTTTTTATTTTGCTATCTTTTGAAATTTACAATTTAGCCCCCCAACAATTTGCAATTTAGAGCTTGTTTGGTAAAGGTAAAAAATTTATCACAATTTTTCAAATTCAATCTCAATCATCAATTCTTAGTCAAGCCTACAAAATTTTGACTTTTCAAAGATTTTTAAACCACTCATCCAAAAAAAAAACTACAAAAAAATTACAAAAACAAAGAAATTTCAAATTAAACTCTTTGGCAACGTTCATTGCGCGTTGCCAAAAGGTTACCCTTTGGCAACGCGCACTGCGTGTTGCAAAAGGGTACCTTTCGTAACGCGCACTACTCGTTGCCAGTGCGTTGCAAAAGGGGACCTTTGGCAACGCGCACTGCGCGTTGCTAAAGGGGACCTTTGGCAACGCGTAGCTAGGTCCCCTTTGGAAACGCACAGAGCGTGCGTTGCCAAAGGTCCCCTTTAGCAACGCGCAACGAACGTTGCAAAAGGCTATAATTAGCAACATTCACTTGCTGAATGTTGCTAAATGTCAAATAAATCAACCAATGGCAATATGCAACCACTGAATGTTGCGGTAGACCCTCTTTAGCAACATGCAATTAGCGAATGTTGCCGTTTGCATGTTGCAAAAGGCCATTTTTCTTGTAGTGGTTAAACACTTTAATTTTTCACAAGAAATTACTCTATTATAATTTATTTTCAATATTAAGTTATTAACATGTGTTTGACCCATATTTTCTAGTACACAAATTATTTTTTAATCGCAAATTCATACGATCAATAAATAATGTTCACTTATTTATTTATAAACAAAATCTCATATTTTCAAATAAATGTGGCACGCTAATTTTTTGGCTACAAAATATTGAAATTGGAAAATAATAATAATAATAATAATAATAATAGAACTCTCTCTTGGATGAATTGCTATCAATTTTTAAATAAGTTTTGTTTTTCAAATTTTGTAGCCACGAATATGAAGGGAAAACAAGTACTTAATAAACTTAAAATAAAAGACAAGCCAAGTTGTCGTTGATTTCTACGTCCGCGATTGGGACCTTAAAGTTTAATAAGGGACTAACACTGTGAGACTAACATTGAGAGTAAATTGAAGTAAAATTGTGAAGTAATTGGATCAATGTATGCCCATCCAAATGAATTTGACTGGACCATATGTAGCAGCCCAGAATAAAGAATGCAAGTCCGAATGTGAACAGAACAATATCTTAAAGGAATGCTATTTATTCATGGTTGAGATTAATCTCAACTCATTTGGTACACATTCATTAGAGAATGGGGAGGTGCACATGTGTACATAATACACAAGCCACCTCTTCAATTTTCAATGGAAGAGTGTCAACTGGGTTGAGATTTATCTAAGGACATTTGTAAAAACACCAAACTTTTGTTATCATAATTGAAAATTACTTCATTTTCAATAATCATTGAAAAATACTTCGATTTTTTTTTTTTTTTTTTTTGAAAAAATACCGTTCTCTCTCAAGTATTAAAAGTATCACAACATGATACTTGTGATACTTTAAAACTTTTGGTATTATAACCTTAAACTTTTTCAAATCCTTATGATACTTAAGGCGAAATCTTGGTATCACACATTGATACTATAAATTGTTATTATACTTTGTGTGGGCATAAAATCAAACACATCATATGCACTATTTCGTTCCCCGTCTATTGTCGCCTCCATCTGCTCCTATCTTCTAACCACAACCACCGCAGCTAACATAAATTTCCAGTTTCGTTCTTGTCATTGCTGTACATTTTTTTGTGGGAGGGTTAAATGAAGAAAGCCATCAACAAGTGGTGATTGATGCGGGTGGTCGTGGTGGTTGATGCCGGTGGTCGTGGTTGTTGAGGGTAGTAGGTTGGTGGTTGATGCGATGGTAGGCAATCGAATTGTGACGATCAACAATGATGGTGGCAATCGGGGAAGAAGGTGGAGTCGTGGAGAATGGTTGTAACGCCCCGAGTTCCGTGAAGTCTGAGACGCCACTTCATCATTTGTTACTAACTTTTAAATAAAATTTATTGCGAAAATAAACTGAATTTTTAAACATCACATTCATTATTAGAAAAATTATAACGGTAATCCAAATTCAAACAAATCTACTTGAAATGATTTATGAAACTCTAATTCTCGGAAAAATAAAATAACAATGTTCATGAAACATGACTTTGAAATCAGTATTTGAAATGAAAGACCTAAGACAAGCTAGAAAGATTCTTGGGATTGATATTTTTAGAAAAAAGATGAAGGAAAATTGTATTTGGATAAAAATGGTTACATTGAATAGGTTTTGAAAAAGTTTAACCTCTTTGATACTAAATATGCTTCACTTCCTTTATCTAGCCACTATAAGTTTTCAATTGATCAATATCCAAAATCAAATGAAGAACTCGCAATAAACAATGTTCCTTATTCTAATCCAATAGGTTCTGTTATGTGTTTGATGGTTTGTATCAGACCTGATATAGCCTTTGTTGTAAGATTCTTGAGCAAATTTATGAGCAACCCAGAGGAAATACATTAGGAAGCCATGAAATCTTTACTCAACTAATTAAAATGATCTTTAAATTTGAGTTTAATGTTTTCAAAATTGAATAAAGGACTCAAATTAAAAGGCCTTGTTAATTTACACTTTGCCAGTAATATAGAAATCAGGAAATCTACTTCTGCTTAAATTTTACATTGAATGTAACATGTATTATTTGGAAAACACAGTTACAAAATTTGATTGTGTCATCTTCAATTGAGGTTGAATATATTTCAGCCACAAATGCTGTGACAGAATGTATTTGGCTTAAAGGCTTACTTAGTGTATTAGTTTGTATTAATGAATCATAAGTAGAAATATGCACTAATAGCCAAAGTGCATTATATTTGAGCAAAAATCATGCGTACCACAATAGGTCAAAACATTTTAATGCTAAGTTTCATTTCATTATGGACATAATTGAAAAAGGGATTGTGAAAGTTGTTAAGATTCCTATTCAAATGAATCCAACAAATGTTAGAACTAAAGTCATTCTTTTAGAAAAAATTAGGAATGCTATTAGTCTTTTAAATATAACTGAATTTGATTCTTGTGTTTCAAATTTATGCAGGAGAGAATCTGATCCAATTAAGATTGAGATTGTGAAGTAATTTGACCAAGGGTTAAATACACAACTACACAAGTTGAGGGGCTTGTATTTTAAATATCAGTTATTTTGAAACAAATCTCGACATTAGAAAACATATTTCTGAAACTCAGGTAAAAACATTAAAACCCATCTTACCCTAAACAGAGCGGCGATCTCTACCAGAATCCATCCAAAATCATGCTAAAATCACAAACCGCAGCTACATTGATGTCTTAAAAATCGATCGGTGACTAGCTGTGACCACCTTTTCTCGCACTGATTTTCGAAAAATGTCAATTGTAGATCTGTTCTTATTTCAAATCCGTTGGCGAGGCTGATTATCAACATCATTGCATTGGATTTTCAAATTCTTCCCAAGATACATATTTCAAGGACATTATACTTAAATTCCAGGTTCGTCATTTTCATTGCAGAAGTATTCCGAGAGCATGATAGATTTTATAAATAAAGTTAATTTGTAACTAATTACAAATTGTAACTATAATGATAGTTCATATATGGAATTATAGATTTTTAACTAGTTACAAATTGATTTGTAATTGCATTTGAGTAGCTTTGTTTGTTTTATGTTATTAGAAGTGATTACTTGAATTACATTTATTTTGTTAGATCATGACATGATTGTAATTACTTAGTTGCAATTGCAACTTGATTATATTTAAAAATAAATTACATTTTGTTTTTATGTTACAACTTATTGCATTCTGTAAACTGTAACTATTACGATATACATATTCATACCTAGAATTACATATTTGTATTAGTTACAATTTGTAATTTAGTTACAATTTGTAATTACATTTGGGTGGCTGGATTGTTCTGTGTTATTAGAAGTAATTACTTGAATAACGTTTATTTTCATAGAGCATGACATAATTGTAGTTAGTTACAATTGCAACTTGATTACATTAAAAGATAAATTACATTTTTGTTATTTGTTACAACTTGATTGAATTTCTGTAATTAGTTACAAACTTCATTTTTTATGTGCAGCTATGGATTCACTGAATGTCTTCATACATTATGGTGGATTTTGGGATGAGTTCAATAACTACACAGGCCTAAAGGTAGCAAGGATCCTCCTACCCACTACAACTACATACTACAGGATGTTGGATGTTGTTTTCACAAGATTAAATTTGGATCCAATGTTGAATAGATTGAGAATACAATATACAGTGGACAAAAACATGGAGCCAATGAGTATTGTCGATGATAGTTCCCTGACTTTCTATTTAGAGCCGAAAAGGAAGGCCAAAGATCTAACAAGTTTTCCATTGTGTGTAGAGGTTGAACAACTTTATGGTGGCACAGTCCTTTTACCACCAGTTCCTAATGAGTTAACCACTATACCTACTGATTTTGGGGTTTCATCCATACTTGGCAATTACCAAACTGGTGCAATTGAGATCTCAGCAGCAAGAATACCAACACTAGATGAGGTGGCTCATGAACTTTGTGAAATGGTTTAAACCAAAAAAATTACCCCTATTACAGATGATAAAGAGGTGATTACATATCCAAGAGGCGATACAATTATCAAAGGGCAGGTATTCCGCATTAAGATTGTGTTAAAGAAGAGTATGGCCCTATATGCTATAAACAAAAAATTCCAGTTCATAGTGAAAAGATCAGACAGAAAGGAGTATATTCTTAAATGTTTATGTGCTGATTGTGACTGGTTGTTTAGGGCATCAAAGTTTTGTAGAACTGACATGTTCAAGATAAGAGATATAAAAGAGGGTCATAAGTGCGGATTGGATGTAATATTGGGAAATCATAGACAGGCAACAAGCTCAATAATAGGTGATGTAATTAAGCATAAATAAACCTCTACAAAGACCATATACATGCCAGCTGACATTATGCATGATATGTTAAATACATATGGTCTGGATTTGAATTATCAAAAGGTTTGGAAGGCAAATGAACATGCCTTTTGTGCTATAATGGGGGATCCTGAAGATTTTTATGGGAAGATACCTGCTTATTTAGAAATGTAGAAGAAAAAGAATCCAGGATCTATTGCAAGATTTGAAACCAATGAAAGCAATCAGTTTAGGTATCTATATATAGCTTTAGCTGCTTCAATTGATGGCTGGAAATTCTGCAAGCTTATTGTTGTTGTTGATGGTACTTTTTTGATAGGGCATTATGGTGGGACTTTATTAACGGCCTGTGGACAAGATGAAAACAATAACATTTATCTACTTATATTTGGGATTGGAGATTCAGAAAATGATAACTTCTGGGAATGGTTCTTTTTAAGGTTCAAAGAAACATACGGTGAAAGAGAAGATTTGTGTATAATATCAGATCGATGCCCTAGCATTAGGAATGCATCCCAAACAGTTTTCCCAAATGCATTTCATGGACTGTGTTCTTATCACTTGTTGAAGAACCTAAAGAAAAAATACTCAAAGAAATCTAAAGAAATAGCAGTACCATTCAACGCTGTATCCAGAGCATATACAATAGGTGAATTTGAATATCAAATGAAGCAACTGGACAAAATTGACAAAGATATCCGATATTACCTGGTATGTTTGGTTTATTTATGCTACTTTTTACATGTATTTTTTGCAACTGTAATTAGGTTACAAAACTACAACTACTTAGTTACAATTTGTAACTACAAAGCTGCAAATTGTAATTAGTTACTAATTACAATTGTCATTAGTTACAATTTTATAACTACAAAATTGATTAGTTACAATTGTCACTAAATAGTTACAATTAGTTACAAATTGTAAATTATTTAAAATTATAATTAGAAAATGTTATTTCTCTGAAAATATTGTTGTTACATACACAAATTTTTGACTTTTTGCATACAATAGCATGAGGAAGTTGGTCATGAAAGATGGACAAGGGCATATTTGGCAAGAAATCGATACTCAACATTGACATCAAACATTGTCGAATCGGTAAATGCAGTAATAAAAACAACAAAGAAACTAATCATTGAGACATTGTTGGAATTCCTAAGGCATACATTACAAAATTGGTTTAACAAAAATCGTACGAATGCTGAGGCTACATTCACTAGACTAGCAACCAATCCAGAAAAAGTGTTACGGACAAACATTTTTGAGTGTTCAAGAATGAAGGTACGGAGTACAATTTTTTGATTAATGTAACAATTTTTTGCCTTAAAAAAAGATGTTATTGATGTGCCAATTTTTTTCCAGATTCATTCATCAAGTCAAGCACTATTTGAAGTTATTGATGGCGTGGCATCCTACACTATACATATCCAAGACATGACATGCACATGTTTGCGATTTCAGGTTGATGGACTGCCATGTTCCCATGCACTAGCAGTGATAGGGAAACGAGGGCTTGATGCATACAATTATTGTTCAAGCTACCATACAAGAGAGTTCTACATATCAGCATACAAAGGGGACATTTTTTTCGCTTGGAGACAAATCACAATGGATATTGCATGAATACATAACATCACTAGTTGTACTTCCTCCCTCTACAAGAAGACCACCGAGAAGGCCTAAAGAAACAAGATATAAATCGATGGCAGAAGGGCATAATGCAACGAGGTGTAGCAGGTGTGGTGAATATTCACATAATAAAAGAAAATGCAAAGAACCAATCCCATTGAAGACAAAAAAAGAATAAGAACTGTGGGGTGCTGAAATTGTATCCAGATTAACCGTTACTCTCTTTTTATATTACTTGATTGATACTATTTGTTCCTTACATTAGAAAGCTTGACATTATACTATTCCTTATATCAGATTGTGTCGAAAAATATTGAATATATACTATATTTGACTCTCTTTATATTTGTCAGTTTGTTGATTGGTTACAATTCAGTTAATTGATTAAAAGTTGCCAGTTTGCACCTAATTATACATTGAATTTAATCAAAATGTAACTTCATTTTTTATTTGTAACTATTTACAATTTGTAATTAATTACAATTCAGTTAAATGATTACAAGTTGCCAGTTTGTAGCTAATTATACATTAAATTTAATCAAAATGTAACTTTATTTAGGTAATTTGTAACTAATCACATACTATAATTAGATAGTATATTTTTTATTTGTAACTATTTGCAATTTGTAATTAATTACAAATCAGTAAATTGATTACAAATTTCCAGTTTGTAGTCAATTATATATTGAATTTAATCAAATATAACTTGTATGACGCGATCCCAGTCAGGGAATCTCGTCGAAAATGCGGAATAACGACAATTAAAACCTAGGAAAGATCTAAATCAGATCTGATACGAAAATAACAAGAACACGAATAAAGAAACGGAAATTAAAAGATAGATTTGACGGTAAAACCTTGACCCGACAATCACGACGCAATTAATTGACGATGCGGATTGAAGAACCAAGATTGGTGAACGCCACAAGGGATGTCAATTCCTTGATAAGTTCGTTGGGTGAACGCCACAAAGAACAAATCTTTGATAAGTTCGAAATAAAGGGAATAACTCGACCTTTCAATTTTGGAGAATCCTCTCTCAAATATTATTAATCTCAAAATCAAACTTGTGTTTTTACAATGAATGGAAAGGACTATAAATAAGCAAAATAACCTAGCTTCTAATTTACTCAAAATAGAATTCTAATTAGACTAAAGTTCTAAAATAGGAAAATAACCTAGAAACCAACAAGGAAATAAAATAATTGGAAAATCCGGAAAATCTGGTCCGCTCCCCATTTACGGCCGTGAGGAACTCTCTTACGGCCGTAATGGCCTCTCTGATCAAAAATATGATTTCCTAGTTACGGCCGTAACTTTCAGACTTACGGCCGTAAGCCTGGTTCTGCTGAAATTCTGCCTTTTCCCTCGATAGTTGATTACGGCCGTGACAATAGCTTTTATGGCCGTGATTATATGAGTCACGGTCGTGAAGGATTTCCATTACGGCAGTAATGCCTTTTCTGCATAAACAATTTTGTTTTCTCGGCTTGATCCGTCCCTCTTCTCGACTCGCCCCCAACATGAAACTTGCTTCGTTTTACACGTAGATCATGGTCATATTGCCGATGTCTCGACTTTTCCCTTCGATGCCTGGTCCGGATCACATCATACTCCTTCTCTTGAAAATGATTCGACCTCGAATCCATTTTTGGTCGGCTTTTCAAGCTCCTCCTGCTTTCCTGGGCTCGATGATCATTTTTAAGCTTCGTGCGATCTTTTAGACTTTTGGGCTGCTCATTTTTGCCAATAAATTTATTTCCCGCCTTAAGTTCATGGTTTGATTTATGTCCCTGCAAAACAGATTTCGTAGAACTAGGGAGGGATGTGTTAGCAAATGCAAATAAACTCATTTTTTTGGTGGACTCTCTTTTATTTTTCCTCTCACTCTCAAGCTCACCTTTTTCTGAGGTCATGGCCTCAACTCTCTTGTTTTCAATTTTCACACCCTCTCCTTTTTCTGAGGTCGTGGCCTCAACGCTCTTATTTTTCCTCTCAAACTCGCTCTTTATTTTCAATTGGTCCTCTTGGACCTCTTTAGATGATAGCGGAGCAAGAGTGATCATTTTTTCACCCTTGATGAAAGAATATCGATTTTTAAACCCATCGTGCACTACCCTCCTATCATGTTGCCAGGGTCTCCCCAACAAAATATGGTCAACATGCATAGGTACCACGTCACAAACCACCTCATCCTTATAACCCCCGATGGGGAAATTGACCCTAGCCTGCTTATTTACCTTAATTTCTCTCGACTCGGTCAGCCATTGCAATTTATAAGGGTTCGGATGTTTTATCAAGCTCAAACCCAATTTTTCAACGAATATTGTACTAACCACATTAGTACAACTTCCCCCGTCAATCACCATACCACAAACCTTTCTGCCCACTAAGCATCTAGTATGGAAGAGATTATCCCTTTGCTCACCAATTTCATCCACCCTGACCCTAGTACTAAGGACACGCCGATTAACGAGTGAATCTTTAACAACATAGGTTAGCCCTTCCTCATCACTACTACTACTAGCCCCAACATCTACTAACTTAGGCATTCCCTTAAATTCATCCTCGGAACTAATTTCACCATTATCACGCAAGATCATTAGCTTCCTATTTGGACACTGGGATGCTATATGACCCATACCCAAGCACTTAAAACATTTAATATTTCTATCCCGAGTAGTTTGAGAATCAGAAATATTTTTACCTTTCGTTGTAGGCTCCTCCTTCCTTTTCGGGTTATGTTCATCGTTGGATTCCTGCTTAGGTTGTGATGTAGGATAAGATGGTGAGTGTCTTGCTGCCCCCTTTCACCTTAGCTATCTTTCCACCTTCATGGCCATATGCACCATATCTTCCAGCTCCACATAATGTTGTAGCTCAATGACATTGGCAATATCTCTATTCAGCCCACTCAGAAACCTAGCCATCGTAGCTTCCCGATCCTCCACCACGTTAGCCCGAATCATCGCCACCTCCATATCCTTATGATAATCTTCTACCCTGAGTTATACCCTACAGCCTCTGATAAATATCTCTATAATAATGAGTCGGCACAAACCGCTTCCTCATTATGGTTTTTAATTCACCCCAACTCTCCACCGGCTCCTCAAGGTTCCTCCTCCTACCCGTAACTAGTTGATCCCACCAAATATTTGCGTAGTCGGTGAATTCAATCACGACTAATTTCACCTTCTTCTTTTCCGAATAATTATTACAATCAAAAAGCCGTTCGACCTTTGTCTCCCAATCCAAGTACGCCTCCGGATCACTCCTACCCTGGAACGATGGTATTTTCACTTTAATTTTTCCAAGGTCGTCATCAACAACATCTCTACCCCCACGATGCCTCCTAACATCACGACGCTCCCTATCATGCCTCCGCTCATACCTATCTCCTCTATCCCTCCTTCGCATACCACCTAAAGATATACTGCCACTTCCACTGCCCATGTCTTCATTATCCACACCAACCTCACGTCTATTACCTCTCCTAACCCGAGAACCATCATGAGATTGATCACGAGGTCTTTGTTCACGTTCTGCACCTCGATTCTCCATCTGTACCATAAACCTCTCAAATTGTGCCCTCATTGCTGCAATACCATTGTTACCCTGATCATTCCTTCTATTCACACTCCCGAGCTGTTTTCTATCTCCAATAGAAGATGAAGATGTGGAAACATCTCTATCAGACATTTTTAAGACACGAACAAGGAAATTCGGAATATTTAGGGAATATTTGGGAATTTTCGGAATTTTTTTTTAATCTGCCAGAGAATTTGACTACGAGTATGGCAGAAAAAATGGAACTGGATTTGGACAAAAAACGAAGAAGAAAAACACTTTTTTTTTATTTTTGGGACTGACTCTTATGGATCAAACTGAAGAAAATTATGACTGACACGAAGAACGCGAAGAACACGTAAAAGTCAAGAAAATCAAGAAACGCAAGAATCTGAAATAGATCCAAGCTCTGATACCAGATGACGCGATCCCAGTCGGGGAATCTCGTCGAAAACGCGGAATAACGACAATTAAAACTTAGGAAAGATCTAAACCAGGTCTGATACGAAAATAACAAGAACACGAATAAAGAAACGGAAATTAAAAGATAGATTTGACGGTAAAACCTTGACCCGACAATCACGACGCAATTAATTGACGATGCGGATTGAATAATCAAGATTGGTGAACGCCACAAGGGATGACAATTCCTTGATAAGTTCGTTGGGTGAACGCCACAAAGAACAGATCTTTGATAAGTTCAAAATAAAGGGAATAACTCGACCTTTCAATTTTGGAGAATCCTCTCTCAAATATTATTAATCTCAAAATCAAACTTGTGTTTTTACAATGAATGGAAAGGACTATAAATAAGCAAAATAACCTAGCATCTAATTTACTCAAAATAGAATTCTAATTAGACTAAAATTCTAAAATAGGAAAATAACTTAAAAACCAACAAGGAAATAAAATAATTGGAAAATCCGGAAAATCTGGTCCGCTCCCCATTTACGGCCGTGAGGAACTCTCTTATGGCCGTAATGGCCTCTCTGATCAAAAATCTGATTTCCTAGTTACGGCCGTAACTTTCGGACTTACGGCCGTAAGCCTGGTTCTGCTGAAATTCTGCATTTTCCCTCGATAGTTGATTACGACCGTGACAATAGCTTTTACGGCCGTGATTATATGAGTCACGGCCGTGAAGGATTTCCATTATGGCCGTAATGCCTTTTCTGCATAAACAATTTTGTTTTCTCGGCTCGGCTTGATCCATCCCTCTTCTCGGCTCGACCCCAACATGGAACTTGCTTCGTTTTACACGTAGATCATGGTCATATTGCCGATGTCTCGACTTTACCCTTCGATGCCTGGTCTGGATCACATCATTGTAACTTAATCACATATCGTAAAATAGACCTAAGGATCAAAGTAAAAAAGAACAAAAGTAGATTAAAGCAAAATCTACCACCAGTCTCTATCATTAGCTACTGCTTGAAAAATCTGTTATGTTCAATATTTACATATCTAGTACGTTTTTGACTTTACACAATGTTAACCCAGTGTTACAAAAAGGTCAGATAGATCCACACAGCTGCTTTACAAACCTACATTAGTTTCTGGTTTCTTCACAAAAAGAATCAACAAACGATCATCTTCTGTACATCTTTACAAAAAAACTTTGAACACAATTATTATGCATCTTCCATCTTCTTCAGCCTCCTTCGACCATGTTTTTGTGGCACATATTCACTGCACTTTGCATATTTGAACAATTGTACTGCCAATTGGTGTCTTACCTCTTCTGCGTCAAACTATTCAATTTTCTTTCCATTAATTATAAACTCTGCAAACTTGATAATAAAGATACCACAGTCATGCCTGTATGTTAAAAAAATAATAATAAGTCAGCCACATATTTCCATTTGGTGCATTAAAAAAAAATTAAGTCAGATACAAACCCATTATCTTGATGTGGAAGTCCACCAACAATATTCACTTGTAGATGGTCGATGTGTTCTTTGCCATCAACAATTTCTGGTCTCCAAATGTCAGTACTGATCATTATGTGAGGAAGCATTTCAGCAAACCCAGGACATCCCTTGTCAAAGTGTCCCCCTTAAATGAGCTATCCAAAGAGTTGTATATATTCAGACACTTCTTGGAGATGTCAAACTCTCCAAGAATCCAATGTGCATGATCCTTCATGCACAATGGAATTAAAACAATATCAACATCAATCCAGCTGGTTCCATCCAATAGTTGCTCACCAAATGCATAAAAGATAAGGGAATCCTGGTCCGCGAGTTTGGAGTGATCTTTAGATCATTCAAGGTAAATTCCTCTAATGTACGAAGCAAACCAAAAGTCAGTAGTTGTTATCCTATTCTTCATATTTTTCTCAAACTTTGCCATTTTTCACAAGTGATAAAAGCATTCATCAATGTGTTGCACAAAAATGATAAAAATAATCAAAAAACAACTCACATACCCTTCGACCCATACTTATCAACAAATAAAAGTAATGAACAAATTGTACCGTGCAAGCCAGTGAGTTCTCCTTCTCACGCAACTCATACCACTAATATTTTGAATTGCAGTCCATCACACCAAGCTTTAGAGGAGGTTTAATATCAGGATTTGAGAACTTTTTCTTCCTACAAAAATTACACATTTTTCTTAAATGTAATCAGCATATAAAGTGTAATCAGCTACAATTGAAATTAGTAAGTTAGAATTGTAACAATTGTAACTAACAATAGTATTTATTTTAAAAAATGTAACTAGTTACAAATGACAATTGTAATTGTTCTAACTTGTTATTTTTTTTAAATCCAATATTAAACCATTTGTCAAATGTAACAACGTCTTCCTCATTTGGCTGATTTAAACCAAATTGAAAAGCACATTTTGGTTCTTTGTTCAACGGACTTCCCTCTTCTTGTGGGGTAGACAGATTACCGGTAAAAGGGGATTGCAAGAGTCTGGATTTTATTAGTTTCCTTCTCACTGGGATCTCTACAAATTCAGGGGTAAATTCAATCACTTCATCGGGACCCTGAAAAACATTATAAAAGTATAAATTTCAGCTAATGAATTGTTAAAAACTAATTATAACAGACCGATAAATTTACATAAAGGATCAGGTAAAGAACGGTTAGGAACTTCAGTTGAAATAATTATAGGAACCAGCTGATTTTCCTCATCACCCAACAAATGAGGGAAAAATAAAATCAATAAAAAGAAAAAACACTCATTACATTGTTACAATTAAAATAATGCAAGACATTTATTTATTCGTAATCAAAACATAAAAAAAAGACATACCAACTTTTTCTCTATAAAAAGCTTCTCACTTTTCTCCAACTCTTTCAACACTTCTTCTATAAAAAACAAATCGTAATCATCCGGATCACCACCACGAACATCTGCCCTTAAACTACTAATGCCAATATTAATATTACGAGAAGGCTTCTTACCATCTAAACTAGGATTCTCTCTCTCTCCCTCTCCGACACCCTCAAATGTGAGTCCTTTTCCAGGTCTTTTGCATCAACATTCTTCAAAAAACACAGTAAAAAAAACAAAAAATTACTCAATAAGATAACAGATTCTGAGAAACTACAACTTAAATTAGTTAGTTACAATTGCTCTTAATTGCAATCGTACAATTGCAAATAAGATACAGTTGTAATTAGATACAATATAATACGTAATTAAATAATAGTTACCTCAGGTCCCAATTTATTTTGTTCAGCATCATGAGCAGACTCCTCTGAACTGCTAATACCAAGATTGAAATTAGGTGAAGGAATATCATCATCTAAAACACGATTTTCTAGCTCAGGATACAACACCCTTGAAGGTGGTTCCTTTCCCAGATGCTTTACATCAACATTTTTCGATAAGAAAATAGTAAAAAATAAATATTAATCAATTTAACTACAATTCAAATTATTTAGTTAGATTGTAACTACAATTTTAATTATTTAGTTAGATTGTAACTAATTTAACTAGAAGTTACCTCTTGTCCCAGATTAGGGGCAGCATTGCACTCTGACTTCTTATCCTTCACCCCTTATTTTAAAATATCCAGAAAATCAGAAATAATTTAGTTGTCAAGCTACAAATTTCAGACTTCATTGTTGTCATACTACTAGCTAGCTCCTTCTGCCTATCTTCGATAGCAGCCAGCCGGTCACTACGTTCACATTCCAATCTCTGAACCTTTAATTCAATATTCTCTAACTGTTTCCTTAGTTCCTCCATCAATTGTGCATCACCCCCTGTAACATAACAAACACACATCATATAAGCCCGTGCCCATTTTCTAAATGTGATATATGTTTAGATTATTAGTATTCAGAGAAATAAAAATAATAAACCTTATTTCTTTCATCAGGAAAAGCTGATGGTTGTGCACCCTTCCCAGGATCCATGTTCAGTAATTGTGACTGCTCACCAACCGTGTTCTCAATTGCAACATTCGCCTCTGGTGTGAACTCAACTGTGCAGTCCACACCTTCTTCAAAGTCCAATGGCAAGTGAGGCTTTGGAAACAACCCCTCGCAGTATCTTTGGGCCAACTCCAGGTTATTAGGTTCAAAGATTTTCACCTCCAGCTGCAATTCATGAAAGGAAATTTATGAGTCAATCACATTACAAATTATAATAAAAATAAATATATTCCCAAAAATGTAATCACCTCACTATCTCCAAAAAAATTGTTAGCAAAGGTAGTGGCAGTCACATGTGCTGAAGATAACCAGCTAACAATCCTTGGGAACGATTTATCAATCTTCTTACAAATATTAAGCCCTAGGCATGAAATTGTTTCATATATCCATACTTGAAAGGCAAGTATGAAACCATTGAGCCTGTAACTAATGGACGACTCCCAGCCCAAAGCAACTTTCTCAGCAGATTTCTTCATTACAGTCTTCGGAGATTTCAGGGTTACATTGAACAAATCCTTGCCCCAAGGAATTACATCCCTCTATGCTGAATCAACCATTCTCATAATAAAATCATCAAAAACCTTGCGGGACTTGCTGGTGTAAAAAAGTGAAGATATCAGATACAAAATGGCAAGCAACACCATATCTTCATCAGAGATAATATTTTCAGAAAATCGAAATCTGTATTCAATATCATCTTTGCCCACACTATCCAACTCTTCAAAGTAAGCTTCCCTAATTCTACAAATACCAGACATGTACTTTGACTTGTCAATCTCCCTCGAGCATCTCAACCCGAAAATTACACAAAATTCCTTTATCCCAAACTTCACTCTTTTTCTCCCAGTGTCAAACCACATTTCTTCACTGTTTGTTTGCTTAACTTCCCTACGCAACACAACATGAATAAGCTAGGGCAGCCAAATGATATCCTTCATATCCAAATATCTTCCAAAACATGTGCACTAAAATAAACTTTTCTGTACATTGTTTAATCTAGCATTTAAATTCCTAATAACATCATTGGGGCTAGCCACCACCATGCTAGATTTAAACCAGTGTTTCGGTTGCAATATAAAGTCCCAATCCTATACGTGTGATAAATTACAATTAATAAATTCTTGTATAATTTAAACTTCAAAAAAAAAAAAAAAAAAAAAAACATTAGCCCCTGTAATTTCAAAATAACTAATTATAATTTGTAACTAGGTTACAACACTACATATGACTGCATATGTAATTAGGTTACAATTTTTTGTAACTGTAATTAAGTTACAAAACTACAACTACTTAGTTACAATTTCCTTACTTCTACGTATTAAAGTTAAAAACGAGTTTACCGCCGTTATATTCTTTGATTCCTTGGACACATTTCCACCACGCCTCTTCTTCGCAACATTCGATTTTAAAGAACTTATGTCAACGACCTCGGCATCTACTCTATGCCTCTTCTTTGAAGCCGTGCTTTTGGAAGACGATAACTCGACAACATCTCTAGATGTTTTTTTCGAAGTCAAGCGAGTATTGTCCATAGGAAGAAGGTTAGAGAAATAACGGCGTGTTCGGTGAATGTAGGAATGAAAGACGACTGGGCTGCTTATTATGGATACAAGAATGGAGATATGGCGGTTACCGGAGCATGCACGACTGGAATGAAAATGCACGAACAGGGCGTGGGAGAGAAAATGTTGAAGACGCACGAAGGGAGAGAGAGAATGTACTGACTAGGGTTTTGATTTTTTGTTTGTATATACTTATCTATACCTGATTTAATAAAATATTTTAAAACTAACTGATTTTAAAAAATTAAGAATAAAAGGTATTATGGGCCGTAATTAGCCCTTTGACCAATATATTCCAACCCAAATCCAACCCAAATGAATGTGACTCGACCATATATAGTGGCTCAGAATAAATAATGCAGGTTAGAATTTGAGCAGCCCAATATCTATTTAAATTAGCACAAGCCACATTGGCCTACAACCGTTTGAACCATGTCAAGCCCAAATTAACCAACTTGGCCATTGGAACAACAGTCTAGAGCATATTGGCAATTAGATCTTCTGCATATATACTTCATAATCTAGATTTTAGGGTTAGATTAACCCACCCTTACCTCTAATTCTATCCAGAAACTTTTCTCTCAACTTCCCTTTGTGTTTGAGAGTTCTTCATCCTCTTCTCTCTAATTTCGTCTTTGTGATGCTGTAATTTGAGAGATTCTGGTAGTCTTGATTGGTTCAAACTCTGAGTGATTCTCTTATAATTTGTCTGTTAATCTGTAATATTCTTTAAATTGTTTCTTGGTGTTCTGACTTTTTTAGTAAAATAGTTTAATATCCATTTTTATAAATCCTTTAAGTTTCTGGAAATATTCTTCGTTGAGATTATGATTCTGGGTTTTTCTCGCCTTTACAAAAATTACTTCATTGAATAACAGTTAAAGGACTGTTCAAATTTCAGTGATGGTCTAGCTATCAAAATTAAGATTAACCCAATTGAAATATCTATGACTTTTTGTTTTTTGTTTTTTTTTTTTTTAAATCATGTCTATATATTGTGAAATTTACAATGGACAATTCATGATCACTTTTATTGTCTATCTCTATTTCACAATACACTAATAGCTGAGCCATCCTTGGTTCAACGCTGGCAAGTTCCCTAACTAGAACTAGAAAAGTCAATATTATTTGAATTTGGAATTAAACTAACGAATAAAAATAGACAATTTTAAATATTAAAATAATGAGAAAAATATGTTAGAATTGAGAATCCACTTTACTTCCTTCATCCATCCATGTTTTCATTTAAACGTTTTACTACATTTCATGATATTTTGAATATCAATGTTCCTATTTTTTTAAAAAACCCTGTTTTGAACTGTGAATTAAATCATATTTCTTTACGTGATCCGACTATATCTCTATGAAGAATTCGAACATATAGAAAAGTATTTAGGTTTTGTGAACACTTTAAAAGATAACATAAAGTATAGCGGTATATTTCTATCCTCTGTCGAACTTTATGATAATTAAAATAGGTTTAATGAATTCCTAATCTTTCAAACTGAAGAAATAATCATAACATTCAATAATTAGTTAGAAAATTGTAAAAACATGAAAATCGGAATTAATTGCTCAAACCCATAAATTGCATTAACTTAAACAAGTATCAAAACATGAAATTCGGATAGTAAAGCTTCATTAAAATTCTAACATAAAAGTCTAGCCTGAAAACATGATCAAAGATAAAATATAAAAAGGTACGTGTTGTATAATTCATGACCCGATTGGAAATATTATTCTTCCTTTTGCATGAATCTTCAATCTTCAATCTATAGCCAATTGGTCCCTTGATGCTTTGACATCGTTTTTTCTATGTAATATGAAAAGTCGGAACCCCAAGTTCGTTCAAGAGGTTTAGAATATATAGGAATGGACGAACTCTAGGTAAATTAGGAGAAGAATGGACAAGATTCAAGTGTAAAAAGCCCAATTGCAGCCCAATTGGTCTGCCACGCGATCGTGTGGTATAAAGTCCAGCAATCGCGTGGTTAGATGATTTTGGAACTGCTTATATTAGTGACGCTTGCGCGATCGCGCAGGTGAAAGGTGAGCTATCGCATGGTTAGACATTTTGGCTACAATTTCCATCTTTCATTCTCTACAACTTGGTCCTTGTCTTTTATTTGCACTTCAAGTGTCAAGTCCTTCATATTCTGATCCCCCAATCTTCTGATTTCTTCTAATTAGCTCATTTTCGACCTCAATTGCTTCATGTACTTCCCATGTGTATACTTTAGCATCCATTTATCACCTAGTTGCTCTTTATTCTCCTCAATCGCTTCATTCTTTCACCTTTAGGAGGATTTCTGAAATATAAATAAATAATAACAAATTAGGTAGCTTTTATTCTAAAACAACAATATAATATCTTGATTTTAGTATGTAAATAATTGTATAAAATACACTTATCAAACACTCCCAATCTAGAATTGTTTTTGGTCCTCGAATAAAGTTGAACTAAATTACAAATCAAAAGTTCAAATAACAAATATTTTGTCAACTATCAATTCACTTGCTACATGTCTCATGTTCAAATAAAAAATTACACTTTAAAAAAGAAAGCTTAACAATACTTCAAAATTATTTCTACTTATCCGGCTTTCGACTTTCCATGTGTGTGTGAATAACCAAAGTCAAACACATACTTATATAAAATACGCTCAACATAGTGTGGCTTACAATGCATTAAAACCCTAATTCCATGTAAAAAAATGATTTTTTGTTTATTTTTCTTACATCTCTTATGTATGATCACAACTTTATGCTTTTCTCTACAATTCCAATATTTGCTCGACTTATGTGGTTTCTAAATATTAATATATTAAATTTTTCCATGCAAAGCAGTCCAATTAGACAAGTCTGCATAAAAGATGGATGGTAATCAGTTCCATATTCCACACCCTCAGTCTCTAAAGTTCTAGTCTTAAATACCAAGAACTTTATTATTCTGCTTTTCTTTATTTCTTCTCATCTTTTGTGCAATACTTTTCTTATTCATTTTCTAAGTGACCCCCATAACGAGCTTTAGATTGGTGACTCACAAGTTAGATGACTTTAGGGCACCAGATTTTGAGAACCTTTAAAGACTTAATTACCCGAGTCATCAAGGTTATAAAGAAAAGTAAAAAAATGTTTTTATGTCCTATATGTAAGTCCTCTCTCCCTTAAGCTTTATAATTGACCATGTAACAAGCTTTATGTTGATGACTCCCAACTCATATGAATTTAGGGTACCAGATTTCAACACCCTTAATAGCTTACTCTAGTAAAATAAGCTAGAAAGAGAAGAATAAATGTTTTTATTTATTTTTATTTTTCTAGTGTTGGCTTATACTCGTTGACTAAAACCTTTTCAACCAAAGGCATATTTCAGGAGCTTCAGACCCTTAAATGTTTATGCCCACCTTCTCTGTTTTTTCCACCCTCAAACTGCTCTTAAGCAAGTTTGGTTTCTATGTAATGGTCAGGATTCCTAACGATTTAAGTTTAAGGATTATAAAGTCAATATTATATCTAATTGCATAAACATACCCCTCATATATTAAGCATATTCTCACACAAGTAATTATTCGACATTGGCTACGTGCTAAAGTTCATAAAGTCTAATATGGATAAGCAATCAATGAAAAATCAAGTTTGAATGTCGTCCATTATTTTAACTAAACCAGAAAATTTTAATCAGAACAATATCATAGGCAGCAAACAAATCAAAAAAATTAAAATTTATGATTTTTTATCTCGAAAATTGAATGAATGCGCAAGTAAAAGGATAGCAAATGAATGAGATGTCCACCCCAAAACTTAGAAGCATATATTTCCCTCAATGTATAATAAATAGATATAAAATAAAAGTAATACAAGAGAGATGGGTCAAGTACTTCCCAGGTTTAGAGGTGCGATTTCATCACTTGAGGTTCTGCCCTTGACGCCTCTTGGATGATTCAACTCTTTCTTTGCTTTCATTGCTCGGTTTGAGGTGCTTTGGGTAGTGTATTCCTTGCACATGAGAAATAAACAACATTAGCACTATACAAACCCTATAGATATTGAATCAAAACAATAAAACACCCCTAAACTAGGATATAGTCAAATAATGGAATTTTAAAGTATCGATGACCACTGAGTTTCAGCCCTTGACATCGTCCTAAAAATGTTAATTTTTCATGAGACATGTCCTGGGCATATGAAAGTATGTAACTTGGTTTACAACGTATCCAAAATTCAACTTCAACTGAGTTTGTTTGGGTCAGGAAAAGATATGGTGAAGTAGTTACATGAAGCACTTTTCTGGTTTAGTGATACCTGTAGTGGTGCATGCAATGAAGAGAAATGAGGTGCAATGGTATCAATGTTGAGTTCTATGCTTCAAACAACTCTAAATCATGAATGTATGATGCACATAGAATGTACAACATGATCTATAGATGTTCGCTCGAAAAATTTTGCAACAACAAGAAGTAATACTCATTGAAGCATTTTATCGAACACCAAACATGCATTGCAAGTTCTAAAGGGTAATCACAAGATTTGGGAACTTGAATCAATCCAAAATTTTTCATCTAGAAATATTATCAATCCAATCCAATTTGTAACCTAAACCCAGTTTCCATCAATCCATAAATCGGAAATCACAAGAATATAAAAAAAAAAAAAAATCAAAATTGTATGCACCATCCCTTAAAGTATGTAAAATCTTACACTTGAATTGATTTTGATGTAATCCAATCTATGAAGTCAACTCAATGAAGTGGAGGATAGTTTTGTTTAAAAGTGGAAGATCGAATTTGGGTGAATTGGAGCATAAAACGGTTGAGTATGTTATGAATTTAAAAAAATGAAGCCACAAGTTTAAACTACCAAACTGCCTAGAAAATGGCCACGCGACCGCGTGGTTAAAAGCTGCAATCACTTGGTTATTTCCTGTAGCTTCTGCTTCTTTTAAATGCATTAGCGTGATTGCGCGGTATTACCCCCATGCAATCGCGTGATTGAATTTCAGAAGAATAAAAAATTTCTTTGTTTCATTCAAGTTCTGTTTTCAATCCCGATTTACCTCGTGATGCACGCCACCTATATCTTAACAATGTTCTTGTGTTCTAGGTTCAAGTGTGTGCTAGTAATCATGATGAACTAACTAATGAACTAAAAAATAATAAAACATATAGAAGTAAAGATGCAAAGCAGTATGCATGCAATCCTAAAACTTCCCCTAAGATTTTGAGCAAATAACAAAGCTATAAATAAAGCATATTAAATAAAAGGGTTTGAGAATTGAGTTATCTCTTAATAAGCACTTAATTTATAGTCTAGAGCTAGAATATTTGATAGAATTCCTCAAAGTGGCATAAAACAAGATGTTGAGGAATTGATACTTGCTTTGACCTTGTGCTCAAGTCTTTCATCATCCCCATGTTGTGATTTAAACTCTATTTTGGATAATTTTTCAAGAAATAGATCTTGATTCTCCCTTTGAGTCATATTGAATGTCACCTACTCATCATCTACCCTAAATTTTACCTCTCATTTCTCTACATCAATTGATGCTCTTCCCATTTCAAGGAAAGGTTGGCCTAAGATCAATGGCATCCTATTGTCCCCCTCCATGTCCAAAATTACAAAGTTAGCTGGAAAACTAAGTTTGTCCACTTTTACTAAAACATCCTCAATGGCTCCATATGGATGTCTAATTGAGCGATCGGCCAAATGCAATATTAGTAACGTGGGTTTGGGGTCTCCCGGCCGTAGCTTCCTGTAGACAGATGAAAGCTTCAAACTTATACTTGAACCAAGATCACATAAAATTTTATTAAATTTTAAATCACCAATAATGCTAGGTATGCAAAAACTCCCTAGATGCTTAAGTTTGGGTGGCAACTTCTTTTGTAAGATTGTGCTACACTCCTCAGTTAAGGACACTGTCTCGAACTCTTCAAGCTTCCAATTTTCGGAGATCATCTCTTTCAGAAATTTAGAGTAGCTTGAAATTCGCCTAATTGCGTCGATGAAAGAAATGTTGATATGCAGTTTTTTGAGCATTGCTAAGAATTTATTAAACTGTTGATCTTCATTACTTTTCTTCAATCGCTATCGGAATGGGATATGTGGATCATAAGGCTTAATTATTGATTTCACCTTATTCATTTCTTCAAATGTTTCAGACACCTCAACCAGATTTTTCTCCTTTTAAGCCTCTTTCTCTTGAACTGAAGTTGATCCCTTCACATTGATTTTAGGCAGTTGAGCACCACTGCGTGTTGTAATCGCATTTACCCTTTGTTTCTCTATCTAACCTTTAAACTTTGGAAAAAAGGATTAGGAGGTATATGTTGTGATCTCCTGTTTTTACACTAGTCAAAGAATTATTTAGTCAAAATCAAATATTAAACAATCAAGTCGAATAATGACTTAAGTTGAAGAAATATTTTTATTTGGACTTAAGTTGAATTTACAAAAGTTTGAGGGTTGAGATGATAGAAAATGGAAATTTAGAGAGTTAGTTTGTAATTAAGAGGAGTTAAGGACTTAGTTCTATATCATATGATGAGTTGGGCACTTGAAGGTTATATAAAATAATAAGTGAAGGATTTATTATGTCGTAAAAGGGTTGTAATTCTCTTTAAATTAATCCATTTGGGATCATAGGATAGATACAAAAATTGGAAACAACCGATTGAAATGCTGGGACCGAAACAGGGAAGAAAAGGAAAGAAAAAGAAAGAAAAGAGAGGAAGGGAAAAAGAAAAAAGAGAAGAAAAAAAAAGGGGGTCGACAAGGAAGAAGATATATATTTCTCAAACTTTGGCTCTTGAAGAACTTCTCCAATTTCTGAAGGTAAACAAGAAAATTATTGTTGATGATTTGTGCTTAATTTCTAAGGTTCATGAATAGTTTAATTTTTATCCGGTTTTAGCAATAAATATAAGATATTGACATGTATTTGAGGTAAATAAACTCTTTGCTATTAGTATTGTTATTTTGGGTTCGAAATTAGTGATGTGTGAATTTAAATGAATTGAGATAAAATGGCCGAAGCACAGGCAGTGTCACTACAAGTATTTTAAATGGGAATTCAAATGGGTTTAGCCTAATATACATTTATGTATGTGTGTGTGTGTGTGTGTGTGTTTGATTATACATTTAATAGTGGATTTGGGCATACAAGAAATTCAGAATGAAAAATGAATGGTTTGGGATGTGATTTAGTGAAGAAAATGGGATTAACTATTTTGGTGCCTTGGTTAAGGACTAAAGATGATCTTAATGGTTGATTATTTTATCTTTTCTTCCACTAATATAACCATTTAATAGTTGTTCATTTATAAAGGTTTTATTTTAGTTAGGAGTTTGAATAGGCATTGTTTGAACAAAAATAAGATTAATGATAGGGAATTGCAAGTTGATTAAATGATGGAGTCTTATTAAGGAAAGAGGGGAAATGTGAATCGAAACAAGAAAAGAGTTTAAATGAGGAGTTACATTAGATGACTACTTATTATTTAACATGATGATTGGATTTTTATTCGAGCAATTATGTGTTAATTCAGGAGCAATTATTTAACATGATGATTGGATGTAAAAGTGGGGAAAGCTAACCAATCTAGGTAGTTTCATTGCCGAGAACTCGGTGAGTGGAAAAATCTAAATTATTTTCAAATATTTATAATTGCTTATTAATTACGTTAAACGTGATTACGTGATTTATTTGTCGAATTATGTGATTATAATGAAATGTTTTCATAATACGAGATTTGTGAAAAATTATAAAGATTGTGAAATGATTATTTGTGAAAAGTAATGTGATATTGAAATCCACCAAAAAGTACCCATGATTATATAATTCTTCTTCTAGTTCACCGAGGGGCTTTGACTGTATTCTGTACTATACTATACTGAGGGGTCTTGACCGGGTATTGTATTACTCTGAGGCGGTCTAACCGTGTATGATATAGTTCACGGAGGTGGTCTTAGCCGTGGTCTAGAATTGATTATCAGATGTTTTGAGACTAGTCCGAGAGACAGTCTACTAGCATATGACCAGATTACAAATTATATTTAGTGGGTACATTTTGTTGATATTTGTTGGGGTGTGGCCATACCTAGAGATTACAGACTGTGCGACAATATACTATTGATGATGTGATGTTATTATGTGAATTGTCAAAAGATGTGAAACTGGACTTTTGATAAAAAGTATAAATGGAAAAGTATAGTTATTTTCGAAATTCTCCACTAACTGAGTTATCAACTCATTATTTTCTCACGATTTTTCTTAATAGGTGACAATTAAGTTCTGGAAGCTTGAAGAGCCTGTTGATTTGGAGCCACGACACCAGTATGACATGTCTAGTTTATTGTTTCATTGAAACTTAGCATTTATATATCAACTTGGGCCCACATTCGTTTTGAAATAAAATGATTTTTCATTAATTAGCATATGATTGGTAGTAGATCATAGTAAGCCTTGGTAGAGGGTCCGTCATTTAGCTGGCATCCATCATCGGCATACACCATGTCTCGAGTTCATGAGGGTGATTCGAGGGGGGTCGTGTCATATGTTGTAAATTTTCGGCAAGTGTACGAATCGCACAAGTAATAGTGGACGAAAAGTACGGATATTGTACCTAAAGGATTGAGCAAATTGTATTTTAGGTTGAATTCTTTAACCGGAATGAGAATTTCAATTGTGATTTGTTGAATGAATTTAAACTAAAGATAAAACTAAGAAAGCAATGAGAAATTAGAATTAAAATCAATGAAAGCAAACGTGTTGGAAATTGAGAATCCACCTTAAATCTATTATCTATACTTTGACTTAATTGTTTAATCACAATTCATGGGAATTTGAAAATTCGTGTTCCAAATGTTATTTAAGTCTTCTCTAGAGGATGCATTAAAAATATTTTTCTAAAATATAACCCTGCTACATCTCTATGAGAATTGTCACTAGAAAAACATTTTAGTTTTGTGAACACTTTTTAAGGATAACACTAGGCATAGGTAGTATATCTCTATCCACGATTGGACCTTGCAGTAATTAAACATGTTTAACATTCTCCTACTCTCTCGATTTTCAGAAAAAGCCATTCAATTATACAAAAATTGGTCAGGAATTTGCATGAGATAAAAAAGCATACTTTAATTACTCAAATCCACGAATTGTATAATTTAAATGATAGTCAAAGCATAAAATCAAAATAATAAGGTTTCATCACATTTCCCAACACTTAACGTCTAGTCTAGATACATAATTGAGAATAAATTACAAGAAATATGAAAAGAGATAACCCTATTCATCTCTTTGTTCTTGATTCTTCAATCTTCTCTTTGGCTTCGCGTGGATCCCTCTTTGATTAAGCAGTAAACTCGCATGAAAGCACAATTGAGAATAATAATGGGGACCCCCAATTCGTGCCAAACAATTGGTATTTATAGGTTTAGGTCAAAAAGGGAGAATAAACCACGAAAATTCACGCATGAGCCGAACAGGCTACTGGGCCGGAAAGTTGCGCAGTCGCTCAATAGTAAACCTGGTGGCCGCGCAGTTATGCCAAATAAGGTTATGTTAATTTGCTGATTCTCGCACGGCCATGGTGCTTGAAAATTTTGGCTGTGTAGTTCTCCTTCTAGTATGCAATTTCCACTTTTGAAGTACTACAAGTTGGTCCTCTCCTTTTATTTGCACTCCTGGTACTTCATCTTCTAATTTGAGCAATTTAACCCATGAACTTATGGTTTCTTCTATTTTCTTCCTTGTTCTTCTCAATTGAATCCTTGCACTTCTTCATGTTTACAAATTAACTCCAATAATCATCAATTCCTCGGTATTTGCTTCATCTGCATCCATTTCTCAATTTTGGGTAGTTTTCTGAAAATATAAATAAATGTACAACTAATGAATATCGAATATTCTTAAACAAACATATAAAGTCCTACTTTTGGCATATAAATAAGTGTATAAAATAAACTTATCAACACCCCTGAACTAGAACTTTTGTTTGTCCTCAAACAAAATAAGTGAAACTAAACTACAAAGTAGAAGGAATGCAAAATAACAGATATTTTTTGTTTCGAAATTTTTTTTACCATACGCCTCAACGGTTAAGATCATTATCACATTTTAGCATAAAATTTTGAACAACACAATAAAAATATATTTCTATCTATCCATTACTTGACTTTAATGTGTTTGTGAATAGCCAAAAATGAAATGCAGACTTATGCAAAAATAAACTTGATAATGTGTGGGTTTTTATGCAATATTAAGCCCAAATCCCATGTGATCAATCATGATTTTTTTTTCTTGCATCACTTATGGAAGATCACACTTTCTGCTTTTCTCTCTCAGTCTCAAGGTTTCATCTAATGTGGTTTCTAAAGATTTATATAATGCATTTTTTCCACACATGACAGTTAGAATTAGATACATATATGAACAAAAAATCGATGATAAGTAGTTCCCAACTCTCACACCTCCAATTTCTAAAATTCCAATCAATAAGCTTATACTAAACATTACTCTTTTTGTGTTTTTCCTCGGTGGACGACTTTTTCTTTTATATCCTTGTCTTTTACCATCTTTGTACAAAACTTTTCAAACTTGCTTTCTAATTGGTCCATGTAGCGAGCTTTAGGTCGGTAGCTCTCAAGCCAGACGACTTTATGGCACCAAGTTCAGAGAACCCCCCATACTTAATTAGTCGAGTCAAAAAGGCTTTTGAAGAGTGGAATAAGACCTTTAACATTTTTCTGTTTTTATGCTGATGTTGGTTTATACTTGTTGATCAAACCTTCTTCAACCAAAAGCTCAAAAATCAAAAACTTTAGACCCTCAACCTATTAATTCATACATGCACTAACCTTTCCACCCCCTTCTAATTTTGAGGTAGGGATCTAAAAACTTAAGGTTTGGTATTTTTAGTCCATTTTATGTTCAATTTGCAAACATATTCTCCACAAATATCAAGAAGATTCCTATACAAGTAATTGTTTGATAATGACTATGTGCTCAAGTGATAAAAGTCTAACCTGGCTAAATAACAAAGATAAATCATGTTTCAATGTTGTTCATTATTCTAGCTAAAGCACGTGAATGATCCAAACTATATCTTAGGCAATAAACAAATAAATAAAAATTTTGAATTTTTTTAAGATAATAAAACCCAAAAATCGAATGAATGTATTGCATGAACGAGACTCCAGCCCCCAAACTAGCATTAAACATTGCCCTCAATGTGTTGCAAATAAATAAACTAAATAAGCTCATAATGATTAAAAGGGTCAGAAACTTCTTGCGTTTGGAGAGGTGGTGTCTCATTTTGAAACTTTACTTTGTGTTTCCTCTTGGATGATTTGACTTGTTTCCAGCTCCTCCATGTTTGGTCAAGGTGTATTCATAGTATTCCATGCAAAAAGAGAGGTAAACAACATTAGAAGACATCAATATTACATAAGGAATGATATAAATAAACCAACACCCCCAAACTAGGAATTAGAGAAAATTTTAATTTTTTTGAAAAGTTGTTGACTACTGATATTCAGCCCTTAACATTGCTTCGAAAGAGTGAAAATTTTCCAAGACATGCCCTTGGCATATACAAGTACATAACTTGGTCTACAACATATCAAAAATTCAGCTCATTTGGAGTTTATTTGGTCCATGAAAACATATGGTTAAGTTGTGGTCGGAAGCTAAAAATCAGGTGCAGTGGGTGCATTGTGCCTGCAGGGACCTTGCAACGGATGCAATGGTGTGCAATGATGTTCATGTTGAGTTCAAAGCCTTAAATCAGTGTAAGCTATGGATGAATGGTGCTTAAATGATGTGAAACATGTGCTTAAGGAAATCATCAAAAAAACATTTGGAAAAACTTAATGAAGAACTCACTATGACATTTTATCATACACCTTGTGTGCATTGAAAGAAATCAAAGCAAAATAGAGATTTGGATACATGAAACAAACCAAAAAAAATTCACCTAGAAAACAACAATCCAATGACCTAATTCCTATTCTAATCCAAGCACCAATCATAGATAAGTTCAACTTTTGTATAAAACATGAAGAGCACTATAATTTTGATGAAAAAAAAAGTTATGGGAAAAATTCATACCTTTGATGTGACTTGCAAGTGTTAATGATCTTGAATTTGACCTAATGTGTAGTGAAAATGGTGGGAAGTAATTGGGGACATATTTAAGGGTGATTTGGGGGGGGGGGAGAGAACGAGTTGAAGTTGTGATTTTTGAAAAATACAGCCATATGTTTTAAAAACTGTCGAGATGGCTTCAGACTGCCTGCTTGGCCGCTCAGTGGAATACTTAGTGGCCACGCAATGCAAAATTTTATACACAGTTGATTTTAATGTCCAACACGTAGCCACCTAATTTGAAAGGTGGTGGCCGCGCAGTAGTCTGGCTGAAGCTTAAAAATCTTGACTTTTTAAATTTCAAACTCGATTTTCAACTCCTAAATGACCTCTAATGTATGCAACCAATTTCAAAACACCATGTTAATATCCTAAGCTAATTGTGATGATGAGAAAATAAAACAAGCAAAAACACAATGAAACTAAAAGTGCTATTAAATGTCAAAACATGCAAAATGCAAGCACAATTGAAACTCAAGTCACAAAACACATTCATGCATGCATCCTAGGCCCACTAGCACGAAAATAAATGCAATGTCAAGCAATGATTAATTAAAAAGCAATTAATCAAACAAAATACTACTAATGCTTTAACTTGCATTACTAAGCTATAAACCAAACTTAAAATACATAATATGGTGTAAAGCACCTAATGTATGCATCCTAAGCATGCTAATAGACAAGATTTGCAATATTAAGCATTCAAGTGAATCAAAAGTAACAAACAAAATAAACTAAGCAAAGGGTTTGAGAAACTGGGTTGCCTCCCAATAAACGCTTCATTTATAGTCTAAAGCTAGACTTCATGGCAAGAATCATCAAGAAGGCCTGAAATCTGATGTTGAGCCCCCACAATCATCTCGAGCCATGTACTCAAAATGCTCCCAATATCTATCTGTTTGATCTACATTAGTTCTGGAGCAGTTTTCAAGTTGTGAATCATAAGCATGCATTTGTATCATAGTGAATGTCAACTCCTCATTTTCAGTTCTAAGTACTACCTGTCCATTTTCCATAACAATCAATGCTCGAGCAGTGGCCAAAAATGGTTGACCCAGAATCAATGGAATACTTTCATCCTCCTCCATGTCTATAATTATGAAGTCAGCAGGAAAGATGAACTTATCAGTCTTCACTAACACATCTTCCATGACTCCAAATGGAGAGCAAGTAGAACGATCAGCTAACTACAGCCTGATATTATTTTGTTTTGGCTCTCTCAATCTCAACTTTCTATACACAGATAGAGGCATCAAGTTAATGCTCGCCCCTAGATCACAAAAAACTTTGTTAAACTGTAGGTCTCCAATGATGTAAGGTATCGAAAAACTTCCTGGATCCTTCAGTTTAGGAGGCAGCTTCTTTTGCAAGATTGCACTGCACTCTTCATTTAGTGATATCTATTCGAGGTCCTAAAGCTTCTTCTTACTTGACATCATCTTTTCCAACAGTTTGGCATAGCTGGGAATTTGTGTGATTGCCTCCAAGAATGGGATGTTGATGTGTAGTTTTCTGAGCATGTAGAGAAATTTATTGAACTGCTTATCCTCCTTATTCTTCTGCAACCTCTGTAGGAATGGGACTTGTGGATTTTGAGGCTTAATTGTTAATTTCACCTTATTTCCCTTATTCTTTATTCCATAGGAGCTCCCAGGCACTTCCACATGCTTCTTACCTCACTCATCCCAAACCTCAGTTGGTCTTTTCACTTGCACCTTAGGTAATTGAAGACCACTTCGAGTAGTAAGCACATTTACTTCTACCTTCTCAATGTGATGTTGAGCCCTTTGAGGGTAAGCAATTGGAGGTACATAGATCCTGTCACAAGGAGCAAAACTGACCATTCCGGCTCATAGTCCTTTTCTTTCCACAACTCCAATAGCTATTAGCTGCTCCATTGGGTTAGTTTTTGTGTTACCAGGTAGTTTCCCAGGGGCTCTAGTTGTCAAGACTTGTGCGATTTGCCCCACCTGAGTTTCCAAATTCTTTATTGAAGTTTGATGACTTTGTAAGACCATCTCAGTTTTCTTCATGAAGTTTTCTATTTTTGTTATGAACCGATCCGTCTTTACCATGATTTGGCCTGTTTTATCCATGAATATCAAAACTATCTTGTCCAGATTGGATTTTTTGTCCTCTATTTGATATTGAGGCTTTATTGGTCCAACACTGTGATCCTTCCATGTAGAATTTGGGTGATTTCGCCAACCTGGGTTGTATGTATTAGAATATGGATTTTTTTGGCGATTACCCCCCCATACGAAGTCTACTTGCTCCACTGAACATGCCAAAATAGGGCAATCTAAGGTAGTGTTGTTTGCGCCACATTCATCACAACTTACTTTGGCAGATTTAGCTGAATAGTTCACTAATGCTATACTCTCAACCTTGGTAGCCAGCGAGTCAATTTTTGCAAAAATTGCAGTATAGGCATCAACTTCATACACTCCAGTTGCCTTTTTTTTATCACCATATTAGAACCCCACATCACATTTGTATTGGTGATCCTCTTGATCAGTTCCAAAGCTTTCCTAATTGTTTTAGTAGTCACAGCTCCATTCGACGAGAGTCCAACCAGTCAACTGCCTTGTCCCTCAAAGTATATTGAAACAACCTGAGTCTAATCGCATAGTCAGAAACACCCTGATATTTGAAATGCTCACACATGTCCAAAAATTTTGAAACATGCATGTTTGGGTTTTCATCAAGCCATCCATAGAATTGTTGCCCGTTTGTGAACATATATATGACGTTGTTTTTCAGTTGGAAATTTGCTTGCCCGAATGGTGGGTAAACAATACTGGATTGAGTTTGAACCACCTGAGGTATCATGAAGTCACCAATCAACATGTCATCCTCATTAACAGGATCAACATCTAGCAACAAATTATCATTGTTTTCCATGACTTTCTTTTTTTTAGATTTTTGAATTATCTAATTCTCTTAACCTACAGTGTAAAGTACGTTCTATTTCAGGGTCAACTTCGAAAAAATTCCCGTGTTTCGAACATAGCATACACTACTCTGAGAATAAAAGAACTAGTGACCCGACTAAAATAAAAGAAAAAGACTAACACTAAAATAATTTAAACTAAGCTAACAAAGCAATAGTAAGTCCAAATTAGTGAATGTAACCTAAAAATAAATTTAAACTAAAATCACCAGCAACGGTGCCAAAACTTTTTGTAAGTTTTCCGCAAGTGTACGGATCGCACAAGTAATAAAGTGGATCAAAATTCCTGATATCGTACCCAAAGGATTGAGCAAATTGTATTTTAGGTTGAATTCCTTAACCGGAACGAGAATTTCAATTGTGATTTGTTGAATGAATTTAAACTAGGGATAAAACTAAGAAAGCAATGAGAAATTTGAATTAAAATCAATGAAAGCAAACGTGTTGAAAATTGAGAATCCACCTTAAATCTATCATCTATACTTTGACTTAATTGTTTAACCACAATTCATGAGATTTTGAAAATCCGTGTTCCAAATGTTATTTAAGTCCTCTCTCGAGAATGCATTAAAAACTTTTTTCTAAAATGTAACTCAACTATATCTCTATGACGAATTGACACTAGAAAAGCATTTTAGTTTTGTGAACAATTTTTAAGGATAACACTAGGCATATGTGGTATATCTCTATCCACTATCGGACATAGCGGTAATTAAACATGTCTAACATTCTCCTACTCTCTCGATTTTTGAAAAACGCCACTCAGTTATACAGAAATTGGGCAAAAATTTACATAAGATAAAAAAGCATATTTTAATTAGTCAAACCCACGAATTGTATAATTTAAACGATAGTCAAAGTATAAAATCAAATTAATAAGGTTTCATCATAATTCCCGACACTCAACGTCTAGCCTAGATACATAATTGAGAATATTTGAATAAATTACAAGAAATATGAAAAGTGATAATCCCGTTAATCTCCTTGTTCTTGATTATTCAATCTTCTCTTTGGCCTCGCGTGGATCCCTCTTTGATTGAGCATCAAACTCGCATGAAAGTACAATTGAGAATAATAATGGGGACCCCCAATTCGTGCCTAACAATTTGATGCGAACCCCTTTGGTATATTGATCGAAAATTTCCACAACTATCTAATACCAAACCCAAGAAAGCTGAAGTGGTAAATAAAGCGATAAATACCTTAACCCAAGTTTAAATCTAACCCAAAATTCAAGGATTAAACTAACCTTAACCCAATGAGTATCAACTAAACAAATTCCAAGGTGGCGGAAAATAAACAACAACACAAGAATAATAATACTCAAGCAAAGTTGATTACATTCCTAAAAGATATAAGATCAAGAAATGTGATTTACCTTACCCACAAGAGGAACTCCCTCAAGAGCATCACATTGAACATCCAAGTTTTTGTTTGAAATGAAAAGAAATGTGTATATAATGTACAAATGGGTAAAAGATGTAATTTCGGAAATTGCAAGAAAAACGGGGTGTTTCGGTCGACCGAACTGGTCAACTGAAATGGGACTTTCGGTCGACCAACCCTCAGCCGAACGCGACTGAGGCTATCTTCAAAAATCTCTGCTGACTTTCGGTCGACCAGAGTGACTTTCGGTCGACCGATCTTGACTGAAACTCCATTTCTTCAATCTTTGGCTCCAACTTGATTCTTTGCTTGTTTTTCTTGACTTTAATTACTTGTTTAGTCTCGAATCTTGAACATCTTCGGTATCGGATCTCGCCATGGGTCCCACAGGCTCACCCATCGAGGTTTGACTTTCTCGGTTCTCATCATCCCCTCCCTCTTGAAAAGGATTCAACCTCGAATTTTGCTTGGATGCACTGTCGTGGGACTCCTTGAACTTTGATCTGGAAACATTGTGGATCACAGGTTCGTGCAATGAAGTTGGACCTTTGCGATTCTCATCATCCCCTCCATCTCGAAAGAGATTCGACCACGAATCGACACCTACAATAAAAAGAGAAAATTTAGGCGCAATAAATGTAACTGAAATTTCACACTCACCGTACAAAATCAATTTGTAGGTGTTGCGAAAAGCTTGAAATGGCCAACACCGCAGAGTAGCAATTTGGATTTTATTTGATCGTGGGGTCGCTCCTTCCACAAATGGGAACACAACCGGCCGCCTAGATCAAATGGAAGATGATTCCCACCATGGTTGGCATTGGAAGTACATTGCTCACCAATTCCCCCAAATGGAAGCTTGAGCCTCCTGCAAAGAGGCTTAACCAAATGTGCATTATCGTGCCCACCTAAATCAACTCTTTCTTCAATAAACATATGCATAAAGTTCAACAGAGTTAATAGGATAAAGTCACAAGCAACTTTAAGTGGAAAAAACTTGCTAATATGATGAGCAATTAAATTGCAAGCAAATTTAACAACCATAAAATTAGCACCAACTGCGTGCAAATACACGAATTCCCGAAAGAAAAGATTAGCTATGTTGATGACCTTGTTTGTTTCATGGCATGCAATCAAATGTAACATTTTAATACTCCTACAAACAATCACAAAAACAGCATCATTTTCTTTCTTTGTTCCAAGTAAACCCACTGTAAAATTCATGAAATTAGTAATCCAAGATTTACTCATGATGGGCAAATATGTATGGAATTCTTGGGGCAAAGACTTGAGTGTAGCCATTTTGCAAGTTCGGCATTTACTACAAGTGCAAATATGTTCAACACCAATCTTCAAATTAGGCCAATAAAATTGATCACATAATTCCCCTAAGACCCGTTGATTTTAAATCGCCCCATCAAACAACCATCATGTGCCTCTCCCATTAGCAATTCGCACATGACACATTTAGGAAGATAAAATCCAATTTTCCAAAACAAATAATTATCATACCCATAGAATTCATCAAGATATCGCTCACAACATGATTCATAAATGTTTAACAAATTTGGATTATTATCATGCATGCCCTTAACGTGTTCAAAACAAAATGAGGGGGTATCAAGAAATGTTAGAAGTGAAGTCTTTTTATCATCAAGACATCTCAATAAATTTCTCACATTGACTCCTCTAGCTAGCAATTCCTTTAGAGATCAAATATGCACGTCAAGCATATTTTCACAAAATAAGATTTCAACATGCCCATGAAATGTACTATATTCAATATTTTCACAAAATTATTTGGTACTTACACAATTGGGCACATGCAAAAAGTTGCATTTACAAATTAAGCACTCATCATGATAATGATCCTTACCACATGTTACATTTTCACAAGTCAACAACACACTTGTCAAATCTACATCAAGATCATACAATCCTCTAATGTATTCAAAACACAATAACCTTGTATTCAAAGAAATGTTAGGAGCATACCTCCTAGATGTTGCATTGGTTATCCCATTTTCTTTACCTCGGTTGTACTCGTTGTTATAGGAAAATGTTTCCATGAATTTCTTCCACACAGCATACCTTTGGAGCTCCTTGTTGCCTTGATAAGTATGCTTAACGATCCCCTGCAACAAAGAAGTAACCAAGTTAGGGAGGGAAGTGTTAGAATATTCAAGAGTAAAGAACATTTTGAGGTGATCTTTTCTCTCAATTTTCTTGATGGCACTCATCACTTCCTCACCTTTTTCTGAGGTAGGAACCTCAACTTTCGGTTCTTCTCTTACCTCTCCTTTTTCTGAAGTTGTGGCTCCAACTCTCATTGCCTCACCTTTTTCTAGGGACGTGGCCCCAACTCTCATGCTCTCAATTTTGCTTTCTTCAATTTTCTCAATTGAATTCTCTTTTATTTTCCTATTCTCCCTTTCTTTTTCTTCTTTTTCCTTTTCCTTTTCTTTTTCTTTCTCCTTCTCTTTTTCTTCCTCGAATTCCTTCTTGAGCTTCATTTGGTCTTTGCATACTTCTTTTGGGCTCAAAGATAGGATCACAACCTTTTTTCCATCCATTTAGAAGATACACCGTTTCTTCCTCTTGTCATGTATCACACTCCTATCACTTTTCCAAAGTCGCTCAAAAATTATGTGTGTAGTGTGCATGGGAACTACATCACATATCACTTGGTCAAAATAGGATCCAATGTTGAAGGCAAGAAGGACTTGTTCACTCACTCTCACTCCCCCATCGTCATTCAACATTTGCAATATATAAGAACTAGGATGCTTCATAACCGATAACCCCAATTTCTCAACTCTACTAGCACTCACGAGATTAGCGCCAATCTCCCCATCTATCATGAGACTACATGGTTTATCACTCACTAGGCACCTAGTGTAGAAATTACCCTTCCCATGTTCCTCCATCTCATTAGTATGGGCCAAAGATTGTGGTGGCCTAGCATTCATCTCCTTCACTACTTCCCTACCTTCACTACCTTCCCTCCTATGGAATGATGAAGTCTTCATTTGCTCATTATCAACCTTCTCATCCATCTCATCTCCACTCCTATCTACCCATTCTCTTCTTCTCCTACCCATTCTCCAACCTCCTTCAACTTCCCCTTCATTATCATCCCTCCTATGGAATGATGGACTCTTTATTTTTGTTCTATCAATATTATCATCAATCTCATCTCCACTCCTAACTACCAATTCTCCTCTTTTCCTATGCATGCTCCCATTTTTTTTACTATCCCTTTCATCATCCCAAACATCCATTCTAATTTTCCTATTCAAACTACCATTTTGTTTTCTAATTCCATCCCTATACACAATGTTCCTAAAATTATCCTTCAACCTTCTCTTACCATCCATCTTTTCTTCTCCACTACTAGTTGATGTACTCCCTCCTCTTGTTCTCAAATTTTCCAACCCACCCCCAATCTTCTCCATTCGTCTAGCCATGGTGGTTGAAAGATTTAGCAACATCTCCTTCAATTTTTGAGTTTGAGTATTGGAATTTGACATGGTGTGCAAGTGTGAAAGTGTTCTCACAAGAATATTTTTCACTTGTGTTTCACTTAATTTAGGCTTTTACCCTCTAATGAGCTCATCACTCTTGCATTTTTCCACTCAAAAACTCATTTCTCAAGTTCTCCAAGGAAGGTAATCAATTAAACCACAAAGTATAATTCTTGTGAAGTTAAGGATATCAAACAAGGAAGAAGGAATTTATAACAAGAAGATACAATAGCAAGTGAAATTTATGTGCTTCCTAAACTCAAAAGGAACAATATTTATGTGGGATAAGATGATAGAAACACAATTTTAGCAATGGGATTGACAAACCACAAATAATAGACAAGGCATAGATGTAGAACAATAAGCACAAAGAGTGTAAATTTTCAATGTAGCAATTTATCAAACACCTTGTACTCAATCTTTAAGTGGCCTTGAATGTGTTTATTGTGGATAGATTAACAAACCCCCAACAACTCAAATTTGACAAGAAAGGAATGAACAATAATTACCCAATGTATGGAGCAAGTGATATATGGGATAACATGTCAAGAATACAATTTCAATAATGAGAATGACAACCAAAAATATTTAGCAAGACATGGGCATTGAATATTAAGGCATTAATGAAGTATTTTTCTTTGGGACAATTTATCAAATACTTTGAGGGTACACTTTAGAAAATATAGGAATGTAAGTGTTTGAATAATGGAAACCCCCAATAAATGCAACAATCAATATACCCAATATATAGAATCAACAAATACACATGGGTATATAAATTTTCCCCAATTTTTTTCAATTTTTTTTTTTTTTTTTTGAATAATAACAACAACAAATGTAAATGATAAGTTTACCAAATTAGAGTCAAGCTCTGATACCAAATGATGCGAACCCCTTCGGTATATTGATCGAAAATTCCCACAACTATCTAATACCAAACCCAAGAAGCTAAAGTGGTAAATAAAGCGATAAACACCTTAACCCAAGTTTAAATCTAACCCAAAATTCAAGGATTAAACAACCCTAGCCCAATGAGTATCAACTAAACAAATTTCAAGGTGGCGGAAAATAAACAACAACACAAGAATAATAATATTCAAGCAAAATTGATTACATTCCTAAAAGATACAAGATCAAGAAATGGGATTTACCTCACCCACAAGAGGAACTCTCTCAATAGCATCACATTGAACATCCAAGTTTTTGTTTGAAATGAAAAGAAATGTGTATATAATGTACAAAATGGGTAAAAGATGTAATTTCGAAAATTGCAAGAAGAATCCTGTTTTTGTAAAATAGAGTGTTTCGGTCGACCGAAATGGTCGACCGAAATGGGACTTTCGGTCGACCAACCCTCAACCGAACGCAACTGAGGTTGCCTTCAAAAATCTCTGCAGACTTTCGGTCGACCGAAGTGATTTTCGGTCGACCGATCTTTGCTGAAACTCCATTTCTTCAATCTTTGGCTCCAACTTGATTCTTTGCTTGTTTTTCTTGACTTTAATTACTTGTTTAGCCTCGAATCTTGAACATCTTCGGCATCGGATCTCGCCATGAGTCCCACAAGTTCGCCCATCGATGTTTGACTTTCTCGGTTCTCATCACAATTGGTACTTATGGGTTTAGGTCAAAAAGAGAAAATAAACCACAAAAATTTGCGCATAGGCCTAACAAACTACTAGGCTGGAAAGCTGTGCGGCCGTGTAGTAGTAAACCTGGTGGCCGTGCAGTTATGCCAAATAAGGTTCTATTAATTTACTGATCCTCGCATGGCCACGGTGCTTGAAACTTGTGGCCGCGTGGTTCTCCGTCCAGTATGCAATTTCCAGTTTTGAAATACTACAAGTTGGTCCTCACCTTTTATTTGCACGCCTGGTCCTTCATCTTCAAATTTGAGCAATTTAACCCCTGAACTTCTAGTTTCTTCTCTTTTCTTTCTTGTTCTTCCCAATTGATACATATGCACTTCTTCATATTTACAAATTAGTTCCAATAATCATCCAATTCCTCTGGTATTTCCTTCATTTGCATCCATTTCTCAATTTTGGGTAGTTTTCTTATATATAAACAAATATAGAACAAATGAATAGAAAATATTCTTAAGCAAACATATAAAATCCTACTTTCGGCATATAAATAAGTGTATAAAATACACTTACCAGTATATACACTCTGTCACATAGAGCAAAATAGATTCTTCTTGGAATAAAGTCCACCTCTTTCTCTAGAGCTTCAATAGCTAATAAATGCTCCTTTGGATTAATTTCAGTATTGTTGGATAATGCTTTATGTACTCTGTTTCTCAAAACTTGTGATATTTGACCAACTTGTATTTCCAAATTTCTGATTGAAGCTTGATGATTTTGCATAGTGGTTTCTATCCTTCTCATAAACTGGTCAGTTTTACCTATGAATTGCTCTGTCTTATTCATAAACTGCTTAGTCTTCTTCATGATCATACTACGAGCTTCTTCTCTCCATTTTGAGATTAAGGTACATGTTGACCTACACTGTTTTGATTGTTCCTCCACAAGAAGTTGGGGTGATTTCGCCAACCCAGATTTTATGTATTTGAATATGGGTTATTTTCTTAACGTTTTCCCCCTTGAATGAAATCAACCTGCTTATCTGGGCATGCCAAAATGGGACATTCTGCAATCAGATGGTTTGCTCCACATGGCATTTGTATTGGCTGTCCTTTTATACAATTATGGTGCCCTATCACTAGTGTAAAAGTGTCGTATCTCCTAATTCTTACGAATTCCATGTTGAGGACATTTCCTAAGCATGTTTTGGAACCAACTCCATGCTTGATCAAATGATTCTAAGTCTTGTTGCTAGAATACTGTTATATCATGTCTGAGCTTAACAACCTTGACTGGTGGAAAGAATTTTGTGCAAAATTTCTGGACCAAATCGTTCTACATCGTGATTGTAGCGGGACAAGAATCTAACCAATCCAGTGCTCTATCTCGCAAGGTATGTAGGAGGAATAAGCGGAGTTTGATGGCGTCATCTAATACACACTGATATTTAAAATGTTGGTACATCTCCAAGAATCTAGAGATATGAGTGTGTGGATTCTCATAATGTTTTCCACAAAATTGTTGTCTGTTTTAAAACATGTTGATAACATTGGTTTTCAACTGAAATCTCATCGAACAAAAGGTGGGTAAAAAAATGTTTGACTGGATCTGAACAATTTGTGGAGTACTATCTGCCATAACTTGCTGTTTTTGATGTTTTTCTGCTTCTTGTCTCTCTTAATTTGCGAAGAAGAGTACGTTCGATTTTCGGATCAGCTTCTATAAGATCATCATGTCTCGAACTTTGCATACACAAAGCTGAGAGAACAAAAGAGTAGAGTACGAATTGAAATAAAATAAAAATAAAAATAAAAATAATAAGACTGAATTAGTGAAAGTAATCTAAAAATAAATTTAAACTACAATCTTCGACAACGACGCTAAAAACTTATTGCGCTATTTCCTTACCGTAAGTGTATAAATCACACAAGTAATCTATTGAGATATAAGTTCAAGTATCGTACCCACGAGGATTGAGACAATTTATTATTTTAGATTAAAATCCTTAACCGGAACTAGAAAGATCAATAAGGTTTGAATTTGGACTTAAACTAACGAATAAAAATAGGCAATTATAAATACTAAAAATAATGAGAAGAAGATGCTAGAATTGAGAATCCACTTTATTTCCTTCATTCATGCTTTGATTTAAACATTTAACTATAATTAATGGGATTTTGAATATCAAAGTTCCTATTTTGTATAAAACTCTCTTTTTTACGGTAAATTAAATCGTATTTCTATATGTGATAATGACTATATCTCTATGACGAATGTGAAGGTATAGAAAATCATTTACGTTTTGTAAACACTTTAAAAGATAACATAAAGTATAGCGGTATATTTCTATCCCTATCAATTTTATGAGAATTAAAAAGTGTCTACTGAATTCCTAATCTTTCGAATTTAAGAAATCATCATAACATTCATACAATAATTAGCTAGAAAATTGTAGAAACATGAAAATCGGAATTAATTGCTCAAACCCATAAATTGCATTAAAATAAACAAGGATCAAAACATGAAATTTGGAAAGTAAAGTTTCATTAAAATTCTAACATAAAAGTCTATCCCAGAAATATGACCACAGATTAAAAAAAAAAAAAAAAAAGATGTTGTATGAATTCATGACCCAATTCATAAATTATTCTTCCTTTTGCATGAATCTTCAATGTTCAATCTATAGCCAATTGGTCTCTTGATGCTGTGACATCGTTTTTTCTATGTAATATGAAGAGTTGGAAACCCCAAGTTCATGCAAGAGGTCGAGTATATATAAGTATGGACGGACTCTAAGTAAATTAGGAGAAGAATGGACAAATTTCTGGTGTAAAAAGCCCAACTGCGACCCAATTAGACTGTCACGCGATTGCGTGGTATAAAGTCCAACGATCACGTGGTTAGATAATAAACAACTTATATTGGTGACACTCGCGCGACAGCGTAGGTTAAAGGCCAGCGATCGTGTGGTTAGACATTTTTTCTGCAATTTCCATCTTTCATTCTCTGCAACTTGGTCCTTGTCTTTTATTTACACCTCAAGTCCTTCATCTCCTGATCCCCAATCTTCTGATTTCTTCTAATTAGCTCATTTTCGACCTCAATTTCTCCATGCACTTCCCATGTGTATACGTTAGCATACATTTATCATCCAGTTGCTCTTTATTCTCCTCAATCGCTTCATTCTTTCAACTTTAGGAGAATTTCTAAAATATAAACGAATAATGACAAATTAGGTAGCTTTATTCTAAAACAACAATGTAATATCCTAATCATAGCATGTAATTAATTATATAAAATACATTAATCAGTGACCTACACACATTCACAAGAACCTGTGGCAATAATTGTGAACATATGAAGTTTACTTGTGACCTACGAATATTCTGTGACATGTGAACAAATAATTGTGACTTGTGACTTGAAAAAATAGTGAGCAAATGAAGTGTGACTTGTGACCTATACAATAAGACGCGTAACCTATGACTTGTGATAAAAGTGACTCGAGACCAACACATGTAACCGAAGCATCATTGCACAACCACCAACCTGGACATGTGACCTATGAACTATACAATACAACCTATGATGTATGAAGTTTGACTTGTAACCTGAACATATGACACCCACACCCACAACTACAACCATTTCCACCTAACCACCATCACCAACTCTGATGCAACAAAACCACAACCACACCGCCTCATCGTACATTAACCATACATACACTCATTAGTACACATATGCACACCACCACACACACTTTTGCACGCACCACCTTGTACATCATCAGTAAATTACACCACCATCATCAACAACCATACCAAAAAGAACGAAAAAAAAAAGTTTCATATGGTAGGCAGAAAAGAAAATAGATGTAGATGGTTAGCGCATGGCCAAAGGATGACGAAAACCGACTTCGAGCATCTAGGAAAGAAAGAAACATCACCAAGGAAGAAAGTACAAACCACCACCACCACCACCACCACAACCAAGGCCAGATAAAGAAAGCACCTACAATAAGAAGCAGGAATCAACAACGCATGCTGCTGCTACAATGTTATCTCATTGCTATGGTGACCTGCGCTGGTGTCTCGCCTCGCGCATCCTAAAAATCCAAATTGGTGCCCCGCCATCATTGAAGAGAAGGAGATGAAGGTCACTGTCATCACCAGAGGGAAGAAGATGGTAGTGTTTTCACTGTCATTGGAGTGATGAGGAATGGAGGGTGAAAATGTGGTGAAAATCGATTAGGTTTTTAGTGAACATATTGAGATGGGGTGAGGGTGATGGTGGGGTGGAGTGGTTGGGTTATAGGTTTATTTTAATTTCATAATATTATTATTGATATTAAAATCCTTAATTATCACTTGATTATTGAGTTTACAAGTTTAAAATTCGAATTTTGAAGTTGAAAACTGTTGACCTATGGTTGATTATAACTCCCTTTTTTATTATAACAAACAAGACACTTTTGTTTCTAACAAGTCCTATCTCTTGAGTATTTCATGTACAAATCCTTTTAAAGCATTCAAGGGTTCAAATCGTTATTCATTGAAGAAGAAGTGATATAAAGGGACTTGAAGAAAATATGAACATTGAAGATTATAGTTTAGAAGTTTTTAAGCTAATCTTCCATTACTATGTAAAGGTATTGACTCTTCATTTTTAGCAAGTATATAAACCTCAAATTATTTTTTATCATTCATCATTTGCATAAAAATATTCTTGACTCTACATATGAAATAGATTTTGGAAAAGACACTTCTTGATTTTTATTGTCTTTGTTTTGAGATTAAATGTCAAAAAAGTTTCAGAAACCAATTCACCCCTATCTTGGTTAGTCATTATTGGGTAAACAAAACAAGGTCCTAGTGTAATTTCAATTTTTTTTTTTAAAGTATCGGCTTCAAATTGTTTACATCCTATTGTTGCGTTATTTTCTATCGCAATTGTACTGATCGTACAAGTAATATAATAGATTATGAGATTAAGTATCGTACCCACGAGAATTGAGTCAATTGTATTTTACACTAATTATCTTAACCGGAACTAAAGAAATCAATTTGGTCTTGAATTTGAATTAAACTAACAATTAAAAATTAAAAAAACTTTTAAATAATGAAATTAATAAGAGAAATATGTTAGAATCAAGAATCCACTATTATTTTTCATCATTCAAGCTTTGATAGAAACATTTAACAACAATTCATAAGATTTTAAATATCAATATTCTTATTTTGTTTAAAACTCGAACAAGAATCAAATCATATTATTATATGTGACCCAACTATATTTTTATGGCGAATGCAAAAAAATAGGGGTATATTTATATCCTCTATCGAACTTTATTACAATTAAAATGTGTCTAATGAATTCCTAATCTTTCGAGCTTAAGAAAATATCACAACATTCATATAATTAGTGATCATGCACTTGTAGAAAAATAGAACTTGGAATGAATTGCTCAAACACATAAATTGTATTTAATTAAACAATCAAAACATGAAATTTGGGAATTAAAGTTTCGTCAACGATCCTAACACAAAGAAATCTTCAATCTCCCTTCATATGCCAATTGATTCCCTCAAGAATTGTGTAGGGTTTTTGTATGTAATTGAGAGGTAGAGGAACCTTAATCTCGAGCAATACAAGTCCTATATATAGGTAAGGAAGAATTTTAGTCAAATTAGGAAAGAAATTAATCAAAACCATATTTTAAGGAGAAAAATCTGACCCAATCGGATTACCACGCGACCACGTGGTTCATAGGTTGGCGATAGCATGGTATACTCTAAAACGGTTCTGCATGGTTCAGATGTAACCTTCGCGATCGCGTACGTTTATGAGGCGCGATCGCGTGGTTATTCTTTTGACTTGCAATTTCCGTCATTAATTCTTGGCAAGTTGGTCTCACGCTTTAATTGCATAGTAAGTCCTTCATCTTCTTATTGCATCAACTGAATCTCTAAACTTCTAGTATTCTTCAATTAACTCCTTTTTATCCTTGAATTTTTTCTTCCTTCACTTTAGCTCTGCTTTGACTCTCGATTAACTTTATCAACTTTCACTTTGCACACTTTAATCCTTTTAGTCATCTAATTGGTCCATATTCGCCTTAATTGATCAATTCTCTCGACTTTGAGATAAAATCTGAAATAATAACAAATATCAACGAATTCAATAACGTTTATTCTAAAACGATATTATAATATCCTAATTTTAGCATGTAAATAAGTGTATAAAATATTTTTTTATCACCCATATTCTAACCTGCCTTACCCCCAAAAAGAAAAAAATGGAAACCCAAGAGAAAAAGTTTTAAGTTTGGCAAAAAAAGAAAAAAAAAACATGTTTTTTTAAATAACACAATTCTTTAAATCATTTTTTATTCATACATATTTTCTCTCTCCACTTTTTCAACAACACATCTTACCTCCAAAACATAAAATATATATATATATATATATATATAAACACCAAAATTTTTAACAAACACCCAATTCCCCAAATTTGACATTATATCCTCCCCTCTTTTTAGTTTTGCTCGACATGTCTGACATATCCTCCCCTGCTCTCACTACTCTGCCTGTTGGCTTTGCATGCCAGCACTGGCAGCACTCAAGTAATCATTGACGCTTTCACACAAATTCTGCCATTTCCTGTCACTTCTTCTCCTCCTTCGCCTAGTAAAAATCTAGGTTAATATTAAAAATCTCCAGTGTTCTGTGATTTTAAGAAAATGGGTTGTACAAATCTTGATTTAATATGTTGAAGTAATGAAAAATTTAATACATGAGTTCATTCGAAAAGGATGAAATATGGAAAATTGGAATGGAAGCCTAGATGAGGGAGAAATGGTCCAATCTTCTAAAATATATGCTCTGATTCTTGTTTTTATTGGGCTATATTCAACTAATATGGGACTAACACAGTGACTAACTTTGAGAGTAAACTGAAATAATCAAAGTTAATAGTTAAAGACTAATTCAAATTTCAGTGAAAGTTTAACTACCAAAATTAAAATTAATCCAATTGAAATAAATGCGATTTTTTTTATTTTATTTTTTTAATTATTGTAGCCTCTATTTGGTAAAAGTTTTTTGTTTAGAAATAAATGTGATCTGGTAAAATATATGGTTAAAAAGTGGATTGAAAAAATGTATTGTTCATAAACTTGTTCATGAACAGTTTACTAACGGAGGTTTAATCATGTCTTTATATCTTGCAAAATTTACAATTCATGACCACTTTTGTAGTCCATCTCCATTTTACAATTCACGTCTTTAATCAAATGTTGATTTTATTTAACAAAATCAGGTATGAATTAAAAAAAAAAAAAAATTCTCATACCTCTGTCTACACTTTGCAGACACTTGCAGAAAATGAAATCAACATTTCTCTCTAACCATTTCTCCTTCTCTCTCTGCTGCACAAAACTTCTCTCTTCTCCATTTGAACTTAACCACTCCAACAATCTTTCTTGATGGCAATATAGATCTGATCCAAAAATCACATCTTTAGGATTGTTGTTGTGACCTGCTACTACTTTCATAGTGTGCCATGTTTTCACTTATTTGCTTAGTAGTGCAAATTGGTGGGGAGGGAGGGAGGGAGGGAGAGAGAGAGAGAGAGAGAGAGAGAGAGAGAGAGAGAGGAATATTCTGAGTGAAGGCCCAATGGAGTCCAGTTCTTTAACAAAGCAGGCCTCATCTTAACAAATAGAATCTTGACAAAAATGCAAACTTCGTGTGTCGAAAGAATTTTTCGGTAAATCTGTAATTAACTACAAATTGTTAATTTCTAAATAATAGTTCTATCGAAATTGCTTTTGCATGGTATAACAACCTGTTTAGCTACTTATATCGATTTGTCACAATGTGGTTAAAACTGCCGAATGATCAATTACAAATTCATTAAAATTTTCTAACTTCAATACAATTTTGTAGTAATAATTACAATTTTGTAATTAATTACAAACTTTCAATTTCTTACAAACAAATCGGTTGAAGATGCCTTTGCATGGTATGGTAAGCTGATTAGCTACTTGTATCGGCTTACCATAATGTGGTTTAGATACTTCCCAATGATCAATTACAAATTTATACACATGTAATAAATTACAATTTATACACTCATGTAATAAATTACAATAGGTCTGATTTTGTACTATACTCGATTTCGATAATTACTTTCAATACTTTTATAGTAAACGAAAACCGACCCGATTTAAAACATTTCAATTAGAAAGAAAAAGTTCATATATGGTTCCAATACATTTTTTTCTCTTCACCTTCTAACTACACATTTCTCTGCAAAAGGTAAATAAATTAATTTATTATTGCTGCAGTGTTGCGAAACATATCCTTAATGTTATTTTGGCCGTTCTACAAATTTTTTAAATGGAAAGTAACGTGTCAATCAGATCAAACATGGACATTATTGATGAAGAAAGGCTTGAAACGGACCACTAAACAAATAGTCTATGCTTGTTAAAAGTTGTGTATTTAAAAATATGTTTTTTATATTTTGAAAGTAAAATATGTGATTGAAAATTGAAAGAGGTAATATATATGAATAAAAAGATAATTTGAAAAATATGTTTTTTAAAAATATATTTTTAAACAAGTTTGTCAAATACCTATTCCAATTCAAAGGTAGTCATATCAGGAGTTAATTATCTCATTCATCATTGAACTTTACAGGTCACTAAACTTTAAAAACTACCTCATTCATCAACAGTGTTCGAAAACGCGGAAAAAACGCGCACTTATGCGCGCATTATGCGCGCTGCCCACGCAACGTTTTGGTCGGAAGCGCGAAAAACGCATTTTTAAAAATTTTGTTTTAAAAAGCGCGCGCGAAGCGCGCACAGTGCATGCTGAAGCGAGCTTAAGTGCGCATTGTGCGCGCTTAAGCGTGTCCGATGCGCGCAGCTGCCTTTTTTTTTTTTTTCCTTTATTTTTCCTTTTTTTTTTTTTACTTATTCAAGTATGGGTAAAATTTAAATCAAATATTTAGGAATTGAAAAACGCTTTTTAACGCTTACTCTCTCTTAAGCTTCAAAAGCTTGACTCTTGAGCTCCACGCTTCGTCACGCTTCACGCTTTTTAGAACACTGTTCATCAATGAACTATATGAAAGCTCATACCATCCATCACTGAAGCAACGGCCGTTAAAAATTGGATGGATTTGATGACCTGGTTGTGTCTACTTGGCAAATTTTAATTTTAATCTCTACAAAACCAAAAAAAAAAAAAAAGAAAAAAAAAATAAAGATTATATATCAGTTTTCCTTTCGATCCTACACATACAAGACGTAAAGAAATTCATCAATTTAACCTAAAAATCCATTAGAACCTCCAACGAATTAACCTGAAGTGAAGAGAAATATCAAGAAAGCTTCAAAAATCAAAATCTTTGCAAAGTCTGTAGTCTCTCTCCATATATATTTTGTATGCATATGTAATATGTATATATGTCATACTTTTCTCTCTAATTACTAATTACTACTGTATTTGCTTCATGGGAGAAGAACCACAAGTACAAAATTCAAGAGATTATTGAGTTTTTTTCAAGCAAAATGAATTTCATAAAAAACTCAAAGATATTCTGATGAATCTCGGATCTTGACAGGAGGTTGGCTTTTAATCCTTTTGCTCATTTCAATTTTTCTCCATATTTCTCTCTCATGAATCAACTCCAAAAGGAATCGATACGTGATGTTGGGATTTTGAGTTTCTTGAAATGAGATTTGCGGATAAATTATTGATTTTGGGATTTTATGGGCGGGTTCTTGAAACAGGATTCGTGGAAATTTTTTTGTTTGGCTTTGGCTCAATTAACGGGATCTCGGAATTGGTATTCTAGCAATTTAAATAGAATTTGAATTTGATTTCAATGCCGATTTTAAAAAAATGTTGCTGGGTACAGGCGTACAACGTTAAAGAATTGAAATTTTCAAACACGGAATGGATAAATTTTGTTTGTATTTTATTTATTTTTTATTTTTTAAAAAACCTATTTTGATAATGCACTTTTCCACATGTGATGTATTTCAGTGAGATGGCTTCAAGTGTTTGCCAAGTAGGCATTTTCATTGGCCATATTATCAGATTCATCCAATTTTTAACGGGCCTTTGCTTCAGTGATGAATGGCGTGAGCTTTTATTTAGTTTAGTGGTGAATGGGTAATTTTTAAAATTTAGTGACTCGTTTGAAACCTTTTGTAAAGTTCGGTGATGAGTGAGGTAATTAACGCTCATATTAATCTTAAATTGGGGTTTGTTAATTATGTAGATTATAAATTGGGGTTATAGACATATTAAAGTGATAATGATTATTTAAATTAATACTTACTTTAGCCACCGTTTGGCAAAATGTGTTTTTTTTTATGTTTTTAAACAACACAATTCCCTAAATCACTTTTTAACCACACACATTTTCTCTTTCCACTTTTCAACCACATATTCTACCTCGAAAACATAAAAAAACATGTTTTTAAACATATAATTTTTAACAAACAGAGGCTTAAATTACACATTTTCAGAAATTAAATTTGCTGAACAGAATTAAAAGATAGTCATATCAACCTCATATCAGTCAATAAGAAAATCCCAAGGGTGGGCACTCCATCCAGAACACTGCCGCAATTCGAAGGCGGGAAGATAGCCGTTCTGACCAAAGATTGGCGCCAAAGTCGAAAAATTATTCAGCTGACCGGAATTTTCACGGGCAGCCGCACCGCCGCCTCTGTTTCTTTTCTGTCATATAAAAATCTCTTTATACCACAACTCATCTCATTTTGCCGCCATCACATTCCTTTTCCACCTCTCTCTATATATATTCATCAGTTCCAACAGTTAAGAAGAAAGAGCTTTTGGTCGATTCCTTCAATTTTCTTGTTTAATTTCTTCCCAATTTAAGAGACCATTTTGGTACCCTTTAGTCTAAAAGGTGGTTAGAGCTTTTCCAGAATCACCCTTTTCCTCTTCTCCCTTGCTTTAAGAGAAGAAAGATTTTGGGTCGAGAATTTGATTTCCATTAGCTAGATTTTCGACATGGGTTTTTCTAACAAGCATCAAACTGAAGGAGGGAAGGAATCAGAATCCAAAAAATGGCTGATTGCTGGTACACCTATCTGGGCTCCGCCTAAATCAATATCGACAAAATCTCAAGAGGGATGTGAAGATGAAGACGACCATTCGATAACTCCAACGGGAAGAGAATCGAGGATAGCAGAGAAATTGCGATGCCCGCCCGCCCCAAGGAAGCGCCGCCCTACCTCCACCTGCCATTTTAATAGTGGTAGAGAGTTCTTTAATCCTCCGGACTTGGAATCCGTATTTATCTGCCGTGCTGAGAGATCCAATTGAATTAAAATTCAAGATTCTGGATTAAGGCCCTTTTCTTAAATTTTAATTTTTGCTTATTAGCTAGTTGCTTATAAGTTTTAAGTTATTAGACTATTATGTCACTGCTCAGCAGTTTAGGGTTTCTGATATGTTGTAATAGTTTTATGTACAAAAAACATGTATTTTCCCCCCCTTTTGTGAATAAGCCAGTATATCAGCACTAAATTCCGTCTGCTTAATTGAAGTTTATTTTCGAAATCCTTCTAAGATTTTACCCTTTAAAAGTTGCAGCCTCCGGCCGAGTCTCTCCTTCGGACTATTATCTAAATATTACTGAGAAGGGAACTCAAGTAAAAGTAAGCTCCTATTCGAGAGTTAATTGTCTCAATAATCACTCAACTTATATCTATATCTTCTATTGATCATTCAAGTTTAAAGTATTGAATTTAATTGCTAAACTTATCAAAATAGTGAAAATTAATCATTGACTTAACTTTCTTAAAGGAATTTATTTATGCATAGCGGACAAAATACACAGTGACATTATGTCACCTTTAATCGACAAATTACGATAAAAAAAATTATCTTGTATAGAGATTTTAAAAATGTCTTTGATTGGTCACTAAACTTTTAAAAACGTCTTTGATTGCTCATTAAAGTTTCAAAAACGTCTTTAAATGCTCACCAAAATTTTAAAAAAGTCTTTAATTACTCACTAAACTTTAAGTTTGTAGAGTTTTGATCACTAATTTGTAAAAATCATATTGACTAACTCGAAAACTTAGAAATGTTTTTCCAAATTATGAGTTTCATATAAATCAATTATTTTCATAATATACACTAACAACAAAATAATAACAACAGCAAATCAACATGTATCACATAAAAAAAAAAAAAAAAAAACTACATTAATAACGAAGAAATAGGATATAAGTTTTTTACTATATTTTTTGCTGCACAAAAATATTTGACTACAAGTTATAATTTTTTTTTTTGGCTTTAATGTAGATTTATGATTTTTGGGAGAATGTGATTCATATTGGTTTGATGTTATTAATTTTGTTGTTAATGTAGATTATAAATCAAATATAAAAATAATTAATTTTTTTTATGCAACTCATAATTTGAATGAACATTTCTAAATTTGCAAGTCAGTAAACGTCATTTTTACAAGCTAGTAACAAAAACTCGATCAACTTAAAGTTTAGTGACCAATCGACGAATTTTCTAAAAGTTTAGCAGTGATCAATTGAAGATATTAAAAGTTTCTGATGTGATAATTTTGATGTGGCGGAACGTGTGCTTTCCATCCGCCATATCATCAATTTCGTTACAAAAGTTATATGAGTGATTAATGCTCAATATTTTGATAAATTTAGTGATTAAAACTCGACAATTTAAACTTGTGATCAATCAAATATATATATATATATATATATATATATATATATATATATATATATATATATATATAAATTCAGTGATTATTGAAACAATTAATTCCCTATTTGAAAACCATTAAAATGAATTTTTGAAATTGATTTTTATGAAGAATATTATATGATAGAAAATTTATGAAAAAAATTGAGTTTACAGGTGAAATATATTTTATCGAGAAAATGACTGAAAATGAGTTTGACAAAAATGAATTTTGTTATAATGATTGTTAAACAAGGGTTAAATATACTTTTCATTTTACTGGTTTTAAAATTTTTATTATTATATTTAAATTATATATTTTTTCTTTTCCATTTTTTAAGATATACCTTTTTACATTCTTTATTTTTATTAAATCATTTTAGTTAAAAAAAAATATCGTAAGAATCTTACTATGAAATTTAATTTTTTCAAATACGATTGACAAATAATTAATAAATTAACATAAATATATATTTTTGGACAATTTAGTAAACCTAGTTGAAAGTCAATTATATGTTTTATATTGCTTGAATTAGTCGCATTTTTACTAATATTTGTATGTAATTTTTATACTCCTAATTTGTATTTATATATACTATACCAAGATTAGAAAATCAGAGTAATATGTTTGTAAATGTTTGAATCTTAGGGGGTGTATTCAATTGTAACTTTTAAAGATTTTTGGAGGCCTTTTTAAGTCGGTGACTTTTGTGAATTTCATAAACTTTCAAAAGACTTTTATGGATTTGTGGAAAATTATAAAAGAATAATTAGTCAAATATGGGCATATCCTTTTAGGACGCTGCCTATTAAGGATATATATTTTGCAAGATCTTACCTTGAATCATATTTCTTTGCCCGATAAGGACCTCCGTCCACTTCTGTTAATTTTTTTTCCGTTTGTGCAACATATGAAGCACCTTTTTGAATAAATCAAGGTTTATACTTTATATATTTGGTTAATTAAGGACCTATTGTTTTAAGTATCAAATAATATAAGGACCTATCATTTCAAAGTTTTGCATTTTAATTTACTGTTATAATATTTTTCTATCAAATCTCATTTCCTGTTATAACCTCATTGAACAATTCAAAGAATACGTTTATACGTTTAATAATTTTTTTTCTATTTTTAATTCAAATAATTATCTTATAACCCCCTGTTGGGCAATACTATTTCATCTATAACCACACAATTTGAACAATTCAAAAAATATGTTTATACTTTTAATGAATTTTTTCTATTTTTTAATTCAAACAACTATGTTTTAGTTACTGATAAAAATAGATTTTTTTTTTAAAAGTAAGGTAAATGTAAAATATTTTATTTTAAACTCACTTAAATTCTTATCGAAACCATTAATTAATTTATATAAAAAGGAAAAAATTAATTATTCTAATTAAGAATATAAAATAAATAATTTAAAAAACTTTTTGGAAAAGAAAAAATCAAAACTGAAATTTTAGTTTAAATTTATATAGTCACTGTTTGGTATTATATAATAATTAAGAATATATAATATTAAATTAATGCATATGACTATTTTTAGGTAGCATCCTAAAAGTATAAGTTCTTATTTGGTTATTAAACTTTTTTATTATAAAAATATGTTCATAAATTTAACATCATAAATATATTATATAATATTAAATTAATGCATATGACTACTTGAGTAAAATATTAATTTAACACATAAGATGTGGAATATTATATATTCTTAATTTGAATAATTAATTTTTTTTTTTTTTTTTTACTTTTATATAAATTAATTGATAATTTCGATAAGAATTTTAGTGAGTTTAAAATAAAATATTTCACATATAATGTAGTATTTAAAACAATTTCTTGTACGTCCAAATCCTCAACAAGAATGCAACGAAATAAACCATATTTCTCATATCAATAAAATTGTTTTTAAAAAAATTTAAAAAAATAAATAAAACTTAATATTTACATATATTTTGCATTTTTTAGACCCACAATTTTAACTATTATTCATGATCATATTCCTCCACTGAACTATTGCTGCCCAATGCCCTCACCCCCACAAACAGGCTAGTAACAAAAGAAAAACAATCAAACTAAAACATGGGTACCAGAACTAACAGCGAATTGAGGACAGAATTGACGAGATTACCCAATAAGTTATTTGCATGACAATCTACAAACCAAAAAGGCAATAGACCATCTATATATTTTTCAATTTCTTCGCAGAATTATTAATTATCAGTGTTTTAATATGTTGGTTTCTTGGTTTATATATCTGAAAATTTATGTTTATTGGATTCTTTTGAGATATTCAGAATATAGGTTATTGCATAAAAGTCAATTTATATTTTTGAAGTCTTAACAAATCTCACGATAAATAGGAGATTGATTTTGATTTTGAGATTGATTTTTTATAATTTCTAATAGAAATTCTATAAAAGTCTCATAAGTAGTGAAGTCTCCAAAAGTCATTCTCAATTTGAATACCCTAAAATTTGTAGAGACTTCTAAAAGTCTGTCTCACAAGTAGTGAAGTCTTCAAAAGTCATTCTCAATTTGAATACCCTAAAATTCGTAGAGACTTCTAAAAATCTCAATTGAATACATTTAAACTTTCAGAGAGTCTTTAAAAGTCTCAATTGAATACATTAAACTTTAAAGTCTCCAAAAGTCTTTAAAAATTACAATTGAACACACTAGATTCTTTTTATTTAATCTTTTGTTTTTGTAAATGCATTAGATCATATTTTGTTTGTCCCTAAAATGAGAAACCAATATTTACAAAAATATGATTAATATAAACTAAATTATAACAAAAGATAAAAAAATAAAGTTTAAAAATAACGTAAGAGAGAATGACAAGACGAGAAATTTATGCTAAGAGGCATTAAGATGTGTTTCTGTAATTGTCATAAACTTTAGTTGAGATTTTTTTTTTTTTTTTTTTTTTTTCTCTCTCTCTCTTTTTTTTTTTTTTTTCTGAAATTATAAGTTAAAATCCCTCATGGCCTGAAGTTATTCTTTGAAATTTCTGTGTCCCACCAAACCAGAATGAAATCTCTCTGAGTCTATTGGCTGCCAGAAGTCCCTCTTGTTTCTTTAATGGAAATAAAAGGACAAAACCATTCACAATTGAGGCGATGAATGAGAATCTTATGTGGGGTTTCTATGACTTCAAGGCTGGTTTGGTACGCTCATTTATTGGTTAAAAAAACAACACTTCGTGACAAGGATGGACGCTTTGAAATAATTGAGGTTTATCTAATTTTTGCAAAGGTTCAATGTAATACGATGTTATAACTCGATCATTAAGTAAAAGTAACGTCAATCAAACCAACTCTAGATAGTCTAACCGCTAGTGGTATGCATGTTATGTGAAGTCGTGTGTCAATCGCCTAATTTTGGCAATCAATTTGTTTTTAGTAATGGAGACCCAAGTGAAAATATCTCAAAAGATTGATTCTTTACGGGCTCCGCAATTCTAAGAGTGGAAAGAAATTGGAGGGGAAAATAGATCTTGGTAGAGAAGATAATACCCACGAACTTGATACCCGTTGAAGACCTAATATAAACGGACAAAGATTACAAACTAAATAGATTTGTAGGTCGGATATGGAGGTAAATTTTAAAACTCGACATGAGTATGAGTCAGGTGTGAGTTTCATTACAAGACTCATACCCGACCCACATACCTATTAATTACCTTAAAAAACTATATAATTTAAAACAAAAAGACCGTAAAAAATAAAATAAAATTAGAACCCAAATATTTATTGACATTGTTAACGTCTAAAACTTAATATGTTTAAATTATTGACATTGTTAACGTTTAAAAAAATTGTTTAAATTTACTTGTTTAGTTTCAATCTAGAACAAGCTTTTTGTCAAGTCAAATTCAAGAGAAACTCAACATTTAACTGATTCAAGTTAATCCGGTGCATTTCTAATATATGACCTATTTACAGCCCTGAAAAAAAATAGGTAATGGGTATAGAAGCATACCCGCTTGGACCGCTTCCGACGTGGCTCGACCCTTCATTCTTAAATGTGTATATAGGTGGGGTATGAATTTTGTAAATCTTTATTGGGTAGAATATGAATTTGACAAACCCAACCTATACCCGATTCATTGTCATCCCTAGATCTTGGTGAAACTAATAAGCACCGACTTGTGACTATTAGCAATTCCAACTTCATGTTTCCAGAGTGCATAGAACAACTCATACAATCTCTCTAGATTTAATAAATATTTTTTGTAAATAGATTTTCTTCATAGTTGTTGACGTCTCTTTTTGTCAACAAATAAAAAGTAGTAGGATCTTTCAAATTGATAAACGAATTGTATATTTTTGTTTAATTTGTCTAAGTATACAGCTCTCAAACAGGATTATATACATAGTAATAAAGTTTGAGAGGTTGCAAGAGGTGAGTAAAGCAACAGATCGAAAGCGAATTGAGGTTAAAATGACAGAAATTCACGTCCAGTTCGATACCGATCTGACAGCCAGGTCGAATCCACGAAACCAAATGGCAAGAGTTTTGAGGGTTTTTTTTTTATATCACATGCCCATTAATGAGCATTTACCACTTCTATTTATAGTAGTTGAAGAGTTAAAACATAATCATTACAACATATCACTTCTGCAGTATGTGACTAACAATGACTACTGCAATTGCTGACAACATGTCACAGATGATTATACTGACATTTCACAAACAATCATAATTACTGACACATAATGCAGCTGATTTGATGTATCAGCAGCGACGCCAATCTCACTATGCTCGGAATTCACCTCGGCACCTTATCAGCTCGGTCAATGCAAATCACCTCTCCCTCAAAGTTGAGGTCGGCTCCGAATTCACCTCGGCACCTTACCAGCTCGGTCAATGCAAATCACCTCTCCCTCAACTTTGAGGTCGGCTCCGAATTAACCTCGTCACCTTATCAGCTCGGTCAATGCGAATCACCACTCCCTCAAAGTTGAGGTCGGCTCCAAATTCACCTCGGCACCTTACCAGCTCGGTCAATGCAAATCACCTCTCCCTCAACTTTGAGGTCGGCTTCGAATTAACCTCGGCGCCTTATCAGCTCGGTCAATGCGAATCACCTCTCCCTCAAAGTTGAGGTCGGCTCCAAGTTCACCTCGACGCCAAATTACCCCGGTCAAAATTAACCAGTTGCCATCTTAAGTTGAGGTCAACATATTGAATCCACGTCAGCACGATAAACAACAATTGTCCCCTCGAGATCGGTCCAACAGAAACTTTGTGGACGGATCTCGAAATCCCAGTAGAACAAATTAATAATTGACGTCGCATTTAATTTTTATAGGATTCAAATTGCCAGGTGTCGTTGTGTGGATGGTGTGTCAGTTCTCGGATCAAGTGTCGCCGCCTCCATGATGACAACGCGTCTTGTCATTACGACTAATAAATGGCCTCTCTCTCTCTTCTCCCCTTATAAATAGGGGCATTCTTCTCGTAAGAAACCTATTGATTCTCCAAAATTCTCTCTGCCAATATCAGCTCGCTTACTTAGGCGACCTGTAATTAACCTCGTTATCATATCAGATCTTCTATTTCTTTCGTCAGGTCAGGTTGCTTTGACGTTTCTTCTCTGTTTTCTCTTGTTTTGAAATTCCTTCCCCCCCCCTTTTTTTTTCTAACTGTCCAGTTCGTTGTAATTACTATATAAGGATGAGCGATAGTATTAGTTTTGAGGAAAGTGGGGTGAGGTCGGAAAATAGGGGCAAGGAGGCCGAATTGTCTGTGTCATGGGAGGAAAGTCAGGAAACCCAGTGCCTTTTTCAAAGCGAGGGGGGTGATGATGAAATTCCACAGCCCATACCTTTAGCAATTGTACCCGAATCCCGTTCTCTCATAGCCAGTTCATTTTGATACCCTTCTACTGCCACATTCCAGCGACCTGACCTTTGCACTAGTTATAGTTCGGATTTTGCTTGCAAGCATTTCCGATCTGAAGCCACTGAAAACGAATTACAAATTTGGAAAAATAAATATAGAATCCCAGGATACGTGCATTTTTTTCTTCCCAAAAGTTACGAACGAGCTGACCAGCCACCAAAAGGTTGCGTATCAACTAATTTCCAAATTCTGGAGGCAGGCCTCAGGTTTCCTCTTCCGTTCATTATAACTGACTTTCTCCGATCTTGGGGTGTCGCCCCCACCCAAATTCACCCTAATGGTTGGAGGTACATCCTTGGGTTCATATCCCTTTACAATCGCTTGGGATACAATGACCCCTCAGTGGATGAATTTAATTTTGCCTATCAGTTTCGAGCTGATGGCAAAAAAACGGGGTGGTTTTATGCGATGCAGAGGTCAGTATTCGGTGGTCGAAGATTGCTGATTGATTTTCCAGAATCAGTCCGCTCTTGGAAAGAAAAATGGTTCTTCGTTGGGGGAAATTGGATGAGCCCCTATCGTAGTGATGGAATCAGTTCGGACATTCCCGTTCTCTATAGGGATAAATTCAGTAAGTCTTTATATCTGGGATATTTTCGAGCTGAATTGTTCTAGTATTAATCATCTCGTTTTTTGCAGAGGTGAGAGAGGCAGATTTGGACCCTGAAGCCATTGAAAGGATTATCCAACTGACCGACCAACCTGATCACTTCAGATCGGTAAAAGAGCTTCTGACTGAAGAACGGTTGTTTGAATCAACCCTTACATTTGTTGATCCATCTGATTATTACCCTCCACTTCCAAAATGTAAATTTCAGATCATTTCCATTACAATTTTTTAACGCCCTGTATTCTTGATGTGTATACTAAGAACATTTACTTCTGTGTAACTTTTTATGTCTGCCCGAAAAAGTAGAAAGAAAATGGAGTCAATGAAGGCCAAAAAGCTTGCAAACGCCAAGGCTGAGGCTCGCAAGAGGGCAGCCCAGAAACAGACTTCAAGGGCCTCACCTCCTCCCAAAGAGCGTCCGATTGACCCACCTCTTCCAAAGAAATCCAAACGGTCTGAGGTCGTTAAAGAAAAAATTACATTCCAATCCCGCCACCTCAAACTTCTGGGGACCAAGCTGGGTCTTCTCAATCTGCCCTGCAGGGGGGCTCGTATCTGGGAGTGCATCCTGTAAGAGCTGAACTGGAAAGCTCTTTAAAAGGGTCTCGCCCCAAAATTTACAGGGAGTTTGTGTCAGCAGCCAACTTGACTCCAATGGGCTTACTGAAACTTCCCATGCAGACCAAGGTGGCTATGGACGTTCCGGCCAAGACCTGGACACCTCGTCAAGAGAAGTTCAGCGAAGATATGCCCTTGGACGACCTTTTAGCGACCGGAACTGCACACGTCGGTCAAGCTTTGAATTATCTTTGCCGAGCTCAATCCAGATTAAGAGAGGCGGCCTCAGACACCAGAAAGTTCAAGAGGCTTGCCGACGACACCAGGAACATGTTCGAGGCGGAAGTGAAAGCCAGGCACGAGGCAGAGGCCAAACTGAAGGAGGCCCTTGACGAGGTGGCCAAACTTAAGGAGACAAACCTTGAGCTATCCAAGTTTAAGGATGAAGTGCTCCCCCTAAGGGAGGAGGTGGCCTCTCTGAAGGGTAATGTGGCCCAACTGCAGGTCGCAAAAGAAAAACTTTTAAAGGAATTGGACGAGGCCAATAATATTGAGTCCAATCTGAAGAAGGAAATAAATGAACTCGAGGCCCCCGTCCAAGGTTCATACAAGGAGGCCGTGAAAAAATTCAAAGATTCAGTGGAATATGAACACGATGTGGACGAGACCTACTATCTCACATTCAAAGAGATAGTAGAGGAGTTGGAACAAAAACGACCTGAGGTGGACATTAGTTTCTTAAAAGAGAAACTCGAACTGGTCTACAAAAAGTATTTGGAGCTGATGCCTGAAGAGGTCGATGAAGAACCCTTACTCTCTCCACTCACTGAATCTCAAATCAATCTTCCAGAAAAGGTTGTCAATGTTGAAGAATAGTTACACATTTTCAGTTCAACGTTGTCTTGTAACTATAGATTCTGTTCCTCTTGAATAGTATAAAGAAGAATTTCATTCTAGCACTCAGTATTTCGAAGTCAAACAAAATGAATTATGGACGAAATGCAGAGGTGAATTGCAAACGAACTGAACACATAAGCAATTTTTAAACGTTAATTCACTCAAATTGAACTGCAGAGGTGAATTTTAAACGAAGTGAACACTTAAGCGATTTTCAAACGTTAATTCACTCAAATTGAAATGCAGAGGTGAATTTTAAACGAGGTGAACACTTAAGCGATTTTCAAACGTTAATTCACTCAAATTGAACTGCAGAGGTGAATTTTAAACGAGGTGAACACTTAAGCGATTTTCAAACGTTACTCCACTCAAATTGAACTGCAGAGGTGAATTTTAAACGAAGTGAACACTTAAAGCAATTTTCAAACGTTAATTCACTCAAATTGAACTGCAGAGGTGAATTTTAAACGAGGTGAACACTTAAGCGATTTTCAAACGTTAATTCACTCAAATTGAACTGTAGAGGTGAATTTTAAACGAGGTGAACACTTAAGCGATTTTCAAACGTTAATCCACTCAAATTGAACTGCAGAGGTGAATTTTAAACGAAGTGAACACTTAAAGCAATTTTCAAACGTTAATTCACTCAAATTGAACTGCAGAGGTGAATTTTAAACGAAGTGAACACTTAAAGCAATTTTCAAACGTTAATTCACTCAAATTGAACTGCAGAGGTGAATTTTAAACGAGGTGAACACTTAAAGAATTTTCAAACGTTAATTCACTCAAATTGAACTGCAGAGGTAAATTTTAAACGGGGTGAACACTTAAGCGATTTTCAAACGTTAATTCACTCAAATTGAACTGCAGAGGTGAATTTTAAACGAAGTGAACATTTAACTCGGAAAATTCTCACCAAAAGACCTCGTTTGTTGAATGGAGGTCGGTCATTTATCACCTCGGTATTGTTCACCAAAATACCTCGTTTATTGAATGGAGGTCGGTCATTTTTCACCTCGGTATTTTTTTACCAAAACACCTCGTTTGTTGAATGGAGGTCGGTCATTTTCCGCTCCGGTGTCTCGCGGGAACCTACTTCATCTTCACAGATCGCTTTGTAATGTTAATGATGTCCTGCCTCACAGGTACTTACTGATCATCGACTAAGGTCTTTATTTTGCCTCTCAAGGAGGTCTTTCTCGTCTTTAAGACGGATTGCCTTGTGATGTTGATGATATCCTACCTTACAGGTACTTACGGATCATCAACTAAGGTCTTTGTTTTGCCTCTCGAGGAGGTCTTTCTCTTCTTTGACACAGATTGCCTTGTGATGTTGATGATATCCTGCCTTACAGGTACTTACGAATCATCAACTAAGGTCTTTGTTTTGCCTCCCAAGGAGGTCTTTTTCGTCTTTGAGACGGATTGCCTTGTGATGTTGATGATAGCCTGCCTTACAGGTACTTACAGATCATTAACTATGGTCTTTATTTTGCCTCTCAATGAGGTCTTTCTCGTCTTTAAGACGGATTGTCTTGTGATGTTGATGATATCCTGCCTTACAGGTACTTACGAATCATCAACTAAGGTCTTTGTTTTGCCTCTCGAGGAGGTCTTTCTCGTCTTTGAGACGGATTGCCTTGTAATGTTGATGATATCCTACCTTATAGGTACTTACGGATCATCAACTAAGGTCTTTGTTTTGCCTCCCAAGGAGGTCTTTTTCGTCTTTGAGACGGATTGCCTTGTGATGTTGATGATATCCTGCCTTACAGGTACTTACGGATCATCAACTAAGGCCTTTGTTTTGGAAACATCCATTCAGGTTTGCATACTTTGAAACATTAAACTCTTTATTCATTTGATTACATTTCGGTTGACATCAAAAAAAATATTCACATTCCATTTCACATCCTGTCCTAATGGAAATATTTCTTCAAGTGTTCTGCGTTCCAGGGGTGTTGAAGCCGAATTCCGTCAAGTGTCTCTAGTTCGTAAGATCCATTGCTCACAGCCTTCTTGATTCGATACGGACCTCCCCAGTTTGGTCCCAGAGGTTCACGCGTCGTGATCGTCTTTCTTAACACCAGATCCCCCATTTGGAACTTTCTCGGTCTCACCCTGGCATTGTAATACCTCGCACTCCTTTGCTTGTATACTGCATTCCTAACCTGTGCTTGTAATCGCTTCTCCTCCGTAAGGTCCAATTCAGCAGTGAGGGCATCATGGTTATCTTTATCATTGAAGTGAGTGACCCGAAACGATGGCATACCCACCTCTATTGGGATTACAGCTTCTGTCCCGAAGGCCAAAGTGAACGGGGTCTCTCTTGTTGATGTCCTATGGGTTGTCCGGTAGGACCACAATACCCCGAGCAGTTCTTCCGCCCACGTTCCCTTCAGGTTTTCGAGTCTGGTTTTCAGATTATGCTTGATAATTTTGTTCACCGCTTCGACTTGCCCGTTGGACTGAGGATGGTTCGGAGTGGAGAAATGCTTCCTGATGCCCAACCCTTCACAAAAAGATTTAAACCTTTCGTTGTCGAACTGTTTACCGTTGTCAGTCACAATGGATTGTGGGATTTTGAACCTACAAATGATTGACTTCCATATAAAGTCTGTAGTTTTCTGCTCCGTAATTTTGACCAGCGGTTCAGCTTCTGCCCATTTTGTAAAATAATCCAGTGCAACTATAGCAAACCTGTTTCCCCCTTTTGCCGTTGGTAATGGCCCGATCAGATCTACTCCCCATTTAGCGAACGGCCATGGGCTCATCACTGAAGTCAGCTCTTAGGGAGGGTTCCTCATGATTGGGGCGAACCTTTGACATTTGTCGCAGGTCTTTACAAACTCAATCGTGTCCTTCTTCAATGTAGGCCAAAAGTGCCCCTGCCTAATAATTTTGAACGCCATAGCTTGTCCCCCCGTATGGTTCCCGCAAATGCCCTCATGGATTTCTCTCATCACATTTTCAGCCTCTTCATTGTCTAAACATTTTAACAGTGGTAGGAAGAAACCTCGCTTGTACAAATCATTCCCAATTAAAGTGTACCTCGCAGATCTGATCCTCAAACTCCGGGCTTTCACTTGATCAAGTGGCGTCGTCCCTTCTCGTAAGTATTGGATAATTTCATCCTTCCATGTCCTCTTCAGAGAGTTTACAGGACGACTGAAGGTGACGGTTTTAAGGCGGATTGCGACAAGGTTTCGATCGATATGCTTTCCAATTCAGACGTTCCTTCACTTGTCGCTAAGCGAGCTAAAGCATCCGCTTGACTATTTTTGGATCGAGGGATCTGGATAAACTCTGCATGTCTAAACTTCTTCAGCTCCTCTAAAACCCTTGCTTTGTAGGTCTTCATCTTTTCACCCCTGGCTTCATACGTTCCCCGAATTTGGTTGATTATCAGTTGTGAATCGCTGTGCAGGATAAGGCTATCAACACCCATCGCTTGAGCCATGTCCATTCCCACAATCAGGGCCTCATATTCAGCGTCATTGTTGGTTGCCTCGAATTCAAAACGGTAGGAGCGGCAAAAGAATTGATTATCAGGGCTGATTAGGACGACTCCGGCCCCTGACCGGTTTCCCGCTGATGAACCGTCAACGTATAACCACCATGTCCCATCTACCTCCGCACAACAACTTAAGTTAGTTGGTGTGAGCTCCACCATGAAATCGGCCAAGGCTTGCCCTTTGATGACGGCTCGCTTTGTACACAAGGTCGAATTGTCCCAACTCTACCGCCCATTTCAATAATCGTCCAGACATCTCGGGTTTTTGTAGCACCTGCCTCAGAGGGTAATTTGTCAATATTTCAACCTGATGCTCCAAAAAGTAAGGCCTCAATTTTCGAGTCGACATTATCAAAGCATAGGCTAGTTTTTCCATTTCAGAATATCGAAGTTCGGCGTCGTGCAGGGCCTGGCTGACATAGTAGACTGGTCGTTGAACTCCCTGCTCGGTTCTCACAAGGACTGCACTCATTTCCAGTTCGAAAACGGCCAAGTATATAGAGAGCACTTCTCCCGATATCGGTTTGGAAAGGATAGGGGGGACGCTAACTGCTTCTTCAATTCTTCAAAGGCTGTCCGGCATTCTTTCGTCCACTCAAAATCCTTGTTCTTCCTGATAATATCAAAGAATGGCCGGCATTTATCCGTAGATCATGATACGAAACGGCTCAAAGCTGCTATCCTCCCCGTCAAACTTTGCACCTCTTTAATTCTCCTTGGCTCCCTCATCTGCATCAGCGCCTGTATTTTATCAGGGTTAACTTCGATACCCCTTTGGTTTACCAGGTAGCCCAAAAATTTCCCTGATCCTACCCCGAAGGAAAATTTCTTGGGATTCAGCTTCATTCTGTAAGTTCACAGTATTCGAAACATTTCATCAAGGTGCTGAATATGGTCTTCAGCTTGGATACTCTTTACGAGCATGTCATCGACATATATCTCCATCGTCTTCCCGATGAGATCTTTGAACATTTCATTCACCAAACGCTGATACGTTGCTCCAGCGTTCTTTAAACCAAACGGCATCATCTTGTAACAATAGAGTCCTCGATCAGTCATAAACGAGGTATGCTCCTCATCTGCTTCATTCATCGGTATTTGGTTATACCCCGAGTAAGCGTCCATGAAGCTGAGGAGCTGATGTCCGGCCGTAGCATCCACCATTTGGTCTATCCTGGGGAGGGGGAAACTATCCTTGGGGCATGCTTTGTTCAGGTCTGAGAAGTCGATGCACAGTCTCCATGTCCCATTGCTTTTCTTTACCAGCACTGGGTTAGCTACCCACATAGGATAGAAAGATTCCCTGATAAATCCGTTGCTAAGTAATTTCACCACCTCCCTTGCCAGCGCTTCATACCGTTCAGGATTAAGTGACCTCCTTTTTTGTACCTTAGGTTTGAAATCCGGATTAACTTGGAGGTGGTGGCATGCACGTTTAGGATCAATCCCTTCCATGTCCGAGTGAGTCCACGCAAACACATCCGAATTCTTTTTCAAAAAATTGATGAGGTCGGTCCTGATGGGCTCCATTAACCCACGTCCCACTCTGAATTCGTCATCAGGTTTTGCATCGTCAACTTTAACAGTATCCAACTCTTCCACAAGACCTGACTGACCCCTATCCTGTGTACCTCTTGGATCCAGTGTTTGCAGCTCTGCTATCAGCTCGTCTTCTCCACTTGGTTCCACGACGGGACTTTCTTCTTCTTCCATTTGGACATTGTTGGAAGCGAAACCTAAATTGCACTCCCGCGCAACCCTCTGGTCCCCCCTTATGGTAGCCACCCCGTGTGGCGTAGGAAACTTCAGACAATAGTGATAAATTGAAGTTGCTGCCTTAAGCTCGTGGAGGATCGGTCTTCCCAATATGGCATTGTAGTTTGTCATGACGTCTACTACCACAAAATCAGCGATCACGCGCCTCTGACAAGATCCTGTCCCCAGTTCCACCAGTAAAGATATTTCACCTTTCGGGTAGATGTAGTCACCAGTGAAACCCTGAATCCTCGTTCTCCTTGGCCGTAAGCTACGCGGATCAATTCCCATTTTTTCAAAGGTCCTCCAGTATAACACATTCACAGCACTACCGTCATCCACCAGAGTTCTGTGAATTTTTATACTGCTCACCGGCATCGTGATCATCAAAGCATCTGAATGTGGTTGGAGTACCCCCCTTGCGTCTTCCTCAGAGAAACTGAAAGACTCCGAATCGTTTGGCGTCAATGCATGACTACATATCTGATAGCTATTTCGGGCCTCCCGAGCGAACTCTATCCTTTTCCTCTTTAACCCGACCTGCACTTGATTTCCGCTCACAATTGTACGGATTTCATCAGGCCGGTCTTTGCCGCGAGGCTCTATCCCCTGATGGACGGCATACTTCTCCTGTTGTTTGAATTGCTTTCCTGAATCCCATGGTTCAGCAGCGTATTCTTGTAAGCTTCCCCTCTTTATTAACCTGTCAATTTCGAATCTCAAATTTCGGCATTCGTCCGTGGTGTGTCCTACTGACCTGTGGTATTTGTTGTACCGGGAGGAGTCCAAGTTATTCGGGTTTTGCTTTATCGGCCGGGCCGGCAGAATTATCCCCTTGTCTTTCTCGTTCATGAAAATGATCTCAGTTGATGCATTTAATGGGGTGAGCTCACTTCTTTGTTCAGGATTATATGGACGGAACCTATCTGGTGGTTTGTAGTCTCTCTTTTTCCCAGAAGTATTCATTTTAAATTCTTTCTTATCATCCCTGCTTTCCTTCTTGTCTGGCATAGCCGCTGTATTATGATGACCTTCTTTGGGACCTGACGCCTCCTCGGCATTGATAAACTTCTCTGCCCTGTTTAGAAACTCCTGGTACGTGCGAGGTCCATCCTCATGTACTGACCATCAGAAACGAGTCTGCGTTTGTAGGCCCGACAGAACAGCCATGAGCAGCGCGTCATCCGATATTCTTTCCATTCCCATGATCTGTCTATTAAAGCGGCCCAAATAACTCTTTAATGATTCATCCTTCTCCTGTCTAATGGTCACCAAGCTCTCCTTCGGTGTGGTCGGAATTTTTGACCCCATGAATTGCTTCAAGAACTTGCTACTTAGTTGAGACCAACTTGATATGGAGTGCTGAGATATATTGCGGAACCACCGTTGAGCTCGGTCCCCAAGAGTTAAGGGAAAATCCCTACACATTATTGCGTCGCTTGCCCCTTGAAGCTCCATCCATGACATGTACTGATCCAGATGCGACACCGGGTCAGTCTCCCCATTGTACCCGATGAGATGAGGCATCTTCATTTTGCTCGGCAGAGGTTGTGACAATATGATCTCCGTGAAAGGTGATGTCCTCTTGGTAGATGGTTTTGTTGATCCCAACCCTTCTTGTTTTGCCTCCAAGTCAGACAGTCTTTTCTTTAATTGCTCAACTTCAGTTTGATCCGGTCTGCTTGACGGAAAAATCAGTGGCTGACCCAATGAAGAGTCGAGCTACCATCCGGCCGGTTTTCTGGGTTCACTTTTTTCATCGGAGATCTGTCCCCATGTTCCTTAGTCCGTACCGCCTTACTCTCCTCTTCTTTTTCACCCCTTCTCGCTTGATTCGGTCCCATCCAACTCAGCGATTTTTGACTCCGTACATAAGGTGTGCTTTTGCCTACCGCACTCCTTGTGTTGTCAGAGTGTCCAGTTTGTTGTTCTTCGAAATGTGAGCGTCCATCGGATCTCTGCAGTTGCGATTGCACTTCACGCTCCTCTTGGTGACGGCCCCGATCCTGATTTCTCCTCATCTCTTCCATTTCCCTTTGCATCCTATCAAGTCGATCTAGGACCATTCCCATGTTGGCCTCCGCTGGGGGTCACGGAATGGCGGACCTCCTGGACATACGGGAATTCCCTTGTGAATCCTCACCACGATGTCCCCGGTGGCTCCCTGAATTTCGCATGTTACTCATTATAATGCAAGAGCAGATATGTGATTGCCGAATACAAGGATACGGGCCCTCCTTCTAGCGCCAATTTCTTGACGTCTCTTTTTGTCAACAAATAAAAAGTATTAGGATCTTTCAAATTGATAAACGAATTGTATATTTTTGTTTAATTTGTCTAAGTATACAGCTCTCAAACAGGATTATATACGTAGTAATAAAGTTTGAGAGGTTGCAAGAGGTGAGTAAAGCAACAGATCGAAAGAGAATTGAGGTTAAAATGACAGAAATTCATGTCCAGTTCGATACCGATCTGACAGCCAGGTCGAATCCACGAAACCAAATGGCAAGAGTTTTGAGGGTTTTTTTTTATATCACATGCCCATTAATGAGCATTTACCACTTCTATTTATATTAGTTGAAGAGTTAAAATATAATCATTACAACATATCAATTCTGCTGTATGTGACGACAATGACTACTGCAATTGCTGACAACATGTCACAAATGATTATACTGACATTTCACAAACAATCATAATTACTGACACATAATGCTGCTGATTTGATGTATCAGCGGCGCCGCCAATCTCACTATGCTCGGAATTCACCTCGGCACCTTATCAGCTCGGTCAATGCAAATCACCTCGCCCTCAAAGTTGAGGTCGGCTCCGAATTCACCTCGGCACCTTACCAGCTCGGTCAATGCAAATCACCTCTCCCTCAACTTTGAGGTCGGCTCCGAATTAACCTCGGCACCTTATCAGCTCGGTCAATGCGAATCACCTCTCCCTCAAAGTTGAGGTCGGCTCCGAATTCACCTCGGCACCTTACCAGCTCGGTCAATGCGAATCACCTCTCCCTCAACTTTGAGGTCGGCTCCGAATTAACCTCGGCACCTTATCAGCTCGGTTAATGCGAATCACCTCTCCCTCAAAGTTGAGGTCGGCTCCAAGTTCACCTCGGCGCCAAATTACCCCGGTCAAAATTAACCAGTTGTCATCTTAAGTTGAGGTCAACATATTGAATCCACGTCAGCACGATAAACAACAATAGTCATCATCGACAAATTGTCGTCGAAAAATTGATACGTTTGACTTTAATCTAGTTATAGTACTTTAGAGAGAGAGAGAAAAAAACAAAACCCCACGAGAAGTAACATAGCCTATGCTTGGTATAGAAGCATACTGGCTTGGGCCACTTCCAATCCACTCTGACTCGTCATTCGTAAATGGGTAGGATATGAATGTTGTAAATCTCTGGTGAGTAGGATATGAGTTTGGAAAATTCAACTCATACCCGACTCATTGCTATCTCTAGATCTCGATGAAATGTCATTACTAGTTATTGAATAATAAGCCCCGACTTGTGACTAATAGCAATTCCAACTTCATGTTTCCAGAGTGCATAGAACAACTCATACAATCTCTCTAGATTCAATACATATTTTTGGTAAATAGATTTTCTTTATAGTCATCATCGTCAAATTGATATGTTTTGGCTTTAATCAAGTCATAGTATTTTAGAAAGTAAGATATGACTTTAAAAAAAAAAAAAGGAACACGAGACGTAACATAGCCTATGCTTGGTAAAAGTCTGTTAATGAACGGACATGTCACAATATTTCATTTGATAATATTTTTATTAAAAAAATCAATAATTTCGACTTGCTGAAGATTCTCGACAACCATTTTTAACTTTTTTTTTAATAAAAAGATCAACAAAATATTGTTGTATCACTATTTCTAAACGATATTTATAAACAACCGTTTATTAACTATCTGTTTAACCAAACGAGTTTGGAAAGTGACAAGAGGAATTGGCTGAGCACTTGAGCTAATGTAAGGTCTACTTCAGTATAAAGAAAGTTCTCTAGGGATCACCGCTGATGAACAAAATTGTTACATAGATTTTTACTTTTTACTTTGTCAGAAAATAACAAGCAAAAATGCCAAGGTGTTTTCATAGATACATGAATACAAAAAATCACATGGATTCCTTGCATAGGATTCCCCAAATGGATTTTGAGGATAAGCTTGAAATGTCAACATTGTTTCCTTATAGGAAGCAACATCTACTGTCAAAAAGGCCTCTGAGGTTGTCCCAATAATGCATCATTTTGTTAAAGAGATAATTTTAGAAACGGCCATTCAAGTTCTTCATAAATTTCGAAATGGTCACTTTTTTATCATAGTTAAGTTATCACTCGAGCTTGTAATAGTTACAATAATGATCGCTCGACTCGAAATGTCAATTTAAAATTCTACGTCACTGTAAAATTCAACCCTCGGCAAGAGTGACGTTATTTTTACACCACGCATGACAACATCTCGTTCCATTAATTAAAATTATATTGTGTTAGACGTGTATTCACCCTATCAGACTATTTTAATCCCAAATTCCCCTCTTCAATCACTATTACCCCCTTTTTTTCTTATAACCGAAGGTTTTGTTAGGAAATGGGGATTAAAATTGTTTGGCAGGGGAAATGTGTTTAACAAAATAGGTCTTTTATAAATGGAAAACACGATCTTATCTCACATGACTTATAAAAAAGTCATTTGTGTCTAGGATGGGATTAATGACGTGTAGGAATTTAGGTTGAAATTTTCAATCGAGTGACAATTAATGTAATCATCACAAACTTGAGTAACTATTAGTATAAGAAAAAATATTTTGCCTCCGTTCGGTAAATTGATTTTTTTTTTTTTTTTTGTTTATAATCGTTCCAATTTTCAATACAACTTTTTAATCATACATCTTTTATCTATCCAATTTTTAACCTTAAATCTACCTCAAACTCCGTGAAAAATCCAAAAAATCGGATTATAAACTATCCAAATACAGGCTTATTGACATTTGAAATTATTTCAAACTTTAGTTATCTTTACTGAAATGAACTCTTTTGTTAAACAGTAAAGTGATTGGAATAAACAGTGCCATATGCAGATATTTTTTGTAGAGTTTTGCATGAATGGCATCAAAATACATAATACATACAAAAAATGATAACTTTTCAAAATGTGCTAAAAAATTACTAATTTTGACTATAAAATGTCTATTTTGCCCTTAATATCACTAGAGGACAAAAAATGTGGTTATATTGCCGCCACAAAACTAATAAATACAACACATTTTCAATAAATTTTGTTAATTACAAATATAGTCATTTATAAAAAGACTTTATTAATCTTCTTTTTATTTTTATGTTTATTATTATTATTATACCCACATAACTTTAACCTATAAAGGATCTCACTCCATTGAAAATGAATCTAACAGATCACTTTTATTTCATTAAAATATGTTAAAGTTCCAAATTGGACCCATCCAACACCAAATAGGTAAAAACCATCCTCACCTCCATCTTGCCATACTGGTTACCACACCCCCCCACCCCCCGAGTCGAACGAAGGAAGATTTAAGTTGTGGGTTGGATTCAATAGAACAAACCATTGTCGTCCCTTAAAGTCGAACGAGAATGGCTGGTGTTTTTCGAATAGTACTTTCTAATTTGACAGAGTCAAGTTTGTTGAAATTGCAGCCCAAGTTTATGTCTAACGCTTGCAATTGTAATGATATTGTTAATGAAGCTGTTGATTTTTTATATTATTATTATTATTATTATTAAAAAGTGTTGAAATATATCCGCAAAGTGAAGCAAGGTGGAAGAATTATTAGGATTAATCAAGTGGGATCCATTTTAGTTAAGAGAGAATAGGAGCCCAAACACGAGCTTATGGTCCTGCTGGGAATTGAGGGTCTTGAGGGGACGATTCCATTCTCTGTAACTAAGTTAATGGAGCTGTTGATTTTTTCATTATATTAACTTTTGATGCACCGATCTAACACCCGCTCGACCAAATCTGCTTCTCATAGTCCCATTAGCAAAAACTCCAAGTCTATCTCAAGAATTATGGTGAGTGGACGAAGGAGGCAAGAATGGGGTAGGAATATTGAGGAGAGGTGAGGTAGGATATGGGGTGAGGTGGGCAGGGGAGAAGGATCTTCGGATTTGAATCTGAATTTTGGATAATTCAACAGAAAAAAATCCTAAAGAGAGCATCTCTCTCTAACTCGTTAAATCTTCAAATCCAGATTCTTCAACGTTCTTCTTTCAATCACTGTTATTGTCGTGGATCTTGCTAGACACTTATAATGGCACCATGGAAGCAAGGCGCTAGAGAAGAAGACTAGATAGGAAGTGGATAACATAAGAGAGACAGTATGGGGCGATAACATGAAAGAGACAGAGTCTAGGGTAGTGGGGGTAATGTGGTGTACGTATAAGGGAGATATCTTGTAAGGTTGAGTAGGGTTATATTGGTCATGTGGAAGGAGTGTTCTTATCAAAAATACATTTTAGAGGTGGTGTATTAATTAAAAAATGTAGTGGCAATATATTTTCCAGACAAAAGTTTTAATAATCATGATAAATCAAAAAGTGATTGATGTGATGTGCATCAAATTCCACAAGAAATCAATGGACAAGGTTTTAAACATTGGATAAAAGTTTTAGACAAAAATATTATTTCTTAAAAATAAATAGAAAAATGCAATATCATATTTTTTGTATTTCATTTGAAAAATAAATTTCTTGCACTCAAGACTTTTTACTCCATCTCCATTAACACTTGAAGAAGATAGAATTTGAAGGTTGAAATTCAATTTCTAAAGGTAATCATTTTAATTTTGTCATAACATAAGATATGGGGTATTAATTATCTTGGATTTTTTTTTTAAAATTATTCATCTTTCAAACTAATTGAGATCTTGAAAAACATAGATTTATACTAGGATGACAACCTACATGTCGAGATCCTTCATTGTTGTGATTTTCTTCATGTCATTAAGTATTGTGGTAGTTGAACATTGATGAAAGACATTAATTTTTGCTGAAAATTTTGAGAGAAACCCTATTTCATCAAACACTGTCGCCTAGTAAAAACTGTCATTTTCAACGAGTCATCTATCGTTCTCGACAGTTTTGAAACGTCGAACCCGACAGTTAAATCGTCGAATATCCCAGTACACCAACAATATTATGAACAAACGAATGCGAAGTTGTTTACTTTCATTATGAATTTTATCATATCAAATGTGTGAATTGTTGATGTACATTATACGATTGCTTCGTGAATGAGTAATAATTTGTGATTCATCGTCTCGTATGGCGGAGACTTCGTCAACGTAAATGACGAATGAAAGTGGTGAGGAAACAAAACTACGTCAATTGTAGTGCCTAGCGATATCACAGTGGAATGACTCACTCAACGGTTGAACATGAAGCTTCCAAGTAGTAGTACACAAAGTGATATCCTATTACAGTTTAAAGTGCGAACATGAACATATCAACCGCCGAAATTCGGGAAGAAGAAGATTTGAAATGGAACTTGTTGGAGTAGGAGTAATGTGTTTTACAGAAATTGAAAGCTACATTGTAAGAGTTTGATTTCTTGTATTCTATAGCAGCTGCTTGGGAAGTTGACCTTTATATAGATGACTTTATATAGATGTGAGAATATGGATTTTGATAAACTAATGTTGTCAACTACCTTAAAACTCAGTTAATATTGTCAACTACCTTAGAGCAAAATTAATGTTAGACTCCTATCTTCAAGCAAATTTACTGCAAGCAGATTGTTCAATCACACTACATTGATTGATTGATTGACAATATAGATGTGAGAACATGGATTTTGATCAATTAATGTTGTGAACTACCTTAAAAAAACATTAATGTTAGAAAACTACCTTAAGACATATTTACTGCAAGCAACTTCTTTAATGTCATCTTAATTGCACACTGAAATACTACAATCAAGGTTGTTAACCACCGAAAAATAACCAGAAACATTCGAACAAAATATAGTATTGTGGACATTACGCATAGAAATACTTGAATTTAGGACAAACACCCAACTAGTAAGGATATATACTCCAACAAAATAAATTCCGGACAATTCCACATTGAAATACTACAATCAAGCTCTTTAACGTCCAACAAATAACCATAAGCATTCCAACCAAATATAGTTATGTGGACATTGCACATAGAAACACGACAACGTTGTTTTCAAAGTTCAAACCTACGATACTACATTAACCAAGACCACTTAGGTAACAAATTCATTTCTTTGAACGCTTCCTTCCAGATCTCGTGAATGGCGAGCGTGTGTTTACCGATAACATTCTTCTGCGTGTGGAATGCCATTTCCTTGTATCGACTAGCACAACATCCAATAGCTCTTCTTTTACTAAGGGCACATCTTCTGGAGGGTTATACACAATCATTGCTCCCGATTGTTCTTCCAATGGGGCATGTGAATCTTTCGTGAAAATTGATGGGCCTTCATGGGTCGCTTTCACGACCTAAACCTTGAATGTTCAAGTGCAATACTTTAGAAAATTTACATAAGGATTTGAGTTTATTAAATCAATCAATCTTGTGGTTTCATAGAATACCTGTATCTTTCATGAAATTGTCAATTGGTATCTTAAAATCTTCTGTAGATGAGTCCTCGTGAATGGACTCACCACCCAAACCTTGGATGTTCAAGTGGAATACGTTAAAAAATTTACATAAAAATAACAACTAAGTAATAGAATGGGTTCAGATGACAACTCTGAGAAGAATCCATGTATATGAACCTACATGTGCAGAGTTAACTGTCGAGTTCTATAATAAATCTGTTGAACTCGACAGATGGTAAACTTCGAACCCAACAGTTCGCATCTTCTTTTTGGGAAGCGTCCAATTTATCTAAAACGAGCTTAATGTACTTGAATTGGCTTCTTTGAGATATGTGGGCGTGAATTCTATCTTCCTCAGATAACACAAATGGGAAATTCATCTGCACAATAAAACAATATGCACATTAGAAGGATGATAGCCCTCAATTCATATGTCAAGAAGCAAAGAGACGTGAACAGCTGTCAGGAAATGGGAAATGTCTATTGAATGTAACAAAAATGACCATATGTCTAGAATTATAGAAGTCATCTATCGAGAACGACATAATTTTCTCGACAGATGATTATGTTCAGGTAGGAGATTCTGCATCTATCGGGAAACATATATTTCACAATGTAACAGCATTAAGGGGAAAACCCAGAATCCACAATCCAAAAACCGAAATAGAAAATCTAGATCGTAACAATTGCAAGTGGAAAAACCTCGTCCTACATTCATAAAACAAAAAGACTTTCTACAATTTGACCACATAAACCCTAAAACCCACTTCCACAATTGAAAACTTAAACCACAAATTCGTCATTGTAATATTTCGAACATAGAAACCAACTAACACATTCAAAAACCAAAATACATTCTACATTGTAAAACATCAAGGAGAATATTCCACTACCAATTATGAAATACCGAAACACAAGTGAAGAAAACGTTGACACCCAAATATCTTTGTTGGAAATAAAGATATCTTTATAATTTTATTTTCAAGATTTATATATAATTAGCACTAGATTTATATTCATAAAGTTTCCAAGCAAGCCGACCAATATCAGTTGACCAATTTAGGCATCTTATTTATTTCATTGGAATCATTTAAGCTATCTTGGACTATTATTTAAACATCTTTTAAGTATTTACACTAAAGGAACCTTCCATGTTTTTTTAGTTAAGATTTTATTAATATTAGCATTAAATTTACTTTTATAACATATCTTAAAAAAAGGTGTTTGGCCAAAATAAAAAAAAAAATCCTTAAACTTATAATTATATTTATATTGTAGATATTACCCTGAAAGACATAAAATGTCCATTGAAGTACTTGACAATCACACATTGCCAAGAACTTCAACTGAAAATGAAAGTCCAGATGTACAATACCTTGAAATCCGTTGGAACAAGTAGCAGGGAGGCAAAGAAAGAAGTCCCCAAAGCTGGAACCAACAAATGAACCGAAACCCTGAACTGATGAAATCGCGTAGAGGGTGCACGTGAATAGTAAAACCATAGCTGTGCTTCAAGTAACCCGTATCAATTTCCACAAGAAAACCACTTGAATGTGGAGAAGAACTTAAAAAAATGGTTAATCTATAAGAAAGTGTTGAATCTGTAAACAAACAAGCAAAGTGTTTTTGGTGATTTTTGAAAAATAAAGTTTGGGAGACGCAAGAGTCTTTTTTTTTTTTTTTTTTTGTGAGTTCTAGAGTCCCAATGTTTATTTAGACGTCATTTACATCATTTTTAAGAATAGATTTTGTTTACTTTTTGTACCTTCTTTTTACACATGTCAAATCTATGTAAATAGGATGTATATGGTATAAAAAATTCAGTAAAGGGCAAATAAGTAATAAATTGTTAAACTTGTCAAAATCATCAAAAAGTTTCATTTTTGTTGATACAAAGACAAATTGTATTATGGAATGCAGTTTCCTCTATTTCATATTACTGACTAGTGTACCTCTGTTTGGCAAATTGTTTAAAACAAGTTTTTTTCAACACAATTTTCCAAACAACTTTTTAACTACACACATTTTATTACTCCATTTTTCAACTAAATATTTTATCTCGAAAACATAAAAACATGTTTTTTTATTTTTTATTTTTTTGAAGAATAAAAAATATATTTTTAAACACAAAAAATTTAACAAACAGAGTTACTCCAATATTAGTAGGTCCATTAAAAAAGAAATATTTATTTTTTAAGGTAAAATGTATGGTTAAAAAATGGTTCCGAGAAATGTATATGATTAAAAAGTAGTTTGAAAAAATTATATTATTTATAAATTAATTTATAAATAGATATGAATTACGTTACAGAGGAGGCTTATTGTGACATTTGAATTTCTCGGAAATTGTAAGATCGTATTTTCTTGAGGATATGACATGAAATTCTATTTGTTTACAAGTTCAACAACAATGGTTACGAACTTAAAGACACTTGTGAACAATATTGTTTTGATTAACGACGAAGAGAAAAAATAAAAATGAAAATGAAACTGAATTAATCGTGTTTTAGACTTTTATTTAGACTAATAATCAAAATTCCTCATAACTTGGGATTTTAACAGTTTTTCCATATTTAGTTGCGATTATTGCGTTTGATTGAATAAATCCACATCTTTTCGTGCTACATTATAAGATTTCTAAGCAAATAATTTGACTGAAAAGTAAGTGAACGGTTTATAATTTGATTGAGATCACTGCTTTTGATTGAAAAAAAAAAAGTTGCGTCAATATGCAAGACTTGAAGCCAGTGGCGGACTTAAATTTTTTGTAGTACTGGGATATAAATGGACTTGTATTTTTGTCAACGGCTTGTACTGAGGTTCGGGGGCAGCGCTCCCGAAATTATTTTTTTTAGGAAGAAGATTAAAAAATAAAAAAGTACTTGAAATTTTATTACAATTGTTCTCCACACGTTTTCATATTTTGGTAACGTTCCATAATCACATCATTGTCAATATTAAGAACATCCTTCTCAATATGTACAACATCAAATTCCAACATCCCCGACGTTGAAACACATCTTCAATTTCAACATCAGTTTCTTAACTTTCTTCACCAAGTTCCTCAACTCTTTTATTTCTAACTTCATTTTCATTACTTTGATCATCAGAAAAAATCGTGAATTTATACTTAAAATATTTTTCCATAACTGATACAAACAAACAAATAAATAATTGTAAACACATATTAACCCTAAAATCTCAAATTCTCAAACAAACTAAAATTCAAATAAAACATTAATATCTCAAATCTCAAATTCTCAATACTCCAAACTCCAAAATCTCTATCTCAATCTCAATTCACCAAAATATAAATCTACATTCCTAATAGACAGAGACATAGAGAAAATAAATTAACAATAATTAAATATAATTTTAGGAAATCAGGTAATGGATTGTTCAAAAATCAACAAAAGATTTGAAAAAAAAAAAAAAAATAGATCAAATTTTTACTGAGGCATGTGTCCCGACGGGCCCCTATATGGGTCCACCCCTGCTTGAAGCAAATATATTTCTCTTCATTAATGATGATGAAGATTTCTCAAACTTAATTTAGACCTAAAAATATGAATTATGATTAACTTTATGAACTTTAATTATATTTTATTTAATAATTATTAGTCAGAATTCAGCTACATTGAACTTGATTTTCATAAATCTCACTCACAATATTTTAATGATTCTCTATACTTTTTATGTTAAATAAACGTGAAAATACGTGGGGCTAGCGAAGTTACAGTTCAGGTCGGTTCTGGTCCAAACCCGACCTGACCAAATCCGCCCGAAAAATTAGGATTTTTTTTAATACTGTATAGAGCCCAACCCGAAGAGACTGGAGTCAATTTGGGCCGGGTTGGGTCGCATGTGCCCTTTTTCCAAATTCTAATTTTAACATTAAAAAATACCGCCTATGTTTCTAGTTACATAATTGACAAAAAAATAAATGATTAAATTAACAATAAATTACATAAGAAAAATTCGACTGTGTCCCTGGTCACATATTTTAACAAAACATACAGATGAATTTGAAAGCACGTCGAATTTTCAAATAATTATTTTCCTGCAAATTAAAAGCCTATAAATAAAACCAAGAAATATAAAAAATTACCACTAAGAGTGAAAAGTATAAATAGAATATTACAATCATCCAAAAATATACAGCAATCCAAACTTAAAAAATAAAGAAAATAAAAAGAAGGGATAATTGCACCTTAGGTCCAAACCTTTCAAACATATGCAGATTTTATTCAAACCTTTATTTTGTTGCAGTCGTTACCCCAAACCTTTATATGGTTTTAAACAGTTTCCTAGCATTGGTATTAAAAAAATTGATTCTTATTTCCTTCCTATTGGTTTTAAGGAAGTGAGTTTAATCATTGCTTGTTACAGCACAAATGACTATATGTATTTATTAATTTATATGGATATTATGTTATTGATTGGTTGTAAGATTAAATTGTTAAATAAGATTAAAAGTGAATTAAGTAAAAGATTTGACTTGAAGACATTAAACATGCAAGAAGAACACTCAGACAACAAAATGAAAAGGGAAGCACTATAAGCAACAAAGAGTTAGGGCACAACAAATTGTCCAAGCAAATATGCAAATGGGCTAACACTTTTAATGGGCCATCACTTATACAAATGGGCCATGAACGACATTAATTAATGAAAAAATTACACAGAACCCTTTATTTAAAAATCACTTTGTATTAATAAGGTTATGAGTTTTAATTTGTAAAAATCAGGTTTTAATTACAAATTATTTTTTATTAATAAATATTTTACACCCAATTCAAACCTAAAAATCTGTTTGAAAAACAAAACCGTCTCTCCCCCCCCCCCCCCCCCCCCCAATCTCTCTACACCCACTACCCAAGGTTTGACCACCACAACCGTTTTACCAGAGCTGCTCTGCCCACCGGAATCAACAGGCCGTGCCCATTAATTTGTCACGCAGTGATTGCTCTAAGTACCGCTACGGTTGGTGGTGACTCATCTTCTGATACCTACCATCAGTGGCGGACGCAGAGCGTTTGTACTAGTGGGGCACACGGATGGTACGGTGGTGCTGCCCCCGAATTTTTTTTTTTGTAAGAAGAGATCGAAAAATGAAAAAAATACTTGAAAATATTCAATCCCCAAACAAATAAATAATTATATTAACTTTATACACTTATAATATAATTAGCATAAATCACACTGCCCCCAAACATTTTTTTTTTTTTAAGAAGAAACCGAAAAATGAAAAAGTATTTGAAAATATTCAATCCCCAAACAAATAAATAATTATATTAACATTTCACACTTATAATATAATTAGCATAAATCACATCCCCCACTGCCCATGACTCCACTTTCATTGGTGCACTATTTTTATATAAAAAAAAGGAATTATATGTAATGTATCATCTTCAAAGTGCTGAATCCTGAGTGCACTGCAAATGTACACTATTATATTTATATCTTAATAAATCAAGTTTGAAGATTAAAACAAAAAAATTACCTACAAGAAGCAAAAAAAAAAAAAATCAAAATTTTACTGAGGAACGTGCCCCAGGAGGCCCCACCCTGGGTCCGCCCCTGCCATCGTTTGTGCAGGCGAGGCGAGGTTGTGTTGGAGAGTACGGTGGCGAGGTGACGATGTATATCTGGCGGCATTTTCTGTTAAAATATGGCTCAGTTAATTACCAAATCTATAGTAGCTCTCAAGCTAGCTTTGGTAATTCTCAGTAATTTTGCTAATTGATTAATGATTAATTAATTGTTTGTTGGATTTTCTGGGAAATGTGTTTTGGGGAAGTGAAGATGTTAACAGGGCCGACATGGTTATATCATCACGATCATAAATTATATTACTAGGATAAAGGTAGATTCCAAAGCATTTCTTGATACTGCAGGAGTTAAGGACAAATCCAAACTTGTTCTAGTTGAGGATGTCATTAGCAAAGAGGAGGTATTTTGAGATGAAGAAAAATGTGAAAATCAAAAGGGATAAGAAATTAGTATTGAAAATTTGTTTGGAGGTCGACAACATTGCTCGAGAGGTAAATGAATCGATAAGTAAATGATCATAGATATAATGATGATTAAATATTGTGAATTAAATTTTTGAGTTCTTCGTTTTGAAGGAATTATGTAGGCGTCGGTTGCTTGAATCTATAAATTCTCTAGGCGGAAAAGTGGTTGAAAAAGATGTGTTAAATTTGATTGAGTTGTTCATGAATCAACTTCTTAAACCTGAAATTACAAAGGAAAATTCAAGTATTAATGTGGTAGTGAAGGAGGTGGTGGAGGCGGCTACCCGTAGCGACACTGATGGGATGGTGGTGGTGGAGGAAAGTAATTAGTTTAGAATGTGGTGGGTTGGGGCTGGGGTTGGGATTGGGATGGGGTGGGGATGGAGGATGGGGATGTGGTTGGGGTGGAGGTTAGGTCACTTGAATAATGATTATTTCAAATTATATGTAATCTTGACCAATAAATAAATAATATGTGACTAAAAATATTTGATTACGACTATATTTGTAATTGTGACTCAAAATTATTATCGATTGTGACTTAATGCAAGTTGTGACGAGTTTAGAATATGACCAGTTTATTAGGTAATCGTGACCAAAATATTGATTAATTGGGACTTTGTGCTACTTGGGACGAGTACTGACAAATTATGAGGTAAATGTGACCTACAATTTGTATCCATTGTGACTTCGAGTGATTGATTGTGACTTTGTGCGATTTGTGACGAGTTCAAAATGTGACCTCTGTGACCAATTATGAGTAATTGTGACTAGTTTATTAGGTCATTATGACCAAAAAATTGACTAATTGTGACTTTGTGGGACTTGTGATGAGTATGGAATGTGACCAGTTATTAGGTAAATGTGATCAAGATGACTTTGTGCGACTTGGGATAAGTACGAGACGTGACTAAGAAAATGAGTAAGTTAGTGAAAATAATCGAAACCCGCTAGTTTTCACCAAAGTATTGTTTCAATTTGCGGATTTCACATCTCAATCTTGTAGACTACAAGAAAAAATATTAGGTAATTGTGACAAAAAATATTAACTAATCTGAAAACATATTAGGAAATTGTGACTTTGCGTGAGCGAACTGTGGCCTTATGTGACCAAATTGTGACTATATGTGACTTCATGTGATTGATCTGTGACTGGAATGTGACCTCATGTGACCTAACAGCAACTTTGTGTGACCGAACTGTGACCAACTGGGACTTTTGTGTGACCAACTGTGGCCCTAACTACGACTTTGTGTGACCAAACTGTGACCTTGTGTGACCAATTGTGACTAGCTGTGACTTTGGAAGTGGGGTGGGATTTGTAACTTAATTTGTAATGTGACTTTGTGTGACCAGTTGTGACTTGACATGAGAGGTGGGTGGGGTCAATTTTGTAACTAAATTTGTAATTGTGACCGAATTTTGACTTTGCATGTGGGATGGAGTTATGTTTGGTGGAGTGGGGTTGCGGTGAAATTTGCGATTAAATTTGTAATTGTGATTTTGTGACTGAAACATGACTTGTGTGACCAATTGTGACTTTGCGGATGATATCGGGTGGGGATGAGGCGGGTGGAAAATATCGAGAGAAAAAACTCATTTTTGGGTGGGGTAGGTGGGTGGCAGGTAGGGGGAGTTGGTAGTGGGGGTAGGTTCTGGGTGGGGTGGGGTGGGGTGGGGTGGGGTGGGGTAGAAGAAAAAAATCATTTTTGGGAGGGTCGGTTTGTTGGGTGGGTGGTGGGGTAGGGGCATGGTGTGGAAAATTAGAAGAAGAAAAATCATTTTTGAGTGGGTAGGTTTGGTGGGTGACTGGTGTAGGGTCGGGAAGGGTGTGTGGAAAAGTAGAAAAAATCATTTTTGGATAGGGGTGTGTAGTGGTGGGGTTGGTGGGTGAAGGGCGTAGGGTTGGGACATGGTGTGGAAAAATAGGGAAAAAATAATTTTTTGGTGGGGTCAGTTGGTTGGTTGGGTGGGTGGGGGTATGAAAAATTGAAGAAAAATCATTTTTGGGATGGTAGGGTGGGTGGGTGCAAGGGTAGGGTCTGGGTGGGGTGTGAAAAAGTAGTAGAAAAAAATCATTTATGGGTGGGGTGGGGTAGGGTCGATTAGGTGGCTGTGTGTCGGGTAGGGTTGGGGGCGGGGTTGGTGGGGTATGGAAAATGAGAAGAGAAATTTACTTTTGGGTGGGTTGGGTGGTGGGGGTAGGGACTGGATGGGGTGGAGTGCGCAGCGGGGTGGGGTGGGGTGGAAAAACATCGAGAGATAAAAAAAAACCTTTTTTTGTGCGGTGGGGTGGGGTGGGCAGGGTGGTGTCGAGGTGGGGGTGTTGGGGTGTGAAAAAGTATAAGGAAAAAAAGTTATTTTTGGGGGTGGGTGAAAAAGTAGAAGGAAAAAAATTTATTTTTGCGTTGGGGAGGGGTAGGGTGGAGTAAGATGGGTGGGTGGGGGCGAGGTGTTGTCGGGGTTTGTGGTTAGGGTGAGATCAATTTGTCACTTTACGATGAAGTGGGGTAATGTCAAGTGGGGTGGGATGGGGAAGTGTAGGAAAATATCGAGAGAGAGAAAAAAAATTATTTTTGAGGATAGGGTAGGGTAGGGTAGGGGTGTGCGGGGTGTGGCTGGGGTCTGGGACTGTGGTTAAGGTGAGATCAATTTGTCACTTTGCGATGAGGTGGGATATGGTCGAATGGGGTTGGAGTGGGGTGGGGTGGGGAAGGGTAGGAAAACATTTGTTTTTGGGGTAGGGTAGGGTAGGCTGGACGGGTGGGGTGGGTTGCTTGTGGGCGGGGCAGGGGGTTAGGGAGGTTGTGACGTCAAATTTTGAGTTTTTGATTTAGTATTATATTAGATTTAATATAATAGATAATTATGTTTATATTATATAAAATATAATACTATATTTAGTTTTAATAATTAAACACCTGATTTTTGAAAAAAAAATATTAAGTTTGTTAGTTTTAGAAAATGAAATTTAAGGTGTTGTAGTTATGTACTTTTCCATTATTTAATATTGCTTCAAATGATCCACTTAGATTTTAGTTTGAGTTTTAGGTTGGGACCCCATCTTGTGGTGTTAATTCAATCTTCGATCGAAGCATAAGAAATTAACTTAAATAAAAAATATCATAGACCAAGATTATTAGGTATCAAAAAAACTCAACATAAATGATAGAATAGGCTGCGAAATAGGTTTACATGCACAAGTTCTTCTCTTCTCGCCTAGTTGTTATGATAATGTTACCAACAATACTCTACTAAGTAGAGGGTAAAAGCAGCGCATTGCTGCTGACAGTTGAAATACAAGTATTCCAAGTCAACAAAGAAATATGTGAGTGTTAGCTATGTAATACAAAATTATATGTGGAAGGGGTGGATATTAGATCGTGTAAATGATCTAGACTCCACGTATGATTTCTTAATATTTAGTATTGACTTTGAATAGCCAAAGTTGGATCCTTTTTTGATCTACCATCCCTTATATTTATAGGGAAAAATGGGTGAGCTGGTTTATTATATTATCTGACTAACTAACATTAATACCTAAATGAATTACTTGAGTTCTTACAAAGCACAAAGCAGTTGACTTTTAACTAGTCCAACTGTCCTAATGTCAGAATAACTGTATTAAATACTCTTTAGTCTTCATCCTTTAAGTCTTTCCTAAGACCTGTGTTCATAGTCACTTTTAAGACCAAGTATCCAAATCTGCACATGTAGGACCTAGTCCCTTCAGGTCTTCTTTGATGTATCAACTCTTCTGGAGAGACAATGTTCAGGTCATATCATGCATGACTTGGTCTCTTCAGGTCTTCTTTAATGTCTCAACTCTTCTGGAGAGATAATGTTCAGGTCATATCATGCATGACCTTATCATGCATGACTTGGTCTCTTCAGGTCTTCTTTGATGTCTCAACTCTTTTTGAGAGACAATGTTCAGGTCATATCATGCATGACCTAGTCTCTTCAGATCTTCTTAAATGTCTCGGCTCTTTTGGAGAGAAAATGTTCAGGTCATATCGTGCATGACCTTATCATGAATGACCTGGTCTCTTCAGGTCTTCTTTGATGTCTCAACTCTTTTGGAGAGACAATGTTCACGTCATATCGTGCATGACCTTACCATGCATGACCTGGTCTTCAAGCCTCCTTTGAGTAGTTCTAGAAGCATGTTATCCATGACAACTAGGTATTATCCTATCTAAAGGTTTTAGATCGTACTGGAGCCGACGTGGCATTTTTAACTTAATCAGATCTACATTTGCAGTTAGGTTTGATGTCTCCTAACTTAACATGTCAAGTCATGCATCATCACCTATGTTCCACGTCAGATCGTGCATCAACAATTTCTATGGAACTTCTTCTTGATAAAGCTATCAGCGCTTTTGATGCTAAGAGTGACTACTATATCAAGGTCTAAAATTTGGTACTTTTCTTGAAAGATAGAAAATGACTTGGTTCTTAGTCTTTCACACCTTATGTTCGTTTGAAGATTCTTCATTCTTTCAAGAAAGTCTTGAAAAAGGATTGTAATTATAATTGCGAACATATTTATCATTTCATTGTCTCATATTCTTATTCATTATAGGATTGGGCCAGCTTGCAATTCGTAAACCACCTATCATAGTGTGACCATAAAAGCTACTGACAAAATCTTATCGAACATAAAGGATGTGACAACATTCTAGTAATGGATAACAAATAATATTTTTTTATTTGTATATTTTTTTTGGTAATTGTATTACCCTACAAAATTTATTAGTTACACTTGTTATAAACTAGAGAAAAAATAGAAGAAAATAGAGAAGTCAATAAAATTGTAGGTTTTATTTAGAACCAGAGCATCATATATATAAGAAAGAATTAGGGATACAATGGTAATAATAACTAAGGATGCAGGGTATAAATTTCATTCGCTAATAAAATATTACTTACAACTCCCACTTGAATGACACATTATAAAAATTTGTCTCGTTAAAACATTGTTTGATAAAAACTCAACAGGACAAAACATCAAACAAAAAAAAGTACATTTATATTGGAGTATTAAAAATAAATGCTAGTTTATTAAAATATTGCCAGGAAAATCAAGTCGGACAAAACTTAGTTAAAGGAAAAATAGTAAAACTACTCTCCCTGATGTTGATCACCGTAAATCAATGAGTCAACGCATTCCAATCTTGTGAACCAATTTTTTGAATGTAGATATTGGCAGTGCTTTTATGAATAAATTAGCCACATTGTCACTTGAGAAGATTTGTGAACATTGATATCACAGTTCTTCTTGAATATGTATGTATGAAAGTCATTCAATATATATTCGACATCATGAAATTTGAAATCATTGTTCAAACGTGGTTCATATATTGTTCTTGACTTTCTTCATTCATCGTAAATATGATGATATAATTTAAGGGCGTGATTATTGAACCCCCCCCCCCCCAGCTATGATAATTCCTATTAAAACTTTTACTAGAAAAAATGTTAAGTGCATTTTCATACACGGCGTGATTATTGAACCCCCCCCCCCCCAGCTATGATAATTCCTATTAAAACTTTTACTAGGAAAAATGTTAAGTGCATTTTCATACACTTTTTATGCCTTTAAATTAACATTTTTGGAATAACTTGAGCAAATATCTACTAATTTATGTATATTTTATGTTTAAATAGGTTAATGTCCAAGTTTGAGGCCAAAAATCTCAAAATGAGTGAAGTTTTTGCTGAAATTCCAAGTTTGGGGCCATTTTGTCACTTTCGGGAAGTCTTGGACTAGCTACGCAATTAAATGAGGGACTAAATTGTAAGATTTTAAAAGTTGAAGGACCAAAAGTGCAATTTTAGAAGGACCTACTTGAAAGAAATATGAAAATTTAGGACTAAATTGCTCGAGATTATAAGATGGAGGACTTGATGGCAAATACGGAAAGGACTAAGCTGCAAAATCATCCTCCAGCTGAGCTATGCAAACGCGTGGCTCGAACCGAGCCGCGCGCGCGAACCACAACTCAAAACGGACCCGAGGCAAAGCTGGCGTCGGAATTTCTACCTCGCGCGGTCGCACGATTTTAAAAATCAAAAAAAAAATTTGAAAAATGTCCGGGTCGGACCAGGTCAACCCGGCTGACCCAGTTCGGCCCAGAATGCTGAATTCTGCGGATCTAGTGCATTTTTAGGATTTTTTTGGTGGTTTAAATAGAAAAAAATCCTCATTTTTTAGGATTCAAGTAAGTCTTGCCTCTTTTTCCATTTTTCTTGTATTTTCTCTTAACATTTACTTCTTTAATGCAATTTTGAATTAATGGTTTTATGTTTTAGTAATGTTTTCTTGTATTCAAGTATTTTGTTGTTGTTTAAGCTTTTGATTTTTGTTATTCTCTCACATTTTCATCAATTTTTTTTTATATCTTTAATGTATTTAATGCTTTGATCTTGGGTTGTTGGAACTGTTTATTGTTGAAGGAGAAAATTTGGAGGAAAATTGAAGAACCCATGGAATGCTCTCTTCAAAAAGCTCATTAGAAGGGAGTTTTCTTTACTAATCTATTTGTAATCTCTTGTTTAGATTGTTATTGATATGTTTATGTTATTTGTTAAATGGTGTTGTTATTTTATTATGGGTTAATGATCTTGTGTTAGAATATTTGACTAGTGTAGTTTTAATTAAGCATTTTAGGTTATTTATGGATATTGGGTATTTATGTTTATGTTTTTATGATTAGGAATGTTGTTTTATGTTTATATAATATTAAAATGTTGTTTTTATTTAAGTATTTTAAGTAGTTTTTAGATTGTGGGTATTTATGCTTATGTGTTTAAGATTATGAATGTGTTTTATGTTTTTATAGCTTTTAAATGTTTGTTACTATTTTATGTTGTAATTGGAATTTAGTCAATTTACTACACAAGTTAGGTGATTTTAGAACTTCCCATGTTATTTGGTTAATTGATTGACTACTACTAATTAATTTTTGAAAGAAGAAATTAGTGTAGTTATAATAACTAAATTTACCTTGTCTTATGTTCTTTAACTTATTTTAATCATCAAGTTCTTGTTGTCATTAGTTTACTTGGGATAATCAGTTTAGTTCTAGTTTTTATATTTTGTTACCTATTTGTCATAGTTAAGTAATTTTCATAGTGCCATGTTTTAATTTATGTTAGTATCCACCATCAAATCAACTTTTTATGTTACTTGACTTTTCTTTTAAAATGAAATCAATAATTTTAGTTACAAATCAATCAGTTCTCGTGGATACAATAACCCGGACTTTTTGAGTCCACTTTACTACTTGAACGCGAACCGTGCACTTGCGGTATACGATTTTAGGAAACAAGTTTTTGGCGCCGTTGCCGGGGATTGATTTTATTTGTACTAAATGCATTGATTTTTGTTAATTGAATTGTCTTCTCATTCTCATCTCTTTCTTCTTTTTATTTTCATTTTCTAGGTACTCTTGCTTTGTTTATGCAACAACGTCCGACTTGGGACATTCTTCCATTTGATCCCGAACCCGAATGGACTTTTAGGAGGAGGATTAGGGAAAGAAGAGAACAAGTTGAACAACAAAGAATACAAGGCAATATGGGGGACAACAATCAATGTGCCAATCCCGCTATTGATGAAGATGATAGACCAATGGGGCAATTCATGGTCCCTCTCATCACTCAAAATCGAGGAAGCATCACATATCCCCCATTTGGACGTCCGGACTTTCATCTAAAGCCGAATGTGATAAATCTCTTCAAGGGGCATCTACAATTCTATGGAATGACTGAGAAGAATCCATTTACTCACATCTCGCGGTTTTTGGAGATGTTTAGTAACTTTAATTATCCGGGAATTAGCAAGGAGGCTATCAACATGTGGTTATTTCCAAATGCCCTTAGAGATGGAGCTCGTGAATGGTTAGATGCCAACCCGGTTGGAAGTATTACAACATGGAATGATCTTGCTCAAAAGTTCACTACAAAATACTTTCCTCCGTCAAAAGTGGCTAAATTGAAGAATGATATCAACACATTTAGACAACTTGACACCGAATGTTTTTATGAGGCATGGGAAAGATTCAAGGAGATGTTGAGAAAATGCCCAAATCATGGGTTCACCAAGCAAATGCAAGTTCAATATTTCTTTCTTGGGATGAATCCATCTAGTCGAGTGATGGTTGATTCGGCCTCCAATGGAGCTATCACAACAAAATCACCTAATGAGGCAATTGAGCTCTTTGAGAGGATGGCTAGTCACGATTCAAATTGGCCAACCGACCGCATGGTACCAAAGAAAGCCGCGGGAATTCATGAAGTTGATGCATTTGCGGCTTTGTCTGTAAAGATGGACCTTTTATTCAAGAAGTATGATGATTTGTCTTCTCAACATATGGTAAAAGCAATCTACCCTCCTATTTTTATTTGTGATGTATGTGGAGCAACACACAAGGTTGAGGGGTTGAGGAATGTCCCATGCTCAAAATGACTTCTACTTCAAATGAGCAAGTGAATTATGCTCAAAATTTCAACCGACCACAAGGCAATCCTTACTCCAACACATACAATCCGGGTTGGAGGAATCTTCTGAATTTTTCTTGGACCAACAAACAAATTCAAGTAAAGCCTCTCGGTTTTGTTCAACCTCCACCACCCCAAGAGAAGAAGCCTTATATTGAGGAGATACTCATGCAATATATGAACAATACCAATACTATTCTCCAAAATCAAGCGGCTTCTATCAAAAATCTTGAAACTCGAGTTGGGAAATTGGCAAAATGATGACGGAGAGACAACAAGGAGCCTTGCCAAGCAATACCGAGATTAATCCAAGGAAAAATATGCAAGCCATCACTACAAGAAGTGGAATTCAATTACCGAAAATCACGGTAAAGTAACATGTGGCACAACCCGAGATGAAGGAAAGAGGTAATGAACATGGTGAGGAGGTGAATGAAAATGATGCAACATTGAAGGAAAGTAGGGAGACTTCAACAAAGGTGCCTACTCCGGTGAAAGCTTATGTGCCCCCCCCCATTCCTTTTCCTCAAAGATTCCAAAAGCACAAGGTGGATGCACAATTTGGTAAATTTCTTGAAGTCTTTAAGAAACTTCACATCAACATACCATTTTCCGATGCATTAGCACAAATGCCTAGCTATGCAAAGTTCATGAAAGATATTCTTTCAAACAAGAGGAGACTAGAAGATCATGAAACTGTGATGCTCACAGAAGGATGTAGTGCCATACTACAAAACAAATTGCCTCCAAAAATCAAAGATCCAGGGAGTTTTACTATTCCTTGTACTATTGGTGATTTAACTTTTGGAAAAGCATTATGTGATCTTGGTGCTAGTATTGATTTGATGCCTTTGTCTATTTTCAGGAGATTGGGAATGGGAGAGGTGAAGTCAACCACAGTCTCATTGCAATTGACCGTTCGCTCTATTAAGCACCCGCATGCTATTATTGAGGATGTGTTAATTAAGGTGGACAAATTCATTTTCCCTGCCGACTTTATCATTCTTGACATGGAGGAAGACCTTGATATACCTATCATCTTGGGAAGACCTTTCCTAGCAACCGGTCAGGCTTTAATAGATGTGCAAGGAGGCAAATTGATATTGAGGGTTCAAGATGAGCAAATCACATTCGACATCATGAAGTCTATTAAGTATCCCGTCGAGGTCAATTTATGCTCCCGAGTAGACATCATTGATCAAGAAGTGGCTACATCATTCATCTATGGATCATCTAAAGATCCCCTTGAGACTTGCATTGCTCATTCTATAATCACTAAGGGAGAGGATGATTTAGACATTGGAAGGATGTCACAACACTTGGAGGCTTCCAAATTCTATCCCTTCAAGAAGAGGCCATATTTTGAAGAATTGGGAGAGAGCTCTTCTCCTTCATTACCCTCCATTCAACAAGCCCCAACTCTTGAACTCAAACTTCTTTCATCACATTTGAGGTATGCATACTTGGGCGATTTTTCTACCCTTCCGGCTATTATCTCTAATTTTTTGAATGAAGTGGAGGAAGAAAACTACTTGAGGTGTTGAAAATGCATAAAATGGATATTGGGTGGACTATGGCGAATATCAAGGGTATTAGCCCTACTTTATGCATGCATAAAATCCTCAAGGAAGATGACTTCAAACCAACGGTGGAGCACCAACGCCGTCTAAATTCAAACATGAAAGAAGTGGTAAAAGCCGAGGTATTGAAGTGGTTGGATGCGGGAATTATCTATCCAATCTCGGATAGTGCATGTGTGAGTCCTGTCCAATGTGTTCCAAAGAAAGGAGGTATTACGGTGGTTGAAAATGAGAACAATGAGATTATTCCTACAAGGCCCGTGACCGGATGGAGAGTGTGCATTGACTACCGAAAGTTGAACAATGCAACTAGAAAAGATCACTACCCCCTCCCCTTTATTGACCAAATGCTTGAGGTTGGCAGGGCACTCCCACTATTGTTTCTTGGATGGTTACTCGGGCTACAATCAAATCTTGATAGCCCCCGAAGATCAAGAGAAGACCACTTTCACATGTCCATATGAGACTTTTGCTTATAGGAGGATGTCGTTTGGTCTTTGCAATGTACCGGCCACTTTTCAACGTTGTATGATGGTCATATTCTCCGACATGGTGGAAAAATTTATCGAGGTATTCATGGATGATTTTTCAGTTTTTGGTTCTTCTTTCAATGAATGCTTGGATAATCTTGATTTAGTGTTGAAAAGATGTGAAGAAACCAATCTAGTGCTTAATTGGGAGAAATGTCATTTTATGGTGAGAGAGGGCATTGTACTTGGCCACCGGATTTCACAAGGGGGGATTGAGGTTGATAAAGCCAAAATCCAAGTTATTGAGAAATTGCCTCCTCCTACTTCGGTGAAAGGCATAAGGAGTTTCTTGGGGAATGCGGGTTTCTATAGGAGATTCATCAAAGATTTCTCAAAAATCACCAAGCCTCTTTGTTCTCTACTTGAGAAGAACAACACTTTCCATTTCTCTCAAGAGTGTCTATTGGCTTTCAATACTCTTAAGGAGAGGCTTATCTCAGCTCCTATTATTGTGGCCCTGGATTAGAGCTTACCATTTGAGTTCATGTGCGAAGCTAGTGATTATGCCGTGGGAGTGGTTTTAAGGCAAAGAAGAGGTAAAGTGTTGCATGTGATCTATTATGCAAGCCGAACATTGAGTGATGCTCAATTGAATTATGCCACAACCGAAAAAGAGATGCTTGTCGTGGTTTTTTCCTTTGACAAATTTCGATCTTATCTCATCGGTTCAAAAGTAATTGTCTATACCGATCACTCTGCTCTAAAATACTTGCTTTCTAAGAAGGATGCGAAGCCAAGAGTGATTAGATGGGTCCTTCTCTTGCAAGAATTTGATTTGGAGATCCGTGATAAGAAGGGAGTGGATAATCTTATAGCCAATCATCCATCTAGGCTTGATCAACCTAAAGAGCTGGGAGTAGAGGAAATCAATGAAGTCTTTTCGGATGAACAACTATTGCATGCCAAACATCTTCTCCAAGTTTTCGAAGACCATGGTATGCCGACTTCGTGAATTTCCTTGTAAGTGATATTCTTCCCCTGGATTTCTCTTATCAACAAAAGAAGAAGTTCTTTGCCAATGTGAAACATTATTTTTGGGATGAGCCATATTTATTCAAGAGGGGGTCAGACCAAATTATTAGAAGATGTGTTCCCGAGGAAGAAATGGAAGCAATTATTGATAGGTGTCATTCATCACCTTATGGGGGTCATTTTGGAGCTTCCAAAATCGCCTCAAAGGTGTTCTTAAATCAGGGTTCTATTGGTCAACTTTGTTCAAAGATGCTTATACCTTAGTATCCAAATGTGATAGATGCCAAAGGAGTGGGAACATCTCTCAGCGTAATGAAATATCATTAACTTCAATCTTGGAAGTGGAGATTTTTGATGTATGGGGAATTGATTTTATGGGGTCATTTCCATCCTCGTTCTCAAATCAATACATTTTGGTGGCGGTGGACTATGTTTCTAAATGGGTAGAGGCGGTGGCATTGCCTACTAATGATGCTCGGGTGGTTGTCAATTTTCTCAAAAAGAACATTTTTACACGATTTGGAACCCCCCGACTCATCATTAGTGATGGAGGCGAACACTTTTGCAATCGCCTTCTTGACTCACTTTTGCCAAAGTATGGAGTGAAGTACTGAGTAGCCACACCTTACCATCCCCAAACAAGTGGCCAAGTAGAGATTTCAAATCGAGAATTGAAAAGAATTCTTGAGATGACGGTGAATACATCAAGAAAAGATTGGTCGAGGAAGCTAGATGATGCATTATGGGCTTACCGCACCGCATTCAAGACTCCTATTGGTATGTCTTGTATTTGGAAAATCATGTCATCTCCCAGTTGAACTTGAGCATAGAGCATTTTGGGCTACTCAGGCATTGAACTTTGATGCAAAATTAATTGGTGAGAAGAGGTTGATTCAACTCCATGAACTTGATGAGTCTCGCCTCAACTCATATGAAAACGCTCGTATCTATAAGGAGAGGACAAAGAAATGGCATGATAACCCCATTGTGAAGAGAGATTTCAAAGTTGGGCAACAAGTTCTTCTATTCAATTCCCGACTTCAGTTATTCCCCGGAAAGCTTCGATCCCGTTGGTGGGGGCCATTCACAATTTTTAAAATTTTTCCCCATGGAGCTATTGAACTATATTATCCCGAAAAGAGACATTTCAAAGTCAACGGGAAAATGTTGAAACCATTCTTGGAAGGGGAACCCCCAGAGGAAAAGTCATCATTTCTCCTCAATGCTCCCAAATGAAAATAAAAAAGTCGAGCTTATGACTTTAACCAAGTGCTTTTTGGGAGGCAACCCAAAATTCTTCTCCTTTGAGTTACTTGTAATTATTTACTTTACTTGTTTACTTTCTTTTTAATTAATTGTCAAACTTTTGTAGGTATCGAATTTTTTGAAAATCCTAAGTGACATTGTTCTCAACAAGTTTGTGGCTGAACTACATTTGACGAAAGCTTAGGTCAATTTCAAACATCACAAACAATCATCGAATCGGGGAAGTTTCACTACCTCTTTTCTTCTTTACATGTTTTTTGTGTTTTCACATTGAGGACAATGTGTAATTCAAGTTTAAGGGTGTTGACTTCGTTTTGCACTTTATCATGTTAGATAGCCTTGCCGGCTTAAGATGTTGTGATATTTGATTTTGTTCATGTTGTTTTGGATATTGACATTCTAGATAGCCTTGTCGGCTGAAAATGATTTGACGTTTGAAATTGCTGATTAATTCATGAATTATGATCGAATATGCTACTTCTGCCTATTTTTATAAATTGTTTATCTATGAGTGATCCTAGTTCTCTTGAGCACAATAGTCATAACTAATTGTTGTTGAGAATTGAAATCTATTGAAGGTTGGAAAAATTTGTGAAGTAGAGAAATTAGGTTGTAAGCTTGTATTTTCAATTTTTATCAACCAATCCAATTTCTTTTCAATACTCTTAATCTTTTGATCCTTTGTGAGACAAGTTTAGGGGTGGTCAAGCTGGTAAAGGAGACTGTCTAGATATGTAGTGATTCCATGCATGCTTGATATAAATTTGTGTGGAGTGTTGTTGACGTCAGTATTGTTAACCCCAAGAGTAAACTAACCAAGAGGGGGGTGAATTGGTTTATAAAACTTTTTCGATAAATAATCTCAAACCATAGGTCAACAAGTATAAGCTAAGTGATGACCAAATGCTAGAGATTTAACCCCATTTTAATTATTGCATTGCCCTATCTCGTAGCCTTTTTGACTCGAGTAATTAAGCCCATAGGAGTATCTTGAAACTTGGTTCCTTAAGTCTGAAACTTGGGAGTCACCGGCCTAAAGCTCGCTACATGGGTCAATTAGAAAGCTTAATGAGTAGGGTATACACACACACACTTTGAAAAGAAAAAAAATAAGAGCACATCATCATCATTGCATTTGCTTAATAAGTCTACCTCACTTCGTAGCCTTTTTTACTCGAGTTAGTAAGTCCATAGGGATTTTTTGAAACTTGGTACCCTTTGATCTTAAAACAATCAGGAAGTTTCCGACCTAAAGCTTGCTACATAGTTCAATTCGAAAGCTTAAGGGAGTGAGGAAGTCACGAGCAATCATCACATTAGTTGTAGAAATCATGCATTTGTATTTGCATAAAGGCTTAAATTAATAGTGGGTTTGAATTGCTTGGTATAAACTTAATGTTGAAACATTCATCTAGTGGAGAGTCACTGCATATCTAGATTTTTGAGATTGCCGGTAAGTCATAACCAAACTTTAGTGGAAAAAGAAATTTGTGAATTGAAAGTTACTTCTAGGATTGCATCTCGGGAGAGAAAAGAAATAATATGGGGGGATGAATGTCACGAGAGGGTAAGGAATGAAATTGACCAATAAGGGCGGATAGTATTGTTTTGAAATTTATCCTTCCTACAATGTTTCTTTGAACCTTAGCAACAATTGGAAGTGACTATGCACACACACACACCGATCAAACATGAGATAAGCTCAACTTCTTTTTGTAGTATTATTTTGAAAACATAATTGTGAATTAATCATGCAATTTTACACACGAGTAAGAATTTACAAGTTATCTAGCATTGTTGATCCTTCATTTACTTGCCTTTTGTGTTAGTAGATATTCTTGCTCGGGACGAGCAAGAGTTTAAGTTTGGGGGTATTTGTTAAGTGCATTTTCATACACTTTTTATGCCTTTAAATTAACATATTTTGGAATATCTTGAGCAAATATCTACTAATTTATGCATATTTTATGTTTAAATAGGTTAATGTCCAAGTTTGAGGTCAAAAATCACAAAAGGAGTGAAGTTTTTGCTGAAATTCCAAGTTTGGGGACCATTTTGTCACTTTCAGGAAGTCTTAGACGAGCTGCGCAATTAAATGAGGGACCAAATTGCAAGATTTCAAAAGTTGAAGGACCAAAAGTGCAATTTTAGAAGGACCTACTTGAAAGAAATATGAAATTTTGGGGACTAAATTGCTCGAGATTAAAAGATGGATGATTGATGGCAAATACAGAAAGGACTAAGCTGCAAAATCATCCTCCAGCTGAGCCACACGAATGCGTGGCTCGAACTGAGCCGCGCGCGCGAACCACTGCTCAAAACGGACCCGAGGCAAAGCTGGCATTGGAATTATTACCGCGCGATCGCACGCCGTTTACCGTGCCCGGTCGCACGGTATTAAAAATAAAAAATAAATTGAAAAATGTCCAGGCCGGACCGAGTCAACCTGACCGACCCGGTTCGGCCCAGAATGCTGAATTCCGCGGATCTAATGCATTTTTAGGGTTTTTTTGGGTATTTTTGGGTGGTTTAAATAGAAAAAATCCTCATTTTTTAGGGTTCAAGTAAGTCTTACCTCTTTTTCTATTTTTCTTTTATTTTCTCTTAACATTTACTTCTTTAATGGAATTTTGAATTAATGTTTTTATGTTTTAGTAATGTTTTCTTGTATTCAAGTATTTTGTTGTTGTTTAAGCTTTTGATTTTTGTTATTCTCTCACATTTTCATCAAAAAAAATTTATATCTTTAATGTATTTAATGCTTTGAGCTTGGGTTGTTGAAACTATTTATTGTTGAAGGAGAAAATTTGGAGGAAAATTGAAGAACCCATGGAATGCTCTCTTCAAAAAGTTCATTAGAAATGAGTTTTCTTTACTAATCTATTTGTAATCTCTTATTTAGATTGTTATTGATATGTTTATGTTATTTGTTAAATGTTGTTGTTATTTTATTATGGGTTAATGATATTGTGTTAGAATATTTGACTATTGTAGTTTTAATTAAGCATTTTAGGTTGTTTATGGATATTGGGTATTTATGTTTATGTTTTTATGATTAGGAATGTTGTTTTATGTTTATGTAATATTAAAATGTTATTTTTATTTAAGTATTTTAAGTAGTTTTTAGATTGTGGGTATTTATGCTTATGTGTTTATGATTATGAATGTGTTTTATGTTTTTATAGCTTTTAAATGTTTGTTACTATTTTAAGTTTTAATTGGAATTTACTACACAAGTTAGGTGATTTTAGAAATTCCCATGTAATTTGGTTAATTGATTGACTACTACTAATTAATTTTTGAAAGAAGAAATTAGTGTAGTTATAATAACTAAATTACCTTGTCTTATATTCTCTAACTTATTTTAATCATCAAGTTCTTGTTGTCATTAGTTTACTTGGGATAATTAGTTTTAATTCTAATTTTTATATTTTGTTACCTATTTTTCGTAGTTAAGTAATTTTCATAGTGCCATGTTTTAATTTATGTTAGTATCCATCATCAAATCAACTTTTTATGTTACTTGACTTTTCTTTTAAAATGAAATCAATAATTTTAGTTACAAATCAATCAATTCTCTTGGGTACGATAACCCGGACTTTTCGAGTCCACTTTATTACTTGAACACGAACCGTGGACTTGCAGTATAGAATTTTAGCGAACAAAAAAATAGTGGTAAAAAATCATAATAAAAGAAAAAGAGTACATTATCGTTATTAATATGTCACAACAACGGCCTCATTAAAAACTTTGCTATGAAAATTCTGCAGGACAAAACTTCATCTACCGGAAAAAGAGTGCAGCGCGTATTAACTCCCTTTAATGTGAACATTACAAGTATACTGATTTTTCATAACAATATCTCTGTTTTTAATCTTTGCAATCTCAAATATGTTCACTGAATATATCATTTATGATGAGCTCAGTTGAAATTCTAATAGATCATATTGTTATTTCTTCAAAATAAATTTAGTTCTAATTTTCAACTTGAAAAACTATATCATATTTTTAATCAATATTGAACATGCCACATGAGCAATGTTTTTAATAATCAATATTTACTAACTCACTAAATACATTTTTCAACTTTAGAATTGACTCGTCCCCTTTTGGTGAACAATCAAACATGATTCGCTTTTAGTGAGCAATTAATCATGAATTTACATCTTGAAAATCAATTTCCATGATTTCCAAAAATTATTTACAATAATATTACATCCCAATTTCAACATTTTTGTTATATCAGATCATTTGTACCATTCTTTAGTGATATAATTTTATACGCCCGATTACATTCCATTCCCAAGTGATTTTATTCTGAATATATTAAATCTTTCAATGATTACATATGTATATCCTAGACATCGTTTATATTGCATTGCCATTCGACTAGAGTATAATCAATTATTTAAATACGTATTATCCATAAATATAATTTGTAATTATTTCGCTTTAAATCCTAACATACCGCGATAAACTGGTATATCAAAGAATACTCCCATAATACCAAGATGAGAATCAACAAGTTTGATCTCACTCATTAGTATATCAAAGAGCTCAAACTAGTGATTATGCATCTGTTCGGATCAAAAAATAAGTTTAAAAACTTGTTTTTTTTTTTTTTTTTGGCAATCTCAAGGTAGATGGATGGTTAAAAAGTAGAGAGAGAAAATGTGTATGGTTAAAGATTGATTTGAGAAATTGTGTAGTTTAAAACTTGGTATTTAATGATGTGTTTTCTCTCTCCATGAATATTTTGCCTTATAAGATCATCATAATTATTTTAAATATGTTAGTTTTGAAATCGATAATCATCACGCTTTAGGTGTGTGATAAGTTCATCAATTTTATCAATTACTTAATTTTTTCTCCTAATGCTGAGAAATCTTGTATTATATAAATCAACAAATCATGCCCTAACATCTCATCCTTCATGAATAAATATAATTAGTGATTCAGACACAATCACTAATTCTCAGCATTAACTTATTTCCATCTCAGTACATTGTTGTGAAAAATATACCGCACTTCTCAAAATCTTAGATGAAAATTATATGGCTTCGTAAGAAAATTGTGGGGTTATCATTTTGACATATTTAAATACAAAATATTGTGGTATATGAAACAGCATTTTTACTCAGATTGTTCTCATAGAATATTACAGCAAATAACTGAAAGCATTTAATTTTGCTAAACCATTGGAACTACAATGTACTGTTATTATCAATACATAAAATCATATCATGAATTTGGGATATAAATTCACTGGAATATATCACTTTGCTCATAATAATTTAATTTGAGCAAATAATATCTTATACCTCATACATACGTTTTCAACCACAAAAGTAACCATTAATTGTATCCAGTTTTCCAAATTTCAATATGATATATATGGAGGGTGGGTGAGCCACATTATCCACCCTTAAATTATTCCTTAATCGGGAACATCATGAGCTCAATTCTATGTTTAGATAGTGAGATAATCAATTTACCTTTAAGAATAATCATCACATAAGAATTCATTAACGTGAAGAATATTTTGGTTCTTCAATGCATATCCTATTCAATTCTCGATAATTCTCATAGTCGAACAAGGATGATCCAATAGTAGATTTAAATAGCTTTAAGTATTCTAAAAAATTAAAAAAAGTTTTGTTCTCCAAAAATTCACATCTTTCAACTGATTCAAAATTCACTATTGTTCGTATAGAGATTTATACCAAATGAACCTTTTGATATTGATCTTAACCATTGGATTTAAAAAACAATGAATTCTGAACGTCATGTCCAAATTTCATGACTATTAGACCATGGTTTGCTGAGATATCAATGTTTTATCACAGCAACTACAAGCTGACTAAATCTTGCTAATTTCTGCACCATTGATTTTGATATAATAATACAACTCTTATATAGTAAATGGAGTCATCTTTTTCATGAATATCAATCCCATATTCTCCTTGAATGTTGATTTTTATAAATTCATACTCTTATTTTATAAGAAACAATATAATATTCTTTAGAACTTCAAGACATATAAAGTTTATACTTCTTCAGGAGTATTAATGCAATATTTCTCTAGAATATAGTTTAAATAGAGTCATGCTTCACAAGAAATCGACATTAAATTCGTCTAGAATATAAATCCTCACATACAAGTCCGGACCTGTATTTTTCGAGACCTGATATGAATAGTGTATTCTAGGAAAAATGCGGCCCTCTTGTTCGCGGCGAACCTTACGGGGTTCAGGGACATCACCCCCCGAGTTTTCTTTTTAGGAAAAACCTAAAAAATAATGATAAAATTCATATTCACAGAAGACAAATGTACTAAATAATGTATAAATTCACCACAAAAATAAATAAATAAACTTTAACGTATTAACTAACATAAAACAACCAATAAAACATGATACCAAATACTTATATAATATTAAATAACAATGCATAAAATTTTTGAAACAATTACTTGAACACAATTGTCTACTTGTTTTAGAAGCAAAAATATTTATTAAATTAGTATAATCAAGTTGTTCAACAATTTCTTTCTCAATCGACAACATAGCCAATCCATTTAGTTTGTCCTGAGACAAAGTTTATTGAAGATAATTCTTGATAAAATTCAACTTGGAGAAGTTTCTTTCTGCAGATGCAACGGTTATTGGTATGGTTAACAAAGTTTTGTAAGAAATATAAGTATTTGGGAATAAACCTTTCAATTTCACCAAATAACGTAACACGTTGTTGTGTTTGAATTTGAAATCGAAAGTGTACGATATCGTAATCAAGTAATAAAGTGGACCTTAGAGTCCTGATTATCGTTCCCACGAGGACTGCTATTAATTACCGAAATATTTCAGTTCTTAACTTTATTTGAACAAATGAAAATCGTTTTAAGAATAAAAATCTAGAATTAAGAAATGGAACTAATGGATTAAAATATTTGTTAAATTGTTTTGTTTTAAAAGATGATTGTAAAGTAGTTGGGATTCACGATTTCACCTAACCAATTAAATCAATTCCAATTCCATTTTTATTTCCTAAATATGCATTCGGTCGAATTCACTAATTTAAATTGAAATTCCTCTCTCGAGTTTAAATCAACTCTACCTAAATAAGTCAACCATGTATCTCTACAGGGGGTCTGAATATTCCTTATCTAGATGCATTACATTCTAGAATTCACACACGACCGCAATAATTACAAGAGTATATCTCTATCTCTCGTTCAATTACCGGATTTATTACCTAGATCTATGTTATTAACTCACCTATCGGATTATGGAAATAACACATAAAATCATGAATAAGTGGCCAGTTCATTCACGTATTAAACGCAATAATAAATCAACACATGCATTAAAGCGTTAAAATACGGAATATGGAATTAAAATAATTAACTAGGCCACATCGTTCATCCCAACATTAAAATTAGTTACACATCATCATGAAATAATAAAACAGTAAAAATAAACGTTCATTGAAAAACAATATAAAGAATGGAAAGATTGCACCAATTATCAATTCTTCAATTGTTTTCAATTCACGCTCCTCTGCGATGTGGAATCTCCAAGGATTTGATGTTGAATTCTGTGTTGTAGCTCGTTCTATGGAGAGGCAAAGGTCTGATTTTCGTGCCTCTTATGTTGTATATATAGGTTTTGGAGAAAACCTAGGTCAAAAAGCCCAAAGCCTGTCAAAAATCTCGAGAAAAATCTGATCTGCGGCCCAGTCGGACAAGCGCGCGATCGCTCAGGCATAATGCCGCCGATCGCGTGGAAGACCTTATAACTCTCGGGTTATAATTTACAACCATCTCGCGATCGCTTGGTGTGTAACCAGCGATCGCGACTTCATCTTTCTTCCGGCTGTGAAAGTTAGTCCCTGACTTTTAATTGCACCTTCAGTCCTCAACTTTCAATTGTTGCAATTTAGTCCCCAAACTTTATCTTCTTCTCGGTTTGACCATTCAAGCTCTTAATTCATTCAATTAGGTCATCCAACCTCTGATTTAGTCACTTTGGCACCAAGCATGTGTCCCGGTTGTTGTCACAAACTCCTCACTTGTCCAATTTAGCTCCAATCAACATCCAATTATGCATTTTTCTCATCAATTACTTCATTCTTCATCTTTTGGGATATTTTCTGCAAAGTAAATAAGTAAACACAAATTAGATAGCATAAATTCTAAAACGATAATAATTTATTCTATTTTAAACGTACAAATAAGTGTATAAAATACACTTATCAAATACCCCCAAACTAGAATTATTGTTCGTCCTCGAACAATGGAAAATAAATTACAAAAATCAAAGAAATAAGAGAACAAGTATTTTTGTTGTGTCAACATATTTACCATATGCCTCCAAAGTCCAAACCAATTTAAGCTTTAAGCAAGTGTCATGAACAACAATGCAAAATAATTTCTAGTTATATCTGCCAGATTTTTAAGTGTGTGTGTGAATAGTCAATGTCAAAAGCATACTTATGCAAAAGATGTGCTCAACACCGTGTGCCTCATTATGCATAATCCAGCCCGAATCCCATGTGGTCCATCTATGAATTGTAATGAAATTCCTTTCAGGGCTCATGGATGATCACCACTTTCTGCTTTTCTCTCATATCCCTGGTTTTTATCTATGTGGGTTCTAAAAATATTCTTTGCTTTTTCCACACAAGGTAGTCAGAATCAGAAATATGCGTGCAAAACAAATCAAAAGAAAGCAGTCCCCAATTCTAAAACCTCAACCACCACAGCTCAGTCAACAAAGCTTATACAATGCAATTTTTTTTTTATTGGACGGCTTTTTCTTTTAATGTCCCTGTCTTTTACCATCTTTGTGCAGAACTTTTCATACTGGCTTTCTATATGACCCCTGTAGCGAGCTTTCAGATCGGCAACTCCCAAACCAGACGGCTTTAGGGTACCAGGTTCAAAGAACCCCTCAGACGTACTTGCCCGAGTCATAAAGGCTTAAAAAGAAAAGTTAAAGATGTTATAATATCTTATGTGTAAGTCCACTCTCCGTACTTACTTTCTAATTGACCCATGTAGCGAGCTTTAGGTCGATGACTCCAAAGCCAGTTGGCTTTAGGGCACCAGGTTTGAAGGACCCCTCAGACTTACTTACTCGAGTCAAAAAGGCATTTGAAGAGTAGAATAAGACCTTTAGCATTTTTCTGTTTTTATGCTGGAAATGGTTTATACCAGTTGACCAAACTGTAATGATTAAAGTGAAAAACCAAGAACCACAGACCTCCAACTCGTCAATACACACATATTCCAACCATTTTACCCCCAAACTTGCCTTTTAGCATGATTGGTTCTAATTTAGGGGTGGGGTGTCTTATGATCTAAGTTCAGGGATTTTCAAGTCATTCCTAAGTTCAAATTGCATAAAACTTTGCCCCACATGCATTAAACAACATCCCTCACACAAGCAATTATCCAATACTGGCTATGTGCGCAATAAATATGAATCTAGCAAAACATAACTAGTTCAAAATAAGTTCATGCTTGAATGTATGTTGTCCACTTTTCAAGCATAAACACAAATTGATTCATACTATATCCTAGGCAATAAACATGTCAACAAAGTTTTCAATTTTTTTTTTTTTAATCCCAATAAAATCGAATGAATATAAAATGAATGAAGAATGCAATGAATTTTCACCCCCAAACTTGAAATGAACATTGTCCTCAATGTTTGTCAAAAAGTCAAAAGTCATAAACACCAATAAGAAATAATGGAAGTTCAGTACCACATCCCCAAACTAAAGTTAAAGCACAATTTTTTAATTTTCAACAATGGTAGACCACACATATTCAAGCCTTGATATAACCTAGAAAAACACAACTTTTTCCGAGCCATATTTTGATATGTTAAAGTTCACAGCATGGTCTACAACATATTAAAAATTTAGGTCATTTGGAGTTTTATAGGGTCATGTAAAACTATGGCAAAGTTGGTGACGTGAGTGGATTTTCAGGTGCAATGGCTTGCAGTGGCCTTGCAATGAGGCTGTCATGGTGCAAACATTGTTTTAATGGATTTCATGCCATGTAGTGTATTAATTCATGAACTAAACACACTTACTCAATGATAACCATGTCATGAAGATAAATGCTCGAAAGAATCTCTAAAATTAGCACAAGAATGTCTTTGTGGCATTTCATCAAACACTATATGGGCATTGCAAAAATCAATGGATATGCATAGGGTTGGAGGCATGAATGAACCCAAAAAAATTTTTTGTCTACTAAACCACAAATCACAAACTCCAACAACTAGCTTAAGCCCCTTCTTCACAATTCACAATTCCAATTATTCGAAATCTAAAAGAAAATTTCATAAATTTGAGTAAAGTATGTTTCAAGTGAAGAATTACATACCTTTGATTGATTTGGATGCGGGAAATAGCAATGATATTGATACAACTAGGTGTTGATGACATGCACAAAAAATGTAAGATCAAATATGAGGTGATTAGGGGAGAGAAAACGAGTTTATAATGTTTGAAATTGAAAACATGAGGCACAACACTTAAACTGCCAATTTTACTCTCAGTACAGCCACGCGATTGCCTGGCTGGAGTGCCAGCGATCGCGTGGTTCAAGGTTTAAAAATCTGTTGATTTTTTAATGCAAAGTCGCGATCTCCGAAGCCTATTGGCACGAAATCGCTTAGTACACGGCAGTACTGAAAATTTTTCCTATTTTTGATTTTCAAAATCGTTTTTATCCCCCTAATCACTTCATGATTGATGCAATGATTTTCCAAACATTAACTTCATGATTCAAACTAGTGTATGTGAGTTTGGAATGACGATAGAAACCTAGCCTAATGTAAACATGCAAAATCAAAAACATTACTAAATATGCAATAATAGACTAATATGCAAAAGTGTCCTTAACATGAAACATGCAAAACACTCAAACAAAATTCCTACCATGCATGTATCTAAAATTTCAATACTAAAATAAATAATGAAAGCGTAATAAGTAAAAGGGAAGAAAAATTGGGTTGCCTCCCAACAAGCGCTCCGTTTATAGTCTCTAGCCCGACTTTTTGCACTTCGTTATCATGGAGGCTTGAATGATCCTCTTGAGGCTTTGCATTTCTTGCAATTCCCTGCCTTGCATATCTCCATTCGTTTTCTCACTTTCTTGAATTCCAAAGCCTCACTTTTAGCCAATTGTTGAGGGATGTTCGGCTTTTCTTCCTTTTTGTCCCTCCATCCCTCTTTTTCCTTTATGAACTCATATTTTGTGATTAGCTCATTCTCAATATTTATACCATGCTTGGTCTTCTCTTCTGGTTTCTGGACCACTCCCTCCACCTCGAAACAACTTTCCTTTAGATATTCGAGATCCTATCTTGGCTTGATGCTGAAATTGACTTGTTCATGCTCAACTCGAAAAATGATTTCCCCTTTTTCGATGTCTATGAGAGCTCGCCCTGTAGCAAGAAATGGTCTTCCAAATATCAGGGGCATCTGAGAGTCCTCCTCCATATCAAGGATCACAAAGTCAACTGGAAAGAAGAACTTGTCCACTTTCACAATCACGTTCTCCACTATCCCATATGGAGACTGTATAGACCTGTTAGCAAGCTTTAGTGTGATATTGGTTGGTTTAGGTTCCCCCAAACCTAGTTTCCTATATACAGACAAAGGCATTAAATTGACACTTGCACCAAGATCACACAATACATTATCAAAATTAAATTTACCAATAGTACAAGGGATAGAGAAACTCCCTGGATCAGTCAGTTTTTGTGGTAATTTCTTTTGAAGTATGGCGCTGCACTCCTCGCTCAGTGCTACTGTCTCAAAATCAACCAACTTTCTTTTATTTGACAGCATCTCTTTCATGAATTTCAAGTAGAGTGGCATTTGAGCCAATGCTTCAGCAAAAGGAATATTAATGTGCAGTTTCTTGAATATTTCCAAAAATTTTCCAAACTGCTGCTCCAACTGATGTTTTATCAATCTTTGTGGATAAGGAACTGGGGGCACATAAGCTTTGACTGGTGGTCGAACTCGAACTACTTCTTCCACTTTTTCTTGAGTTTCTGAAGTTGATCCCTGCTCCTTTTCACTTTTCTGTTCTTCCACCACATTTTTCTTCTGATTCTTCTGCTTTTCATAATCCTCTACAGTTACTTCAGATAGCTGAACCCCGCTCCTCGTTGTTATTGCATTAACATGCTCACGAGGGTTCATTTTAGTGTTGCTTGGAAACTGTCCTGCCTGTCTTGTTGAGCTGCTAGCTCTCCCATTTGTTTCTTCAAATTTTTTATTTCAACAGCTTGATTCATTATCTCACCATTCTGACTCTTGACCAGCTGAATTAACTCTTCTATGTTCTCGGATATGTTTTTCTGAGATTGTTGCTGTTGCTGTTGCTGAAATCCAGGCGGATGCTGGACATTTTGATTATTAGACCAGGAGAAGTTAGGGTGGTTCTTCCGTTCTGGGTTGTAGGTTTGTGAATAAGGACCACCCAGTTGCCTGTTGCCCATGAAGTTGACTTGTTCTGGATTTGATTGACTCTGTTGTATGGGACAGAAATTCACAGTGTGATTTTCAAAACAAAAATCACATAGCGCTGTTTGAACTGAGTTGACTGTCTGCACACCATTCTGTCAATTTTCTTGGTCAACGCATCCAATTTAGCATTTAATGATGTAATCTCATTAACAGCAATTACTCCCCCAGACTTAGGTGTAGCTCTATCCGAGTACCACTAATAACTGTTCGCAGCCATCTTCTCAAAAATCTCAGATGCTTCTTTATATGTCATATCCATTACCGATCCTCCAGCTGCTGAGTCGGCGTACTTCATGTTTTCATTTGTCAGCCCATTGTAGAAAGTTTGAACTAGTATCCAATCAGCGATTCCATGTGTAGGACACTGTCTGATGAGCTCGTTGAACCTTTCCCAAGTCTCAAAAATTGATTCCCCGGGCTGTTGACTGAATGATAAAATCTCCTGCCTTAGCTTTGACATGCGGCCAGATGGGAAAAATTTATTTACAAATTTCTGACTCATGATTTCAAAAGTGGTGATTGTATGTAGGGGCAAAGTGTAGAACCAAGCTTTAGCTTTGTCTGCCAAAGAGAATGAAAATAACTTCAATTTCACAGCATCATCTGAAACTCCATTCATGCGCTGCATTTCACACAATTCCAAAAAGGATCGAAGATGTGCATGAGGATCTTCAGTCGGCAATCCATGGAAAACACATGAGTTTTGGATCAGTGAGATCAAAGAGGTTTTGATCTCAAAATTGTTAGCTTGGATTGCAGGAGGTACTATGCATGTTCCAATGTTCCCCACAGGAGGAATCATGTAGTCTCGCAAAACGCGTCTTCCATGATTTTGTTGCTGTCCATTTACAGCTGCTGGAAGATTTTGTTGATTTCCCTGATTATTTTGAATTCTATCATCTGCCATGGCTAAGTCTGTTTGTTGATTCGCTTCCAACTATTGTCTACGCCTCTGTCGAAAAGTGCGTTTAATTTCTGTATCAAAAGGAGCAAATCAAATGACTTAGTCCTTCTTAACATAAATTAAATAAAACACTAATTAACAACAAAAACTGAAAAATAATATAAAAAATAAAAATATGCAAAATAAAGTTCAAAGTAAAATAAGAACTAATGAGTCTCGATATTAATATAAAAACAGTCCCCGGCAACGGCGCCAAAAACTTGTTGTGTTTGAATTTGAAATCGCAAGTGTACGATATCGCAATCAAGTAATAAAGTAGACTTTAGAGTCCTGATTATCGTTCCCACGAGGACTGCTATTAATTACCGAAATATTTCAGTTCTTAACTTTATTTAAACAAATGAAAATCGTTTTAAGAATAAAAATCTAGAATTAAGAAATGGAACTAATGGATTAAAATAATTGTTAAATTGTTTTGTTTTAAAAGATGATTGTAAAGTAGTTGGGATTCACGATTTCACCTAACCAATTAAATCAATTCCAATTCCATTTTTATTTCCTAAATATGCATTCGGTCGAATTCACTAATTTAAATTGAAATTTCTCTCTCGAGTTTAAATCAACTCTACCTAAATAAGTCAACCATGTATCTCTACAGCGGGTCTGAATATTCCTTATCTAGATGCATTACATTCTAGAATTCACACACGACCGCAATAATTACAAGAATATATCTCTATCTCTCGTTTAATTACCGGATTTATTACCGAGATCTATGTTATTAACTCACCTCTCGAATTATGAAAATAACACATAAAATCATGAATAAGTGGTCAGTTCATTCACGCATTAAACGCAATAATAAATCAACACATGCATTAAAGCGTTAAAATACGTAATATGAATTAAAATAATTAACTAGGCTACATCGTTCATCCCAACATTAAAATTAGTTACACATCATCATGAAATAACAAAAACAGTAAAAATAAACGTTCATTGAAAAACAATATAAAGAATGGAAAGATTGCACCAATTATCAATTCTTCAATTGTTTTCAATTCACGCCCCTCTGCGATGTGGAATCTCCAAGGATTTGATGTTGAATTCTGTGTTGTAGCTCGTTCTATGGAGAGGCAAAGGTCTGATTTTCGTGTCTCTTATGTTGTACATATAGGTTTTGGAGAAAACCTAGGTCAAAAAGCCCAAAGCCTGTCAAAAATCGCGAGAAAAATCTGATCTGCGGCCCAGTCGGACAAGCGCGCGATCGCTCAGGCATAATGCCGCCGATCGCGTGGAAGACCTTATAACTCTCGGGTTATAATTTACAACCATCTCGCGATCGCTTGGTGTGTAACTAGCGATCGCGACTTCATCTTTCTTCCGGCTGTGAAAGTTAGTCCCTGACTTTTAATTGCACCTTCAGTCCTCAACTTTCAATTGTTGCAATTTAGTCCCCAAACTTTATCTTCTTCTCGGTTTGACCATTCAAGCTCTTAATTCATTCAATTAGGTCCTCCAACCTCTGATTTAGTCACTTTGGCACCAAGCACGTGTCCCGGTAGTTGTCACAAACTCCTCACTTGTCCAATTTAGCTCCAATCAACATCCAATTATGCATTTTTCTCATCAATTACTTCATTCTTCATCTTTTGGGATATTTTCTGCAAAGTAAACAAGTAAACACAAATTATATAGCATAAATTCTAAAACGATAATAATTTATTCTATTTTAAACGTACAAATAAGTGTATAAAATACACTTATCACACGTCAAATGTTCTTTCACTTGTTAAATAATATCTCAAGACCATAAATTCTAAACATAACTCGTGACCATTAATTTATGAACGTCCATCGTGACTTAAATTGCTCGAGCTTCTCACAAGACTTCAGTAAACTAGTTAAAGGCTCACTCTTAACTATTCTTTGTATCCGTCATTGCCCAATTGCCCCATTCTACTCATCATTAATTATGGGATCCTACACAGATTTCAACAAAAGCAAAATATCTTATCTAGAGAAACGAAATATACTAGCCATCGTCTATCACATGTTTGCCCATTTTTTAGTACATGTGTGTAATCAAAATGCCAGTTATTACTATCTTTAGGAAAAAAGATATCATACACTCTTTGGATCAATTTCTACTAAATAATCTATCATTTTTCCGATCGATGTTGTTCCTATTTTTGGGATTCTCTAAATTCAAAGTCAAACCTTTTGTTTGATTCATATCTTCAAGCAGAGCTCCATCTTCTAGGTTCTTATTTAGCTCATTTACATTAATTAAATCAGTTATTCCCTCATTGTCGTGCAATTCATCCACGTTGACAACTTCATCATTCGTTTCATCCAAATCCACAATTTCATGTATTTCCTCATTTTCATTCTAGTTATGTTGTACTTCAATCACCAAACTCTAATCTATTTCTTCTCCATTTATTATTTTGTTGTTATTAAAGTATTTGTTAATATCTCCAGATTGACTTTAAATTAATGAGGTTTCCCTTTCTTTCCTTCTTCCACTAGTACAGAAAATGGAATACGCGTCGGTCGGAAAACGGAATACCCGTCGGTTGTAGCGGCGACGCCTATTACACAGACGCGTAAATAAAAAATAAATAAAAAAATAACTTTGGGCGTCGTTTTTAATATAAAACCGACGCCCAAAGTATGTTTTGGGCGTCGGTTCTAAACATCCCTCGTGGTTACATAGACACCATACCCCCTCACCCTACCAGGGTGATCCGGCTTACCAAGGGCTTCACTTAAAATATCATGATGTCTACTTGTCACAAATGTCCCCTGCATGGACTGCTCAGCTTTTTCAACCTATTAACAGAAAAATGAAACATAAATATAAGTATATATTTAAGTAAATTTGAATTTAAATTATGAAAAATAATCATGATATACTTACAATTTTGTCAAACACCCCCCTCGTTTTTTCGTTGGGGATGTAATAACTTCATCTTCTTTCTTCTTAGATCTAGCTCGAATCCAATCTAAACTTCGATCCTCACTTACAATGGACGAGTTAATCATGTCGCATGAAGAGCTAGAAGACAGTAGGTCACTGACTAGCCACTATGGCTTCATCCCTGTATAACCAGCTGAGCCCATATAATGTGGATGCTCGTTTCGCAATTGAGCATCCCTGGCCTTCTTACTTTTTTCCTGAAAAATGTCACATCAAGTATTTAATTTTCAACTCAATAAATCACATGCGTACATTTAAATATATATACCTTAAATTTCTCAATCTGGCGTTCTTTCTTGAACGAGTCTCATTACTCTTCAGTTATAAAATCGTAAAGCTGCGTAGGAGATGTATATTTCGGGTGGTCATGTGTAATATAATCATGAACTACCCGAGTCTTGAAATATTTCCATCGCATACCCGCAACTTTCAACACCCTTTTTTTGGCTGCGTCATCGGGGATGTTGAACTCCCTCTGAAAGACTAATATAATATGCGATGTTATAGAAAAAAATTACGAAGCGTTATTAATTAACCATGTATGAAGTGATAGTACCTTTATTTCTTCCCACATCATGTCCTTAAGGCCGGGATCAACCTTGTGCAAATCACTGATGTTTATGTTAACGTGAATACGGGCCAAACACTCGACATAATTTTTGAAGTTCCCCTTGCCTGGTCCGATTGGTCTATGTTTTTCATCGAACTCGATGACATTCACTTTCCCGGCCTTCTTCATGTTTTTGCACATTGTTGGCCCTCTAGTCCTTTTTGTGCTGGTAGTACGATGATCATCTGAAGATGATGAAGACTCGACCATTATATTGAGACCACTGTGAACGTACCAGCACATATAACAACGTGTATATATATATATATATATATATATAGAGCATATATGAAAAATAAAAGAAAGTTATAAGCAAAGACTATGTAAATAAACTCACACAATTAATAATCAGGAACGACGGTCAATCCATAATCCTTCTTCATGATCCCAACGCATATAATTTGATTCAATGTTATCATCCCCTAAAGTTGCACTCCCTTGTATACCGATAGAAAATGGAGGGGTTTCATCAAAGTGATCATAATCTTCTTCATCTACTACATCACCAATCCCAACAATGCATCTCTTGCCTTGAAGGATGACTGATCACTTAGTATCGGCAGGATCAAGAACAGAAAATACCTGTTTGGCTTGTGATGCAAGTATGAATGGCTCGTTTAGATAACCCAACCGTCCGAAATCCACCATAGTGAATCCTAATTCATCCACCCGAACACCCCGTCGGTTATCAACCCATTTACATTGGAAGAGAGGAAACTTGAACTCCCTATAATCAAGTTCCCAAATATCTTCAATGATACCATAATAGGACATCGAGGCATCTACTGGCATGGTATCTTTAGCATTTGAAAAATCTCTTGATAGTGCTACTTGTGTCACTCCACTGTTTTGCACCGCACTCTTATCATCTTGATATTTAGTGTAAAATGTATACCCATTAATGTCATATGCTTCATATGACCTCACAATCGTGCTAGGACCGTAAGCTAACCACTTTACAGTTTCAACAATGGTATTCGGCGTTTGTGACAATTCTTTCATGACTTTATCTTTGAACCATTTTCAAATGAACGATTATGTTCATTAGTTACCCGCCTTTCAACTTTTGAAGGATTCTGCTGCCTTATGATGGACATATGCTCGTCCAAATATGGATGAACTTCAGGAATGTGTTGTAATACAAAGAGGTGTGCTTTATCTCACAATTCAACATTGGGGACGATTGACTTGCATCCAATAGTACCTTTACCTTCAAGTCTTCCATCATGACGAGATTTAGGAACACCAATAGTCTCAACATCATCCAAGTAATCAGTACAAAATTCAATAGCCTCCTCAGCAGCATAACCTTCAATGATACTGCCTTCAGGTCGAAATCGATTTCTCACATATCCTTTCAATATACCCATGTATCTCTCAAATTGATACATATATCTCAAGAATACTGGACCAAAAATCTTAATTTCTCTCACCAAGTGAACAAATAAGTGTACCATAACGTCAAAAAATGATGGCGGAAAATACATTTCAAATTGACATAGAGTGATAACTATATCGGCCTGCAAATCATCTAACGCCTCCGGGTCAACAACTTTGCTGCAAATTGCATTGAAGAAAAAATAAAGTTTTATAATGACTTGTCTAACATGTTTTGGGAGAATGCCTCGAATTGCAATTGGTAACAATTGTTGCATTAAGACATGACGATCATGAGACTTCATACCAACCAATTTTAAGTCCTTCATCGACACAAGACTTTTAATGTTTGATGAGTATCCAGATGGAACCTTAATAGCATGCAGGCACTCACAAAAACCTGTTTTCTCTTTTCTCGACAAAGTATAGCAAGCTGGGGGTAAATAAGTACGCTTTTCTGACTCTTGCGGTGCTAATTGGTCCCTTATCCCCATTTCTACCATGTCCTTCCTGACTTTAATACCATCTTTCATCTTTTCTGGAATGTTCAACAATGTCCCAATGATGCTATCACAAATATTTTTCTCCACGTGCATTACATCAATACAATGCCTTACAGATAAGTGTTGCCAATAAGGTAGATCCCAGAATATGGACATTTTCTTCCAAAGACTCTTCTGAGAAGGCTTAAAAGTTTTTCCAAACGAAACATCAAAATTTTTAACTCGTTCATATACCCCACCTCCTGTTAATGGTAAGCGAGCTGTTCGAGCCTCAATTTTTCCATTGAATGGCTTTTTCTTCTTGCGATAAGGGTGGTCAGTAGAGAGAAATCTTCTATGACTGATAAAGACATTTTTCTTGCAGTTTTTCAACCAAAGATCAATGGGACATACTTTAGGTCCTTTGTTAGTATAACCCGACAAGATACCATAAGCTGGAAAATCATTTACGGTGCAAAATATCATAGCACATAAGGTGAAATTCATCTGAGTATATGCATCAAACACAGACACGCCTTCATCCCACGACAATTTTAAATCTTCAATTAGTGGGGCTAGATAAACATCTATGTCATTCCTCAATTGTTTGGGCCCTGATATTAACAAAGATAACATGATATACTTGGGCTTCATACATAACCAAGGAGGAAGATTGTAAATCGTCAAAAGAACCGGCCAAGTGCTATGTCGACTACTCATATTACTGTGTGGGTTCATCACATCTGTACATAGTCTCAGCCTAAGATTTCTATCTTCGCCCCCAAACTTGGGAAACAACCTATTAATATTCCTCCATTGAGGAGAATCAGCCACGTGTCTTAGTTTTCCATCTTATTTTCTCCCGTCGGCATGCCACCGAAAGTTCTTTGCATCATTTGCATTGGCAAACAAATGTTTAAATCTTGGTATTACAGGTAAATACCATAACACCTTTGCCGGAGGGCTTTTCTTATCACCACAATTATCATTCACGTTCTTTCGCTTATATCGTGATGCCTCACACTTTGGACATAGACGCAAGTCCTTGTAATCATTTCGATACAGTATACAATTATTTTGACATGCATGTATCCTCTCAATCTCCATACCCATTGGGGCACAACAATTTATTTGCCTCGTAGATTGAACTAGGAAGTTCGTTATCTTCCGGAAGCATCTCTCGTAACAGTCTCAATAATGTCGTGAAACTATTATCACTCCACCTATTGCTTGCTTTCAAGTTATACAATTTTAGTACACCATACAATTTAGTGAATTTATTACAACCAGAAAACAAAGGCTTCTCAGAGTCATTGAACAAGTTATCTAATATATGAGGCTTTTCAATGTATTCCCCTTATATATCACGCATCATTTCGTCTATCATATCATTCTCGTCATTTTCCAAATCATTCTCACAAATATTGCTTGAATTATTCTCTTGCTGATCACCAACATCGTCACCAGTGCTCGTCCTGGAAAGCATACTCTCACCATGCCATATCCATCGTGTATAACCTTCCTTAAACCTACGACGAATCAAATGACTCTTCACTTGATCAAAACTACGAAACTTTCTCAAATTCTTACAATCGTAACAAGGATACAAAATCATTGTTTCACCTTTCTTTCTCTTCTTTTCATCCGTACATTTCATAAACTCTTCAACACCTTTTACATATTCATGTCTATTACGTCTGTCATACATCCAACCCCGATCCATATTAATGACCTATATGAGAAGATATAATTAAAAAAATTTATTAGTTTTGAGTTAATATTTTTTATGATACATCCTTAAACCAACTATATATTAATATTTGAAATCAAATACGATATTTTTTTAGGTTGGAAACTTCGTAATTTTATTACAATGATTATGGTCTATATAATTATTTATTTAGTATGGTCAATTCTGTAATAGTGAAAATCACTTTAAACTATAATTTTCATTTTTTATTTACAAAATTCTATAAAAATTTCGACAGAACCTCCCTTATAAATTGGACTTAGCCAACCTGTAGGAAGAATCAAAATACCACAATAAACCAAAATATTCAACCTCGACATATTCAAAAATCAAATACAACTCTAATCAAACTTCAACATCATCAACTACTCCAAGTTTAATCCGAAATCCATTCTCAATTCCTAAAAAGTCAAGCTAAGATTTCATAACTTAATATCTCATAATTTCAACTCCAATAATTAAAATATTAAAATGTATCTATCTATTAACTTAAAATCAACAATATAAATTTAAGACCCAAATTTATATATATTAAAATTTAATTAACACATTTATACATATTAACATGTAATTAACATGTTTATATACATAGATTATATATACTAACAAATATATATATACACACACACACACAAATATATATACACAGACATAGATATACACGCGCACACATATATACACACAAATATATATATATATATATATATATATATATATATATATATATATATATATATAAACGCACATATATATTTCTATAGACACATATATACACACATACATATACATACATATATACAAAAATGAGAATCGGGTCTTACAATGTAGGAGGTGGCGGCGGTAGAGGAGTGCCAGGCGGTGGAGGTGGCGGCCGGGGGTGGAGGTCCGGCTTCGTTACGGTGGTGGAGAGTGGAAGAAAAACTCAAAAGGAGAGAGAGAGAGAGAGAGAGAGAGAGAGAGAGAGAGAGAGAGAGAGAGAGAGAGAGTGAGGATATATGAAATAATCACGGGAAATAAATAAGGAATACGCGTCGGTTTGTCTTAAGAACCGACGAGTAAAGTCGGACCGGCCGACTTTGCGCGTCGGTTCAAGAAAAACCGACGCGAGAAACCTTGGTTTCTTGTGTCGATTTTTCTTGAACCGACGCCCAAAGTCACCCGGGTTTCTTCAGTCGGTTCTCCTTGAACCGACGCACAAAGTTGGACCGGGCGACTTTGCTCGTCGGTTCATCTTGAACCGACGCGAGAAACCTTGGTTTCTCGCTTCGGTTTTTCTTGAACCGACCCGCAAAGTCGGCCGGTCCGACTTTACGCGTCGGTTCTTAGGACAAACCGACGCGTATTCCAAAAAAAAATTACGAAAATGTCACCGTCCTTTTTTACACGTCGATTTTTTGAAAAAACCGACTTGTATTCTCCTTTTTTTTTTAATGCTTTTTTGTACTAGTGTTCTCTTTTGAGCTTCTGGCTGATGTTTAAGCATTTTCAATTATACCTAAAAGTGATAATCAAGAAATATTTCAAAACTCTACAAGTATCAAAATAATCACAATTTTTAACACTTAGTAGAAAATAAAAAGATATAGCATTTGATCTGGCATATAACATTGGCAAAATGAACGTTGGGGAAAGTTTAAGTAAGCACCACTTCAAAAAATCACAAATCCCATTCAAAAGCTTCCTACCAAAATTTCATTCACAATTTCCATTCAACTTATTTAAAAAAAAAATCATTCAAAAAATCACAAATTCAATTTAAAAATTCCTACCACGAAGTCACAAATCCTATTTAAAAGCTTCCTACCACAAACTTAATTCAAAATTTTCATTCACAAATCTCATTCAAAAGTTTCCTACCACGAATAATCTATGACTAATTACAAATAATCCATTTGAGCTTCATTATTCACAAATCACATATTCACCAGGGACAAATTTTATTTGAAGGTTAGAAGCTTGCCTAAGGTGGTGGACTCACAGCATAGCCTCTTACCTGAGCTCTCGCTACCTCACTTTCCTGCAATCACTAAACACAACGTTATCCCATATAGCAGAAGAGAAATGAGAAGATAAAGAAATGAAGAAAGGGGAAATTTGGGAGGTATCGATGACAAGTTTTCTGCTTTCTAGAGTTCTTGTGTGTTGGTTTTCGCCCCTTATTTTGGGGCTATCGTTTGGGCTGCGGCCTATGGGGGTTTTGGCTATAGATGGCCTACGTGAGCAATGGGGCTACAGGGAAAAAATAAGGGAAAAATACATATATAAGGTAATTACTATACACAATTTCAATTTTAAAGTATAATTTCAAAAAGTTCAAAATTCAGGTTTTAATTATATGTAATTAATTAAATTAAATTAATAAAAATACTTTATTAATTATATAAGTTGATGTCACAAAGCAATATAATTTTAGGTCACAAATACAAATCTTTCATGTCACAAATTATCAAAATAGTAGGTCACAAATTTTAAGGTCACAAATTATCAAAACAAGTCACAAAATGAGTTTCTTTACATCACAATAACAATTTTTTACTTCATAATAACAATTTCAATGTCACATATTTTAAATTAATCGATTTCGAGTTATTTTTAGGTCACGACTTATCAAATTATTGGGTCATGAATATTTTAAGTCACAATTATTATATTATTAGGGCACGATTTATCATGTCACAAATATTTTAAGTCACAAATTATCAGATTATTAGGACACTGACGCGAATTAGGTCACAACATATCACACCAACACACTACCACCAGTCCCCCAACGTCGCCACCCTCCCAACGTCGTTGTCGCCATCACCCTCCCAAAGAAAAAAAGATGGCAAGCACTGGACACATACATGAATTAGGTCACAACGTATCACATCAACACACTACTGCCAGTCCACCACCAGTCCCCCAACGTCGCCACCCTCCCAACGTTGTTGCCGCCGCCCTCCCAAAGAAAAAGAAGAAGGTAGGTCTCAACGTCGTCGTCGCCCTCCCAACGCTGCTGCCGCGGCGTCCCCAACCTAAGAAAAAAAAGAATGAAAGAAAGTGCTATTGCTGCAAAACCAACAACTCCAAATATTCGACCTTTAGATCAGTGACTTCGCGCGAAGGGAGAGTGCAGATCCGTCGCACGACGGGAGAGTGCAGATTCGTCACGCGACGGTATCGTCGTTGCCTGTTCGAAAGCACAGTCACGCTGCCGTGCTGAAGTTGGTGCTGCCCATCTCCGCTGTCGAGTGGCCTCGCTATTATTGCAACCGCCATTACATAGTCGTCGAAGAGAGGGCGTAGAAGGCCAGAGATCATAGGAGAATAGAGAGGGTTAATTTGATGTTGATGCTCGAACCAGGGGCGGAGTCCGGCTGGCATGGGGTATGGCCGTGGGAGGAAGGTGGGATCTCCATTGAACCACGATGGTGATGGTGAGAGGCAGAGAGATGATGAGAGGCAGAGAGATGAAGTGTTATTACGTTGAGAGACAAGTGGAATCAAATATGTGGTCGTGGGAAATTAGGGTTTAAAATAGTGTAGAGTGGTGTAAATTGAAATAGGGTTAAATAATTTATTTTATTTTATTATTTTAATTTATTAATTAATTATTTTTAATTATCACCTGAATTTTGAAGTAATATAAGTTTGATCTTATTTATGAATTTGAATCTTTAAAAGTAGGGTTTGGTGTAATTTCCACAAAAAATAAAGGGCTAATTAGGCCCACTCATGCATTAAGATTTAAAATTTTTAAAACCAGATCATTTAATAATATTTTCACCAAATCAGGTGTTGATTCCAACACCCTTCTCTCCCACGACGACTTCCATCTTCACTTCCCCTTCTCTCAGCGTTAGCAACGGTAGTGGCGCCCCTGATCAGAGCAGAGTTACGAAGTCGCTGATCGAAGCCAGAAATGGACAGAACTGAGAGAAACGAGTGGGAAAACGGAAGCAGAAGGATATGAAGGTGGGTGGTGGAGTGGTGTTCGGAGTCCCGGGCGCCACTGCTTTCCCGACAATTCTCTATAGCCATCGTAAACATACTTTCCGATGTTACTCTTCTTCTCCTCCTGATACATTAACCACACATTTTCACCGTATCTTCGATCTGATGAATTCCCTTCTCTCCGACACTTCCACCGCCGCTTACTCATCTGATTTATCATCCCCTTCTTCTATCCTTAACTCCACCTTTGTTGCGCCCTTCCTCTTCTTTACTAACACGATTATTTTCATATTGGCTACTAAACTTGACCTTGAGTTTATCAAAATCCTCGTTTCCCAACGTCGTCTCATGGAGAATACGCATGGGTTTTAGGAATTAATCCCGTTCTGAATATTTTTGGGATTGTTTATTCGACTTCTGTGAAACTGCATAAGCTTAGTCCTAAATCTCCTGATGTATCAATGGTTCCATGCATTATAGCAAATATGGGTATCCTTGATTTTGTTGCAGGTTGTTGTGGGCAACAGGAAGGTTTTCTGGAATGTGTGCGTGAGGCTCTAGGTGTCTGATGATTCCACTGATTTTGTGGATAGTTTTTGTATAATAGGTTGATTTCTTGTGATAAAGAATTATTCCAATTGTAATCTTCACCACTTTTCTTCTGTGTATATATTGACCTTAGATAAATTACAGTGGTCAATTATGAATTACACTAATATTTCATGAATTCATTAGTTACAATTGTGATTAATTGTAACATGTAATTCATTAAATAATGTAATTAAGTTGTAATTGCATTTATAATTAAGGTGAATGTAACTAATTCAATTAATTTTAGCAAAAATAAAGTCACATTTACAAATTCGTTAGTTACAATTGTAACTAATTGCCAAATTGAAATAAAATTACAATTGTAATTAATTACAACGTGTAATTAAGTTACAAATGTAATTGATTACAAAATGTAGTTAATTTGCAGTGGTAATAAAGGAGAATGTAACTAATTCTATTAACTTTTTAAAAAAAATATATCATATTTTACAAAATCGTTAATTACAATTGTAATTAATTGCAAAAATGAAATAAAGTTACAATTGTAATTAATTACAAACAGTCATTGTGATTTTCATTACCTGATTTTGATAAATATGTTTTACATTCTTAAAATATCTTTTCAAATACCTGATTTAAAAAAATAGGTACCTTAATGTTTTGTATTTGCGTACTTAACCCAAAAATAAAAGTTTTTTGGGCCCCTAAAAATTTGGGCCCATGGTCCTAAGTGGTGGCCTCATTGACCTTTTTGCAAGTCCAACGATGTGAAGAATTTTACTTGGAGAAATAGAAGGAATATGTATCACACGTGTAAAATCTGATAACGTCCCACATGAATATTCTACCATATGCTCACATATTATATTTTTAAAATGTAGCAACACAATATTATTTTAAAATATTGTTATGTGTGAAGTTGTGCTTCTTCTAGAACAACAAAATAAACAAATATAATATCCATTTTCAAAAATAATGTTGTAAAATTCTTCTAAAATATTGGTATAAACTATTTCCTTTTCAAGAATTATAATATTATATTCTTTTAGAATGTTGATTTAGATTTTTTATTTTCCAAGAATAGTAATACAACATTCATCTGAGATATTGTATCGAAATATTGATTGAAATAATTGCATTCAAACAAATATTTAGCTATCATAAATATGGATAATAAAAACAATATGATCAGAGTGAATAATTATATTGCTTTGTTATGCAATTCCAGTTAAGAGAAGACAAACATTTTGTTTTGAAAAAGAAGAGAGAATGTCAATTCAATTAATTGGAGCTTTGTAACTTAAAAAAAATAATCAATTGAGCTTTGTGGCTTAAAAAAGAAAAAAGAATCAATTTGTTTTTACTCAATTAGCTAGAACTTCATGTTAATAACGTATTATAAACTAAAGAGAAAAGAGAATTCAATAAACTTGTGTGTTTTATTTAAAATCAGAGTCCTTATGTGTGTGTACAGAATAATTAGAGATATAAATTGATAATAGTAACTATGGTTGCATGTGTATAAGTTTCATTCACTAATAACATATTATTTACAACATCACCATAATTTTAAGAATTTTTCTTATTTAGTTAAATAGCACCAAGTAAAATTACATAAATAGAGTTTTAATATATTTTTTTACATGAAACAATTTATAGTTCCACCACAAACATAAAACCTAGTTTTTTTCCCTCTCAACAACCATTCATAGATTTTTCCTTCTATAGTTTTTTGTTCCTCTACGACTACAAATAATCTTGTTTTCTTCTCTGATTTTTGTTCAAGATGAAATTTGATCTGCATTATGGTTGAGAAAAATATTGTGTCATAGTTGTTGATGGCTTTCCAAATGTTGACAAACTTCGTTTTGAGATTGAGTCATTTGAATCTTCCTAATCATGGCAAGAATTTTTTTTTTCTTTCTTTATCTTCTAACTTATGAAATCTACTATAGGAATTGTATTTTACTTAGTTAGATTAAATGAGTGGTGTAGTATACATACACATATTTATTGGATGAAAAAAGAAAGCGTGTTCGTGGATTGTTTCTTTACAGTTGAAATTATCCCTTCGTTAAGTGAGTTCAGTAGTATGAGTTTTTTTTCTTATCTTTTTGATGACTCAGATGTCCAAACTTCACCAGACTAATCACGGGAGATGGAATCTTTCCTCCCTTGTTCACCTTCCATGTAATTCCTAATGTGGATACAACCTATGCACACTTGAAGTAGGCATTTGGACAACGATTCTCCTCCCCACGAACCCCATTTACGTCATACAGATAAGAATCCAAGAGAGGTGAAAGGGCATACCATGACTTTGCTTCCATGTAAATACTTGTCTTTCAGCATTTAAATACTACCTTTTGAGAGTTAAGAATTGAACTTTCGATCGTGTAGTTTCAACTCCTTATGATTTACCACCGCAACATGCTCCGGGGGGGGGGGGGGGGGGTAAATGAGTTATTTTTATCCTCAAATGAAGAGCTTATTCATTTTTAATGAGACTTAATGTTTAGATGTAAAAGGTCATCACTGCATGGGATTTTAATATATTCAAGCCCACATGATTGCATGATATGCAATACACTTTATCTTTGAAAATGACATTCATTAATTAGTTCAAGTCTTTAACGTTATTAAATCTTGTGCAAAAAACAGTTTTACGTTACTTTAATAAATTTAGTTTTTCTACAGTGATATGTTTTTATCATAATATGTTTTCATTTATTTCTATTGTCTGGAAAATCAGGAGGACTTCAATATATATAAAATTATACACAAAATCTTCTATTAATCAAGTATGAATAACAATTATACACCAAATAAGTCAACAAATTGCTAGACGCCAAGTTGGTTACACCCATACATCCCAGAATAGTATCAAATGAAAAACTCTTAAAGAACTCTTTAAGAGAAACAAAATTCAGGCAAGCCTTGCCAGTAAAAATTCACTAGGAAAGATTAAGTTACAGTTGATCCAAACATAACTAAACCTTAGCAGAGACCTATAAATCACCAAATAACTATTCAATTGTACTTCCAGTACTTTCCAGCAACTCTGAAACTCTTTTCCTTCCATGTGGATTGTCAAGAACAAACATCGTTCTTCTTCAAAATGAAACTCTAGTAACCTCTGTCGAACTTCAGAACTCTGAAGGTTCATAGGTTAAGAATTTAGGGCTTGGTAGTTTTGGATTGGACAATCTTGAATTTAAAATCAAGAAGTTGTTGTGATTGGTTTGGATAATAAAATGATGGATTGATAGGATATTCTTCAATGAATTATAATGATCAACCACATCATATGGGTGAAATAAGACGTGGGCACTTATAGTATGAAGTATTGAGTTAATATAGGATTGTAAAAAAGTTAAAAATCACGAAATCAATTTTTCTCAGACGACACGAGTATTTGAACGCCCATCATTAGCTCGCTCACGTAGTTTTTAGGCAGTCAATGAGGGATTGTCATTATTTTCATCATGACTTTGTCTCCCAATGTCTACTTTATGTTAATCAAAGTACCTTGGTAATCTAATTCAAAGGGCTACAATTTTTATAGAAATAGTATTTTTCCCGTTCAAACATTTCCTATGCAAACAAGGTCTCAACTTGTGGCTAAGAACCTGGAGCATAACCTGTGCGGCTTTTTGATACTTCTTTGGCTTCTGATTGTATTCCAAGTGCTTCGTGAAATAACCTCTATTGATCCAACCTTGAGGAGGAGCGAATAGGTGTATAATGCAAAATTATATATTAATCTAATACTAGATGGATAAACAACCATTTAAAATCAAAGAAACAAGTCCAAAGCGATGCATAAATTCTTAAAGTAAATAACACCAAGAACTATTAACAAAAGAAAACTCCTTGAAGAAATCTTCACAGGGAAATGATCTCCGGGGAAACACGCTAGTAAAATCCACTAGAAAAGAATTACTTGCAGTTGGTTCAGATACAACTAAACTTTAGTAGACTCCGACACTGTAACTTGTAAATCACTGAAAAGATTTTCGATTGTGCTTCCAATACTTTTCGTAACCTCGGGACTATCTTTTCCCTCCTGCTGATTGTCAAGAATGAACTTCATTTTTATTGAACTAGAACTCTAGTTACCTCTTCCAAACTCCAGAACTTTGAAGGATTATTGTGTAAGGATTTTGGATTTGGTATTTTATGATTGAGAAATCTTGAATTTTAGACAAAGAAGTTGTTTTGATTTATATTTGGAATCAAATTATGGATCAAGACTCTCAATTAATAATGATGATCAACCACACCTAAAAATAAAATAGGGTTGAAGTATATATGGTAGAGATTGTGAGAGGTAGTAAAATAGGTTTAGGAGATTGGTTTACATCTATAGAATTATTTCTAGATGATCAGGGCGCTCAAGTACCCAATGAGCATGTATCGAACGCCCATGCTCCTACTCAACGTGCTCGAGCAGACGTGGAGCAATATGTTTGACCATCTTTGACCCAACAACCAAACTAAATGACTCTAATTTGGAATTTATAAGATAGTGGTTTTATTTATGGGATTGTCAATTACATCGAAATCTAACAAAATCCTCATTTGGCATTCCGTGACAAAACACTTTAATAATAAAATAATTACAAAAGACCAACCTTAACATCTTTGATACAAAAATCCAATGATGTATCTCAATTACTTGTCAACCTATTTTTTACATATCAGATCAACAAATACCAAGTGTAAAAGCAAGTGATGTCATATGAAAGCAAATGAGATTAATGTTATAAACATCAACTAGCAACATCGAATTTGTTGCACAATAAATGTTTCAAAGATCTAGCATTGAATATGAATGATATGTAATAGATGCAATATTTTATTTTTCTAACAGTGCATCATAAGTGCCAATAAATATATGATTTCTACCAATGTAAATTGTGAGACTTCAAATACTAGCTTGCGCCGTTTAATGTACCAATGAATAAGATAAAAATTCGTGATAAACAACTCGGTATGTTGGGAGTATTCTTTGTAGTACCAATGAATGTTTTTATGATTAATATGAATGATCATAACATATAATCCATATATCCTCATATATCTATTGATGTACTCTCCTCTATGAGACTCTTGAAAAGATCAAGATATGGATGACTTAATACAAATTGAATCAGGAGAAGTAGTTGTACTCTTTTTCCTTCGCTCAGATTTTATCTTGCTGGATTTTTCTGACAGTTTTTTAATGAGGCAATATCAAATTACTCATAAAATTTTCAAAAATTCGCTCAAGTGACAATGTAATTGATTTATTCACAAAAGCATTACCAACATCTACATTCAAGAAATGGTTTGCGGTGATCAACACAAGGGGGAGTAGTTGTACTCCTTTTCCCTAGTCTAGGTTTTGTCTCATTGGGGTTTCCTGAAAAAGTTTTAACGAGCCATCATTTATTTTAATAATTCAAAAGTACTATACTCTTTGTCCTTCATTTGATATTTTTTTTCTCATTGTGTTTTTATCAAACAAAATTTAAACAAGACACATATTTTTTAACATATCATTCAAAAGGAATGTTGTAAATATTATATGTATTAGTAAATGACATTTGTACCCCTGCAATCCTAGATATTATTACATTTGTACCACTCAGATGTATCTCTACCACTAAGGAATACAAAGTATTATCCAATTCTTCCACAAAGAACTCATTTTCAAAGACTCAATTTGGATTGTGAACCCAAAGGCCACAGTGGCCCTATTTAAACTAGTATCCAACAGCCAAGATTCAAGCATTAGATCAAATGGTCCATATTTTCCAACCAAGGAACATGCTTTTATAAGTAAAGAGGCTTGTTTTCTAAACATGTTTTTAAGCAAAGATTTATAATATTTGTATCACAAATTCACATTTTCCACCTTGAAACAAGTATCTAATATATCCCTTGTTTGAGCCCCTATGATTTTCCACATTTTCCTCTCTTACTTTCAATCACATTTTCCAACACATTTTTCTCTCTCTTAGTTTTTAACCAAACATTCCAAAATATATTATTTCAAATAATCTAATTATAATTAGTCTCAAACAAGCACATAGAAATATATTGAATTGCACCTAACCTCCTTCACATAGTCTCAAACAAGCACATAGAAATATATTGAATTGCACCTAACCTCCTTCACAAGCTTCATTGCTTTATGTACCTATTAAGAGAAAGGAGATATTAGTAACTATCTTCAGTTACTAGAAAATCATTGGTACTCAACTTACCATTAACCAATGTTTAAGAGTTTCAAAAAAACTCTCAACCTTACCAACATGCAGTAATCTTGTACCTATATCTGCAGGATTGTATTGTGAATGAGCTTTTTCCAACATAACCAAGTTTCTAGAGACAATGTGTCTAATAAAATGCAGTTTCACATATATGTGATTGGTTGTTTCTTGGAATAAATGATTTTTACACAATTGAATAGCAGACTAATTGACAGAATATGACACATGAGATTGATCATCACAATACCCCCAACTCACCAAGAATACCTTTACGCCAAAGTGACTCTTTAATAGCTTCAGTCGTGGCAATATATTCTAATTCAGTAGCTGGAAGTGCAACTACATGTTGCAGTTATGATTATCAACTAACACAGGCTCACATATAGTAAACACATGAAGTTATTGACTTTCTATTGTCCATATCACTTACATAATCAACATCTACTTATCCTTTAAGTTTGATACCTTTAGTACTTTTCCTATAGGTCAAACTTATGTCAGAAGACCCTTTCAAGTGTCTAATCAGCCAATTTAATGCCTCCCAATGATTTGGACAAAGCTTAGATATACATCTATTTGACGTACTTATAGAATGAGAAGTATCTAGTCTAGTACACACCATAGTATAAATCATGGATCCTAAAGCATTAAAGACACTTTGCTCATATACTCAATTTCATATTCAGACTTAGAACAATAATTTTTACTAAAGGTATACTAGGGGTCATTGCATTTGACATAGAAAACTTGTTCACAATATTTAAAATGTGAGGAGTTTATATTAATTTAAGCAAGTGTTTGAGTTTGAATTAATCTAAGCAATTGTTTTGGCCTATCTCTTATGATTTTCATTCCTAAAATTCTTTTAGCATTTCTTAAGTCTTTCATATCAAATTCAGAAAACATAACAGGCTTAAAATACTTGATTTGTTATAAGTAGCATATCATCAACATACAGCAATAAGAAAACAATTGCATCATTTTCAGTTTGTATTTTATAATACGGACAATGATCATATTCACTCCTTTTAAAATTCAAAGACAAGACAAAATTATCAAACTTTTTATACCATTTGTATAGGGAATTATTTAAGGTCATATAAGGACTTCTTTAAGAAACACGCAAAGTCAGATTTACGTTTTTCAATAAAACCCAAAAATTGGTTCATAATTTCTCTTTAAGTTCTTCATGTCAAAAGAAAGTTTTTACACCCAATTGATCAAGTTCCAAATCAAAATAAGCTACAAGATCTAACATAACTCCAATAGTAGCATATTTAACTACAAGAGAAAATATTTCATTGTAATATACACCTTCTTTTTGTATAAACCTCTTAGCCACAAACCTAACATTAATTCTTACTAGATCAGATTTTGTAGCCCCCTCTTTAATTTTATAAATCCACTTACGGTCTACAACAAATTTACCCTTATGCTTAGGAACAAGAACCTATGTATTATTAAGCTTAAAGAATTTATTTCTTCACACGTAGCCTTATTTCATTCTTTAGAATTTTTAATAAATACAGCCTCCTCAAATGTTTTAGATTCAAATTCACACGTGTCTTGATAATTCAAGAAAGCAAAGGTAACATTATTCAACATAGCCAAAACTTTGAAGTTCTCTAATGTTCTTTCTAACTCTATCTCTAGCTAACCGGTAATTACTCAATTCAGTCTCACATGTTTCGGTCTCAATTTCTAAACCAGAATCATGTGTTTCGGCTTGAAGAGTTTGATGTACATTTTCATTACCTTAATGTTCGGTGTTATTAGGCTCCACCTGATCCTGTTCACTAGTATTATGTAAGTCTAAGGCAGATGTAAAGGGAAAGTTATCATCTTTATGTCTAGTTTTATTTGCAGGTTCCTTAAAGTCTAGACAATGTGTTGGATCGATTTGAACAATAGAAAAAAATAATCAAAATGTAAATACAAGAACACCAAGATTTTTCGGTCAAAAGCAATAGAAAAAAAATAATCAAAATGTAAAATACAAGAACACCAAAATTTTTCGGTCAAAGGCCCCGGAGGTTCTACAATTCAAGAATCATCTACTCCCCCGTTGAACAATCCATTAAATTTGGATTTACGGCCAAATTCCACTAGGCACATCAAGAAAGTTCATCGCATTACAAAATTGATTTCAAGAACACCTAAAAGTATTCCTAAAAGCAAATCATTCACCCTACAAAACAATCAATCGAATTTCACCAAGAATAAACTTCATCTTCTATGTTTTACACCTATTGTAAAACTACTCTAATCACCAAGAAAAGAGATAACAAAGGAAAAACCACAATTAGATATCACCAAGAAGTCTTATTCAAATCCTTAACCTAAAATTGCCTCCACCAAAATGAGAACAAAGAAGAGGAGAGTTTGATTCTATTTTGTTGGAGAGAAAATGGGATGCCTCCTTCACATTTTCTTGTGTCCCATCAATTCTATCTTCATCCCACGAATACCAAGTGCATGGAGTGTATATAGAGAAATGTCCAAGTTATGTGGGTCAAATTCCATTTTAGTCACAACGTGCTAAAAACATGTTTTGACTCTTGAAAGTGAGTAGCACATTTCCAACATTCTCCATCTTGCTACGAACTTGAGTGCTCCAATAGTGAATTTAATCAACTAATTTAATATCATCTTGCTCTCACACATACTTGAAAAACAAGTTATGACTTTAGTACCATATTTGAGGAAATGATTGATAAAAACAGTTATTCAGGTTTTATTCACCATATGACATCTTAAATAAAATGCGCATTTATTCAAAATTTCCTTCACATGTGACACTATAAACAAAATGCAACAAATTTTCTGTATGTATAGTGCAACTGTGAAAATTGGATTTTTCATAAAATGTATAACATACTACCAATCAAAGTATATAATCATATCACCAACAAAACCACAATGTTTATTTAGATGACATTAAATGTCAAAGATCATTTAATGACTCGTACGGTGCCAATATACTCAGACTCAATCATGGATAAAAGAACTATGTGCAAAAAAATCTGTGATTTGCAGCACACATAACTTTCACATAAGGTGAAAACACATAGGAGGAAAACAACATCCAATTACCAATATCCCCTGCATAATATACATCTATAAATCCTTACAATATCACATTGTGTATAGCACTTAAACATAAGATCCATATCACAGTATTCCCTCAGATTAATGTACATATTTGAAAACTTATTATTTATAAGTATTAAAAATGAACCAATCAAAAGCAATATCATCAATATATACTAACAAGAACATCAAGTTACTTTTATTTCAATATGATGATATACAAGCAATTATCAAACTTATTGCATCAAAGGACAATAATAAGAACAAACGAATCAAATAATTTATACTACAACCTAGGTAAATTTCAAGCCATAAAAGAACATTTTACGACGTAAGACACACATGCACGAGTTTCTATTTATCTCCAAAATCAAGGGGATGAAACATAAAAACTTTAATAAAAAATGTAATTTCACATCAGGTTATTCATGTTATCATGACTAACTAAACAACCAACAAAAGTTTTCATATAATCAACTCCTCCTTTCATGTGGGCATCCATGTATCTAATAATCTAAATAATTCATTCCTAATGGTATCCTCTTTTGATTCATAATAAGACAACTCATGTCTCCTTCCATTGCTTATCCACTCTATCAATTGTTTATCCACACAGTCTCCTCACTTCTACATCACTAGTCAAATACTAGTCAACTCAAGAATATGATATAACGAGTGTATTTCTACCACTCTCTCACCACTATCTTTTAACTTCAAGACGCTGAATATGAAGTCTCCACCTCACTCGAGGTATCCTAGGCCTGAGTATAGTACTCTTAATATACCTAACTCCACCTGCAACTGATAACTAGCACAATCTTGTTGTTTGTCTCTCAATTGCACCAAAAACTATGTCCCAAACATGACATATCAGCCCAATTAATCGTGATCACAATACTCCATGATCTAACCGCCATTTTGGCTTCTAAAGCACAACCAAAACTCTAAAGAACAAAATAATCAACATATTTATCATGTGTAATATCACAAATACCTGAAGTAAAAGAAACACGTCGTTGCTTACAAAGCATGTGAAAATCACGTAAAACCACATCAGACATATAATTTCTTCCAAGAATGCCTTCTATGAAACTTACCCAACACACAGTGACCACATAAATGCATGTAAAACACACAGTCTACATAGAATCCGCATTTATCACAGAAAGATACATACGACACACAATCTCCAATAACAATCCTTTCATCACCACGAAGCATGCCATTTGTGTTAGTAAAAGAAATAGAGGAATCAACATCTCTAAACACTTAAGTAGTGGTAAAAAATACACCATTTCTTATAACTCCCTTACACGTTAAAAGAACAACCTTAATTATTATCATAATCCTATTCTCAATTTTACCAGTCAGCCTCATCTTGTGCTGTCAAACCAAAAATCACAATTCTATCGAAAACCCTCAAATCAATGCAATAGGTAATCATATTGGGAACAAAGCTTAACACAAAAAATACACCAAATAACGAATCAACCAAGTATTTCAAATAAAACACAGATTATGACACAAAGGCATAATCAAGAAAAACATAAATCAAGAAACAAGCAAAATCAAAAAAGAAAATGTTATTCCTTAATTCTAGGTCATTATATAATAGGTAGGTCTAATTTGAAGTTCATTAAGTTACAGGGTTTCAATAAAGTGATCAACCACAAAAAATAGGGAATTATCCATTTTTTACCAACCAAAATCAACAATCACAAGTCCAAAGCAATTAAAACATATCAATATCAAACATAGCTCACAAAATAGATTGCCATCGGTAAGGTGACAATTTTCAAATAATAATTAACCTAAACAGGTTGCTACCGTCAAGGTAGCTAATCCATAAAGCAAGAAAAAAGTTTGGATTTAGGAATATCACTGAGAGAACAATTCGTGGAATCTTGCAAAATGGATTGGGGAAATGGACTCAGCAAACCCTGTGGATGAAACTGACCAAAAATTACTCAACGGACCTCCATCGGACCGCCGCAGGCGCCATCGCAGGCCACTGCTAGAGATACTGCCAGAAAATCCCAAGTTACTGAAGAAGATGCACCTTGACCTCGTGATGCAAATGATGGTTTCTTGATCGTAGTTTCCATTAGACCAGAATTTGGGATTTAAGTTTTGGTCAACACTTATTTTCCCAGCCAAATCGCCAAGTGCTGCCACCTGAAACCACAAATTTCCACCGATTGAGGCTTCCCCTTTGCCTCATGAACCCCGTGGTGGTGTCGGTTTGTTGATTGGAGCTACTGTTTTGACGGAATCAAGATTGAAAGTTCCTATCAAGAAAACTAAAAAAAAAAATCTCCTCCGCTGTCTGCATCCTCTTGCACCGTCGACCGATTAGAATCTTGGTTTTTCACTTCCCAGCAATCCACAATTTGGCCGTTGACCGCTTCCTAACACCGCCACCAGAATTCGAGCCTAAATAAGTAATCAAGCTTGTTCTTTCATTATTCTTGGTTCGAGTTCGCCTGCCCCTCAGATTTCTTGTTTAAAATTTTCAGCTTCTTGGTCAAAATAATGGCGGACAATTTCTGCCTTTCCCTTTTTGGAAAGTTTTTGATTGGCAATTTGATGAGATTCGAAGCGCGGAAGAAACGTCGGAAAGTTCCGAACTCAGGTTGTGGTTGGACGGATGAATCATGACCCGATATTCACGACGCGATGGCTCGAAAATGCGGAATAAAGAACCACGACTTTCGAAACGCCACAATGATTTGCCCAATCTCCTTGATAAGTCTCTGGTTTTCAACGCCACAAATACTCTCGCGAATATTTGATAAATTCTGGATGAACGCCACAAGATAATCAATCTTGATAAGTTTGGGTTTGTAATGTAAATCCACACATTAAACAATTGAAAAACATTCAATCTATTTTTATTCAATCATCAAAGTCTGCATTATAATGAATGGAAAAAGCGTATAAATAAGTAAAATAACCTAACCGCTAATTTACTAAAAATAGAATTCTAATTAAACTAGAATACTAAATTAGGAAAATAACCTAAAAACAAAATGGAAACAAAATAATTAAAAATCCTATAATTATGGAAATATAGTAAATTTCCGTCTGCATCATTGATTTGCCAATTTGAAGCCCCAAACGATGGAATTTGACCCTAAAATCAATGGGATCAAGGGCTTTAGCCCATGAGCTTTGCTTAGTGGCTCATTTCTACTTGAAAAACACATATTATTCATCCAATTCCAACATGGTTGACTGGACTGCACTTTTATTTTGGCTTGAATATTTAATTTTATTTTGGCTTCTTTAGGATGATTCGCCCCGAATCATAGCTTTGTTCCTGTTGTTTCACTTCACCTCCTGGATCAAACGAAAAATTATTGCTTTCATGCCAAAGGGATGACCAATAGTATCCTGTAACTTGGGTTACATGAATGGATTGAAGTAGAAACTCCTGTGGGCATTGGTGGTGTTGCCCAAATTTTCAAGCACATTTAACCTGCAAGACAAAATTAAATAAAGCGGGGAGGAAAATGTTAGGTTCATGAGGTACAAGGTATGGATCCTTGTATTCATGATTAATCACCATCTCCAATTCTTTTTTAAGAACCATGAGGCCCTCCTCTTCACCTCATTCTTCCTTTGCATCTTCAACCACTTTTTCAAAATTTTTACTTTCAAATTCAACCACATCTTCTACCTCAAAAATTTCATCACTAATTTCATGCACTCCCTCAACGGTATTCAAATGTGTATCTACCAATTCAAAGCTCAAATTTTGAATTCCTACATCAACTTTCATTTCATTCCTCTTATCATCAACAATTTCATTCATAATCAATTCCTCGCTTCCCAACTCCACATTCTCCTCATCAAATTTTGGAGTTTGTTTATCCGTTTTTAACTTAAACTCCCCCTCCTTCTTTTCAATATCCTTATCCCCACGATGCCTCCTATTACACCACCATTCACTCTCCTTCCTTACCATTCGTGAATCTTCTAGTGCTTCCTCTAATGTCAACCCGTATAGTACGCATGTTTTCTCTTTCTTAAGGAATTGGTATATGTGCATACTTTAATCATAAACAGCCTCCCTCCTACGTCTCCAAGGTTTTCCCAATAAAATATGATAAGATTTCAATGGCACTACATCACACCATACATCCTCACTATACCTTCCCTGGGCAATAGGCACTAGAACTTGTTTGGTTACTTTGAAATTCCCAAACTCCCTCATCCACGACATCCTATAAGGTTTATAGTGTGGTTCTAGGGGCAATCCTAATTTTTCAACCACGGTGCTACTAACGAAATTAGTAAAGCACTTTTCATCAATCGCCAAACTGCACCCCTTGTGTTCTACATAACATCTAGTTTGGAATAAAAAGCTCGGATCATAATCCATTCTTTATGTGACGTTAAAAAAAATTCAAGAATGAAGAGGATTTAGACATCAAATAGCAAGAACGACTTTTATTGACTTGGAAGGAAATAAATATCAAGAATTTTAAAGAAACTCAAGAAAGTGGTTCTTGAAGTTTGGAATGACTTTTTTTTTTTTTGAACAATGGATGAATTTTCGGAAAATAAAAAATAATATTTTTTTTTATATATAAATTCGAAAATTCAACACGAACCCGACAAAACAAACGGAACTTAATTTGGATAAGAATTAAACAAAACAAACACTTATAAAAAATTCTTGGAACGATTTTCTGGATTAAAGACTCAACAAACTCAAGAAGAACGGAAAAAAAAACTGAAAACAAAACACTCAACAAGATATGGATGATTTTTATGGGACTCGATGATAAACATAAAAATCAAACTGGATAGAAAAACCTGAATTCAGAGTCCAGCTCTGATACCAGATGATGAGATTCGAAGCGCGGAAGAAACGCCGGAAAGTTCCGAACTCAGGTTGTGGTTGGACGGATGAATCATGACCCGATATTCACGACGCGAAGGCTCGACGATGCGGAATAAAGAACCACGAATTTCGAAACGCCACAAGGATTTGCCCAATCTCCTTGATAAGTCTCTGATTTTCAACGCCACAAATACTCTCGCGAATATTTGATAAGTTCTGGATGAACGCCACAAGATAATCAATCTTGATAAGTTTGGGTTTGTAATGTGAATCCACACATTAAACAATTGAAAAACATTCAATCTATTTTTATTCAATCATCAAAGTCTGCATTACAATGAATGGAAAAAGCGTATAAATAAGCAAAATAACCTAACCGTTAATTTACTAAAAATAGAATTCTAATTAAACTAGAATACTAAATTAGGAAAATAACCTAAAAAACCAAAATGGAAACAAAATAATTAAAAATCCTATAATTATGGAAATATAGTAAATTTCCGTCTGCATCATTGATTTGCCAATTTGAAGCCCCAAACGATGGAATATGACCCTAAAATCAATGGGCTCAAGGGCTTTAACCCATGAGTTTTGCTTAGTGGCCCATTTCTACTTGAAAAACACATATTATCCATCCAATTCCGACATGGTTGACTGGACTGCACTTTTATTTTGGCTTGAATATTTAATTTTCTGTCAAGCCTGCTATGACTCCGATTGTCGCGGGTCCGGAACACATCACAATTTCTCCTACTTTCCTCGAATGGAAACTATTGGATTAAGCAATTTCTTTGATTTCTTCGACCAATTTTTGAGATTAATTTCAATCACAAAATTCGACCAATTCTTGATCCCCAACACAAGACTGTAGATTCAAATCACAAGGCTCTGATACCACTGTTGGATCGATTTGGACAAAAGAACAAAATAATCAAAATGTAAATGCAAGAACACCAAGATTTTTCGGCCAAAGGCCCCGGAGGTTCGACAATTCAAGAATCATCTACTCCCCCGTTGAGCAATCCATTAAATTTGGATTTACGCTCAAATTTTACTAGGCACATCAAGAAATTCATCGCATTACAAAATTTATTTCAAGAACACGGAAAAATATTCTAAAAAGCAAATCCTTCACCCTACCAAACAATCAATCGGATTTCACCAAGAATAAACTCAATCTTCTATATTTTACACCTATTGTAAAATCACTCTAATCACCAAGAAAAGAGATACTCTAATCACCAAGAAAAGAGATAACAAAGTAGAACCACAATTAGATATCACCAAGTAGTCTTGTTCAAACTCTTAACCTAAAATTGCCCCCACCAAAATGAGAGCAAAGAAGAGGAGATTCTGATTCTATTGTGTTGGAGTGAATATGGGATGCCTCCTTCACATTTTCTTGTGTCCCATCAATTCTATCTTCACCCCACGAATACCAAGTACATGGAGTGTATATATATAGAGAAATGGCCAAGTTATGTGGGTCAAATTCTATTTTAGTCACAACATGCTAAAAACGTGTTTTTGACCTTTGAAAGTGAGTAGTACATTTCCAACACAAGGCATCTCATTTTCATTAAATGTCACATCCCTACTTATTATAACCTTAACTATACAACCTAAATCCTATAACACCTAAAGGTTAACCCACAAAAACACACTTTTGAGCTCTATATTGCAATTTACCTTCATTTTGGTGTGAATAGGTAGCATATCCAATGGTTCTCAAATGTGAGTAATCTATAGGATTATTGCTCTATGTTTCAGTAGGTATCTTATCATCCACATAAGGAGTCAAACTAACAATGTAACATGCAATCATAATTGCCTCACCCTAGAAGCTTTTAGGAAGACCGACCCCACTACCATACATCTAACTTTATCCAAAAGAGTTATATTCATCCTTTTAATAACCCCATTTTGTTGAAGTCTTTAAGGAGCGGTTTTGTGTTAGATAATACCATTGTTTTCACAAAATCAGTATTCTAAAACTCCAGCTCATTATCAGTCCTTAAGGCCTTGACTTTTTTCCAAGTTTTATTTTCAACTTATGTTTTCCAAATTTAATTATACAAAAAAGTTTTAAATTTATGTTTTAACAAATAAATGCATACTTTTCTGAAAAAAATCATCAATCAGAAATAAATAAATAAATAAATAAATCCTTCCATGATGGGAACAAGTGTAGGGCCTCATAGGTCAAAATATATGTAATCCAATACATTCTGTGATCTGTAGGTACCAATTTTGAGAAGCATGTTACAATGTTTACCCAAAGTACAAGTTTCACAGAAAGACAAGTTTGATGCAATTTCTTTTCCATATATACCTCTTTGACTTAAAATTTTAAGACATCTACTACTGACATAAGCTAGTCTTTTGTGTCATTTTAAAATATCATTTTTATGCTTAACTGTGTTACATGCAACTCTCTGGTTTTTCAAAGCAGTAGCATTGACTACATGTATTGATGAGATCCAAGAAAGTCAAACATCGATACACGTGCCAGTGGGATCCATAACGAGGTCTAAGACCAAGGATGTTCAAGAGTTGATGGTGGGACCGTTCACAAATTATGGAATCAAACACAAATGGAAGACACCTTCAATTCCGGACGAGAATGGGTTGGGAAAGGATCTAAATTGATCGACTTGGTATGAGATTATGATTCAATTAATGTTTTGACAGATATAACATCCGAATTTAAGATTCACTATTCTTGAAGAATTGTAGCCTTTTTCGTTTAGTTTCCAAATCATTTTGAATCACCTCATCAGGATCAAAAGTTATGATCAAATTACTGAGGATGGTAGGATCAAGTATCTTCAATCGACTGAAAGTCTGCAGGAAACTTTTGAGGAGCCTCACTCCTATTCGGCCGAGCATTTTGATCAACCGAAAGTCCTGTACGGAATTTTAAATGTAATTTTCGAATTTTCTTTATTTTTCCATTTCTTTTATACTATAAATACCCAGTCTCCTCCAAATCCTAGGCCAAACTTTGAAGCTTATTGTGTGTGAAGACTTGGAGGTAATATCCTTCATTTTAAATCTTGTTCTCTTTGGAATTTCTTTAACTACATTTTGAGATTATCATTCTTGTGTTGTTTTGAATTTACAATCTTGGAATATACTTAATTTTATTCATTGAGCTAGGTTTTAACTTTGGAATTTTGATTAGATTAAGTTTGGGTCAAAATTTATCTATTATCAATTTTAAATTTCTTGGGTTGATTCAAATTGTTATGGGAATTTTTTGTTAAATATCAAGGGGGTTCACATCATGTATACCATTATGTTTCACACCTTTGAAAGCAACAAGAGAATCTCTTGAGATTTTCATATGCCATTCTGAACAATTTCAAAATATCCTTCATCATCTAGAATGCCAACGGTAATTAAATTTCTTTTCATGTAAGAGACATACCTAACTTGCTCTAAGTGATAAACATTACTATTTTCAAAATTTAAGGATATGTCATCAATACCTACAATCTTACTGGTGAGATCATTCCTCATGGTGACAATGCCTAAATCTTTTACTATAAAATTTGTAAATCATTCCCTTCTCGATGTGATATGGAAGGAAGTCATTGATACAATAACCCATTCACTGTGTGTGAAGTGTGTGAAGTGGATGCATAATTAGAGTCACAAGGCATATTAACTTCTTCTTTCTCCTTTTCTTTTAATTCATTTTTTCCCTTTTATAGCAATCTTTAATAAAATGTACTGACTTTCCACAGCCATAGCACTTTCTCTCTTTAGTCCTAGATTTAGATCTAGACCTTCCTCTAAATTTCCTTTTACATCAATTTTGATGATAATTATTTCCCAATTGCCTATTCATAGGTATGCTCCTTATACACTCCTTTTCCCCTACGCTCCAAGCGCAGGGGCCCCACCATAAACAGGGGTTGTCAGTCGACAGCCCCATTTTTTTTTTATTGTTTAATAATTGAAAGGGCTGTCAACATTTTTTTTTCTTCTCTTCTTTTTTTCTTTTTTTTTACTTAGTTTTTTTCCTTTCTTTCAAAAGTTTTTTGTATTATTTTCTACCACAATTAATTGACGATTAATTTGAATAAAAAAAACGAACATAAATTAAAATAGATTTAACATAAACGATCTTAGTTAAGACAGATACAATTTGAAAAAAATACAACGAAAATGGGACTTAATGATAGTCATTGTTGTAAAATAGTATTGGAACTCCCCATAGTCATTGCTAGCAATGTTGGTGTACATATTATCTTGATTATCATTCCATGAGTGTTGTGGTTCACATGGCTCGTCCACCAGTTGCGTCTTAATGTCATGAATAAAAAAAGATGAAATATATTTGGGGGAGAAAAATAAAGCTTAAACATGATATTGTCTATTAACTCACCTTGGTTGTAAAGTTGGACAAGTTCTTCTCTCATGTTCACTGTGACCACATCCACGACAATTTCTCCGTGATTGGGACATGGCTACCTCCTTCGACGACTTCAATCGCTTTCCGCACCCTTTCGTCCTAACCGGAGTAGGATCGACCACATGTTGAGTACTTTCTTTACACTTTTTCTTCATCATACTCCTCCGTATATCACTACCATCGTTGACATCCCTAACACGCAATTTCAAGTTCTGAAACCCATCCATTAGAAATGTGGTTCGAGCATCAGTCAATGCTCCCTTGTCAACCAACTCTGATGCAGTGCGCGATAACATACCGAGGCTTGAAATTAAAGAATTCCCAGTAGATGGATTGACAATTGGTTCAAAAATGGGAATTGCTTTTGCAGTCTGGGTCCATCGACGTACAATATAATAGCATGGTAACAGCATAGCCTGTTTCTTTATCATAAATGAAAGCATGTGCCGACACGGATATCCTTCGAACTCAAATGTCTTACAACTACATGATGTAATATAAGTCATTTTGAAGTAGGAAACTTCACGTTCTCGATCAAATGTTTTTCCACTCTCAAAACGCCTGACGGAATACGTTTTGAGACCATCGTAATTTGAACTCTTCGAACAAAGATAGTGAGTACTCTGTACAAGCTCTTTCTGAAAGAGCAGGAAAATTGTCTTTGTATATATGCTGGCCATCTGGACTTCCATTGCGAACGAAGTTGTCATCCGAGGCTGCTCTTTTAGGTCTGTGTGATTTGCAACCAATTCGCCATGTCGTTGGTGAGCCAAGGCATTGGAAAACCTTTTGATGAAATCCATCAATGTATTTTTTTTGTCCACGTATCTTTGGAAGAATGCATGGTTGCTTTCTGATCGCTGACTGCTAGACATCCCTGCAGAAAAGATGTTCTTCACGTATGACGGTATCCAACGGGCTCTTATTGCATACATATGGCACAGCCACTCGTTATCCCCTAGTGGAGTGGTCAGCATCACTTCAGGCCAGCGATGTTCAAACTCGTAAGAATTCTCAGACTCCAATATGATGTTTACCAAATCATGGTACATTTCCTTATAAAGTACATCACCTATCTTCTCTGAAAACTTATTCAAAATGTGCCACAAACAAAATCTATGTAGAATGTCGGGGAATACCTGACTGACTGCTCTTGAAATAGCAACATCTTGATCAGTGATAATGACAACAGGACGTTTTTGTGTTGGCATGGATTCCAGAAACTTCGAGAACAACCAAATGAAAGAATCTTTCTTCTCATCACTTAGTATGCCACATCCAAATACAATATTTTGACGATGGTGGTTGACACCAATAAATGGTGAGAACACCATGGAGTACTTGTTGGTATTGTAGGTTATGTCAAACACGACAGCATCTCCGAAGTAGACGTATGAGCTCCTGGAATCGGAATCTGCCCAAAAACACCTAGCAAAAACTCCATCCTTGTCTGTCTCGTATGCGTAGTAAAAGCTGGGGTCCTTTCTTTTCTCTAGCTCGAGTTATTCTATTATTGTTTCTGCATCATGCACAATGTGTTCCCTTCGAAGGTCTCTTTGATGGTTCCTAAAATCTTGCTCGGTGAAACCAGTCGAAGATGGACCACCAGCATCTATCTCCATGAGTTGATTTGTTGGCAAGTAGGAATATTTGCTTGTGAAAACTGACCGCAAGTGCTTTCTTCGTGGTCGAAACTTCGCGGTGCGAACGTAGTAGGTGAACCTTGCTTGGTGTGGAAAGTGAGTGATTATGCGCCTCGGAGAAATGACTTAGATACCAAGAATTTTGAGTTTCCTTCTTCAGAACAGTTAACTTGGCGGTGCATCCACAACGAGAGTCTCCGCATAGCCTTTCTCCTGAACGAGCCACCAAATTTTTAAATTTCATTTGGTATGTTTCATTTTTCTGGCCTTACTTGAAACAGACATATGACTTTCAAACAACTTCATTCGTTTGTGGATTCTTTCGGCTACTACCAATACGTGTACTGAACCCAGCTAATTTTGCATACTCATTATAAAAGTTGTACACATTGTCTAGTGTTTCAAATTCTTGCCCAATTCGCGGAATCGCACCAACATTCACTTGTGGTACAAATACATTATCGCCCCCTTCCATTCCGAAACAAAGATGTTGTTAAAAGAAAAAAATTGAAATGAACTTGTAATGAAAGAAAGAAATCTGCTGGAGAAATGTTGCAAGAGAGTGAAATGATTTGGTTGGTATAATGGCTAAAAAAGATGAGAATTTATAGGAAAAAAAACTACATCAAATTTGGAGAATGAAATGACTAGTAATGTAAAGAAAAATATATCAAAAGGAGAAATTTAATTGACAAGTCAAGAAAAGGAAAAAAAAGAAAAAAATTGACATGACAATTCAACTGAAAAAGAGTGTATAGAAAAATTTGAAAAGATTTTATACAAAAATACATCAAAAAACGAGATTGATGAGACAATTCATGTAAGGGAAAAAAAAATAAAATTTGACATGACAATTCTACTAAAAAATATTACACAAAAAATGTTAAATGTAGTATATATAAAAATACATCAAAAATGAGATTGGTTTGACAATTCATGTAAGGAAAAAATAAAGATAAAAATTTGACATGACAATTCAACTGAAAAAGTGTATACAAAAAAATTTGAAAAGATTTTATACAAAAATACATCGAAAAACGAGATTGATGAGACAATTCATGTAAGGAAAAAATAATGAAAAAAATTTGACATGACAATTCTACTAAAAAAAATTATACAAAAAAAATAGAATATATTTTATATAAAAATACATCAAAAAACGAGATTAGTTTGACAATTCATGTAAGGAAAAAACATAAATAAAAAATTCAACTGAAAAAATTAATACAGTTGAAAAAAATTTATATAAAAATATATCAAAAAACGAGATTGAAAATACATCAAAAAAAGTACATTACAATATGAAAAAAAAATACAAAGCAAAGCAAAGACAACAACCAAAAAAAAAAAAAAAAAAAAATTAAAAATTGGGACTATCGGCCTTAATTCATGTAGGGTCCTATGCTTGGAGCGTTGGATACTCCTGTGCTCCAAGCACAGGAGACCAATTTTGCTTGTAATGAAAGAAAGAAATCTAGTGGAGAAATGTTGCAAGAGAGTGAAATGATTTGGTTGGTATAATGACTAAAAAAGATGAGAATTTATAGAAAAAAAAAAAATTACATCAAATTTGGAGAATGAAATAACTAGTCATGTAAAGAAAAATATATCAAAAGTCGAAATTGAATTGACAAGTCAAGAAAAGAAAAACAAAGAAAAAAATTGACATGGCAATTCAACTGAAAAAAAGTGTACAAAAAAATTTGAAAAGATTTTATATAAAAATACATCAAAAAACGAGATTGATGAGACAATTCATGTAAGGAAAAAATAATAAAAAAAATTGACATGACAATTCTACTAAAAAATATTATACAAAAAAAAAAAGTTAAATGTAGTATATATAAAAATACATCAAAAAACGAGATTGGTTTGACAATTCGTGTAAGGAAAAAACAAAGATAAAAATTTGACATGACAATTCAACTGAAAGTGTATACAAAAAAATTTGAAAAGTTTTATACAAAAATACATCAAAAAACGAGATTGATGAGACAATTCATGTAAGCAAAAAATAATGAAAAAAATTTGACATGACAGTTCTACTAAAAAAGATTATACAAATATATATATATTTTTTATATAAAAATACATCAAAAAACGAGATTGGTTTGACAATTCATGTAAGGAAAAAATATAGATAAAAAATTCAACTGAAAAAATTAATACAGTTGAAAAATATTTATATAAAAATACATCCAAAAACGAGATTGAAAATACATAAAAAAAAAAAGTACATTACAATATAAAAAAATATACAAAGCAAAGACCAAAAAAAAAAAATAGGGACTGTCGGCCAAAGGACCAAGAGTCCCTTAATTCATGTAGGGACCTGTACTTGGAGCGCAGGATCTGTAGGGACCTGTGCTTGGAGCGCAGGAGACCAATTTTGGCCCCTTATATTTAACCCTTCCTCTTTTACATATTCAAGATTTTGTTGTTGAATGTCTAAGTTCTTAGTTCTTAAGGAGTTTATAACAATCTCAATAGTCAAGGTATCACCGACATACTATATGGCATTTCGAACTTCCTTATATGCATCAGGTAGAGCATTCAGAAAGATAATAGCCAGATACTCACCTGAGAATATTTCACCACAATTGGTCAAATCTTGGCACAATTTGGAGAAAAAATCAAGATTAAACCCAAGATCCACAGAAGGGTTCATTTTATAATCAAAGAATTTTAAACAAATAAATCTTGTTAGGTTAGTGTGATATAATTTTTCCAATTTTGTCCAAATTCCAAGGATAATTTTACAATCAATAACTTTTCTCATTACATTATTAGCTAGCTAGGTATAGTATGACAGCACTATGAGTCAATTCATCCATTTTCTTACTTTGGATACCAGCCATTTTAGCAGGAAAGTTACCATCCATTGCGTTAACAATTTTTTGTTTAATTACATTAGATGGGCTCGGTGAAATCTAAAACATTTCGTATTTTTCAATAACTTTTCGGCCACACAATCTCTCGAAAACTCAAAAATTCTCCAAACAAACACTGCATTTTTAGATACGCATCTAACCTTATATTCCAGTTTTTCTGAGAACTCAAGTACCCACAATCCCTACAGCCTGACCTCAACCGGTTATCCAAACCAATATTGATGAATAAAATGTGATGTATGCACAAAAATGTTTGGCAAGTCAGTTTATGCAATTTTAGTTCAAAACTACAAAACTCCCTCAGCATCATGCAACAAAAATCCATGTCAGGGGCATTATTCTCGACTCTAATTTCATCAGCAACCTATAAATCTGCTTGAGCGAGATCTGTTTTTCGCTGCAAGATTGTGAACCTCGCCCCTCAGTTCAATCGCGCTTTGCCCCGATACCTTCTTCAAGTGTCTCTCTTTAACTAGCGTTCTAACATCAAACGCGTTATCCCATTTCCCGCCTTCAGCATATATATTTGACAAAAGAATGTAATAACCAGAATGGTTGGGATCCAGTCGTCGCAGATTATTCGCAGCAACTTCTCCCATCTCGACGTTTTGATGAATCCGACAGGCCCCAAGCAAGGCCCCCCAAACGTGCACGCCAACAGGTTCTGGAATCTGATCAATAAACTCCATTGCCTTGTCCAACTCCCCTGTGCGCCCAAGCAGATCAACCATTATACCATAATGTTTTGAATCAGGTATCAGTTTATAGTCATTCACCATCTTGTTGAATATTTCAATTCCTTCTTTAACCAGACCGGCATGACTGCATGCTGCTAAAATCGATAGGAATGTTACGTCGTTAGGCCTAATGGCTGAATGCTTAACCATCCGATTGAAAAACTCGAGAGATTCTCGCCCCCGCCCATGAAATCCATATCCTGCAAACATGGAGCTCCAAACTATAACGTCTTTATCGATTATACCCTCAAAAACCGTGATAGCGTCGTCCACACTGCCACATTTTGCATAAGATTCTATTAGTGAAGCCCCAACAAAAGAATTGTTGCTGAAACCACCTTTAATCACGTATCCATGAACACAACAAGTTTGTTGAAGAACTCCTAGTTCTGAACAAGCCAACAGAGTTTTTACCATAACAATGCCATCAGGCCGGATATCACTGGCAAACATATCGCGGAATACTCCCATCGACTTGTCTGCCATCCCGTTCTGGACATACCCACACAACAGAGCGGACCAAGAGACGGCATCTTTCTCCGGCATCCTTTTGAAAACCTCATTTGCTTTGTCAGGGTAAGAACAGTTCATGTACATATCAATTAGAGCTGTAGAAACTAGGATATCTGACTCTAACCCTCTCCTTACAGCAAGTTCATGTATTCTCTTACCCTCCTCCAAATTAAAAGTAGCTTCGCACGCTTGCAAGGTGCTGATCACAATAACAGAAGTGGCCTCGACTCCTCGAATCATCATCTCGTCAAAAAGATCAAGTGCTTTGTTCGCAGCTCCATTATGAGCAAAACAAGCAATCATAGATGCCCAGGAAATTACATCCTTCCTTTCCATTTTCTTAAATAAATTAACTGCAGAGTTTATTGAACCCGTTTTCGAGTATAAATTCAACAGAGAATTCAACAGAGACAAGCTGTCATCAAACCCCATCCTCATCACATAGCCATGAACACTTCTCCCAGTCTTCAATTTTAACAACTGGGTACAGGCTGAAACCACACTAACAAGCGTTACTGAGTCTGGCATTACTACATTTCCCACCACCATTTGGCCAAAAATTTCCAGGGCCTCTACAGGTGCACCATTCTGCTCATACCCTGTAATCAATGTAGTCCATAAAACAATATCTGGCTTCGAATACTCCTCAAACACCCGTATTGTATCGCCCAAATTTCCACATTTCGAATATAAATCAATTAACCCCGACCCAATAAACAAATTTAAACCAATCTGACCAATCTTTTCCGCAAATCCATGAACTATTCTGCCAAAGCCAAATGTTTTCAGTCCACAACAAGCCTTGAGGACAATAGGAATGCTATACCAATCCGGTTTTTCACAAGATACTAAACGAGAAAACAGAATCAGTGTTTCTTTATACTGTTTTTCTCTGCAATGAGATTTGAGCATGGAGTTCCAGATATACACAGTTGCTTGAGGCGTTTCGTCGAACAGTTTGCGAGTAGTTTGAATAGGTGCGATATTTGAACACGAATCGATCAGTCGAGCTGCAAAGAGAACGTCGTGGGTGAACCCAGTTTTGATAGTGAGGGAGTGTATCTGGGTAAAGTATTTTCCATTTTTACATGCTTGTAAAAGCTTGATGAGTTGATCTCTAGTTCTCATATACTGCTGACGCCTGATGGACAGTTGATAAAATCTTGGCCAAAATGATAAAATTAATTTGTGCACCCCAGTTCAAAAAATTGGATAATTGATACAACAACGTCCTTACACTAATATATATTTTTTTTTTTTATATTGTGCAAATCGTCTTTCACTTTTGATATTTGAATCCTTCGATCGATTTTTATTTGCAGGAAACATCATTGTAATGCAATTCTGTCCATTTTCTCAGTTGAAACCTTACCCTTGTTTGATGCTCATTAAAATCTACTTTTAATCCATTTAGCATTTTGGCATAGTAACTTTAGATTAAACTATCGCATGTAGGAATGAACACCATTTGTGTCAACCACATGACTAGTAAGAAATAGCAGTTGAAACACGATTGTATCACCCTCCATTCAAATTCAAATCATCAAAATTGTAACACATGTTGGCATTTTGGGAAAGATTTACTCTGTTCGACGGTTAAATAATTTGTTTAAATTAATTTATTTGAATATTCTGAGTAAAATGTGCGGTTTTAAACTTTTGGTTTAAACCAAGGCGCTGAACAGAGGGCTGCAAACGTATTTGTGTCAAGCCGACTTTAATGTTTTTCAAAATATTCCATGCATGGGACTTGTAGACTACAAACTGTGATTTAAAAAATAAAAAATAAAAAAATAAAAAATAAAAAACTCATTAAAATATTTATCAAACAGACCTTAAAATAACGAATTTATCATCCTTTCAAAATAAACAAAAATAACTAAAAGAAAAAAATTGCAATAAGAGATCCATTTAAAAAAAAACGAACGAATGAACTCATAACTAAGTGTGATTAATTTGCCCCTTTTTAAAGTTTGAGAAGAAAGATATTATTAGAACAATAAGTTGGGACTTATTGTATAATTTCTAAAAACATACTAATTGTTGTAAATACTAGTATCACACCCGTGCGTAGCATGGAAGAACAATATGAAATGATTTTACTGTAAATATTATTACAAAATAGGAAAAATAATTGAACACATAATTTGCTTTGATTAATAATACAGACTGTCAACGAATGCTCAAAATAGAAATAAATTACAATTCTCATCAATTTTGGAAAACTTCTTTAAATAATATATTGTTTGTACAGTTTGTAATTGCTCATACTCGTATGATACACGAAAGTTGCTATAGACAATTACTCAAATTTAAATTAAATAATGCAACTTTTCAATATATGTTGTATAGAATAAATAAAAAATTCGTCCACATATTTTTTACTAACGTGAATAGAAATAATAACCCTCAAAATATTATAATTTACATAAAATAAAGTAATTGTAATAAATTAAATATATGTAGTCCTATATATAAATAGATGTAACAAATTAAACAATATTGACGATACACGTAAGTGAAAATCAACCTCAAAATTTATGGTGCACAAATATGGAATTCAACTCAAAAAATCCTACGCATGATTAATAATTTTTAATTTTTAAATGTGATTCATTTAATTGAACATAATTAAATGCATATTTAATTATATGTCAATAAAAAAAAAGTTATTAATGAAAATATAAATAAAATATATAGTGAGTCTTTTTGTCTATATATGTTAATAAAATTAAGAAATAAAATTTCACCATTTTTTACGGCATATAATTATTTTTTTAATATTTTAATAAAATTGTAAATGGTTGAATTGTTTTATCATCTTTACGGGAAAACAAACCATGAATTAAGTGTTTTAAAAATTGTACCGTGAACATATCAACTCCATTTCTAAAATTAACGTTCAATGAATGAAATTTTCTTTTTTAAAAAAACTTTTGAATAATACAATACATGTGCAAAATTCAACTTACATATTCTCCTTAAGATCGACGATTTTCTTTTCATATATTGTTCTTCATCATATTCTTTCCAAAAAGAGGTGTAGGATAGACTTTTTTGATATAATTTGATTTTTCAAACATTAATTATTAATTTCAAGTGTTTTTCTAAAAAAAATCATTAATTTTAATAAATATTGTTACATTAATTGATTCTTCTTTCTTCATACTGACAGTTTCTTTATTCATATTACCATATTATTATTTTAATAAAAATTATTGATCGATCAATTGTTTAATAGAAATCATATGAACTAATTGTTAAAACCTGTAACATATTTTAGTTATTTAAATAAATGAAAATAATGTGAAAATAATGAATGAATTGAAGAAATCTTAAGTTTGTAAAATTAACCCAACTTAATTGGATTTTCCTTAAAAATTCGTGTAGTTATTATTTAATTAAATTTGATGAGAAAAAAATCAGAACAGAAACTAATCATCTACGACTTAAATGAATTTAGTTCACTAATTATAGATAATATTATAGGACTTAAATGATATATAATTTAAAATAAATTAGATATTAATAAAAAATAAAAAATAAAATTTTAACTTTAATTTTTTATATGATTTTACGGACAATATAATTATAATTTGCTCTCACTTATTAGCTTACATTAAACTTCTCACTGTGATCTTTAATTTGACATCTATATTATACATTTTTCGATTTCAAAATAATACAATAATTATTAAAAGAATAATAATAAAATAGAAAAAAATAACATTTTGATGTTGTTAATAGCACAACACAGATGTCAATGCAATTAATGACACGTATAAAATAGTAATTGTTAAAATATTTAATATACTATTTTTTAACAAAAAATTACCAAATGTAGAAAGGTCTTTTGGTGGGAAATTATGTGTGTATTTTAGTGACGGCCATATAATAATAATAATAATAATAATAATAATAATAATAATAATAATAATAATAATAATATCACACATGTGCGTTGCACGGAGGAACAATATAAAATGATTTTACTGTAAATATCATTACAAAATAGGAAAAAAAATTGAACACATAATTTGTTTTGATTAATGATACAGAATGTCAATAAATACTCAAAATAAAAATAAATTACAATCCTTATCAATTTTGGAAAACATCTTTAAATAATACATTGTTTGTACAGTTTGTAACCGCTCACACTCATGTGATACACAAAAGTTGCTATAGACAAAACATATTTAAACAATTGCTCAAATTTAGATTAAATAATGCAATTTTTCAAATTTATGTTGCATAGAATAAATGAAAGAATTCGTTCAAATATTTTTGACTAACGTGAATAGAAATAATAACCCTCAAAATATTATAATTTACATAAAATAAAATTATTTTAATAAATTAAATATATGCGGTCTTATATATAAACAAATTAAGCAATATTAACGATGTACGAAAGTGAAAATCAACCTCAAATTTTATGGTGCACGAATATGGAATTCAACTCAAGAGATTCTTCGCATGATTAATAATTTTTAATTTTTAAATGCGATGCATTTAATGGAAGATAATTAAATGCATATTTAATTATATGTCAATAAAAAAAACTATTAATGAAAATATAAATTAAACATATATAGTGAGTCTTTTTGTCTATATATGTTAATACAATTAAGAAATAGTGTTTCACTATTTTTTACAGCATATAATTATTTTTTTAATATTTTAATAAAATTGTAAACCGTTGAATTATTTTATCATCTTTACAGGAAAACAGTATTGTACTTTGAACATATCAACTCCATTTCTGAAATTAACGTTCAATAAATGAAATTTATTGTTTTAAAAAAACTTTTGAACTATAAAATTAGGTTCATACAATACATGTGCAAAACTCAACTTACATATTCTCCTTAAGATCGACGCTTTTCTTTTCATATATTGTTCTTCATCATATTCTTCCCAAAAAAAGGTGAAGGGTAGACTTTTTATTGTATAATTTGATTTTTTAAGAATTAATTATTAATTTCAAGTGTTTCTAAAAACATAATCATTAATTTTAATAAATATTGTTACATTAATTGATTATTCTTTCTTCATACTGACAATTTCTTTATTCATATTGTTACATAATTATGTTAATAAAAATTGCTGATCGATCAATTGTTTAATAGAAATTATATGAATTAATTGTTAAAATCTGTAATATATTTTTGCATATTTTAGTTATTTAAATTTATAATGAAAAATAGAAAAATAAACAGATTTAGTAAATAAATAAAAATACCGTGAAAATGATGAATAAATTGTAAAAATCTTAAGTTTGTAAAATTAATCCAATTTAATTGGATTTGCCTTAAAAATTTGTATAGTTATTATTTATTTTAATTTGATGAGAAAAAACCAGAACATAAATTAATCATCTATGACTAAATTGAATTTAGTTAACTAATTATAGATAATATTATAGGACTTAAATGATATAATTTAAAATGAATTAGATATTGTTGGAAAAAATTAAAATCAAATTTTATCTTAAATTTTTTATTATATGATTTTACAGACAATATATTTATAATTTACACTCACTTGTTAGCTTGCATTAAACTTATCGCTGTGATATTTAATTTGACACTTATATTATAAATTTTTCGATTTCAAAATAATACAATAATTGTTAAAAGAATAATAATAAAAAAATAAAAAAATAACATTTTGATGTTGTTAATAGCATAGCACGAATGCCAATGCAATTAATGACACGTGTAAAATAATAATTGTTAAAATATTTAATGTACTATTTTTTAGCAAAAAATTTCCAAATTTAGAAAAAAATTGACATGAAACTTTGTGTGTATTTTGGTGACAGCTATTATATATATATAAGAAATTAAGAATTAAGATTAAGATATTAAGATATAATAAGATTTATATTATATGGTGAATAACATTGTGAGTTTTTAGAATAAAGATACACAATGTAATAAGGGAAAATTACAAGGAACCCTACTTTTAAAGATGACATTGAATTAATAAGATGATCAATTTTACAATTTTAAAATTCAGGTGCTAATTCAATTAACATTAATTAATTAATTAATTAATTTATAATACATATGAATATCAAAGTAACCCAGACCAAACATAGACTCTCTCTCTCTCTCTCTCTCTCTCTCTCTCTCTCTCTCTCTCCCCACCATCTCTATCCCTTCTCTCTACCTAAGGCGATCCGGCCATATCCTCGATCTCGCCGGAACCTCCTCCTCTCCGACCTATCATCGCTGTTAGATGGAACCAGCAGCGTCGCTGCTGCTTTCAATCTGGCAGCGGCATCGCTGATCCCCCATATCGCAGAGAAAAAATCGTAGCAACAGGCGCTCAATGCACCGATCGACATTGCGCTGTGCAATAGATGCGACGAGATGCAGCGGTTTCGTCTCGTCGTGTAGTCACTGTGATGTGCTGCGTTGCTGTACAGCTATTGGGAAGCGGTTCCGTAGATCTGGTGTTGTTCCAAATCGAAGAAGAATGGGGTAATGGTTAGGTGCTTATATGTTGCGGTGGAAATCAGGACGGTGATGCTAGTGTTGCAGGGACAATGGCAAAAATCATGGGTGGTGTGCTGGTGCTGGTGCTGGTGTTCCATGTAGTGGTTGTATGGTGGTGGTGTCGGGCGTGGTTGCGGCGCGTCTGTGGCGGCAAGTCGGAGAGATTGTGGTTTGGGCTGTGGGGTTGGGATAGGGTGGGGTGGGTGGCTTTGGGATTTGGGTTCGTGGTTGTAGGGGTTAGGGGTAGGGTGGATGATTTGAATATTCATTATTGAATAGTGCGTGACCAATTATTAGGTAATCGTGACCAAAATATTGATTGATTGTGACTTGTGACGAGTATGGGATGTGACAAATTATTAGGTAAATGTGACCAAAATATTGACTAATTGAGAATTTGTGCGAATTGTAATCAATTATTAAGTATGAGATGTAATCAATTATTAAGTAAATCTGATCAAAATATTGATTAATTGTGATTTTGTGCTACATGTGATAAGTTCAGGATGTGACCAAGAAATGAAGAAAACACGTAAGTTGTGACCAATAAATAAATAATATGTGATCAATTATGGATGATTGTGACTAATTATATTAGAGATTGTGCCAAACTGTGACTTTGTGTGACCATTGGACAAGGACGTTATGTGACCTACAATTGGGTCAAATATGATTATGTGTGACCGAATGTGACCTTGTTTCACCGAGCTGTGACCTCGTATCACCGAGTTGTAACATCGTGTGACCGAATTGTAACTTTATGTTATTGAACTATAACCATGTGTGACCAAACAGTGACCTTGTGTGAAACTGTGAGACCGAACTGTGACCTCGTGTGACTTTATGTGATCGAACTATAAATTTGTGGTATTGTGTGACCGAAATGTAACTTTGTGTGACCTTGTGACTTTGTGTGATCGAATGTAACTTTGTGTGACCAACTGTGAAAAAAATCATTTTTTTTGTGATTTGTGACTGAAATATAACTTTGTGCGACCAATTGTGACTTTGCGGGTTGGCTGAGGTGGGGGCTGAAAACAAAGAGAAAAAAATCATTTTAAGTTTGGGTGTGATGGGATGGGATAGGGTGGGGTGGGGTGTTGGGAACCCGGATTGTTCTACTCACAAAAATTGATTTCTTGTGATAGATCATCCCGTTACAGGATTTTCTGTTCTATGTATTCAACTTGGAACAAATAATTTTGTGCACATAAAAAGAAAGAGATATCACCCTTGTAGCGTGCTTTACAATAATCTCTTTTCGCTGCTTCTTGATTTCACCAAAGCTTCAAACCCTCAAGCTTTCCTCGGTGTTCTCCAATGGCAGCTGTGCAGGTGCGTGGTCACCTTTCTTAAGACCTAGGTTAAACTAGGATTAGGGTTCTTTGTAAAGAGGAAACACACACTACACACTTTAGTGTGTGTTTCGCCACTTCGCCAATTAGAATAAGAAAAATAGTCTTAGGAGACTATTTGTAACCTTTTTACACTCCAAAACCCTACCAGGCCTAGTACCATAACCCAGGCCCATTTCTGCACAGCCCAATATAGGTAATAAGTCTGTATAAACCCATTATAGTGAAGCCACCGAGGGAACCTGATCGGACCCAATTAAACTAAGCTCCAATAAATTAATTATGACCCGATCAACTCTTGATCAGTCAAAATTAATTTATTAATCACGTTCTATTCCACTAAAAGAACGAGATTGCACTCTTAGTAAAATTGAAATTACTGAAACAATTAATCAATAATTATATCCTCTGACTTATCGTTCTTACATGTTACCCCCGTCGATCAACTCGAATATTCGGAGCAAGTTAAAATGAACAAAATGCACTTCTCCGAATATTCATAAATTCTCAACTCTCATCTTCTATCGACAGTTCGATGTGATCCCATCACATCATAGAATTCAACAGTCACTGTCGAATTACTGAGCTCAGATTCAACTGTCTACTAGAAGAACCAGTGAGATTATGATCATACCTAAAAGGTGACGGATTCCATAATATGAATATATGTTCCTCGTTAGTTCACTTTAATTCCCAAAGTACCGAGATATTGATCAGCAATTTGATCTCACCCATTGATACCTCAAAGAACTTCAAGTTAGTAATCGAAGTCCATTATCCGATTAGGATTAAGGTCCCACGTACGATAATCAAGTGAAATTAAATTTGTATGGTCAATGTCACAAATTAATTTCACGTGGTCCCGTCCAATACGTTCCAAACGTACTCTCAATTTTATTACCAAAATCAAAGATAGACTTTAATAAAATCGAGACGATCTTATCAAAATAAATTGTCCATATTTATTTACTGATCGTGAACGTTAATTTTAGATCGAATCACAAATTGAATCTTTCTGTGTTTAACAACTTAAACACTCAATTTGTAATATCAAATCGACCCGTGGATAAACACAACATCATATTAATACAATCAATTAATATTTTATTTTAAATGTCGTGAATTATACTCTTTGGGCATATATAATTCCAACAATCTCCCACTTGCCCTTAGAGTATACATGAAGCATTGAATCATCCATCTTGTCAACATCATCATTACACTAATGATTATGTTCTCAACCAAGATAGTAACTCCTTTCGATGTAAGTCCCGGTTGTATAACAAACAATCCAAGATTGTGTTATACCCAACCAATTAACCACATTATCTCCCAATTATATTCCAATTTTGACGACTCTCGAGAGTCCTAGTCAAATCAGATCTTAATTAGTTTTAATCCATCAGATCACAAACTGAATAGATAAGCAAATATTTACTCGTTTTTCGAAAACGATTCAGTATATACTTTACCTCTATTCAATGATCTGATCTTGGATCAAACTAATAATCACCAACAATATCTCCAGCATAAGATATGACCTATCTAGTGCAAATTAAGGCTTCCTATAGGCGGAGCATAAGGAACCTTCTCTATCTTACCATGAGTCTTAGGAGAATACTCATAAGATAGATAAAGTCCACAAAGTACATTATTCCTTTCAAGACTTCAATATTGCAAATATAGATAGTATCTTATTATTACATGAAACTTGAGACTATTTTATTTCATTTTTCTCCCACTCCGAAAAGTACGGATGTCTAGAAAAAATAGATAGTCATCTAGAAGTCCTTCAAGTCTAATTGCTGGTACCAACTACTATTTAATGAAAATACTCTCACACATAAGTAGAGTGTCATCCAAATAAATAGTCGTGAAAACTATCTCATCTTTCTGTATACACGAGTATACTTAAGATATATCAAGATTTTGATTAAGAACATGTATCACAATGGTTCTATCAAATTCTATATTCCATATCTTGAACAATCACCCAAATCCAAAGTTGGAAACTTGTAAGTCATGAATTTTACTTTCATGGTTTTTAATATGAACTCATCAGATTACACTTTGTAAATGATTTCCTCAAGATGCATTCAAGAAACAACTTCTTGACATCCATATGTCATACCTCATTTTCACAATGAACGACAATGGATAAAAGATCCAGGTAAATATTCGCATGGCAATTGGCAAGAAGGGGTTTCACAAACCCACAGCCATGAGCCTTGCGCTGAAGGCATCAACCTTCTCATCTACCATTCTCCTATCATCTTAAAAATCATCACACCCTATAGGTTTGACCCCATTAGGTGTGTCTACAAATATCCAAACCCTAGTGTAGTACAAGGAATCCAATTCCTAGTTCTCGTTCACCTTCCATGATTTCAATTCCATAACTTCTACCACTTCCCTAAATGAGGAGTCCTTCTCTTATTTCAGTAGAGACTGTCTAAAAAGACTCTCCGTAGAATAAGCGTCAAGAAGGTGGTCTTACAACCCTCCCACTCCAATTAGTCGCTGGAAGTGTATTTCCATTATGTCCAAACAGAGTCCCTTCCTCTCCTCCCACTACTTGGTTATATCCCTAATTGGGATCAACCTCTTCACTACCTCTTTATGAACATAAAGAAGAGGCAGAACAGTGAGAACAACTTCGACTATAACCTTTGGTTTTTCCCTGTCCATTGGGTTCACCAGGCAAAAATAGTGGTTGAACCACTTGCCTATTTCTCCCACTAGGATCAGCAACCATCGGTTCCGTAGGAAGTCCCAAATCATCAAGATTAATTCTATGCGGAAACCTGGAATCAAGTTGTTTGAACCACGTTCTAACATCTTATCCAATAGAATTTTACTTGTGGATTTGTATTCTTCTATATGCCTTATCCTCTAAGAAAGTTACATTTGTACTGAACAAATACTTTCTTGACCAGAGGACTATAGAAGAAATAATTTCTAGTTTCGCTGCATACCTTATAATCAAACCTTCATTGTTGCCTCCATCTCGTCAATCCTGGCTTTCAGCTTGTGTGCCAAAAGTCCCCAAATCTGAATGTGGTGTAAACTGAGCTTGCACCCATGCCACAACTCTAGGGGTATTTCAGGAAACGAATCAATGGTACTAGGCTATGAAGGAACCTGACTATCTCCGGTATACATTCCCAAATGAAACTAGTAACGAGGATAACTCATCATTGATTTGGTATTACCTTGTTCTCCTTTTCCGATAAATGGTTCCTAAACTCATATGAGAGATACACAAACCTCGATCAAATCGAAGTATTCCGATTCTCTTAATTACTTCTCAACTTCTATCCGAAACTCTAGAATTTCTTCAACATTTCGGATTAATGAGATATTAAGTATATAATCGAGATCTGGAGTGATCATCAATAAAAGTGATGAATTACTCGTACTCTGTCGTATCTTGAGCACAAAAGAATCCATTCATATCGAAGTGTATTAATCCTCAAACTCTTAAGTCCATATAATGTATAAGGACTCTTGGTTATATAATCCTCTAAACAAGATTCAGAAAAATAGTATAGATTCCACCTCAGATCCTTTTGAGGTCCATCCCTTACTAGTATTAGAATCGAGTTTTGGATAAGTTTAACCAAGCCTAAAATCTTAATCATTTTACCCTCTAAATAAAATTCAAAAGCCCACATAGATTCCACCTCCAAAATACTTAGAGGTTATCTTTACTAGTCTTTCAATCTTATTTAGATAAATATGATTATCTTAAGATCTTATCAAAGAGTTCATTAATACAAGGAGTCATCTATCCCTTATCACTTGTAGTAATATTACACTTAGAACCATTTACAAGGCTTTGAGATTGTTAACCATTTGTCTCGCAACAATAAGAGCATTATTTAACTTAATTCCAACTAATAACTGGAGATTAAGCGTTAAATAATTCCGCTCAAATAATAAAGAGACAAAATAACAATCAAATTGTTTCGCAAACATAAAAGCCCAACGACTCTTTCCATATTACCGTACCCGTGCTTATCCTTATAGTATACTCTATCTCATTGTGTCATTTGGTCACCTAGGACCATATTGCAACAACTTGCAATAGTGATTAGTTACTCTAGAATCTATAATCAAGATAGACTCAATTACTAACCATAACACAATGAATAGAGTCTTACTCCATTATAGAGTTTTCAGGAAAGGCTACTTCCTCATTAATCCTATCTTTGCTCAAAAGCAAAAAGGTTAGAGGGCCTACCATACTATCCGTTGCTTTAAAATAATCTCTTCTTTATGAATAGCTTACATTGAGACTTTCAAGGACACGTTCATCCTGGTGAATATAGTCCACATTGAACAGCAAGAGATCATCTTAAAAGATTTCTCAAGCATTATGTCACATGAATCAATGTTTACAAGTGGAACCTCCACCACGTTAAAGTGACCAATCATGTTTTACCAAATGGTCTCTTGCAAAAACGTGATCGGTTCATAAGTAGAGATATATTATAGCTTGATAGCATATTTTGTATAATTAAAATGTTCAAATTATCATAAATACCCTTCCATCGAGAAAATAAATATGGTATCCCATTTTGATGTTTTTATTGCGAAGTACTTGACACGAGAATCAAAACTATGCAATAAACCATCTCATCAAAATAAAATCATTTTCATTGGAAGATTTATAATTATTTTGAACAAGGATCTTCTAGCACGAACAAATGTCATAAGTGGAAAGAATTATAACGAGACATGTTACAGTTTTCACAAATTAGTTGGTGATCTCTAAACATATAACTAGTTGTGGAAATACGACATTCAAATAAAATAAATGTATTAAACACGAGTTGTATAAATGATGAATACTTTCATATATGATGCATGAATAAAAAATTATGCACAAGTAGACCCAAAACTACTATAATATGACGACAACTTAAAACCCCAAAATCTTAAACACATTTCTCTATAGGAGAAATAAATGTGATTTATGGCTAGGCTGGGACCCTCTCACTAAATTAAATATATCCAGCATCTCATGCAATATTTAATTTATAGTCGTTAAAATTTGGCCATCATTGACATCGTTTGGATATTCTATAGGAAGTCCTCGCGATGTCCTTGATTTAAGTGTATAACCCCTATATTGATAATATGTTAAGTACCAAATTAATTACGTCACCTATAGGGTAATCATGATTAATTCACACTTAAAAAATCATCACCTAATTGGGCCCAATCTAGTAACCAAAACAGTGCAGCCCTCCTATAGGGAGACTAATTAGATTAGCACGAGGCATACACAAATTTTTACTAATAGGCTAATAGGGAAGGCCGTGGGTTCAAAATATTTTGCACCCTCACTCACTTAATATTTTGAACTCTTGGGTTTTAATTAATAATTACCCAATCAATTTTAACTCTTAAAATCAATTTAATTATTAATAAATATATTTATTTTCTAATCTAACATTTAGAAAAGAAAATATAATATAAAACAATGCATGACAGCATAGTACCTAGAGCGGTGTATATGCGATCTACATGACATGTTATTTAATGACATTCATTCACAATTTATTAAAGCAATAAATAAATGCGATAATAAAATAAATATGAACACAATTTATGGCCAAACCTAGACACAAAAATTACAAATTAATTAAAGATTCAATTGAGCCACAAGCCGACCCAATTCTTCAATTCCCATTTGCAAGTGTCCAGCCCATTACTTGAACTCTTCAAATAATATTTCTCAGCCCATCATCAAACTGGTCCAATCTGCAAAGTTATAATCTTCAGCCCAAATGCCAAATTCCAAACGCAGTGATCCAATTAAATATTCCAGCCCATTGTAAAATCTAGTCCACATTGCACTGGCCCAGCTAAACGATTTAGTCCACATTGCAATTAATTAAAATGGACAATTTTACAATTTCTGGGCCATATTTAATTTCACCCAAATCTGACCCAAAATCAATTTAATTCAACAGACCCATTCAGCAAATCATTTGATTCCAAAAGCCCATTTTCTTAATTCCAAAAAATCGGCCCAGAATAAGTCACGGCCCAAAAGCAAAATTTGGCCCAAGTATTACCCTTCTCTCTCATTTCAGATCTGCATGTAGATATACACAGAAATGACGCTTACCTCCGTTGCTATCGCCGGAAAATGCCAAGGAATCCGTGCATCGCGTGGACACCATAATCGCGCAGCACAGCCGCTGCAAGCACAGCCAACCCACGAACTGGCGCAACCCTGAGAACAAAGCAGTGCTGTGGCTTCGCTACCGCCTGCTTCGCCAATCACCGGAGATAAGATAGAGAAACAGGAGAGATTGGAGACTCCCATGGCGCATCCGCTGCAGCCAACCGCGAATTAACAGTGCGTATAGCACTGCCGCACCACGCGGAGGCGACAGCGACACATGTGGGTGTCGCTCTTCTCGATCGGGGTTGCATTTTGCCGTTGCCACTGCATACGAGACGGGACAGCCAGCGTCGTCGATCGCAGCGGCAGCATCCACGATGCTGCTGCCCAATTTCTTGTGATATTGCACTGCAGGTCCTTATTATATGGAGATGATGAAGTTTAGTCCATATACTGAAATTGCATCAATGGTCCTCCGAATTTTGCAACAGCAGTCCATGAATCCGAAATTGCATAATTGGTCCCTATATATGAAATTGCAGATCTGGTCCTCTGATTTTATAATTACAACAAAAATTACATAAACCCTAATTCTATTGCAAAAATAAAAAATCAAAATCAAAAGGGAAAACATGGAGTCGTAATCCACCCCTTTTGTTACAAGACTCGATAATACAAATACAAGATTTTACAAAATAAAATCTAAGGCCATAAATCAGTTCAATCAAACATCATCCATCCAATAACAACATAAATCATATAATCCTAACACCGCTCAACTAACACATGCATAAACAAAAAAATTTATTCCTAAATACACAAAACAGTATCAAAAACCTGACGCTCTGATACCAATTGTTGGGAACCCGGGTTGTTCTACTCACAAAAATTGATTTCTTGTGATAGATCATCCCGTTACAGGATTTTCTGTTCTATGTATTCAATTTGGAACAAATAATTTTGTGCACATAAAAAGAAAGAGATATTACCCTTGTAGCGTGCTTTACAATAATCTCTTTTCGCTGCTTCTTGATTTCACCAAAGCTTCAAACCCTCAAGCTTTCCTCGGTGTTCTCCAATGGCAGCTGTGCAGGTGCGTGGTCACCTTTCTCAAGACCTAGGTTAAACTAGGATTAGGGTTTCTTTGTAAAGAGGAAACACACACTTTGTTTCGCCACTTTGCCAATTAGAATAAGAAAAATAGTCTTAGGAGACTATTTGTAACCTTTTTACACTCTAAAACCCTACCAGGCCTAGTACCATAACCCAGGCCCATTTCTGCACAGCCCAATACAGGTAATAAGCCTGTATAAACCCATTATAGTGAAGCCACCGAGGGAACCTGATCGGACCCAATTAAACTAAGCTCCAATAAATTAATTATGACCCGATCAACTCTTGATCAGTCAAAATTAATTTATTAATCACGTTCTATTCCACTAAAAGAACGAGATTGCACTCTTAGTAAAATTGAAATTACTGAAACAATTAATCAATAATTATATCATCTAACTTATCGTTCTTACATATTACCCCCGTCGGTCAACTCGAATATTCGGAGCAAGTTAAAATGACCAAAATGCACTTCTCCGAATATTCATAAATTCTCAACTCTCATCTTCTATCGACAGTTCGATGTGATCCCATCACATCATAGAATTCAACAGTCACTGTCGAATTACTGAGCTCAGATTCAACTGTCTACTAGAAGAACCAGTGAGATTATGATCATACCTAAAAGGTGACGAATTCCATAATACGAATATATGTTCCTCGTTAGTTCACTTTAATTCCCAAAGTACCGAGATATTGATCAGCAATTTGATCTCACCCATTGATACCTCAAAGAACTTCAAGTTAGTAATCGAAGTCCATTATCCGATTAGGATTAAGGTCCCACGTACGATAATCAAGTGAAATTAAATTTGTATGGTCAATGTCACAAATTAATTTCACGTGGTCCCGTCCAATACGTTCCAAACGTACTCTCAATTTTATTACCAAAATCAAAGATAGACTTTAATAAAATCGAGACGATCTTATCAAAATAAATTGTCCATATTTATTTACTGATCGTGAACATTAATTTTAGATCGAATCACAAATTGAATCTTTCTGTGTTTAACAACTTAAACACTCAATTTGTAATATCAAATCGACCCGTGGACAAATACAACATCATATTAATACAATCAATTAATATTTTATTTTAAATGTCGTGAATTATACTCTTTGGGCATATATAATTCCAACATGGGGTGGGTGGGGAACATAGAGAAAAAAATCATTTTTAGGGTGGGTAGAGGTCGGGTGGGGTTAGAAAAAGTAGAAAAATCATTTTTTGTGGTGTGGTGGGGTCGGGATGGGTGGGGTGGGGCCGGGGTTGGGGACGGAAAAGTAGAAGAAAAAAATCAGTTTTTTGGGTGGGTGGGGGAGGGTGGGGTGGGTCAGGGTTTGAAAAGTAGAAGAAAAAAAATTATTTTTTGGAGTGGGGTGGGTGGGTGGATGGGTAGGGTGGGATCGAGTTCGGGTTGGGGGCTTGAAAAAATAGAAGAAAAAAAATTTGGTGTGTGGGTGGGGTGGGGTGGGGTGGGGTGGGGTTGAGATGGGGTGGTTGGGGTGAAGTGTGAAAAAATAGAAGAAAAATCATTTTTGGATGGGGTATGGTAGGTGACGGGGTGCCCTGGGATGGGGTGGGGCAGTTGGGGGGAAGTGTGAAAAAATAGAAGAAAAATCATTTTTGGGTGGGGTGGGGGTAAAAAATAAAAGAAAAATTATTTTTTGATTGGGTATGGTGGGATGGGTAGGATGGGGGTGGGTAGGGTGTGAAAATATAGAAGAAAAATCATATTTGGGTGGGGTGGGGTGGGGTGGATGGATGGGTGACGAGGTAGGGTCAGGCTGGGGCGGGGTGGGTGTGTGAAAAATAAGAAGAAAACAATTAATTTTGGGTGTTGTCAGGTGGGGTGGGGTGGGGTGGGGATGGGTGGCGGGGTAGGGTATGGACGAGTTGTGAAAAAGTAGTAGAAAAAATTCATTTTGAATGAGATGGGGTGGGGTAGGGTCTGGGGCGAGGTTGGTGGGGGAGTGGAAAATTAGAAGAAAAAAGGTTAATTTTGGGTGGGGTGGGTGGGGTGGGGTAGGTGGCAGGGTAGGGTAGGGTCTGGGCGAGTTGTGGAAAAGTAATAGAAAAAAAATCATTTTGGGTGAGGTGGGGGTGGGGTGGGTGGTGTTAGGTTGGGGTGGGGTGTGGTGGTTGGTTGGATGGGTGGGTTTTTTTGGGTTAGGGAGGAGTGGGGTAGGATGGGACGGGGGTTGGTGGGTGAGATGAAAAAAAATAGAAATAAAATCATTCTTGTGATGTGGTGTGGTGTGGTGGGGGTGGGGTGGGTGGTGTCGGGGTGCGGTGGGTGGGTGTGTTGCCGGGGGTGAGTGTGGGGTTGGGTTGGGATGGAGTGGTTGTGGATTAGATATTGTTTTGATTTTATTATGAAATATTATATGAGTTTTAATTTTAATTTAATATATAAATGATAATTATTATAATATTATATTAATTAATTATCTAATTAATACCTGATTTTTTAAAAAAAATTATAAGTTTTTTATGTTTAAAAAGTGAAAGTTTTAGTTATATAGTTTTGCACTTTTCCCATGTAATAATATTGGTGGGGGCCTTTTCATAATGAAGTACTGCAAATTCAGGCACCTTGAATTCTTTTATTAGCATCCATCTGGTAAATCATATAAATTGATTTATAAATCAATTTATAAACTACACAATTTTTCAAATTACTATTTAACCATACACATTTTTTTTTTTCAATTTCCAACCACTATTTTTTACCTAAAAAATATAAATCAATCAATTTATAAACCAAACAATGTTACCAAATAAAGGCGCAAATTTCGCCGCCTTGAATTATCACTTTAATTCTAAAAGCATATTAACTTATTATATAATTTTAAAATTATAATTATTCCAAAAGAATAATTTGTGGTTACTCCTGAAGTAGCACACCAATGTAATAATATTTTAGAAAAATCTTAATCATAGATTTGTTCAATACAAATATTATTGCTGTTTTTTATTTTTTATCTTTAAATTGATAATTCATTTGTTGTTACTCCTGGAGTAGCACAATAAATAATTAATATTTCAGAAAAATATTAATCATTGAACCGACTATTATAAATAAATATAAGCGATATATGATTTGTAATATGATATTGACTATACTGGATGGTGATAGACATGTATCTGATTTAATATAATTTATTACTTTGTATCAATATTCTAGAAGAATATTGCATTATTGTTACATTTCAATATTTCAAAAGAATATTATTTTCTTTACGTTTCAATATTCTAGAAAAATATTGCATTCTTGTTCACAAAGAAATGAGAATCTTTGAATTTATTGACAGTCCAAAAGATAATTATGATATAAAAAAATATTTTGTTGTTACTCTTGAACAATAACAAATTTACTTTAAAATTGATATTTTAATTCATTATGTTACTTTTTCACGAATAACATAGCTTATTAGATCTAATGTATTGTTTCTCCTAAAGTAGCACAACAATATATTAATATTTCAATTGAATATTAATATAGATCTATTTATTATAAATAATTTGTTCTTGCTCCTGAAAAGCATAAGTTATAATTTCTAATATTTCTGAAGAATACTGATTTTTTATTTTTGAAGTATCAAAACAAATTCGTTAACAGTAGAAGACATATCTAGTTCCGGCCCATTAATTTTCTTTCCAAAAGGTATTGAAAATTGTCATTTTCATTTTTTAATACATGTAAAAGTTCATTTCTGGATATATCAATTATGTTTGCTCGACAATCATTACGTTAATCTTTACTCTTTCAATTCTATCATGGGCAAGCACTATGTTATTTAGAATTCTGCATTTTAATTTTATCACATATTAGTTATACCCTTAATTTTTGTATATGTGGAATTACGTTCTTGTTAAGTATCTTTTGCATGCTGGTAAAATATTAAGCAATAAAAGATTTAATCAATTTTGTTAACTTCTATATAGAGATTCCTTTTCCTATTGTATGTTGGTAATGTGTTTTTATTCATAATCCTACTTATACGGTAGTTAATATTCTTCACGTGATTAAATTTTGTAGGTGTTATTTCAAAAATTTTAAATTGATAATGTTAGTGGGCGATCCCACTTGGATGACAAAACGACGACGTTTAGTGACGTTTATGGTTTGAGGTCGGATCATTGGGAAAACTAATATGTCCAACCTGACACCTCCAGGTCGAACAACAAGTAAATCACCTCCTGAAGTTAGGGGATCAAGGACCCGACCACATTTCCAACCTAAGCATGTCTGGTCAGAAAAATACCTTGTTATCCACAGAAGTGAAAAAAATGAGGTCCAAACTGTGTCATTCCGAGGTGGAAGAGTCAGGTTGGATGTTGACTTATGAAGATTGAACGAGACCAAAACTACTCCCTTACAATATGGTTGAAATAGTTTTTCAGACATGAAAGCGGTTAGAATAGATAAAAATCAACGATTTTGTACTATGTAAGAGTTCCAAGTAGTTTAATTGTCTTAATGTCAAACAGTCATGTATTGTAATAAGTCAGCTCACCCCCTTTATCCTATAAATATAGGAGAGGGTAGCTAAAAAAAGGATCCCAACTTTGGATGCTTCAAAGCCTATTATATAAAAAGATATACAAAAGCATATGTGGACTCCAGGTCGTCCATTCCGACCTGGGATTCACTTCTTCCACATACAATTTTTCTTCGCATAACTGACATTCACTTATTCTTCTTGTTGACTTGGAATATTATATCAACCATCAACAATTGGCGCTAGAAGGAGAGCCGACTTGTGATAAAAGTAGAAGCCCATTCAACTAGTTCATCCAAACCACAGTTCTAAACAATCTTCAGATTACATGGGTGATCATGGTTCCGAGAGCAATCATGGGGACAAAGGGAACCAAGGGGAGGCACAAAGTCGTATAAGGAAGGAAGACAACATGAATGCCAAGTCATGTCCTAATCTTCAAATGGTAGAGGTCATGCGTCAGTTGCAAGAGTTGACACAAGTGGTCTACAGGATGCAGCAAAATCAGACCTTCGGAAATCTACAAGCCCCTCATAATGGGACAGAGCCTTCTTATCATCTCCCTGAAAATAGACAATGGATGCGCCGAAAGCTCAACTATGTGTACGACAAGTCTAAAAGTTCCACCGGAGAAAGCGATTCTCATTCTCCACGGAGGTCCCCCAAAAGGACACAGTATCTTTAGTAGGTTAGGTCCCGACCAAAAAGCTCCAATAAGGAAAGGCCAGACATAGGGAATGAACATAAGACCTACTACCTCACATCATTTCGAAAGATCCTCTCGTAGTCCATACCATGAGCCTACCAGAACTAGGGGTGGAACTTTCAAAGCTACTGCCAGGGATGCGCCGACCTTAGACCTCAGCGATCCACCTTGTGTTGATGAAAAAGGAAATTTGGAGGAACTCAACCCACTGAAGAAACAACTAAGTGATCTGGAAGGCAAAAAAAAAAGGAACTTCCTGACTGATAATTGCGCTCTCTCTAGATTCTCCCCATTCTTGAAGGAAATTCTGAAAGAAAACCTTGCCTAGCAAGATCAAGGTGTCGTAAGTACCTAGTTACAATGGAACAACAAATCCAGTGGCACATATTGACTGGTATGTTTCTTGGATGGAGTTACAAGGAGTTAGTGATGCCATCATGTGTAGAACATTTCCCCTAACTCTAGGAGACATGGCTCAAAGGTGGTTGCGCACATTACTTGACCACTCCATAAAGAATTGGAGAGATTTATCCTCTCAGTTCCTCTACAACTTCATGCCTGCAAAGACAAGGATGACCCCCAAACGAGCAACTGGTCACCATTAAGCAAGGAAGGATTGAATCATTGAGAAGCTACTTGGACCGGTTCAACTAACAGATTATGGATATGGACAAGGTATCAGATGATGCACTCCTAATGGCGGTAACGTCAAGTCTGTGGCCAGAATCCCGGTTCTGGTGGACAGTACATGAAGAGGACCAAAAACCTTCTGAGAATTCCTAACAAGGGCAGATAGGGCGATTGGAGTCGAAGTGGCGAAGTCTAGTAGAGTACAAGACAGGGGGAAGTAAAAGATCATGAAAGATCTAAAGGCAAGGAAAAAGAGCCCCAGAAGAGTGACAAGTTCAATCAGGAAAAGAAGCGAGATTTTCGAGGACTAGTAAGTTTCTGACCCCATCAAAACACTCCAACAATAGTAGGTCCCCTGAAAGTCCGACCCAAAACCATATTTATAAGTGTTAAGGATCGAGATTTGTTGACAAGTGTTAAGTGCATTTTATACACTTTTTATACCTTTAAATTAGCATATTTTGGAAAATCTTGAGCAAATATCTACTAATTTATGCATATTTTTTTTTAAATAGGTTAATATCCAAGTTTGAGGCCAAAAACCACAAAAAGGAGTGCAAATTATGCTGAAATTGGAAGTTTGGGGACCATTTTGTCACTTCCAGGAAATTTTGGACAAGTCGGGCAATTAACCGAGGGACCAAATTGCAAGATTTCAAAATTTGAAGAACCTAAAGTGCAATTTTAGAATGACATATTTGAAAGAAATCTGAAAAGTTGGGGACTAAATTGCTCGAGATTAAAAGATGGAGGACTTAATGGCAATTACGGAAGGGCCTTAGCTGCAAAACCACCCTCCAACTGAGCCACGCGATCGCGTGGCTCGAACCAAGTCGCGAACACGACTTGGACCTCAAAATGGACCTGAGACTAAGATGCCGCTGGGAAATCAACCGCGCGATCGCACGGCTTTAAAAACAAATAAAATAAAATAAAAAATTGTCCGGGCCTGACCGGGTCAACCCGACCGACCCGGTTGGGCCCAGAATGCTAAAATATGCGGATCCTTGCAATATTTGGGATTTTTGGATCATTTTGGAGATAGTATAAATAGGTTTCATCTCTATTTTGCTAGGGTTAGGGTTTTTCTTGCCCCTTTCCATTTTTCTTTTGATTATTACTCTTTAATTCTTGTTGTTTAATGTTTTATGTTAAGAAATTATTGTGTTTTACTTGTTTTCCTTATTTTCAAGCTTGTTATTGTTGTTGTTTTCACCTTTCATCTAAGAATCCATTGCATTTATGATACATTTATGGCATTATGAGCTGAGTTGTTGAGAACATTAATGTATGGTAGAGGAATTTAATTCAAAGTAAAGAAATACTTGAGCATTTATTCCAAAACTCTACTAAAAGGAGAATTTTCTTTATTACCTTGTTTTTAATCTTTATTTAGAGTATTGTTGATGTGTTTATGTGGTTTGTTAAATGTTGTTGTTTTATTATGGGTAAATGTTATTGGGTTGGAATGTTTGATTAGTCTAATTTTATTTAAGCATTTTAAGTAGTTTTTAGATCTTGGGTATTTATGTTTACATTTTTGTGATTAGGAATGTTGATTTATGTTTATGTAATCTTAAAACGTTGTCAATATTTTGTATTGTATTTGCAAGTTAGTATACATGTTAGGTTTAATTTAGAGTTTCCAATGTAATTTGTTTAATTGAATAACTACCACTATTTGATTTGTGAAAGAAGAAATTAGTGTATTTATAAAAACTTAATTCACCTTATCTCATGTTTTCTAGTTTAGTTTAGTCACTAAGTTCTTGTTGTTATTAGTTTACTTTGGATAGTTAGTTTTAATTCTAGCTTTTACACATTGTTGTCGATTTGTTTTAATTAATTAGTTTTTCATGTCGCCATGTTTTAATTTTATGATAGTTAGTATTCACCATCAAACCAATTTTTTATGTTACTTGACTTTTCTCTTAAAATGAAATCAATAATTTTAGTTACAAATCAATCAATCCTCGTTGGTACGATAACCCGGACTTCTCTTGTCCACTTTACTACTTGAACGAAAACCGTGCACTTGCGGTATACGATTTTAGTGAACAAGTTTTTGGCGCCGTTGCCGGTGATTGATTTTATTTGTACTAAATCCATTGATTTTTGTTAATTGAATTGTCTTCTCATTCTCATCTATTTCTTCTTTTTATTTTCATTTTCTTGGTACTCTTGCCTTGTTTATGCAACAACGTTCGACTTGGGACATTCTTCCAATTGATCCCGAACCCGAACGAACTTTTAGGAGGAGGATTAGGGAAAGAAGAGAACAAGTTGAACATCAAAGAATACAAGGCAATATGGGGGACAACAATCAAGGTGGTGCCAATCCCACTATTGATGAAGATGATAGACCAATGGGGCAATTCATGGTCCCTCTCATAACTCAAAATTGAGGAAGCATCACATATCCCCCATTTGGACGTCCGGACTTCCATCTAAAGCCGGATGTGATAAATCTCTTCAAGGGGCATCTACAATTCTATGGAATGACCGAGGAGAATCCATTTACTCACATCTCGCGGTTTTTGGAGATGTGTAGTAACTTTGATTATCCGGGAATTAGCAAGGAGGCTATCAACATGCGGTTATTTCCACATACCCTTAGAGACGGACCTCGTGAATGGTTAGATGCTAACCCGGTTGGAAGTATTACAACATGGAATGATCTTGCTTAAAATTTCACTACAAAATACTTTCCTCAGTCAAAAGTGGCTAAATTGAAGAATGATATCTCCACATTTCGACAACTTGACACCGAATGTTTCTATAAGGCATGGGAAAGATTCAAGGAGATGTTGAGGAAATGTCCAAATCATGGGTTCCCCAAGCAAATGCAAGTTCAATATTTCTATCTTGGGATGAATCCATCTAGGCGAGTGACGGTTGATTCGGCCTCCAATGGAGCTATCACTACAAAATCACCTAATGAGGCAATTGAGATCTTTGAGAGGATGGCTAATCACAATTCTACTTCGCCAACCAGTGGCGGATCTAGGATCAAAGTCCAGCTAGAGCGATCGATAGTTGACCGTGGACCGTTGACAGTTGACCGATGACGGATAACGGATGACGGCGCAATAGTTAAATTTTTTATTTTATATTTAATTAAATAATATTAAAAACTAATCAATAAGTGTATCATCCTAAAACATAAAAATATAATCCAATATAAAATAAAATAAGAGGCACAATAGGTTGAGACTTTCGTTTAGGTTAAAAAAACGTTCCATAATATGTAAATCAATAATCACAAATCACAAATAAAATCAAATATTCATCAAATCGCAATTCACATTTCACAACCTTTAATTAATAATCATAATTCACAAATCAAATCAGATAATTGTCAAATCTCAATACGCAACCTTTAATCTATAATCACAATTCGCAAATCGAATAAAATATTCACCAAATCTCAATTCATAAGCCATAAATCAATAATCATAATTCACAAATCAAATCATATTTTCATCCCAATAATCTCAACTTACAAATCTAATCATATTGCAAAAACTTAAGTGTAACATTTTTGCATAATTCCCAAATTAATTATAACAAAATATCTCAATATTTTGTGATTATAAAACTTACACAGTGACTTAAGCTTAATATGAACTCGTACACGGTACGCAAATTAAGACAAACACAACTACACATAAATAAACATTAGAAAAGTCAAACACTCAAATGCAACTTTAAAAATCTGAAAATAAAAAAAAGGTAACAAACCAGCAGCAAAGCAGCTTACCTACTACGCGAAGCGGAGCTGCGAAGCGAAGAGAGAGAGGAGGCAGGCGCAGTGACCGGCAATGGCGTCTCACGCTGGCGACGATGCGGGTGTAGAAGGAACGAAGGTCTAGAGTCTGGACCGTCTGGTGCGTGCAGGCGCAGCTCTGCTCAGCTAAGGTAATGAACTTAGGGATTCAATTTTTTCAAATTGTGCTTAAGCAGCAACACCCAGCATCCAACGTTGGTTTGGTCTTTGAATTTGGGCTTGCTTGGGCTTGGGTTGGGTATTAATTTGGCCCAAAAAAAAATAAAAATTACACAGCGCGTCGATGGCGGTGGCGGTTCGCCGGAGGCGAGGTAGCGCGGCCGCGCTACCTCGCTTAGAGCTACATCCGCCCATGTGGCCAACCGACCGCATGGTACCAAAGAAAGCCGTGGGAATTCATGAAGTTGATGCATATGCGGATTTATCGGAAAAGATGGACTTTCTATTCAAGAAGTGTGATGATTTGTCTTCTCAACATACGGTAAAAGCAATCTACCCTCCTATTTCTATTTGTGATGTATGTGGAGCAACACACAAGGTTGAGGAATGTCCCATGCTCAAAATGGCTTCTACTTCAAATGAACAAGTGAATTATGCTCAAAATTTCAACCGACCACAAGGCAATCCTTACTCCAACACATACAATCCGATTTGGAGGAATCATCCGAATTTTTCTTGGTCCAACAATCAAAATCAAGTAAAGCCTCCCAGTTTTGTTCAACCTCCACCACCCCAAGAGAAGAAGCCTTCCATTGAGGAGATACTCACGCAATACATGAACAAGACTAATACTATTCTCCAAAATCAAGCGGCTTCTATAAAAAATCTTAAGACTCAAGTTGGACAATTGGCAAAAATAATGACGGAGAGACAACAAGGAACCTTTCCAAGCAATATCGAGATTAATCCAAGGGAAAATGTGCAAGCCATCACTACACGAAGTGGAATTCAATTACAGAAAATCACGGTAAAGCAACATGTGGCACAACCCGAGGTGAAAGAAAAAGGTAATGAGCATGTAGAGGAGGCAAATGAAAATGATGCAACATTGAAGGAAAATGGGGAGACTTCAACAAAGGTGCCTACTCCAGTGAAAGCTTATGTGCCCCCCGTTCCTTTTCCTCAAAGACTCCAAAAGCACAAGGTGGATGCACAGTTTGGTAATTTTTTTGAAATCTTCAAGAAACTTCACATCATTATACCATTTTCCGATGCATTAGCAAAAATGCCTAGCTATGCAAAGTTTATAAAAGACATCCCTTCAAACAAAAGGAGGCTAGAAGATCACGAAACTGTGATGCTCACGGAAGGGTGTAGCGCCATACTACAAAACAAATTGCCTCCAAAAATCAAAGATCCAGGGAGTTTTACTATTCCTTATACTATTGGTGATTTAACTTTTGGAAAAACATTATGTGATCTTGGTACTAGTATTAATTTAATTCCTTTGTCTATTTTCAGGAGATTGGACATGGGAGAGGTGAAGCCAACCACAGTTTCATTACAATTGGTTGATCGCTCTATTAAGCACCCGCGTGGTATTGTTGAGGATGTGCTAATCAAGGTGGGCAAATTCATCTTCCCCGCCGATTTTATCATTCTTGATATGGAGGAAGACCTTGATATCCCAATCATCTTAGGAAGACCCTTCTTAGAAACCGGTCGGGCTTTAATAGATGTACAAGGGGGCAAATTGATATTGAGGGTTCAAGATAAGCAAATCACATTCGACATCATGAAATCCATTAAGTACCCCATCGAGGTCAATTCATGCTCCCGAGTAGATATCATTGATCAAGAAGTGGCTACATCATTCATCTATGGGTCATCTAAGGATCCTCTTGAGACTTGCATTGCTCACTCTATAACCACTAAGGGAGAGGATGATTTAGATATTGAAAGGATGTCACAACACTTGGATGCTTCCAAATTTTATCCCTTCAAGAAGAAGCCATATTTTGAAGAAATGGGAGAGAGCTCTTCTCCTTCACTACCCTCCATTCAACAAGCCCCAACTCTTGAGCTCAAACCTCTTCCATCACATTTGAGGTATGCATACTTGGGTGATTCTTCTACTGTTCCCGTTATTATCTCGAATTTGTTGGATGAAGTGGAGGAAGAAAAACTACTTGAGATGTTGAAAATGCATAAAATGGCTATTAGGTGGACTATGGCGGATACCAAGGGTATTAGCCCTACTCTATGCATGCATAAAATCCTTATCGAGGATGACTTCAAACCAACAGTGGAGCACCAATGTCGTCTAAATCCAAACATGAAAGAAGTAGTGAAATTCGACGTATTGAAGTGGTTGGATGCCGGAATTATCTATCCAATCTCGGATAGTGCATGGGGGAGTCCCGTCCAATGTGTTCCAAAGAAAGGAGGTGTCACGATGGTTGAAAATGAGAACAACGAGCTTATTCCTACAAGGCCCGTGATGGGATGGAGAGTGTGCATTGACAAACGGAAGTTGAACAATGCCACTCGAAAAGATCACTTTCCTCTCCCCTTTATTGACCAAATGCTTGAGAGGTTGGTGGGGCATTCCCATTATTGTTTCTTGAGTGGATACTCGGGCTGAAATCAAATTTTAATAGCCCCCGAAGATCAAGAGAAGACCACCTTCACATGTCCATATGGGACTTTTGCTTATAGGAGGATGCCGTTTGGTCTTTGCAATGCACCGACGACTTTTCAACGTTGTATGGTCATATTCTCCGACATGGTTGAAAAATTCATCGAGGTATTCATGGATGATTTTTCAGTTTTTGGTTCTTCTTTCAATGAATGCTTGGATAATCTTTATTTAGTGTTGAGAAGATGTGAAGAAACCAATCTAGTACTTAATTGGGAGAAATGTTATTTTATGGTGAGAGAGGGCATTGTACTTGGCCACCGGATTTCACAAGGGGGGATTGAGGTTGATAAAGCCAAAATACAAGTTATTGAGAAATTGCCTCCTCCTACTTCGGTGAAAGGCATAAGGAGTTTATTGGGGCATGCGGGTTTCTATAGGAGATTCATCAAGGATTTCTCTAAAATCACTAAGCCTCTTTGTTCTCTACTTGAGAAGAACAACACATTCCATTTCTCTCAAGAGTGTCTATTGGCTTTCAACACTCTTAAGGAGAGGCTTATCTCGGCTCCTATTATTGTGGCCCCGGATTGGAGCTTACCATTTGAGCTCATGTGCGATGCTAGTGATTATGCCGTGGGACGGTTTTGGGGCAAAGGAGAGGTAAAGTGTTGCATGTGATCTACCATGTAAGCTGAACATTGAGTGATGCTCAATTGAATTATGCCACAACCGAGAAAGAGATGCTTGCCGTGGTCTTTGCCTTTGACAAATTTCGATCTTATCTCATCGGCTCAAAGGTAATTGTCTATCGATCACTCCACTCTAAAATACTTGCTTGCTAAGAAGGATGCGAAGCCAAGATTGTTTAGACGGGTCCTTCTCTTGCAAGAATTTGATTTGAAAATCCGTGATAAGAAGGGAGCGGATAATCTTGTAGCCGATCATCTATCTAGGCTTGATCAACCTAAAGAGTTGGGAGTAGAGGAAATCAATGAAGCCTTTCCAGATGAACAACTATTGCATGCTAATTCGATGTTAAATCTACCATCCAAGTATAAAGGGATCAAGTTATAGTCTAGCAATAATCCAGGGTCATTCTTCCTAGGGATTTTATTGGTATAATAACATTTGCTAAATTCAAGTTTTAAACTATGATTTCAATTTTTCTAAAATGAATTTGGAGAGAATATAATTAAATTGCAATGAAAAGGAATTTGAGTGGAGTTATTCTTTCGCTATCAATTGGGCTTTTCAAATAAGATTAGTGTGAATTTTCTTGATATCGATAAGATTTAAACTCATAATCAGAAAATTAGTCAATTTATTTTATGGCATTTAGTCGAGCATGTTGTGTGCATATTTAATACATACCACATCAACGACATTCATCCATGTAAAATAATTTGAAAACTTAAAACAATTTATAAACTCTTATCAATAACAACAATTCACCCATAAGAAATTAAACCACACCCATTGAAGCCAAGAATAACTCCCCTCAAATATAACTTAGCCAAACATAATTAAATTAACGAAATAAAAATCAAGTAAACACTTAACCCTTACTCGAACGAAATTCAAATTCGGAACTAAAATTTCACTAACTAAAATATATCTAAAATCAAACTAGCATCAATAATCTGAATGTATATGGACTGACAATCAAAACAATTGGAAATCTAATCCAAATACAATAAATTAAACTAGAACAAATAACCAAAACAGAGGCTGCTGCGTGGAGTTGACGACCGAACTGCTGGGCTGTGCTGCTGCGTGAAACTGCTGGCGAGAGACTGCTATATGAGGTGAACCAAAGCTGGTGTAGCTCCTGGTCCAGTGTGGTTGCTGGGGGTGCTGCTGAGCGGTGAGGGAGAAGGGGCTGCCTGTTGAAGACTGCAGACTGGAGGCTCCGGCTGTAGGTTGAAGGTGAAGTGGCTGGCAGTTTTGATGAAGTCTGGGAATGGAGGAGAGGTTGGGTTGAAGTATGTGGGATTGCAGCTGAGAAACGAGGTAGCGAGGGAGAAGGTCAGGTTGCCGAGTATAGGTTTGGTTGCATGAGAGAATGATGAAGGAAGAGAGATGGCGACTGGTTTTAGGCTGGAGGAGTTGAGGGTGAAAAGCCCCCAAAAAAAGGAGAGAGAGGGCGGCTGTGTTGTGCAGAGGCTGAGAAGGCTACCTGCGTGAGTGGAGCTACGGATAGCTGGAAGTGGGAGATGCCGAGGGAAGAGAGGCTACTGGGTATTGGTTTTGTGTGTGAGGGAGATGAGCTGCTGGGGAGTCGGGTCTGGTGGAAAAGGGAATGCTGGCTGTGAGAGAAAAGTGAGAGACGAGGTAGAGAGTGAGAGAACAGGTTGCGGCTGGGAAGAGGATGGCTGAGGGCTGTTGGAAGAAGGAGAAGACAGACAGAGGATGGAGAGTTGTGAAGTAGGCGGGTGTAGAAGATGAGAGAAAAACAGAGGGGAAAAAGTGATGCTGTAGGTTATTTTAGATTGGAGAGGATAGGAGTTGAATTGGAAGATGGATCTATTATGGGCCTTTTTTTTTCTTGGTCCATTAAATTAGGGATTTTTGGGTTGAAATTGTTCAAAATATACCTGTAATCAAATAAATGAAATTTTTAGCAATTAAAGTTAATTTAGAGTTAAACAAATAAAATTGAATCTTTAATAAAATTTACTCTAAATGACAAAATTTATATCCCAAAATTGTATTTTTTTCATTTATTTACTTCTTTAAAATAAGTAAAATTGCACAATAATCACACTCCCCAACTAGCTTTTTTGCTAGTCTCTAGCAATTCAAGAGAATTAAAACGTGACTAACTCAATGAAAAACTTCAATTGTAAAGTCAAGAATGAATTTAGATAGTCGAGCACAGCAACTTCGCAAAATCAAGAGATCAAGCATTATATCCTAATTAATCCATAAAAACTTTCCCAAAATTTTGTGTGTGTGTGTGTGTGTTTTAAGCCGATCCATCAAACCACTAACCCCAACACATACAGTGTCGAGTATTCACTCAAACCAAGTATAAACTCCATATACTCACGGGTATGTGTATTTTGTTTCTAAACTGGTTAGGGGGTCACTCATGGAGTTTGAAATAATCGCTCAAGCATTCAAAAACAAAGGCCATATATATGTGGATGGCAGCTATGCAAACATTGATCTCATGAAAAGCTCACGACCATTGGGACTCAACCGTTCTTACCACAAGCCTACTTAAGATCAAAATGTCAATATCAATATCACTCTAAAGGTGATGCTGGTGTTCTCAAGAGAATTGATAAAGAGTGATGGAAGAAGAGGTTTGCATATTTCAGTGATAATAATAGAACAAGAAATTCCAATGGAAGTATACGACGCAATGGTAGCATTTTTTTATTTTTTATTTTTCTATAGGATAAGGAAATAAAAGAAGTTGGTAGAAATCGAGGACTTTCAAAATATAAGCAAGGATAATAATTTTCACTTTTAATCACACTTCAAGCTTACTTTCTTCTTCAATATGTCTCTCTTTTCTTTCTACTTTTTTTTTCTCTCTTTTCTTTCTCTCTCTTTTTTTTTTTTTAAACTGAAATCCTCTCAAATAATTCTTCAACATTCTCCTCTAGTCTCAATGACTGTCAAATACTTTCTAACTCCACTTTTCTTTCTTTTCATGCACTGAACATTTTTTTTCTCAAATATGAAGCAAAAATAATCATCCTCACTTATACTTGAAAGTAGAAACAAGTTTATGTATTTATGGAAGCAATGTCTGGATATAATGTCATCTTTAATGTGAAATAAATGAAAGGGATTTGTGGCTATGAAGGAATTTGTGGATATGAAGGGATTTGTGATGGGAAGAGAAGATGATAAGGTTAGCTTCAAAGGATCAAATTTTTATTTGACATTGACCTTCATCGTTTCTTAAGTATAAACCACCAACAATCCACAATATGTGTAATGGTGCCCAATGGAAGTAGCAATATCAAATAAGGGCAATATAAGAAAATCACCAATCACTCAACTCTCATGATGAACAAATAAAATTACTTAAACTTGAGAGAGCTCTAGTTGTATGTGTTGACCATCCATCGTACCACAAGGCTTAAATTCGTGCATAAAAATTTTTTTTAGGAGGGGAGGTCTTTACAGAATAACAAAGATATGATTCAAGACTCAAGATGTACTCAATTTTAATGCTCAACCGTCATAAAAGAATTAATGCAACAAGTACATTTGAGTTACTCTCCCCCCAACTAAAATCAGACATTGTCCTCAATGACTCAAAGAGAAGAAAAATGAAAAGTGATTAATAGACACGACTTAAAATTAAATCAAGTTAAAGGAGAAGAGTGTACCTAAGAGGAGGCCTATGCACATGAGCAATTATTCAAGAATGAAAAACTAAAAAATGGAGAAAAGAAGAAAATCTGCAAAAAGAAAATAAGGTATATACATAATAATAAAAGTTAGTTCCAAGAAAATTAGCCACTATAATCAGGGTCTAGCAGAGGTAGTTCATTAATTTCAGCAGAAAAATTATCCAAAAATGGTTTCAGACGTTGTCCATTAACTTTAAAAACAGTACCAGTTTTTGGATCCAAGATTTCAACCGCTCCATAAGGGTAAACAGTTTGCACAATGTAAGGACCAATCCATGTAGTTCTCAACTTACCAGGAAATAGATGAAGCTTAGAGTCATATAGCAATACTTTCTGAGAAGGAAAAAATGATTTTCTAAAAATTTTCTTATCATGAAAAACTTTCATTTTTTCTTTTGAAATTTTTGCATTCTCATATGCTTCCAAACGTAATTCATCTAACTCATTCAATTTCAGTTTCCTAAATTCACCAGCTTGATCTAAATTAAAGTTGAGTGTTTTGATTGCCCAATAAGCTTTATGTTCAATTTCAACCAGAAAATGACAAGGTTTTCCAAATACAATTCTATAAGGAGACATTCCAAGAATAGTTTTAAAAGCAGTCCTATAGGCCCATAAAGCATCATCCAATTTTATAGCCCAATCTTTTCTATATGGATTCATTGTTTTTGTCAAAATGCCTTTAATTTCCCGGTTGGCTAGCTCAGTTTGACCATTAGTTTGAGGGTGATAGGGAGTGGAAATTTTATGCCTAATGCCATATTTTTTTAACAAGGTTTCAAAAGGTTTATTACAAAAATGTGTTCCTCCATCGCTAATTATGGCCTTAGGCATACCAAACCTAGAAAAAATATGTTCTTTCAAAAATTTGAGCACAACTTTATGGTCATTTGTTCTACATGGAATAGCCTCTACCCATTTTGATACATAATCAACAGCAACCAATATATATAAATATCCAAAAGAAGGGGGAAAATGACCCATAAAATCTAATCTCCAACAATAAAAAATTTCAAGAACAAGGATTGGAGCTAATGGCATCATATTCCTATGGCTGAGACTACCAAGTTTCTGACATGCTTCACAATTTTTACAAAATGTATGAGCATCCTTAAATAAACTAGGTCAATAAAAACCACATTGAAGTACCTTAGCAGCTGTTTTCTGCGAAGAGAAATGGCCTCCGCAAGCATAAGAATGACAGAAGGTAAGAACTTGTTGTACCTCAATATCAAGAACACATCTTCGGATAATTTGATCAGCACAATATTTGAATAAGTATGGATCATCATAGAAGAATTTCCTTGCAATAGCTTTCATCCTCATTTTGTCTTGGACACTCCAATTTGAGGGCATATGACCTGTAACCAGATAATTAATCAAGTCAGCAAACCATGGAACAATATTCAAGCTAAATAACTATTCATCGGGAAATGAATCATTAAAGGGTGAGAAACTTTTGAATTTTCAGAATTTAATCTGGATAAATGATCAGCGACAACATTTTCCACCCCTTTTTTATCCTTAATTGTGATGTCAAATTTCTGCAATAACAAAATCCATCGAATGAGTCTAGGTTTAGCATCTTTCTTTGTGAACAAATATTTAAGAGCAGAATGATCAGTAAAGATGGTAACAGGGGTCCCAATAAGATAAGTTCGAAATTTTTCCAGTGCAAAAACTATTTCTAGCAGCTCTTTTTCGGTAGTTGTGTAATTCAATTGAGCTTGATTCAAAGTTCTGCTAGCATAGTAGATTACATAAGGTTCCTTACCTTTCCTCTGGCCAAGCATTGCTCCTACAGCTATATCACTTGCATCACACATTAATTCAAAAGGAAGAGACCAATCAGGTGATCTAACTATAGGTGCAGTGGTTAGTGCCTTTTTTAAATGTTCAAAAGCTGCAGTGCATTCATTAGTCCAAACAAATTTTGTATCATGCATCAAAAGTGTAGTCAAAGGTATTGCTATGACACTAAAATCTTTTATGAACCTCCTATAAAAACCTGCATGGCCTAAAATTGATCGAACGTCTTTTACAGTTGAAGGAATAGGCAACCTAGAAATTGAATCTATTTTTGCCTTATCTACTTCCACGCCTTTAGCAGAAATTATATGGCCTAAAACAATTCCTCTTGTAACCATGAAATGACATTTCTCCCAATTAAGGAGAAGCTGCTTATCCTCACACCTGTATAAAACAACTTTCAAATTTGTTAGGCAATCATCAAATGAATCACCATACATAGAGAAATCATCCATAAATACTTCCAAAAAGTTTTCTATCATGTCACTGAATATGCTAAGCATGCATCTTTGAAAGGTCGCTGGGGCATTACAAATACCAAATGACATTCTTTTAAAAGCAAACGTCCCAAAAGGGCAAGTAAAAGTAGTTTTTTCTTGGTCTTCTAAGGCTATTTCAATTTGACAATAGCCTGAAAAACCATCCAAGAAACAATAGAATGAATGTCCAGCAACTCTTTCTAGCACTTGATCTAAAAATGGTAAAGGAAAGTGGTCTTTTCTGGTCATGGAATTCAATTTCCTATAATCTATGCACATTCTCCAACTAGTTGGTATCCTTTTAGTTATCATTTCCCCCTGTTCATTTTCGACAACAGTAACCCCAGTTTTCTTAGGAACTATTTGAGTAGGACTTACCCACTTGCTGTCCGCAATAGGACAAATAATACCTGCATCAAGTAATTTTAAAAATTCATTTTTAACAACCTCTTTCATATTAGGATTTAGCCTTCTTTGAGATTCCCTTGAAGGACTAGCATTCTCTTCTAGGAAAATTCTATGAGTGCACACTAAATGATTAATTCCCTTAATATCCGCTATAGTCCAACCTATTGCAGATCTATGATCATTCAACACTTTCAACAACATATTTTCTTGATCACAAGTAAGATTAGAAGAGATTACCACAGGGTTTGATTCATTAGGTCCCAAGAATGCATACTTTAGTTCTGATGGAAGAGGTTTAAGCTCTAGATTTGGCATCTTCTCTGCTGATGTTTGCATGCGTGTCTGACTGACTAACATATAGAGGCTCAATGTTTGGCTGCCAAGCTCTTACAGCTGCTGTTATACTTTTTGAAGGGTCTTGAATGCTGCCCAATTCGAGATTCCGCTCAAGTTGCTCATCAGGATCTTCTAACTCAATTAACAGCTCTTCCAACATATTAAATTCCTACACTTCATCAAAATCTTTTGGTTGCCTACAAGCATTGAAAATGTTAAGCTCCAAAGACATATTGCCAAAATTCAACTTTAAAATACCACTCCTACAATTTATTAAAGCATTTGAAGTTACAAGAAATGGTCTACCAAGAATAACAGGGATTTGAGGAGAAGTTTGAGGTGTACTTTGAACATCAATAACAACAAAATCAACTGGGTAATAGAATTTATCGACTTGAACCAAAACATCCTCAATTATCCCTCTAGGCATCTTAACAGATCTATCTTCTAATTGTAAAATCATGGGGGTAGGCTTAAGTTCACCTAGACCAAGTTGTATATACACACTAAAGGGCAAAAGATTTACACTTGAACCTAAATCTAGCAAGGCATGACCAATACAAGTGGTTCCTATCATACAAGCAATGGTTGGAGAACCAGGATCTTTAAATTTTTGAGGAGTTTGACATTGTATGATAGAACTCACTTGTTCAGTCAAAAAGGCTTTATTCTTGACAGCTAGCTTCCTTTTCACTGTACACAAATCCTTAAGAAATTTAGCATAGGCAGGGACTTGTTGAATTGCATCTAACAGAGGAATATTTACCCTAACTTGCTTAAAAATCTCATGAATTTCTGTTTGATTTTTGGTCTTATTACCAGGTTGTAATCTTTGAGGAAAAGGGGCAGGGGGTGCACCTACTATTGCCCTAGGTGGTTCTTGAACATCAGATAGAGATTTTAATACAATATCATCAACAGGAGGTTCAGCTTGCTTACCCACCAAGTTCTCTTTAGGTTCAAGAGCTTGGATTTGCTTACCACTTCTCAAGGTAGTTACTGCTTTCACATGTCTTAGATTGGACTCATCGACCCCATTGTATTGAGTTTGAGGATTAGGCATTGGTTGAGCTGGAAACTTACCTTTTTCTTGTGCACTTGCCTGGGTAGTCA